>CM068826.1:101932845-103175345 GCA_028554795.2 Sinohyriopsis cumingii
ATAAAAATCAACGATCAAATATATCATCGACAACTTCGTTGTTACCATCGGTATATGATTCAATAGCTAGATATAAAACGATATACATAAACGGACTGGGAGGCTCTGGTAAAACCACTCGAGCGATCGAACTATTTCAAAAATCAGATATGATCGTGCTGACACCTACACACAGACTCGCGCGAGAGATGAAACAACGAGGAGTACAGTCATGTACTTATCACAGCTTCTTTCGATGGAAGGGTGATACATGGACATCTTTAAGGATGGGTGAGAAATACATTCCAAGGATCATCATTTGGGATGAAATATGCACTGTGTCGTTGGAAACATTAAAAACATTTCTAGATTGGTTGTTAACAAGAAATACTGCTATGATAATGTGCGGCGATCACGGTCAACCACCACCGTTTGTTGGACCATCTCCACATGGATGGCTAAAGAAATTTGTTGATTATTATGAAGAAATGAATGATGATCATAGAGCACTTGATGCAACGTTGAAACAGTTTAAAAAATTAATCAGACTACAACCGAATAAAATTCAATGTGAAGTAATGCGTGGAATAATTTCAGAAACACCCATGAACGACTTTCTACAAACATGGCGACCAACCGATTTAATAGTTGCAAGTAGAAAGATAATTCGTGATAAACTTCAACGGGAATTATTTCAGTTACAACGAGAAAAGTTCCCGACGATGCCAGTTCCGTTATGTTATCGACCAGCTGATACACGGCGGCAGAATATTGATGTTGATATACCAGGACAGACCGAGAAACAGAATCTTGTGCTGAATGATATTGTCGCAGTTGATGTTGATGTTGTTGAAGATACTCTACGTGCTGATAAATCCCCGTGGACGCTAGGATACGCGATGACGATTCATTCATCTCAGGGATTAACTATCTCTGATACAGTTGTTTGGATCGTCGATGATCACATCGAATGGTCAAACTTAGTTTATCTCGCAGTGTCTCGAGTTAGAAAAATATCTCAATTGAGACGAATTGTCTTGGACGAGTCAGTGATTAGTGATGATATTGACGAATGTCAAAGTGATATAATAAGAAAATAATTAGCTGGTTATAAACAATCTGATAAAAGAAATAATCGAGAATTAGATCTAGACACTGACGTTGTCATTGCGCTGAAACAACAACAGAATAATCAGTGTGCAAGTTGTAATTGTATAATGTTATGGCGGTATCTGAAAAATGATCCAAGACAATTTTGCCCTAGACAGAAAAAATAACAATCTTGGTCATACACGGGAAAATACCATGTTGACCTGTCTTGAGTGTAATCGAGGTAACGGAGCTAGTTAAGTGATCGCGGTGGTAATTGTGTATCCTCGGGAATTACTTGTAATTGTTCACGTACAAATCCACGTTGAGGAGCAGTTGAATCTAATTGTAGATTGCGGGTTTACCTGAGGATCTTGTCACGGTGGATATTTTGTGTGTGGTAATACTCCAAATAGGATCAGTCGCTCTTTTTTTACCACCTTCGAGTTCACCGGGCTCGTATAAATACCTTACAGTGATATTACCTAATACTGGTTGTGCTGAAAGAACACGTCGTTGTGTAGGTATATTTTTTTTTGTAATTGCATGAATAGGTTTCATGTTGGTCGTTCGAGTGATCTCGTTATTTAACGCTGCTATCACACTTGGTAATCTTGCCACCCATTCACGAGATCTCGTATCCTGAATAAATTCCTTCGCGTATTGATATCCAAATAACCGCTCAGCGAGTGTTCGATTAAATCGTTCAACAATTGCCTGATCACGATGAATTGCAGTATGTCCTCGTCGTATTTTGGTATTATGTTGTTTCATCAGCGATGATACTGGACCAAGAAATTCCTTGCCAGGATCAACCTGTAGTAGCTGTGGCCATCGTAATGGTCCTCGTTGATAAATTCGTTTAAAAGCATCGGCTACCTCAGATGCTGTTTTCGTTGATAGCGGTTCTGCATCTTTATATCTACTTGCAACATCAACAACGGTTAGCGCGTATTTGTACGTTTTTCTACGTACAATATCATGTGGTAAAAACAGAATATCAGCTTGATGAACTTCATTAGGAACACTAACATCGAAATGTGCAAAGTGAATTTGCTTAGGTGGTGGTAGGTAAATTTGCCATATTGCCTGTTTGGATAACCACGCTTTAGCAGTAGAATGTTTAACCGCTGCTGCATCAGCAAGTTTACTAATTGCTGCTTTACCTTTCCAGTATCCTCTTGGAGAATAATAAATCGATTCCATTTTATATATTACCAGCCCCTAGTGCTAATTTACCTTTCATCAAGGATCTTACTAATCAATTAGCTAATTTTTCTTTGATATTTTTATTTTTTTATAGAATCTAGCGCATGAATTAATTTCACATCTGCAATATGCCCATGTTGTAGATCATTGCTTTTATACGCAACATCATGAGCATGACATGCTTTATCAATAGCGTTTATTGGTTCCTCGCCTGGTTTTGGTTGATCCTGATTATCAAGCCTGATATCGAGTCGAGTACCAGGACCGCAATAATTATATCCTGGTAGATGTTTTTCTCCTGGGTATTTAGCCCACGGAGTTCCCGGTAACTTTGTTAATTTTGCTGCAATATCACCTCCTGTTTTTTTTTTTTTTTTTTTTTTTTTGTTTTTTGTTTTTTTTATTTAACGCTGACTTTGTCCCTGAATTATCACCGGGAATAAATTTAAACTTCTTTGTACCACACGGCGTACGCTTACCCGTAACCGCTGATCTATTATTAGTTGTTAGTGTATCCGTCGGGGTACGCGTCCTGCACTTCACACAATATAAATCCATGGATATTTTATACAGCATGGATGATTTTTCAGCGACAAGAAAACGAGAACCTGTCAAGCACCATCCTGCGTTACCAAATTCCATCAGAATGATAATAATAGGACCATCTGGAAGTGGAAAGACACAGTTGTTACTTAATCTTTTAATGAGATGGTTAAAGTGGGATAAATTGTATTTGGTAGCACCGTCAGTTGATGATCAACGATGTTATAATGTGCTCAAGGATTTTAATGAAAACGCACGAATAGATAAAGATAACGATGTTATCGAGTTTATAACCGATATTGATGAAGCACCATCAGTTGATTCCATAGACGGATTTATTAATAATTTGGTTGTATACGATGATGTGATACTGGATAAACAATCAAATCCAGCTATAATATTTTCTCGAGGTAGACATAAAAACACTGATGTCATTTATGTTACTCAACGATACACATAAATACCAAAAGTGATCAGAGATAACTTTAATATTTTAGTTGTGTTTAATGGTGTTGATACACACACGATGAGAAATATTCATCAAACTTGGTGTAGCGGTGACATGGATATAATTAAATTCAAAAACTTCTTTTCACGAGCGCAAGCTACTCCGCATGGATTTATAATGTTAGCGTTGCATGATCCTAGAACAAGATGTCGTGTTGGACTTCATAAAATATTTGGATGAATAGCAGCAGAGAGGGTGGGGGACCTCGGCGAAGACGTAATTGTGTAAAACGCGTGCATAATAAGCTAGAAAAAATCACCAACGACAATGAAGTAATATTAATTAGACAAACCCCGGAGAGATTTTCTCAGTAACGTCGATGCTTTTTTTTAAAATCTGTCGACGCTTTTTTATTTTTCGATCGTTCGTAGGAAGGCTTATTTTGGTTTTTGGACGCTTCCAAAATTGGTCTGTTCACCCTCTCTGCTGCTGGTGATGCTGTACCCCTTCAGAAAGCCTGTTACGAAGGCGGATTTATGCGCCGATGCTTTGTCGTGGAATAGATGGATACTCCGGGTATCAGTGTGCGGACGGCTGGTTGGATGAAGTTGCTTATCTTTTGGCAACACACAAATATCCAGTGACATTAGCTGAGTTACGCACAGGTATTTGGACAACTCGGTCTTTTGGATTGAAAAATAATGCGCATAAAACTCTCTCTCTCTCTCTCTCTCTCTCTCTCTCTCTCTCTCTCTCTCTCTCGATCCCGAGAGAGAGAGAGAGAGAGAGGGTCCAGCTTCGTCCAACAATTTGAGATCTGCGGTCGTTTTCTTCGATCCAAACATCACTAATTTCTCACTGAGTCGTGTTCAAAGAAGTAGAACCAAGTTTCCTCATCTGTGATAGTCTTGTTCAAACGTCTCTGCAGACCCTTTGAATATCTGTTTGGCGATTAAAACCAAAGACTATTTCTGTTTTAAATCAGCCGTCAACCAATGCGGACCCATCTTGTGCAAACCCGTTTGAACTTCAAATGATTTATCAGTATATTAAAAACAGTTGACAAATTAATGCCCGTGATAAATTAAATATTTTCTAGTGTGTATCGAACATTTTCATCAATCGCTCATGTTCACAGTGGTTACTTTCTGCTCACCAATCGCATAAAACGGTCTTCCTGCACGGGGTTTATCTTCCATGAATGTATGACCATCTTTAATATGATGAAACAAGATAAAACTGCTAGATATGACACAGAATTACACCGTACACGTTATCCCAAGTCCGCCTTGATATCAGTGAGAGAATTTCCCAGAGCGCTCAGATTTTACAGTATGCTGGTTGCTCAGGAGCAGATTTGTTCTCCTTCTCTGATATTTGCACGACAGCCATATACTTGTGTTAGTCACTCGCATATATTTGTAGGTATCCGGCGTTCTGCACGTGCATCTATATACCATTTTAAAGAACGTTATTTTGTCTGTCGATTAGTGTTAAATTTATTGACAGGTTCACAGAAAAGAAAAAGATATAATAAAATATTCAGAACATTTCAGATACCTTCGCACAAAGGTCAGCGGGGATAATATACATTTTCCCAATATCATGTTTTATGAGAACAAAACCCAAATCAAGTTTAAAATGTTTATAATTATTTGATGTTATATTCTGGTCCACTATTCAATTCTCAGCAAACATTGAAACTCTAGTGACATAATCGTAATGCATAGAAGAAGATTTTTTTCGTAGTGCAATGCTTAAACATTCTGCAGTGGATATTTGATAAGAATTACGTTTTTATGTAGACAGACTAGTTTTTTTTCTTTCTTCACTATAATAGGAAAGTCACTGAGGTGTAATTCAGACGGGATCATGATACACATGAACGATTCCAAACGACACGAGCATGTGCATATGATATCATCTTAAACGCTTTTGGAAACTTCAATTATAATTTGAAGTTTTTCCGATGCTGATCCTTTTTTTTTTTGACCTCCAGGGTATCCCAAGTTCAAAGATCTTTTGAATTTGTTTAAAAAGATATATATATATATTTTAATGATATGGCCTTTTTAAAACCAACGCCTTTATCGATCGACCCATTTGAGATGCAGAAGGATAATTTGTTTGCCATAGAATGCCTTCAGGGAATAATTTCAAGGTGACGTCATATGTACTTATTAATACACGAGCGTACTTCACCGGACAAAATACTTACGATCTTGACATTTATCATTCTGTTCATGTTTTGATGTCTTGTTGAATTTATTCAAAATTTATTCCAAAACAAAATGAGATGATTAATTGTTTTCTTTGTTACGGTCCCCTGAAGGCGTTCCTTGGAGAACTAATTACACTTCTGTGTCTAAGATTGTGATAGAATAGAACTAATCAAAATTTATTATCAACTTAAACAAATATTACCCAAGCTTTCCTATCATTTTGTGAATTTTTAAACAGAATGACAACAGAACAATCTTCTATTTTCTTTACATCCGTGGAAAGAAAGGCTCAAATATTACACTGACTTCACTATCGATGTCGGACGTTGCGATCTACTTTTGTTGCGGGGGGGGGGGGATAAATTGCTTTGGTTCTCCCGGAAAATGCAATTATTGAGCGTGTGTTTAGCACTGCTTTGACTTTTTAACTGCAGATAAGTTGAATTTTATAACGAAAGTTTAGATAAACTTATTTTGAAAGCAACACACTTCAGGGTGATCACGTGATTTAAAAATAACATGAATGTATTGCAAAAGGGAAGATGTTTTACTTTCATAACGCCCACAACATCTACACAGATGCATCTGATAAGATTCGTTTCATGTTACACTGTATCCATTTTGTAACTACTATATGGTGGTGGGAGGCTGCAAAATTAGAAATTCTTATGATGATGCTTGCTATTCCCAACGTTCTCGTCACATGTTATTTATGGTGTTTCTCATTAATTCTAAAGCACATTTGAGCGTGTAAATTATATACTTATTCAAACACACCCCATAAGTATGTGGCGAAGAATGCAATTGCTAGCAAAAGGAATTTATACGATTTTATATAATAATACAAATATTTCAGTAGATGAAAAAAGTTTATTTTTCATTTACTGATTAATTCTTTGTCGTATGAACCTTGGCCGAAGTAATTTCAAGTCCGTAAAAAATGTTTGACCATAAATACAAATATTCAAACTTTAATTGTCTGTCTTTAAAGCATAGCAACTTGAGATCCCCCGCAAAACAAACACATCATTCTGCATAGAGGTATAAATCGTTTCTCTTTCTTTGTTTATCACGGAAATATTTTTTTTGTCCACCGATCATTGTATGCAGGAATTGTCTGTTGAAAAAATATCGGTGGCGAAGATAATGAATTCAAAATTCATCATAAGCGAAATTATATCTTAAAGCTTTCTAAGATTTTCAAACTGCAATAAAGTTACGTTAAAATAAAATTGCATTATCAGTTGCAAGTAATTTCTGATTACAAAAGGCATGCGGAATTCATCTTTTGAATTTTGCTACATTTCAGTGTGTGCCCTACATTTTTCCAGTCTTTGATTCCCTTTCCCCACCCCACCCAATCCCTCTCTCTCTCTCTCTCTCTCTCTCTCTCTGTCTCACACACACACACACACACACACACACACACACACACACACACACACACAAATCGATTGTTTGAATCCCGTATAAGCAGAGTAAGACCTGGTCTGGTCCCCAATCTGCTTACAGCTCGTATTCAATACGGAAAGAAACTTGTCTTATGGTTACCCCCCAAAAAGAAATCAGGCCTAATCTCCTCCTCCATAACAGACAAGGCAACCGTCAAAACCGAGATTTTGGTTGTCATGAATTCTGTGTAATTGGCATACGTGCAAACGAAGAGTTTTTAATAGTTCAACCCTTTTTCTTCTGAACATTTATATAAAAAAGATACACCCCCCCAAAAAAAATCAAACAAAAAAACTAACAAAAAAAAAACTAAGCAACACAACAAAACAAACACAAAAAATAAAACATCATACAAAAAAAAACAAAAAACGGTTGAGGCCTAAAAGTAGTTGATGCTCAACAGTATGAATATTTGTTGATGCATGTCTTTAATTGAAATTCAACAGTATGAATACTTGCTGATGCATGTCTTTAATTGAAATTCAACAGTATGAATACTTGTTGATGCATGTCTTTAATTGAAACTCAACAGTATGAATACTTGTGATGCATGTCTTTAATTGAAACTCAACAGTATGAATACTTGCCGATGCATGTCTTTAATTGAAACTCAACAGTATGAATACTTGCCGATGCATGTCTTTAATTGAAATTCAACAGTATGAATACTTGTTGATGCATGTCTTTAATTGAAACTCAACAGTATGAATACTTGTTGATGCATGTCTTTAATTGAAACTCAACAGTATGAATACTTGTTGATGCATGTCTTTAATTGAAATTCAACAGTATGAATACTTGCTGATGCATGTCTTTAATTGAAATTCAACAGTATGAATACTTGTTGATGCATGTCTTTAATTAAAACTCAACAGTATGAATACTTGTTGATGCATGTCTTTAATTGAAACTCAACAGTATGAATACTTGTATGAATATTTGTTGATGCATGTCTTTAATTGAAATTCAACAGTATGAATATTTGTTGATGCATGTCTTTAATTGAAATTCAACAGTATGAATACTTGTTGATGCATGTCTTTAATTGAAATTCAACAGTATGAATACTTGTTGATGCATGTCTTTAATTGAAATTCAACAGTATGAATACTTGCTGATGCATGTCTTTAATTGAAATTCAACAGTATGAATACTTGTTGATGCATGTCTTTAATTGAAACTCAACAGTATGAATATTTGTTGATGCATGTCTTTAATTGAAACTCAACAGTATGAATACTTGTTGATGCATGTCTTTAATTGAAACTCAACAGTATGAATACTTGTTGATGCATGTCTTTAATTGAAACTCAACAGTATGAATACTTGTTGATGCATGTCTTTAATTGAAACTCAACAGTATGAATACTTGCTGATGCATGTCTTTAATTGAAACTCAACAGTATGAATACTTGTTGAGGCTATCTGTAACTGAAGTTCAACAGTATGAATACTTGTTGAGGCTATCTGTGGTTGACGTTCAACAGTATGAATACTTTTTGAGGCTTATCTGTGTTTGAAGTTTAACAGTGTGAATACTTGTTGAGGCTTATCTGTGGTTGACGTTCAAAGGTATGAATACTTGTTGAGGCAAATCTGACGTGGACGTTCATCAATTATGAATACATACTGAGACATATCTGTCATTGATGTTCATCAGTTTGATTTCTTGTTGAATCATATCTGTAGTAGACATTTAAACGTATGAATACTTGTTGAGTCATACCTGGTGACTCAAATAGACATTAAACAATATGAATACTTTTTTTTAATGTATATCTGTTGTGGACATTTAACAGCATAAATGCTCGTTGATCTATAGGAGATTCAAACATCGTTGACGTCAAACGATCATTCAGTTCCTGGATTAAGTGATTTTAATATGCTGTTAATTTTAGAGAAATCAAGTTGGTTACTTATTCCTTATTCCTTATTCCCGATTCAATAAGGAATAAGTAACCAGTTACTTATTCCCGATTCAAATATTTTCACATACATTTTAATACTTATTCCTTATTCACACGTTTTTTTTAAAATATTTTTTTATTCATTATTCCCAATTCACTGTGTAATTGGTTACCACGTAGTTAATGCAGATGATGGCTTTTTAGGGCATGAAGTGGTGTAATTCTAACCTGATTGGAGAGTGCTATATGAAGCTAAATATAGACAGATCACGGACTATATGTAGGAATGGTTTAGGATATTGATAGGAATACGTGTTTTGTAATTTGATATAGGATTAATTAGTTGTGTTTGGCATTTGGGTCGTGTCTTGTGTTGCATAGCGTTAAGTATTAGTATTCGGGTTCGAAAAGCTTACTAATGACTCAGGTAAAAGGGAAACCACAAAAAAACATACAAGTGTGAACTTGGAGATTTCTCGTGTGTGGTCGTCATGTCCTTAGAGGAGAATTGTGTGAAGCATTTACGAGTTTAAGAAGCCTTCAGTTGACTTGAATATTGTCTTGAAGTCATTGGAACTGGGGAACTTAGCATACTTGTAACCGATTTCCAGAAACTGGGGTTATAAATGGGAGTGGAGGGCAGGTAAAGCACATGACGCAAGAAGACGCTATCTTACTTATACAGTTTGGTCGTTATGTATCATCTTTAAAGAGAGTTGACGAGGACCCTTCATGAGATGTTATCTCTACAAGATAGTGTAGTAACGAAAGTCCTGAGAAATTTCGTTGAGCCGATTTCGAGAAATCAGCTAGATGACGGAGGCCTCGTACGACACATATAGTAAGATTATAACATAGAACCTTCTTTGACATTTTATCTCTAGGGGATAGAGATCCGTCCACAAAAATGTCCTTACGAATTTCGTAGAGAGGAAACAGCATAATAAGGGACGCCCTATGGGTATCTGGTATTACCCCACCCCCACCCCCGAAAAAAACCAACAAAAACAACAACACACAGATATTAATATACTGCATCGATAGTTTGTACTAATTTAACACCTGCTAAGAGGATTTTGATTTCCTTCTAACTAGGTACACGTAAAAGCTTTTTTTCATATAAAAAAAAATCGTCGAGACGACTACGAGAAATCTACTGCTTGATGAAAGTCGAGTAAGACACATGCCGTGAGAACATTATATCTTTATACCGTTTTGACATGGAACCTTCTTTTATATTTTATCTCTAGGGGATAGAGTCAACTCTCGAACGAAGTCCTGGTGAATTTCGTCGATAGCAAACTGCGATATAAGGTGCGTCCGACGGGTACCAGGTATGAAAAACACGCACAGATTAATAGACTGAATCAAAGAGTTTGTACTAACTGAACTTCTGATTAGAGGATTTTGAAACTTCTGATTAGAGGATTTTGATCTCAACGCCTGTTGAACAGTACGAAAGTAGTGATCCGTCCTAACAGTATGAAAATTAGAAAGAAAAAAAAAATTTCCAGCCTATTTTCTAGAACATCGCGGCTAGATAAAGCAATCAGAACTCTTTAGATGCTGTAAGATTATATCTTACGTTTCCATTTGAGCCATTACGTCCCCTGTTTTTGGTTTTTACATGGACCCTTCTTTGATATTTTAATCCTAGGGTATAAAGTCCACTAACCAAGGACGTCCTGACATTTCGTCGAAAGAAAACAACGAAATAAGGGCGCACCATGGTGTAACAAGATAACCGGGTGGGATTTTCGGATTCACAACAGAACACTTTTGACGATGATATAACTACTAGGTTTAATAATGGATGACTTGCATGAGCAATTAATAAATAATTAATTAATTATGAATATGTGCGTGTATATATAATCCGAATATTGGATTTAATTAACATAAGAACGCACAGACTTGATGAAAAATAAAAAAATTAATTTAGCAAATACAAAGACAAGAGGTGAATGGTTCACAACGATTTGGCAATGAAACGATGGATATAGTTTACTCAGGTAGTAAACGATGTAAAATTTTACTCAAGTAGTAAAATGCATTCATTCGGGTAGCGAAATTATGGTGATAAAAAAGGAGGGACAGATATACAACTTATCTGTACAGTCCCTAAAGATACGCTTTGTTTTACGAACCCCAAAATTAGCCAACGTCTAACAAATTACATGTATGGAGACACTCCGTCATCAGTACACTTTGTTTCAGCTCCACGGCTGCTACAGTTCAGCTTCACAACTGCTACAGACTCTGGACACTCGGAACACTTCGAAACACTCGGAACACTCCGAACATTAGACCCTCCGGACATTAGACATTCTGGACATGCCGGACATCTGTCTTGTTTACCCCGACCCAGAGTAGCCCAGTTTGAAACATGTATAATCAAGGTAATTCTGACGGGTCATTGGTTGATGTCGAACATTGCCGAAGGCTAGCACTAATCCGTTACGTAATGATTGTTGTGGCTAGAATAGAAGAACCGGACATCGGAGTTGCAAAGTCACAGACAGCCAATTATCACCTAGGTGTCGAAATGTTTCCAAGATCAAAAGAAATTGCCTGAAGAAGTGGGAGTGTCCTAACTTCTTTCCCCTGCAAACAGACAAACAGGTTGAACTGGCAGCTAAGACGATTGGACAGGGGCACAGCGCCACCCAATCAGAATCGAGATGGGGGGAGACCTTGATTTGGGTAGAATGATATCCCTGCGTTTTCCGGCAAAAGTTAGTTCGCTGAGAGAAATTACACAGAGAAGAGGTTAGCGTAACTCCGAATAGCCATTCGTTATTGGCGGGAAAATCTTAGAGCGGAAAGGTCTAAGTACAGAAAGCTTCAAAGGGTCAGTAGATATTTGTTCGGTCTTTGTGGAATGCGACTGCATTTTAATTGTAGGTCGTATGTATACTTTATTATTATTACAATCGGAGTAAGAAGAATTACTTTGTTTTATTAATATGTTTGCATATTTTGAAGAAATGAATTGATATTTGTAAAGAATTATATAGCTCGCCAGCCGTCGTAAGAGTTAATATTGTAATTTACTATGTGGGTATTTTATAGTAGACTAACACATATGTTCATATGATTATAGATTTTGCCATTGTTGAATATTTGTAATGTACAGACATGCGTCTGATTTTGTCAGATTGTAGTACGATGAGATTAAATATATATGTGTATATACTGACGTGACGCAATGTATTGATGTCTGTATAACAATTCGCTGATACTGTGTTATTACGCCATTGTTTACCCTGCAAGAAGTGTGTGGGAATTTCGATGTGTATGCATGCGTGGCCGAACCAGTGACAACTATCTGATGGTTAATTGTCGTTATAGTGTAAGGTGAGGTTCGATAAAACATTTGTTAACGCCTTGTGGTTTTTCACAGGAAGCTTTGAGGGGCAGACCAGTTTCAGTTTGGTCCCGTAGTCTCAGATAGAGAGACGGAGGAAAAGAGAAGAAAGGAGAGAACTCAGGACAAGTTGAAGTCTAGGAGCGAATTGGAGGAGGAGATAGTAGAGACAGAGGAAAGGAGAAGAAAGGAGAAGTTGAAGTCTGAAGCGATGCTGGAGGAGATAGTAGAGAGGAAACAGAGACAAAGAAGGAGTTAGAGGAACGGAAAGAAGGAAGAATCAGCGGGAATAGATGAGTAGATGCAAGGACAGGGGGAAAAATCGAACTCACACTGCAATCACGGGATGAATTAGGCTGTCACTTGGTCGAGGGAAAGACGAGTGATTGGAAGTTATCGTTTTAAATTATCACATTTATTAAATTGTTATTGATTGAATTTCATCTTCGTGTTCTTTATAATTTAACCGTCGGCATTGCTGACTGGAGGCTCAGAGCTGTAAATCTACATCATCACTAATTTAACTTTCTAACCTAACGAGCCAGGGTGGAACTTCCAATTTAATTTAATTAAATTATATTGGGAGAACCCCACCCTAATACGATAGAACGCCACAGTGGGCGCTCCGTCCGGGATTTGAATTAGACATAAATATTATTTTACGACCTAAAAGTTTATTTGTTAGGAAGTATTAGTGAACAGTGTGAGATATTTTCCATCCTATGTATTTTGAATTTTTATGATTTTCTCATCTTGTATTTGTTATATTTGATATTTGCATGTTTGGTAGATCTTTAGTTACTTGCAGTAATTGTGAAGCAAATATCGAGCAAATATCTTACCTGAACGAAATTAGTTGTTGTCGACAGGTAAGTATTTGGCTGGGAACTTGTAATATCTGTCCATTGTTAGTAAGGTCGAGACAAGGTATCACTTCCTATTAGTATAACAATATGGCTACAGAAAGGCAAATGATCAAGGAGTACCGTGCCATGGGTTCGGAAGATCTCGGCTACGAGGGAGATCGCCTGGCAGCATTTATTGAAGAAAGAATCAAGGAATGGAAGGCAGAAAAAGCAGCGGAGAAGGAGCTGGCCAAGATAGCAGCGGACAGAGAGCTGGAGCTGGCCAGGATAACCGCCGAAAGAGAAACACAGAAAGAGCTAGAGCTGGCCAGACTGGCTCACACTCTCGAAATGGAGAAGGTCAGGTTAGCGGCTAGGGACAATGATAGGGACGACGCCAGCACAAGTTCTGGAGGGACCGGACGACCTTTTATCGACCACCGAATGGTCCAGATAAGTATGCCGCGGTTCAGCGATAAGGAGGAGTCTATCGACGATTTTCTTGGTCAGTTTGAGAAACTCGCTCACGCTCATAAAATTCCTGAACAACATTGGGCGATTAATGTCTCAGCTTTTTTGCAAGGTGCAGCTCGTGAAGTCTACCACGGCTTAGCTGCAGACGATGCTGACGACTACAATGCGCTCAAAAAGGCCCTTCTCTGCCATTATCGGCTGACCGCCGAAACATATCGTAAACTTTTTCGGGACTCGGCGAAAAAGGCAACGGAGACCCACTCTCAATTCCACACCCGTGTTCGAGGGTTATTTGAGAAGTGGATGAAGATGGCCGAAGTCGAACGATCGTACGACGGGCTACGCGAGGTTATACTCAAGGAACATGTCCTGAGTACTTACCGTCGCGAGTTGACAGTCTTTCTAGCAGAGAGAGAGCACCGGACGCTCGAAGAAATCGCTAGCATGGCGGAGCGATACGAGCAGGCACACTCGAAAAGTGGAGGTTCCGGGGGTGCGAACCGACCCCGACCCACTGAGTCGCGCCGTGTGGTTGAGGTAGAGCCGGCTGTCCGTAACCGTCAGGGCGACGGGAGGGTCGGAGGGGGATCTACAGGTAGGGATGCCAACCATAGACCTGGACAGGCCTCACCCACGAAAGCGGGACTTGCAGGTCGGCGAGGGCCGCCGACGTGTTACAACTGCAAGCGCCCGGGGCATATTGCCAGGGACTGTCCCAAGGGCAGGCAGACCCAGGTGAATGCCGTCGCTAGGAAGGAGCGCGAGCCGGAGGCAAGCTGTAACCCAGCCAACCTCGCGTCTGCTACTGTCAACGGAGAAGGTGCCACCATCTTGTATGACACTGGGTGTAGCGTCCCAGCCCTTGTCGACAAGAAGTACGTTAAGCCCGAGGATTACACAGGGGAGGTAATCGAAGTTCAGTACGCGAACAGCGCGCGTGACTCATTGCCAGTGGCTGTCATTGACCTCGATTCACCGTACGTGAAGGGGAAAATTGAAGCTGCATGCTTGGATGGTTTGTCGCATGACGTCATACTGGGATGTCGTTATGTGTTGCTACAACCGAACCCCGAAACCTGCACACCGATGCCGGTGAGTGCTGTGGAAACCAAATCCAAGAGTCGACAGACGAAAGCGAATCCGATGGAAGTTACATCGACACCGGTGAGTAACGTTCTTCCGGCCGAGCTGAGGAAGCTGCAACAGGAAGACGCAACTCTGGCGCAGTTGCACCAACACGCTGCAGCAGGGACGGAGAGAGAAACTCCAAATGTCGGGGTGAAGTTCGCATACAAGAAGGGGATCTTGTATCGCTACGCCAGGAATGGTAACGAACACTTTAAGCAAGTCGTCGTACCAAAAGAGAAGCGAGGGGAAGTGTTGAAACTCGCGCACGAGAGTCTCATGGGTGGACACATGGGAATTGCCAAGACGCGTGACCGTCTTGTCAAAGGATTCTACTGGCCAGGGGTCCAGGGAGACGTCAAACGGTTCTGTCTCTCCTGTGACAAGTGTCAGAGAATGGCAACGAAAACGGATCATCGACCCGTCCCCTTGGGGAGTACACCCCTTATCGATGAACCGTTTAGACGCGTCGCGATGGACTTGATCGGACCGATAAAACCCGCGTCGTCGCACGGAAATCGGTATATCTTAACGGTCGTAGATTACGCTACACGCTATCCGGAGGCCGTTGCGCTGCGTAATATTGATTCGGAAACAGTCGCGGAAGCGCTGTTTGAGATTTGGTCAAGAGTTGGAGTGCCCGACGAGATCCTGACCGACCAAGGGACACAATTCATGAGTCGCGTGATTGCAGAGGTAAACCGACTGATGTCAATTAAGTATCTCACGACTACACCGTATCACCCTCAATGTAACGGACTGGTCGGACGGTTTAACGGGACCCTAAAGAACACGCTCAAGAAGCTGTGCGAAGGCCGCCCCAAGGATTGGGATCGGTATATTCCTGCCATGCTTTTCGCCTACCGGGAAGTACCTCAAGCGAGTTTAGGGTTCTCTCCCTTTGAACTCCTGTACGGGAGGACCGTACGCGGCCCAATCGCCATACTGAGACAACTGTGGACGGACGATCACGCTGTGGAGGAGGTACGCACCACCTACCAATACGTTGCGGACTTGCGCAACAAACTGGAGGAAGTTTGTTCCCTCGCACAGGAGAACCTCAAGCGAGCGAAGGCGCGTCAGGCGAAGAATTACAACAAGCGCGCAAAACCGCGCCAGTTTGAAGTAGGGGACAAGGTGTTGTTACTGCTGCCCAAAGAACACAACAAGTTGCAAGTTTCCTGGAGGGGTCCATACGTTGTCACCGAGAAGGTCGGAGGTCAAACATATCGGATACGGCTACCAACGAAGGAGAAATTGTACCATGCCAATCTCCTTAAGAGATACCGGGAAAGAGAGACCGCCAGCGATTTTGTTATCGCCACGATAGTCACCGAGGACGACGAAGGCGATACGGAAGGTGCCAACACTGTTCCGAGCTGTCCGTTAACGAGGGCTGAGACACCCTCGGACGTGGAGTGCGACCCCATGTTGACTGCGGTACAGCGGGAAGAGACTGATACGTTGCTGGCCGGGTATTCCGATGTGCTTACGGAAATACCCGGGAGAACGTCGCTTGTCGAGTTCGGGTTAAAGCTGGTGGATAACCGGCCAGTCCAGCGGAAACCCTACCCCTTGCCCCACGCAAAACGACAAGTCGTAAGGGAGGAGATCGAGCAGATGATTGCTCTGGGAGTGATCGAACCCGCTGACTCTCCGTACAGCTCTCCGGTAGTCCTAGTGCAGAAGAAGGACGGCACCCATCGGTTTTGTGTCGACTACCGGAAGCTAAATCAGGTGACAGAATTTCAAGTCGAAATGCTACCTGACCCGGAACATATTTTCGCTTCTGTCTCGAAAGCGAAATATTTCTCCAAGCTGGATTTGTCCAAGGGCTATTGGCAAATTCCGGTAAGGGAGGAGGATAGGGCAAAGCTAGCTTTTGCTACTCCCGACGGGACCTACCAATGGTTGGTCATGCCGTTCGGGATACAGAACGCGCCCAGAGTCTTTACTAGGATGATGCGGAAGTTGTTGGAACCCTTGCGCGATAGGGGTGTCCACAACTTCATGGATGACCTCTTGTTAGCCACAGCGACGTGGGGTGAACACCTCACTCTGTTAGCTGACGTTTTGGAGCGGCTGTGTCAGGCGGGATTGACAGCTCGCCCTTCCAAATGTCACCTAGGGTTCCGGACATTGGACTATTTGGGACATACCCTGAGCCAAGGTACGCTGTCCCCAGAGAAGTCGAAGGTGGAGCAGCTGAGAAACGCCGCACGGCCCACCACGAAAACTGAGGTGAGGTCATTTCTGGGATTGGCAGGGTATTACCGGAGGTATGTGGCCAATTTCAGCGCGATTGCGGGACCGTTGTCTGACCTAACCAAGAAACGTGCCCCGACTAAGGGTATTTGGACAGATGCGTGTGAGCATGCTTTCCAAACGCTGAAGGATAGACTTACATCCGACGCAGTTGTCCGTCTACCGGATCTGGCAAAAGACTTCGTTCTTCGCACCGACGCATGTGACACGGGACTGGGAGCAGTACTACTACAGGAATACGATGAGACGCTTTTTCCTGTCGCGTACGGCAGTCGGAAGTTGTCAGCTGCCGAGAAGAACTACTCCGTATCGGAGAGAGAATGCCTCGGAATTGTGTTCGGTATATCACGGTTCGAGCGGTACTTATACGGGCGGAAGTTCATCTTGGAGACCGACCACCAACCACTCGCGTATCTCGCGCAGGCGAAATTGTCGAATGGACGATTGATGCGATGGTCGCTGTTCTTACAACAATACCAGATGCAGATCAGATACGTGAATGGAACTGAGAACGTAGGCGCCGATTTCATGAGCAGGAGCGCTGGAATGGTATAGATCGCTATATATATATATATATATATATATATATATATATATATATATATATATATATATATATATATATATATATATATATATATATATATATTCATGTTCGCACTCAGTGTGTAGTGTCGCGATAATTTTGTTCTTTATTTCGTGTATTAATGCCATTGCATTTGAAGTAATTTTGAGGGAATAAAATCCCGATTTTATTCTCAAGCGTGGGGGTGGGGTGGTGTCATGTTTACCCCGACCCAGAGTAGCCCAGTTTGAAACATGTATAATCAAGGTAATTCTGACGGGTCATTGTTTGATGTCGAACATTGCCGAAGGCTAGCACTAATCCGTTACGTAAGATTGTCGTGGCTAGAATAGAAGAACCGGACATCGGAGTTGCAAAGTCACAGACAGCCAATTATCACCTAGGTGTCGAAATGTTTCCAAGATCAAAAGAAATTGCCTGAAGAAGTGGGAGTGTCCTAACTTCTTTCCCCTGCAAACAGACAGACAGGTTGAACTGGCAGCTAAGACGATTGGACAGGGGCACAGCGCCACCCAATCAGAATCGAGATGGGGGAAGACCTTGATTTGGGTAGAATGATATCCCTGCGTTTTCCGGCAAAAGTTAGTTCGCTGAGAGAAATTACACAGAGAAGAGGTTAGCGTAACTCCGAATAGCCATTCGTTATTGGCGGGAAAATCTTAGAGCGGGAAGGTCTAAGTACAGAAAGCTTCAAAGGGTCAGTAGATATTTGTTCGGTCTTTGTGGAATGCGACTACATTTTAATTGTAGGTCGTATGTATACTTTATTATTACTAGAATCGTAGTACGAAGAATTACTTTGTTTTGTTAATATGTTTGCATATTTTGAAGAAATGAGTTGATATTTGTAAAGAATTATATAGCTTGCCAGCCGTCGTAAGAGTTAATATTGTAATTTACTATGTGGGTATTTTATAGTAGACTAACACATATGTTCATATGATTATAGATTTTGCCATTGTTGAATATTTGTAATGTACAGACATGCGTCTGATTTTGTCAGATTGTAGTACGATGAGATTAAATATATATGTGTATATACTGACGTGACGCAATGTATTGATGTCTGTATAACAATTCGCTGATACTGTGTTATTACGCCATTGTTTACCCTGCAAGAAGTGTGTGGGAATTTCGCTGTGTATGCATGCGTGGCCGAACCAGTGACAACTATCTGATGGTTAATTGTCGTTATAGTGTGAGGTGAGGTTCGATAAAACATTTGTTAACGCCTTGTGGTTTTTCACAGGAAGCTTTGAGGGGCAGACCAGTTTCAGTTTGGTCCCGTAGTCTCAGATAGAGAGACGGAGGAAAAGAGAAGAAAGGAGAGAACTCAGGACAAGTTGAAGTCTAGGAGCGAATTGGAGGAGGAGATAGTAGAGACGGAGGAAAGGAGAAGAAAGGAGAAGTTGAAGTCTGGAGCGAAGCTGTAGGAGATAGTAGAGAGGAAACAGAGACAAAGAAGGAGTTAGAGGAACGGAAAGAAGGAAGAATCAGCGGGAATAGATGAGTAGATGCAAGGACAGGGGGAAAAATCGAACTCACTGTAATCACGGGATGAATTAGGCTGTCACTTGGTCGAGAGAAAGACGAGTGATTGGAAGTTATCGTTTTAAATTATCACATTTATTAAATTGTTATTGATTGAATTTCATCTTCGTGTTCTTTATAATTTAACCGTCGGCATTGCTGACTGGGGGCTCAGAGCTGTAAATCTACGTCATCACTAATTTAACTTTCTAACCTAACGAGCCAGGGTGGAACTTTCAATTTAATTTAATTAAATTATATTGGGAGAACCCCACCCCAATACGACAGAACGCCACAACATCAGACACTCCGGTCACTCCAAACACAGACACTCCGGTCACAGACAGACACTCCGGTCACATGCACAGACACAGACACTTCGGTCACAGACGTTCCAGTCACAGACAGCTGAAAATATATCCAATACCGTATACTATACATGACACGGGCATAATAACGTAATGACGTTATACACGGTAAGTTATATAGATTACATTATCAGCACAATAATTACAAAATGACAGGTTAAAAAACCTAATCTTGCTCGATAAGAATCGTACTATATTAAACAGTTTTTTTTGAGAAAATGTAGCTTTTCTTTACTAATATAAATCCCTTGTTAAGTAGAAAACGAGAATAGAAATATGTGCATTATGGGAGCAGGGCATTCCCCCCCTGTCAATTACTCCCCTGTAACTACCCCCCCCCCGCCATTACCCCCCCCATCAATTACCCCCCCCCCCCGTATATTACCCCCTATCAATTGCCCCCCCCCATATTACCCCCTGCCATTAGCATCATTTAGACATACAGATACAAAATCGAACTAATGCAAATACGACGAATTTAAAGTGTACACAAACACAATCTGATAATCCGTGCTCAATCTATACTATTGTTTTGTCTTCAGCTCACTGAATAAAATTCGAGCAGAAATGTTTTCTAATTAAGTGTACACAAACACAATCTGATTAGAGTATTGCCTTCACAACAATAAAAATGATTTTAGCAATTTAATCTGTGGTCCATCTATACAACTGTGTTGGCTTCACCTCACTGAATATACTTCGAGCAGAAATGGTTTCTAATTAAGTGTACACAAATACAATCTGATAAGGCTTACCTCATTGAATATACTTCAAGCAAAAATTATTTCTATGCGCATGCTCCAGAAAAACTAATATATATATATATATATATATATATATATATATATATATATATATATATATATATATATATATATATATATATACGTTCTTTAAAATATATATCACCAGAAATATATTTACCATGTATAAAGTTCAGAGTATACGTGGAGAGCAATCATTCCTGAACGTGATAATTTCTCAGCAACTTGGTGGACATCCAGCGGAACCAAATGGAAAGAAATATCGTGACTGCAATGCTCGGATTATGAACATTGTTAATGACTTTGCTAATAGAGAGCACTTAGAATACTTACTAGGGATTGCACATAACATTCAGCTGTAATCTTATAAATATAACATATTTTATGGTGATATAACATTATGATATGATGATTTTACTATTGAATATTCCAGGACAAGTATATGTTTTCAAGGCTGAGATTCATTTACTAAAAAAAAAATTTAAAATAAATTCTTTTGAAATTTATTTTAATTTATTATTTACTCTTGGGATATAACAATTACATGGGGGGGGGGGGTAATGGCAGGGGGGTAATATACGGGGGGGGGGGGTAATTGATAGGGGGGTAATGGAAGGGGGTAATATACCGGGGGGTAATTTCCCAGACCCGTGCATTATACTGCGTAAACCAAAGCTACATAGCAAAGATTAAAAAATAAAGGTGGTAGTACAGTAGTTATAGGTTATAAACTAGAAATTAATAAACTTGCATACCTCGACGGCTGAAGATGTGCAAGTTTTTGGAGCAGACTGCCGGCTGACAAGACTATTCCGTATTGTAAAGAAACTTACGTACGGTGAAGTATTTATACACAAACATAGTCTGTGCATTATATGCATTGGTTCGTCCCATCGAGAGCACTTCGCACGTGCGGCATGGGATGAACCGAACTCACTATTTCGAAATACGACACAATATACATAAATCATCCTCGGGTATCGTTGTAACAAAAAACGAAACCCGAATACATGTATTCAATAAATAAAAGAATTTAATTCCGTGACAATACTTCTCACCTAAAAAAAGTGGTAACACTTTTAGAAAAATCGCGGAATGTGAACATAAATAATTGTTAAAACTTCCAATTTGAATACTGAACGAAAATGATCTGCTAATTACACCTTACTTAAAAAATCAGCACCCACATTTTCCGATCCTCGAATCGCTTCGATCCGGAAACTATACGATTACAAGGACAACGCCCAACGCACCAATCTTGCATTGGTGACCTTTGCTTTGTTCAAGTATAAGAGAGACTGATGGTCCGTTTGTAAGGTAAACTCTCTCCCGAAAAGGTACGTATGGAATTTTACTATCCCTTATACTAAGGCTAGGCACTCCTTCTCAATCACGGAGTAGTTTTGCTCCCTAGGGAGCAATTTCCTGCTTGCATAAGCAATGGGCAATTTCATCCCCTCTTGCTCCTGTAGTAAAACAGCCCCAAGACCCGTATCGGACGCATTAGTCCTCAGCACGAAAGTTTTGTTCAATTATGGTAACTTTAAGATTGGTGTACTTACCAGTTTCTGTTTTAAAGCATTAAATGCTTTTTCCTGGCACACCCCCCAGGGAACTTTATTCGGTTGCCCATTCCTAGTCAAGTCTGTTAATGGGCTGGCAATAGCCGCAAAATTGGGGACACATTTCCTGTAAAACCCAATCAAACCTAGGAAAGATCGTACTTGTTTTTTAGTTTCTGGTCTAGGTGTATCTTTGATTGCTCCTATTTTATCTGGGTGAGGTTTCAACTGACCGAATCCACTCACGAGATGTTCCAAACACTCTAGGCTAAAATACCCTATACTACATTTGGTGGGCTCAGCTATAAGATTTGCAGTGTGAAGTCTATCGAACAGATCCCGTAATACCTTAACATGTTCATACATGGGTATGTGTATAAACAAAGATATCATCTACAAAACTGTAGTCGTTTTCCATACCGTTTAACAGTTTGCGCATGAGACGAACGCATGACGCACCGGCGTTGACTAAACCGAAAGGCATAACTTTAAATTGATAAAGACCTTTCGGATTCGCGAATGCCGTTAATTCGTGGGCATTACAGCGATTGGTATCTGCCAATATCCCTTGGTATGGTCTAATTTGGGAATGTATTTATGACCTGCCAAGTTCGAAAAAAATCTTTCCATATCTGGCATTAGTTCTGCGTCGAACACGGTGATTTTGTTCTATTGCCGAAAATCAATGCAGAAACGGTTATTCCCGTCTTTCTTTCTGACTAACACAACAAAGGATGAGTAGGGAGAACTGGAAGGTTCGATCACTTCCTTGTTTAACATTTTCCCCACTTCTTCGTTGATTGTCTCCCGCGCATTAAAGGGTATTGGATATTCTTCAATCCTGATCGGCTCAGAGGTATTCAACTTGATCTCGTGTTGAATCAATCCAGTACAGCCCGGTTTGTCCGTAAACACGTCAGGGTATTGGGACAAAACCTCCAATATCTGTGTATGCTGACCCACTGATAAATTCGGGCATACATTGATCTGGTCAATACCTTCTTTCCCTACGTCAGTGGGGTATTAAAGGGGCATTTCTGTACTGGAGACGATTCCGATTCGTCACACGACTTATCCTGTATCACCGCTATGCATACTACATTCAAGACCCCTTTATCTATTGTTTGTCTAGGTCTTTCTAGGTAGAGTTTAAACATATTGGCGTGAAATATATTGGACTTACCCTCCACATCAATGATTTAGTCAATTTCGCCTTTCACCTGTTTGACTTCCATTGGAATAGCAGCTTATTTTTATTTGTTGGGAGAAGTACGAACACTTGATTGCCTACATCAAACGTTTTACTCCGCGTTCCTCAGTTGTAGTACTTCGCGTACCTACGACTAGATTTCGCGAGTTTGTCTTGCGTCATTCGACTTCTTCGTCCGCGACTTCGTTTGACCACAGTTCGCGTAAAATGCGCATAGGACCACGAACTGTCCTACCGTACAATAGTTCAAACGCGGAGAAGCCAAAGCTTTTATGAGGAACCTCACGATACGCGAACAGAATTGCGTTCAGATACCTATCCCAATCCTTAGGTCTTTCCACATACATACTACTACTACTAATAATAATAAGGACTTTGTATAGCGCCTAATCTTTACAACATTAGACAACACCTACAAGATAAGAAAAAACATATATAATGATAACATTACGAACACAAACACCATGAAATTAAAAAACATAGAAGAAACAAAAACATGCTGAGTTTATTTAAGGTAGGAAACATTATTAGGTCTTTTTTAGATTTTTTCCGTCGCAACATTTGCTTCAACGTCCCGTTGAATTTCTCGACCAACCCATTGCACATATCGTGGTAGGGTGTCGTGTGCAACTGTTTAAGGGACAACAACCTTCTAATTTCTGCCATGAGATCTGAGGTGAATTGAGCGCCACAATCCGTAAGAACCTCTTCGGGCACTCCGACCCTGGTGAACATGTCATCGAGCGCTTCGGATACACGTTCGGTTTCAATCGATGGCAAAGCTATGGCTTCGGGGTATCTGGTAGCGCAATCTACCAGCGTCAAGATGTGTCGGTTTTTCCGATTTGTATTTGGACATATAGGTCCCACAATGTCAACGGCCACTCATTTAAACGGAGTATCTATCAATGGCATTTGACTTAACGGTACTCTAGTTAACCTGCCCTTAGAGACAGTTTTCTGACAAACTTCGCACAAGCGACAGAACCGCGCTACTTCGCTATTGACACCAGACCAATACAATTCTCTTAATACCCTCTCTGTTGTTTTCTTCATGCCTAAATGACCCGCCATACTCGACTCCTGCGTGACCTTGAGTACATGCGACCTGGATTTATGGGGGACCACTAGTTGCAAGAACTTCCTATCAAGTGTAGAGTATTCCCTATACATTAGACATTTTTCAAGTAAGGAATTTAGAGGAACGCCCGTTCTTATACTTCCTCACGGTACCCAATAATGCTTTCTTCGCGTTTGCACGTAGAGACGCGTCACATTTTTGCTCATTCTGAAATCTGCGCGGCAGATATCCCTAATGGCTTCCGGTAATTTTAATTTACGTAAAGGTTTGTTATCTTCCTTTACCTGAACCCTAGCTTACAAAGCTTGGATGATCGGGAATCGGAAGTCTGACAGGTCGGAAGCCTAGATCCTTGTACATTGCCAATCGTAAGTTCATAGATCGGAATGGCTATGCATAACGTTTCCACGTTTTTGCTCTCTCTCTCTCTCTCTCTCTCTCTCTCTCTCTCTCTCTCATATTGTAACTGCATTTGTTCTTTCTTGTAACTGCATTTGTCTGTCTTTCTCTTTTTACCCGCTTGTATTTGCGTTTGTTTTTGTCTTTCTTCTTTCTGAAGCTCCAGCTTCCTCAACTCCAATTCCATATTGTACTTTAATTCTAATTCCTTCACTTTTATTTCAGAGTCAGATACAGACTTACTGATCGAAAGCAAAGCATTTTTATCCAAAAAATTCTTTTCTGCCAAAAGCTGAACCAAAATATTTCTTATTTCTTGTTTCGTTAAGGAAGTCTTTACCTCAGAAATATCGTATTTTCTGGAAAGTTGAATCAATTCATCTTATTTAAAAAGATCTTATTGTTCCTGGGTAGGATTTGAAAAAAAGATTTCCACTTTTGTTGACGTTGTAGAAAATGTTGGTCAATTTCACTAAGACTTCAAAAACATAGGGAATTCAAAAAAAAAAAAGACAACAAAGTTTTCTAAAATATTTTAGCCAAAATTCATAATCCCGGATGAGCCCCTAATTCTTATGTTACATGTTTCGGCTCGAATAAACAGTATCGCAAGAAAGAATGAAAACAACAAACTTTGAAAAATTTAACAAATAATTTATTTCCCTGGGAAAATGCTGTAAAAATAAAAGAATAAGAACTTACGGTTTTAAGAATCAAAGCCAAAAAACAAACTCCAAGAATAATCCACGAATAAAAGTTTAGAAGTCGTAATACTAAAGTGTTTTGATGATTTCAAGTTCGAGTCCCGACGAAGAATCCAAGATGGAAGGCAATGACGTATGCTGTATCCTGTTCAATCTTGTTGCCTACAGTTCCTTGTAGAAACACAAGAAATAATCCTCCGGTTTTTGAAAACCCAAAATTATTTTTACGAAATGTCTTATTTCAAGAATTCTGTATGAGCACAACAAATATTTCCAGAGAAACGAATTAATCTTTTAGAATCCAAATAATCTGAAGAAAAATTAACATATAATTAAAAAACTGGCTACAACAGAAGGAAACGACTTGACATCAAGCGTTTTTAAGCCCAGACTGTGAGATCGATCTCTAAACATCACTATTTAATCTAAGTAATGCGCAATTTCGGAAATGTCTAATTACAAAATAGAGGATCACTTGATCATGTTTATATATAAAATATCACGTAGCCCCTGTATCCTTGTTACTCCGAGAATAAAAGTTGTTTACTTCACTAAAAGCTATTTACAAGTCGAGGTTCATATATCCAAAACAGCCACGATCTCAACCTTATTATTCCCACAATAAAAATAAAAAATAACTTGTTCACGTGACTGTTGCTAATTTTGAATTAAGGTCAAGAAACAGGTCAGCTTTATGTTTACAAAAATGAAGAGTCAGGGTCAAATTATTTTCTGGAAAAAATACTATTTCCTAGTAAACGAAACTACATTATTTTGACATATAATGACATTAAAAAATAAAAAGATTTTAAAGCTGACAAATAAATAAGATATAAATTAAGTCAAATATAAACAACAGTGCTCCAACAGTGGGAAAATGTTATAGAAAACTAGTCGAGCCGATTCTGAGAAACGTTTGGCTGTATAACGGATTTGGGTACACTGCCTGCCGTAAGAAAATTATATTTTACGTATACAGTTGGGACATTACCTTCACTCTTTGAGGAGTTTTTAAAGGGACCCTTCCTTACGATTTTATCTCTGTTGGATAGAAGCAACCTAAGAAGGACATCCTGACGAATTTCGTCGATAAGAATCAGCGAAATTGGCGGGTTCCTATGGTTATTGGGTATGAAAACTCACGCACAATGTGGACAGATTCGTGAAATATTTGTAATATTTAAACCCCTTCTAAAAGGAATTTGATTTCAACGCATCTTCAGCTATATCTAACCTGGTATCGTTTCCAACATGAGGAAAAGTTTTAAAAAAGTCGACAGCCGATTTTGAGATTTTCTCGGTTAGAAAAAGAAGTTCGGTATCACACATGACGTATATATATATATATATATATATATATATATATATATATATATATATATATATATATATATATATATATATACCATCTTATGCTTAAGATTTTACATTACGTATACAATTGGGAAATTATGTACCCCCATTATAGAGTTTTGACATGGACCCTTCATTGATATTTTATCTCTAGGAAATAGAGTCCACCTACAAAGGAAGTCCTGACGAATTTCGTGAAGACGAAATAGCAAAATAATGGGCGCCTTAGGGGGTACCGGTTATTAATAACACGCAAATGTGTATAAACTATATCTATGGTTTGTACTTATGGGACCCTTACTTAGAGGATGTTGATTTCGACGCCTTTTATACTGTTTCGAAATAAGACCCCTTTCTAACAGCATAAAAAGGGAAAAGAAAATTAGTCAAGCAGATTTCGAGAAACTAAAGAAAGGAAGTCGAGCAGATCACATGCCGTTAAGATTATATACATGTGGGCCACATTACATCCACTCTTTAGACAGTCTTGACATGAACCCTCCATGGATATTTTATCTCTAGGAGATCGAGTCCACCTACGAAGGAAGTCCTGACGAATTTCGTGGAGATGAAACTGCGAATGAAGGGGCGCCTTAGGATGTACCATCTGTGAAAAACACGCAAAATGTGGATCAAATTAAGCTAAAACTTGATCTAACTATAAAATGACTTAGAGGACTTTGATTTCATCTAGTTTGGAATCAGTTCCCACAGAAGGAAAAGTTTGTAGAGAATTTGTCGCATACAACACATACCGTTGGAAGATTTTATTCGATGTATACAGTTGAGACATTACGTCGTACCCTATTTACAATGGAGGAAGTCTACCTACCAAGGAAGTCCTAATAAATTTCGTGAAGAGGAATTTGTGAAATAAGGATCATCTTGCGGGTGCAAGTATGAGAAACACGCATCAATTGTATCAATATATGTTTACTAACTGAACTTCTACTTATAAACTATTTATTTCAACGTCTCTTCGGGAATGCCTAGCTATGTATCCGTTCCAACTGTAGGAAAGGTCTGATTAATATTTATTGAACCGATTTCACGAAATTGTCCGCTAGATCAAGGGGTTGGATACAATGCATTTATTAAGAAGATTTTTTAAATAAATTTTTTACATAGACACTTCTTTGACACTTATTCTCTATGGGGCAGCGTCGACCCACGACGAATTTGTTTGAGAGGAATCAGCGAATTAAGGGGCACCCTGTGAGTACCTGGTTTGAAAAACACGCTCAATGTACATCTAATACAGGGATCTCAAACTCTAACCACCATGATAGCCGCATTAGGGGATTTGTGATGGCCCAAGGGCCGCACCATTTTTGTATCTCTCATGACACCTTGTGACACCAATCATTTTGCGGGGCACAGGATACGGCCTTGCGGGTCGCGTGTTTGACAACCCTGATCTAATATATCTATAATCTGTAGTAATTTGACGACTACTTAGGGGATTTTGATTTCAACGCCTCTTAGACAGTACCTAGCTCGGGATCTGTTCCAACAGTAGGAAAACATAAAAATAATATGTCGAGCCGCTGTCAAGAAATTCTCGGCTAGAGAAATGTGGCCGGTACAGCACATGCCGTTAGAATGTCTTATTTTACGTATCGAGTTGGGCCCTTACGTCCCCTCTTTAAGCATCTTTGACATGGGCCCTTCTTTGACACACACGCACATATATAGATAGATGGATAGATAGATAGATAGATAGATAGATAGATAGATAGATAGATAGATGTAGAATCGACCCACGAAGTATGCATTAACAAATTTCTTCGAGGCGAATCAGAAAAATAAGAGGCGCTTTTTCGGTACTAAAGATGAAACACCCACCTTGAGCATAGATTATCTCAATACTGTACTAATTGTACCCTTACTTAGAGGATTTTGGTTTCGGTGTCTGTTGGACAGTATCTAGTTAGGGACCCATTTTAACAGTAGAAAACATTTAAATGAGAATTTTCGAGCTGATTACGATAAATAAGGAGCTCATTGTTGTTGTTGGCATCCGTTAGTCTCGAGAGACGATGGAACTGCGACCATGAGAGATGTCCAGGTTGGTGGTTGTGCAGCGTCTGATGTGGCTAAGTAGTCCAATGCGGGAGTGGCAGTCCCTGCTGCACTTGCTGTACTTGAAGGTTGCGTCTGGTGTTGGTTGGAGCTGCTTCTTCTTCCTCTGTGATCGTCTTTCATCAGCTGGCAAGCGTTGCTTTCCTCTCCGGTTTTCAGACCAGTGATCAGAGCATGTCGCCAGCTTGATCTGTCTAGAGCGAGCTCTTCCCAGGTGTTGACATCGATATCAAGGGCTTTCATGTCATGCTTACAGGCATCCTTGAAGCGGCGATGTGGCCGTCCGATCGACCTTTTTGCTAGAGGCGAGTTCCGAATAAAGAATGTCTTTGGGGATCCGTCCGTCATCCATCCGACGTACATGGCCCAGCCATCTGATGCGGCGTTGGCAGAGGAGTGTGATCATGCTGAGAATCTTGGCATGCTCGAGCACCTCGTTTTTTGTTACTCGATCGCTCCAGGTGATCCCGAGTATGCGTCGTAGGCATCACATGTGAAAGGCGCTCAGTCTTTTCTCTTCTGAGGCGTACAGAGTCCAGGTTTCACTGGGGTATATGAAAGTGCTTAGCACGCACGCACGCACGGTACACGGTAATCTTAGTGTTCATGGTCAGCATGCTGTTGTTCCACACTCTCTGCGACAACCTGGAGTGAGAGGCTGTTGGTGATGGTAGAGCCGAGGTACATGAACTGACGCACCACCTCAAGTTTGCAGTTGTTGATGATGATGCTTGGGGGGTTCGCGTCCTGAACCATCACGTTAGTTTCCTTTAGGTTTATGGTTAACCCAAACTCATCGCATGCTTTAGCAAAGCGGGTCATCAGGCGCTGAAGCTCAGCTTCTGTGTGGGTGGCTAGAGCAGCATCGTCTAATAAGAGTATGTCCCTGATGGTTACTTCACGCACTATGCTCTTTGCCTTCAGTCGTGCAAGGTTGAACAATCTGCCGTCTGATCGTGTGTGCAGGTAAATCCCTTCTGTGGACGTCCCAAGGGCGTGCTTGGGCAGAACTGCGAAGAAGATGCCGAAGAGCGTGGGGACAAGGACACAGCCCTGTTTAACTCCACTGCGGACGTCTAAGGGGTCTGATGTTGAGCCATCATACTGCACTGTGCCTTTCATGTCATCGTGGAAGGACTGAATCATGCTTAGCAGCTTTGGAGGGCAACCAAGTTCTCGCCAGGATTGTGAAGAGTCCGTCTATAAAGGCCTGGAAGAGGGGTCTGTGTTGTTCTCTGCATTTTTCCTGCAGTAGCCTGACAGAGAAGATCATGTAGATTGTGGACCTCTCTGCGCGGAATCCGCACTGCGACTCTGGGTAAACTGTGTCAGCAAGCGTCTGCAGTCTGTTCAGGATGACGCGTGCGAAAACTTTACCCACGATGCTGAGAAGTGATATGCCCCTGTAGTTGTTGCAGTCGCTTCTGTCGCCCTTGTTCTTGTACAGGGTTATGATGTTAGCGTCTCAAATGTCCTGAGGCACTGCATCTTCGTCCCAGCACTAGCAGAGTAGGAGGTCGAGCAGGTGTGTGAGCAGCACGCTACATCCGCACTTGATGAGTTCTGCTGTGATTTCATCCTTCTCTGTTGCTTTACGTAGGAACAGTTTCTCTAAGGCCTTCTTTAGTTCGTCTACAGATGGTTTCTCGTCCAGTTCGGCCATGAGAGGGACATTTTCAATGGCTTTGAGGGCATCATTGGTTACGTGGTTCTCTTTGGAGTACAGTTCGGAGTAGTAATCCACCCAACGCTCCATCTGCTTGCCCTTGTTGTGGATGATACCGCCTGTGGCAGACTTCAGTGGTGCTGTCAGTTTCTTCGTGGGGCCCATTGCTTTCTTTATGCCATCGTACATGCCTCTGATGTTTCCAGTATATGCTGCTGACTGGATACTCTGACAGAGCTGAAGCCAGTATTCATTGGCACACTGCCCTGCTAATCTCTGCACTTTGCTTCTGGTAGACCTGTATGCCTGTAGTCTCTTCTGGCAGGGGGATCGCTTGTATTGCAGGTGAGCACTGCGACGCTCTTATATGGCTGGCATGAGTGTGGCAGAGTTAGCCTCAAACCAGTCATTGTTCTTTGATTTCTTCTTACCAAAGATCCGTGTGGCTGTGATGTATACAGTCTCTCTGATGTGATCCCATCTTGCTTTAGCACTGCCGTTGGGGGGTTCTGAGTCAAACGTCTTGGAAAGAGCATAGGTGAATTCCTCAGCCTTGTCTGGATTTGATGTCTTGCTGACATCAATGCTTGGTTGACCCTCTTGCCTAGAGCGGTGGATCTTCTTTGGCTGAAGCTTCATTTTGCAACACACCAGGGAGTGGTCGGTGTCGCAGTCAGCACTGTGGAAGGTACGGGTAAGAAGCACACCCTTCATGGCTGACCGTCATGTAATGATCAAGTCCAGCTGGTGCCAGTGTTTAGACCGGGGATGCCTCCATGACACTTTGTGCTGTGGCTTTGTCTGAAAGAATGAATTGGTAATGCTGAGTTCGTGGGACGAGCACATCTCTAGAAGGTGCTGCCGTTTGTCATTCATCTTCCCAACGCCAAACTTGCCAAGACAGGAAGGCGAAGAGTCATGATAGGCACCCACCCTAGCATTGAAGTTGCTCAGCAAAATCAAGTTCTCTTCCTTGGGAATTTTGTCGATGAGCGAGTTTAACTCATCATAAAACTCATCCTTGGTATCTGTGGAGGATCTTAGTGTGGGAGCGTAAACGCTGATCAGGTTGACAGGCCCGTTTGTGGTGTGGAGGCGGAGGGATAGCAGTCTTCCATTTTCTTGTTGGCAGGGTTCTATCATCCACAGCAGAGGGTTCCCGACAGCGAATCCAACACCAAACTCTCCGGCTTCATCTGCGCTCTTTCCTTGCCAGAAGAATGTGTAGTTCTTTTCTCTGAGGGAACCAGAATCTGGTAGTCGTGTCTCCTGTAGTGAGGCAATGTCGACCTGGAGCCTTGCAAGTTTGTCATTGATGACTTAAGTCTTACGAACATCACTGATTGTCTGGAGATCATCTGAAAGCCCAGTGAGCATCGTCCGGACATTCCAGGTACCATGCTTGAGGACTGAAGTCTTCTTTTTTATTTTTATTTTGTTATTTCTTGGTGCAATAGTTGCAGTCCGCTTGCCAGGTACTCGCATACCTTAAGCCTTACGCACCCAGCAAGGCATGCAAACTGTGGCGGGACGGCACCTTATTGGCTGGGGGCTGCCCAGTTTGAGGCGGGCGGTAGCTGTCCAGTAAAACATGTTGGTCTCTCCCACCGACAGAAGCAACCCCTGGCGTCTGGCTCTAAGCCAATCGAGCGGTGACTTATAACCGGTAAACTGCTTGTTCCCGTGTTGTGTCGACGCTGTGGAGCGAAGTTGAAGTGTCCTCTCCAGGGCGGAAGCCTGGGGAGGGTGATATGGAGAATCAACTGTTGCCCATGCAGCTGATCTCCCCTCTCCACGCAGCTGATCGATCCAAAGGAAAGGACAAGCCGATACGTCATGGCACCAGCTGCGTCGCAGGAGTTGCCGAGATGACACTGAAATCAATGCCAAGTCGCCTTAGGGACTCCGTTTCTGGATTTTCTGTTAGGGTTACTCCCTTAGCCTTTCCCATGAGAGGGTATAATCGCAAGGCAGCGAAGATTTGAAATCGGAGTTTACCTTCTCCTAGATGGGCGACCACCCAAGGTTAACGAGCCCCATCTGCCCGAAGCATCTGGTTTTGAGGCGCTAGAAGTTCGCCTGTCATCCCTTCTCCAGTCAGTTTAAACAGGTTCCGCCACTTGTGAAGGCCTGGAGCTGGATGTAGTTGTCAGAGGCTCTATCAGATGCAAGCCATTGGGAGATTTCTAAAGGAAGTGGATGCTTATCTCCCATATCCGCCCCCGGCGATGACAACCCTTCAAACCCAAGGAGCTCATTATACGATCATTATAACGATGACCACTAGGACATTGCCTCTTCTATCCTTATCTAGATCCTACGTTTCTCGCCTAAATGACCCCGTGATCGATCTTTCTTTTGAAAGATTGTACACATGGATACGTTTGACTCCTACAAGATATATTAACTGCATTAATCGAGAACAAAGTGATTACTGGGAAAGTCGTTATGGATACCACAGTAGTGGAGTGTTACAGACCTTTAGCAGATTTTAGTAACACTTTTCGAAAAAGGCGTCTGATTAAATCGAATATATATACATAGTCCCATTAATACCTCTTTACAGAGTTTTACATTGACCATTCTTGAGTTTTTATGGCTGGTAATATGTAGAAACCACGAAATAAATTTTGACGAAGTGAGAGAAATCACTGAAATGGGGGGGGGGGATTTCTGGGTATCGGATATGAAAAACACGTTCTATGGCTGTCGGTTGTATGAATATTTTGTGCCTACAAATACTGTACAGCGAGAAGTTTGATATCAGCGCCTCTTGGATAATTTCTGTCTATGGATCTGCTCCATCACTTGAAAAATTTATTGAAAATTTATGGGGCCGATTTCTAGAGATATGGGTTTCAATATATGTTATGTATAACAAAGAACAAATGGAGATCACAACATCAGTCCTTCTTTTGCGGTGGAGAACTGAAAACTATTTTTCAATCTGCCGCAGCAAAAATGATTTGATGTCCACCCATGACACATACATGCATGAGATGCCCAACAAAAGGAAATTTTGAAGTCCTCATCCTCTAACATATGGAGAAGCTAGCAACCTAGAAAATTGGCCACGGATATTCGCATACGGGTGTCCAACAAAGTAAATTTCCTTGCCGTCTTAAATCACAAAGAAGTCGGTATCTTTTTCGATTTCGAAATTTGCTTGTCTCACGTCATTGACTATTGCTGAAAGGGCGGCGGTGACCGCGGTGCAATTAGCTACAATCATGTCCGCCACTAGGCGTTTTAGCTGGTGTGGCCCTAAAGTTCATCAACCCCATGGGGAGACGGCGAGCACCATCACCAGCTTTAAACGGCTCCGAAACTCCCATCTGGAAAAAACTTATCCGGCCACTTCGTGAGTAACGAACTGGAACATCTGTCATGCTGAGCTGTACAAAGGCCGGCACTGTCAACCTTGTCAACTCGAAAAATTGCGTGACATAAAGGATGGTTATGGATCTTAGGGATAGTCGCGTACCACCGAATTGCCCACGGTGTCGGCTACTACACCTTATTCACAAAATTCTGAAGGGCCGATAAGGATAGCAAATGCGCTCGATAACGACCTGAAGTCAGGTGTGCTGACGACGACGGATTTGTTTCTGCGAGGCTGTTTATTGACACAGGTCGGATTAAGGAATGTACGCCATTCCGGTGACCAGCTTCAACGCCACGAGAGATACACACAACGACCTCCTAAGCGCATTGGCGAACATAAACCAGTACATCAGAAATGTCGAGCTACTGAATTGCAAAAAAAAAATGACTATGTCATATACCTGAATCACATTACGTGTTAACTATCACCGCCGCTTGACCAAAATTATCTGACGTAAAATTATTCAACCCAACTGAGGATTAAGGAAACGGTTTAGACACGACACTATAATGTGGGGACACATTGGCTCACATCTATATTATCTTACGGCATGTGACCTGCTCGACTTCCTTTATTTAGTCGCGAGTTTCTCGAAATCTGCTCGACGAATTTTCTTTAAATTTTTTCTGCTGTTAGAAAAGGGCCTTATTTCGAAACAGTATAAGCGACATTGAAATCAAAATTCTCTAAGTAAGGTTCCCATGAGTACAAACTATTGATACCGTTTATTAATATTTGCTTGTTTTTCATACCTGGTACCCCCTATGACGCCCCTTATTGTGCTGTTTTCGCGAGAACTTCACAGCTGCACTGTTTCTGCTGATTCCATTTCCGCAAAGTATCGATATTTTTTCACGCAATGAAAATATACAACTCTATCACCTAGACAGGGTACTATTTTACCTGCACCTCCTCAGGCCTGTCAAATTAAACTTTTAGGCCACATTTCACCTATAACATTCCACCATGTCTACCATTTTAACATCAACACAAGACGTCTCTAGACAACGGAACAGTCCCCTCTGAATTACTCTATTGCACAATTTGCATGTCATCCATCACGAATACTGCACATGCACTCACATAATTGTTAGATATGGTAGGTTTTAATAGGGACTACTCATCTCCAGGGACACTTATGGTACTCTGGCCTGCACTCACTTTGAAATATAACCATCCATCCTGGAATCTCATCAACACTGCAGTCTGTGATGTTTTGCCCTAGCAGTTGGCTAATTAGTCGGGCTGAGGACACCGACTTCCCAAAATCAACTATGTGATCACTTAAATCTATGAAATCCTTAACATTTAGAGCAAATTGTTGATGCTCAATTTATTACATTATCAAGGATAGGTCTGTGTAAAAACTGTATCTGGAGGAGACGTATTAGCTCAAATGTAAGCGTAATAAAAGGATTTACATCATGTGTTGTGCTAACTTTATCTAGCCGAGAATTTATCGAAATTGGCTCGACGTGTTTTCTTCCACTTTTTCTTTCTGTTATTTACATAATATCCAAGAGGCGTTGTAATCAAAATGTTATTAGTAGAGGTTCAGTTAACGCAAATGTTTGATACAATCTATGAATATTTTAGTGTTTTTTTTATACCTGGTACCCAACATTGTTTCCTATCGACGATATTCGTCAGGACTTCCTTCGTGGATGGACTCGCACAGAGATAAAATATCAAGGAAGGTCAATTGTCAGAACTCTCTAAAGAGGAGACGTAGAGGCCCGCCCAACTATATACGTAAGGTATAATATTCTGATCGCATGTGTTGTCCTCGATCTCTTTTATTTAGCCACGAATTCGTTGAAATCGTCTCGACTAATTTTCTTTAGAATCTATTGTACAATAATAAATGTCAATGTCGTTTTATTGGTGTACTGTAGGAACCAGATATGGACTGAAGAGGTAATCTGCTAATGGACTTTGTTACAACTATCATATATTCATCTCCGGATTCCAAAAATCGGGTCGACGAATTTTCTTTAAACTTTTCATACAGTTGGAAGAGATCCCTAACTAGATATTCTCAGAGAGGCGTTGAAATCGATATATTCTAGTTAGGCGTTCAATAATAACAATCTTTTCAATCGATCCAGATTGTGCGTCTTTTTCATACCAGGTGCCCATAGGTTGTCCCCTTTTTTTGCTGATTCCTCTCGATTAGATTCATCAGGACTTATTTCGTGGTTGGACAAAATGTCAGTGAAAAGTCCATGTCAAAACTCTTTCAAGAGGAAACGTATTGGTCCACTTGTATAATTAAGATATTATATGCTTGCCGCATATGGGTACGTCCATTAATTATGTCAACAATTTTTAGGCAATTTTTTACCCCCCTCCCCCTCCCTTTGTCGACAACTGTCAAACTTTCAGTGACCCCCCTAATAAAAGTCTACCCCCCCCCACAAACTAACAATATTTTATACGGCTGGCTTTTACGCTAAAAATAGAATTATGGAAATTAAAAGGTCTACAAATAAATTTTAATACATTTTTTTTTTTACTTGTTTAACAGATTTCAAATTGACTATAACACTTTGAATTCATGAAAAAATCGAGAGTTTATATTCTAGCTTCTATCATCTTCCCATAGGGAAGCCAAATGTTCCTCAGTTGTTATAATGGGCATAGTGGCTGATTTTTTGTAAAAAATAACATTGTTGACGTCAATTTATCTTGAATTCCCCCCTCCCCCATGTCAACAATTGTCAAACTTCTTCAAAACCCCTCCCCCTATTTTGTTGACATAATTAATGGACGACCCTATGCAGTACCCACCCACCCCCTTTATGTAGCTCCAATTTCTGGAAATAGGTTAAACAAATTCTTTCAATGACTTTGACTTATGTTCGAACAGATTCCTGAATAGAAACTGTTCACCAGAAGTTGCAATCGAAATCATTTAGGTACGGGTTTAATTCGCACTAAGTATTATTAGATTTGCCTCACACAGAGCGTGTTTCATACACCTACCCGTATGTTTGTTTACCCGGTTCCAAGGACTTCAAGATAACATTCGATGTCAACTGAGGGCTTCCTAATCCCGTAGATACTTGAAATAATTCGTCTCTAAGCACATTATGACCACATAAGAGAAATCTCCAATTTCACACTTGTATGGTTTTTTGTAGTTTCACGTTTACTTGAGCCATTAGTAAGCTTTCGAACACAAATGCTAATATTTCGCGCCATGCAAAACAGGACGCGACCCCAACATCTAAAACAACTAATTAATCCTATTTCAAATTAGTACTTATGTATACCTATCAATATCTTAACCCCTTCCTCCACATATTCCGCGATTTGTCTCTAGTCAGCTATATATAGCTGGCAGCAAAGAACACTCTTATTTCTCTAACTGGGTTAGAATAACACTAATGCATGCCTGAAGGGCTTTTAATCTTCAAGAAGTTATATCCAATTAGTTATGGAACTATAAAAAAAACAATGAATACCCAGCTGGATGTGAATAAGGAATCAGTAACCAAATGTATTTATAAATAGTTGAATCGGGAACCAGTTACTTATTCCTTATTCAATCGGTAACTGGTTACTTATTCCTTACTGAATCGGGAATAAGGAATAAGGAATAAGTAACCAACTTGACGTCAATTTAGAGAAATCAAGTTGGTTACTTATTCCTTATTCAATGTTAATTTTAGTGCTAAAAAGGGTGACAGAAAATATAGTGTCTTGTGGTACATTCATATCCTGTGGATAGCTTTCAGAAAGGATTTTGGTTGTCATGAATTCTACCTGAACTCTGAAAAGTCTTTCTTTCTTAAAGTTAGATATAAAGGTAGATATACGCCCCTTACACCAGTGTGGAACAGGTCCTTCGCGATGTCATAGTTTAATTTGGTGTCATCAGCGTTTTCCGAGAAAAAAGTGATTGGTACTATAAAGTAGAAATTTTTTCATTCTTTATGTGAACTTCTCTGATGAAATGTAAAAGTCTGGCTGGATGACCTGTTTGCTTCTCTGGCGTCTACATATATATTAAAAGTCAGATAGTGCTTGCTCGACTAAAGATACCAAAGGGTTTGTAGTTTATCGTTCTTCTATAGTTTTTCAAGTACAACATGCTAATGATATGGGAGGATAGGCTGAGGGGCATATTGGTTTGGTCCAGTTTAGGTACTGGTATCACTATTACTTTTTGACATAATGGTCGAAAGTCACCAATTTCATAACTTTTATCGAAAATGTTAGTGATTCGAGTGTTGTTTCAGTGTTTCAGATGTTGATATTGGATTTGTTCTGGTCCTCCTGAATTATCATGAGCTTGATCAAGAGATTTTTGTAGTGTTCTCTGAAAGCAAACTTTTTTGTAATCTTCAGCGTTAGCAGATCCTTATAAAAGAGTTGTCTTATAATATTTCGGCCAACAAATTTGACATTTCTGTTACGGTGGTGACCAATTGATCAGATTCATTTAGGTGTTTGATACAGCTGTGTTTATTTTGTAACCAGTGATTATCTATTCCATATTTCGCACTGATTTAATAGAGGATCCAAAATATATGCTAAATATCTCTATGTTTTCCTCTTGCTTTATTGACTCGTATGACGAGCTTTAGCTCAGTATAAAGAGCATTTCTGCAGATTTTCACCTTTTGGGTTGGTATTGGAATTTTGAACGATCTTTTTCGGTTCCCTGGTGGCATCTTTGCAAATATCTGCAAACCATGGTTCTTGATATGTTTAGGATCGCCGATGCTTTTAGTACTGTATTTCAAGCATCATTATGGAGTATGCTAGCAGAGACTGAGTATCCGACCGTATAATTTCTCAAAAGGACTTTGATTCACAGAGGGATAGAAACGTTTCCCAGTCTGCTTTATTCATTTTCCATCTCTGGCCTGGCTTTCGAGGTTTGGGAGTGTTACTCCTGAAATATAATGGAAAGTGGTCACTACCACTAATTTCGTCACCAGCTTCACAAGAGAAGCCAACTAAAAGAGATGGATCGCAGACGGACAGATCGAAGAACTAGTAGGATACTGCAACATATTATACGTCCGCGTCTGATTTGCGAATAAAAGAACACAGATTGTGTTTTATAGCAAAGTCTTCTAATTTGTTTGCTCTCTCGTAGATATATTTGCGGCCCTAAATTATATGGTAACCGTTATATTCGACAAGTAGAAAAAAAGGTGTTGGAATCTGTTCAATCAAATTGATTGACTGGAATGTCTGGAGGAAGATATCTTGACCAAAGTTTAAAAGCTTTGTGCATGAAAACTCGAACAGCTGAAGCTTTTATTCTGGTATTGAGATTATAGCGTGGCTGTGAAGAGTCGTTAATAATCATGATGGACACTCCTACAGCGGTACTGAGTTTCTAGAAAAGGTGCTGTACATTATGAAATTTGTTAGATTAACTATATGGTTTTACTTGAAAAGGTCGCCTGAAGGCACACCTATAGTGGATCATGCTCCTTCAGAATAGGATTTTATTTCGGTAATATTGACTTTTAAATCCAAACAATTCCATGGTAGCATAGTGTCTCCCATAATTATGCAAGTGTTGGAAGTACGGGACTTGTGGGAGATCTACTCGTTGCAGTTGTTGTTGTTGTTGTTGTGGGGTTTAACGCCATTTTTCAGCACGATAGGCTATACATGGCGGCCAGTATTAATGGTGGAGGAAGAACCCGGAAAACCCCGGAAAGAACCACCGACCTACTCGTTGCAGTATCCTGTGGCTGTGATGTTTTCTTACATTCTATTCACTTCAAGTTGTTGAAGAGGTTGATAGGTTCGTTAGATCCTTTGAAAAGCGTAGTAGATTTTTTAATTCGCTCTTTTGTCGTTTTCAACATACTCTTTTTGTGGACTTATTCTTAACGAGTTTGCCGCCAGGGTTAAGTGATGATGTGGAATTCAGACATTTTCTGACCTAGGGGAAATTAATGTCATTCGTGCATTTCACGCTTTGGATAAATTGATAAAAAGGGGACAGATGGAATGTGATTCTGCTTTTCACAAGAACATACCACAGTAAACGGAAGTGTCTTTCTTTCAGTATGAATATTGTACTCAAGCACACTCGCACATTGTATCATGGAGGGATTTTAGTTTTATTTGATTTGGGGGTCACCGAATATTATCTCATTTCTAAGAGACATAGGTGACCCGGAAAAAAGACTGTTGCTATTTGTAAATAGTAAAAATCAAAGCAAAATAAAACACACACACACACACACACACACACACTTACGAAAATACTGACGTTGCTACTTCGGTAGTGGTAGTAATAACTGCTGCTGCGTCTCGATGTGTAACATCGATGTGCTACATAAAAGGTTTAGAAGTCTTGCGTCGGGATATCTCTTACCTCTTCGTTAAAATCTTTTCCTCTTCTTCTGATTGTGGGCGTAGTGTATATAAAAACATACAGTATAAACACTACCGCTTGCTTTGACGTGGTGATACGTGTATGTATGCACAAAGACTACTACCTTTTGCTTGTGCGTGATAGTATGCGTATATTCATTATCTTTTACATCCTATACCCCCGTGATGTGATTGTATGTATGTATGTGTGTGTGTGTGTGTGTGTGTGTACGTATAGCGTGTGCAAATACAACACTCCTACCCTTGCGTGATATATTTGTATGTATGTAAGTAATGAGCGAGTCTATACACACTCCTATCATTTCCGTTGGATAGTAGGGCATCTGCTTGACTGTAGGGTGTGTGCTGGATTGTAATTAAAACTGGGTGCTGGGCAGTTGGGTATCTGTGGGACTGTAATCAAAACCTATGTGCTGGATGTAGGGTGTTTGCTGGATTGTAATCAAATGTGGGTGTTGGATAATAGTGTGTGTTATAGAGAATATCTAAAACTTAGAAAATTACATTGCATGCATGTATGTATGTAAACACTCCTACCCTTATGTGATAGTTTGCATGCAAGTATAGCGTGTTTATAAACACTCACCTCTTTCGTTGGATAGTATGTTGGTATGTATGCAAGTTAAGCGCATATATATATATATATATATATATATATATATATATATATATATATATATATATATATATATATATATACTAATTTGTTGGATAGTAGTGTGTGGGTGGGTGGGGGATAGTAATCTAAAAGTGGGTGCTGGGTAGTAGCGTGTTTGTTGGATTACAATTAAAAAGCGTCAACTGGATAGTAGGATATGTTTGCCATTGTAATGAAAACAAGGTGCTGGATAGTAAGGTGTGTGCATGGATAGTAATTAAAAAGTGATGAATAGTGTGTGTGTGTGTGTGTTTGGATACTAAATTAAAACAAGGTGTATGGGACAGTATCTAAAACTTTTCAGATTACAATTCACGTCGACCCATATTTGTATATATGCAAGTATAGCGCATGTATAAAAGCTCCTACCTCAGTACGTACTTGTGTCTGATCGTATCGTATGTTTGTTTGTGGGTATAAACATGTGTATAAACACTCGTACTCTTGCGTGATATTATATTTGCATGTATGGTGTTTGCTGCATTGTACGGTGTGTTATGATAGTAATAAAAAAGCTGGCACTGAACAGTAGGGCAAGTATGTGGAATTGTTATGTAAAAAATAGATGCTAGATGGGAAGATGTTTGTTGGGTGATAATCGTCAAGTGGGTTTGGGATGGAAGGGTGTATATTCTTATTGTAATTAAAAAAATGCTGGATAATATATGTAGTGTGTTGGCTTGTATCTAAAAATTAACATTATCATTCTTGTTGTGCCACCAAGTGCCTCCTGCATGTTAACTTATGGCGTAATGTTAATTCCCATTAGACCCCAAGAGTTGAATAATGCAGGGCACAACGGTAATTTCGTATTTGGAAGGATTTTACACTGTGCCTCCATGTGCCTCCTAAATGTTAACCTTCAGAAGATTTAAACATGGGATTTCCTTCCTGTACGTACCCAGACTGACTCGTATTAAGATAAACTCTAAAAACGTAACAGTGTATCTCCAGATACGATGTCACCCGATGCCCCATAATGGCTCCTGTATGTTAACCTACGAGTGTACAGTAACGCTATTTTTTATGGATGTCACATAGAAGCTCATACAACTACTATCCTAGCCACCACCCTAAAAGGCCATATCCTTTGAAGGATTTCACAACGCACTAGTATACATTTCCCTAACTACAATGAGTTATTGAAAGTTCATGGGAACCTTCTAACTTTTCCCAGTAGTCTTCAGCCAAACAATCAGTTTGTTAAAAATAAATGTACATAACACCACCTCATTCAACTGAACTATTTTTAGTTGAACATTTTTCATGTAACTTCTGGAGTTTGAATAAAGCCAAGATTCTATTTAGTTTATATTCCTTTTACTGCATAATGAATCTGAAATGTCAACTCTACTTATATCAGAGCCAAATAATTATAATTGATGCAGTCAAGAGAATCCACTGTAGTGAGACACACAGCACCTGCTGGACTGCACTAGAACAGAGCTCACTGTAATCACACCCCATAACCTAAATGCCCTTTCTTTATTATCATGCCTTCTGCCCTTTAATCCATCATATCTGTCTTTCTCCACATGACTAAAACTTCTCATTAACATTATGTTTTTCTAAATATTCCTTGTATATTTTCTTTTACTTACTGAAGGACGAAGCTATAAATTTCAAAATTGGAAATAATGCCACTTTTAGTTCACAAAATGCATCTTTCTTCACCATAACCTGACCTAATTTTACAGGACGCTCCTTTTGCCATCACCTCATTTAGAAACTTCAAACTGGAGGAGTGCTTTAATGTTAATAAAATTATATTGTGCTACGAAAAGAATCAATTATATTGTTGTTATGGATTTAATGCCATTATACAGCACAAGTTGCCGCCAGTACAATAGTAGAATTGGTGGGGAAAGAACAATGAAAAATTATGGGCGGGAAAACCACACATGCACGGGAAGCTACTAGAAAGCTTTTTCATGTACCCAAATTAGCTGAGCCTGGGACTCCAACCCAGGCAGACAGGGGTGAGATGACAGTGATCCATAACGGCGAGCACATTCGACCACTTGAGGCTCCAGAACCCATTATATAAATAGTGTGGTATATAACCGTCATATAAATGTGAAAAAAGTGAGGAAAAAATACTTTTACTGATTAGTATGACTGTCCTTTAGTACAACACTAATATATCATGTATATGTTACAAATTACTATTTGGTTACAAAGCCATGCTTGTTCCTAGAACTATCAGCAGTTTATTCAACAAGTTTATTCTCTACATGATAAAAAAACGTATTATCACTAAATTCTTTGATTGTAAGAATTAATTTGTAAATTATATATGTGGGTACTAATTTTTTGGAATTGTTTTACTGTTACAAGCCAAGAATTAGATAACAACAAAGGAGCTACATGTCAAGAAGATAAACCCCTGCCGCATCCATATCATTCCAGTATATTCATTTTTAAATGCATTTTCTCCGATACTAGTCAACCAAATAATTATGTTCATGGATATCCTATTTTGTGATTTTGCTTAAAAATATCATATATACTCACTTTCAAGGCAGGTCCAACTGCAAACTGTACAGACCATTTGCATAATGTGCAAGCAGATCTGGGTCTGTGCAGTTTGTTTTTGACTTAATCAGAAGAAACGGCTTAAACCTTGATCTACCTGTACGTTATGTGCAAATCATGGTCTAAGCTGGACCAGACTTCTGAGTATATATGGTAAATGTTCAGATGGATCTTTAATTTCATTTCATTTTGCAGCAAAAGGACAAAGATGGACACACCTAAAAATAAATGAATTTACCTGGGAGTAGTGGAGTTGTCACTGAAGATTTATTCAGTGATGATAGTATCATACACAGTTACCACAGAAGACCCTGTTTTTAACCAGCTTGTCAAATCCTAGAACTTCAATATGATCAAATACATGTAAAGCTAGCACAGTGCATAATTTTCTTTCAATTTTTGAAATTATGCTCATCATATATTCACAAGTAAAAATTGCTTTTCTTTAGAATCTGTATATTTAGTAAAAATCATCAATAGGTCTATATACATACCAGGCAAACAAAATTCATGGTAAATTAAAAGCTTATATAGGTTCTCCTTGCCTGTGACTACATTCTCCTAGCCAATGATCACAAGTTTCATGTGGCAAATTCTTCTGCCAGCACTGAATCAGCGAGCTGCCGTTATCAACACCTTGCACCTCTGTGATTCCAGGTTTGATCCCCACTGATGACACATGCAAGTGTTTGCTTTCACCCATCCAAAGTTTGATTGCCTCCAGTTTTTACAGATTCTTACACCAGTGTTCATCTTTGTCACCAATGTGATCTTCAAGAAAGCATAGCACATGAGGAGTGAAATTCTTGGACTGAAAGTTTTGAAGATGATGTACAAGCCAGAGTATAACGAACAATTCCATAGCTTAACTCTATCAATCTTTCAGTACTCTCCTGTGGCCATTATAAACATTACCTTGTGGAATGGTGAGCATTTTACTCACATAAATATATCCCTACCCTATTAAGTTCAATCTGTGGTACGAAAGGTACACAACTCTTTCGAAAAGAATGCAAATGCAATGATTTGTGAATGTGCACATCTGATGATGATAACCATAATATGTACCAAATTTTGCAGCAATCCACACAAAAATGCAAGGAGTTGCATTCACAAAAAATGTCATGCACTTCAACAAGATTAGCCATAATATGTGCAAAGTTTCAGTGTTCCATATAATACTCCAAAACAAACTGCAGGACTAGTTACAGTGAAGTGATTTGTCAGTATGTTCATCTTCAGGTGATGGCCATAACTTTTATAAAGTTCCATGCCAATCAATCAAAAACTGCAGGACTAGTGCTTATGAGCTTGGCATACACTGCATTACACGTTTAACATGAATGGCACATTATACATCCATACAGTGTTTAAATTAGCATCTATGTATAAAAATTAACTTTTAATTGGTACTATATAGCCAGTCGTTATATATATTTAATTGTTTGTTTGTTACTTTTAATTTTTTGTATTCCATTCATGTTACTGTAACGTAACACTGTATGCTTGACCTGACCTTGTCCAAAACCCGAGTTCATTTCTGCTTGACCTGACTGACTTTTTTGTATTTCATTTATGTAAACAACTGATAATAGCTTCAGTATTTTCTATGTGTATGAGCTCATTATCAGGATTATTATTCAGGTAAACAAGAAGGATTAAATATGTTGATTTGGGTTAGGGTTTTGGAGATTCCTAAGTGAATTTTATAGGTTATAGTGTTGTAAATAAACAAGGCTCATTAGATCATTCTAGGTTATTTTCCATTAGGTAATGGTTGTTTTTAGAAAATGCTAATTGTGACCCAAGGTCAAGCAGAAAACTACTTAATCTTCTGACAGGATTTCACAAGTTATACTTTAACATCTAGCACTTTAAATTGTATTATGTTGTGACCAGTTTGGGGTGAATTTTATTTCCTTCAAATTATTGAATTCAAGTGATTATTTTCTCTGGAAATACAAAAGTGCTCTGATAAAATTCTTGGATGAAGACATTCACTGGAATTTATACTGAATTCAAACCTGGAATAATATTTTTGTGATTCAACAAGAGACTGTTGATACATCAGCACTCTGCAGGCTATAAAAGATACATCATAGCCTTCAGTTTTGGATCTCTTCAGGACTTGAACTGAGTTTTATTCAGGGGTTTTTATTATTAGGGCTTGGTCTATAATTCTTGGACTATTTCAGAATTTAATTTAAAATACTGTAAGTTCTTTTTCCTCATTTTCACTTTGTACTCTAGGGAAATAAACTATTTGTTAAATTTTTACAGAGCTTGTTGTCTTCATTCTTTTGTTACTTATTTTAAGAGCATAGACTTGTAACACAGAATGGTGCTGACATATGTACTACCTATCTACTGTAATTGCATAAAAGATAAGATTTAAAAAAACATTCTTTTCTAAGATATCCAGGTAAAGGTGCTATAATGAGCTAATATAAAAAATAAAAAATTGCTCCTAAAATCTGCCTCTGAAGCTAGTATTTGCTACTGATAGATGTAAGATTTTACTGGGAGAAAGTCACAGTATTTGAGTAACCTTTGAATGACAGCCAATACTAGAAGCATCAAACACAGACTTAAACCCAAATCAGTGTAGAATATGAGCCATAATGACCTACTAACGAAATGCAATGTCTCACCAAGTTTCATGACTCTAGATAGCATGGTATGTACACAGCATGCAAAACCTATGTTGCATTAGCCAAATATGACAAATTGATATATGCCACTGAAATGAAGGCCACTGTGCCATTATAGCTGAAGTACTCTAAGAATATTCAATTATGTAGTTTTTAGGTGAACTTATGAAGGGGTCTTATGATGCAGAAGAATGACTTTAATCTTCAATCCTATGACTTAAGATTTTTGTTTTATGCAATAAAAATTAAACTGTTATGTTCCTGCAAAGGTACCAAACATATTTAATCTTGTGTTAAAAAGATGATATATTTTAACTTGTGGCTTTTCCACTTGTTAAAATATAAAATATAATTTTTTGTACCACATGATGAAATATATACAGTATTAACACAATAAAAAATATATAAATATTTTAATAAGTTTCACAAACCTTAAATATCTTTGGTATGAATGTGAAATACATAAAAATAACCTAACTTCTGGATATTAATTCTGGATTTGGAGTCATACCAAAGAGGTTTCACACTGCCCACACAAACTTTTGTTAAATATAATTAAACTTGGCCAGAGCTTTGAAGTTGTATTCCCAATAACATGCCCATCAGCAGAATAACAGAAATAATCATATGCATTGATTTAAAAGTTTAATAGAAATTATAATCATACACAATTTTATGGGATTTTACTATCCTATACCAGAGAATTGTTGACTGTTTCTATCACATTTCAGAGCCTAAAATGTTTGTTATAAATAAAATGGCACCAACTGGTATAGATAAAACTTTAAAAGGAAAAGAAAAATACATTGAAAAGTCTTGGATATCTAGAAAGAATGTATGTGATTGGATTTATATTAAAAAACTGTTGTGAATCTTGAAAATGTGGTTAAATCGAGGATAACATACATTCTGAAATGAAACCAATAGAAATCAATAATCCAAACAAACTTCTTTCGGATTTAGTTTCCATATATGACAGCATTTTCTTTCAATACTTGTACCAGACAGACACGTTTCAAATAGTATTTCTTGCAACACTTTTACCAGATGGACATGTTTCAACAGACAGTTGTTGTTGTTGTAGGGTTTAATGCCATTTTTCAGCACATGATAGGCTATACATGGCGGCCAGTATTAATGGTGGAGGAAGAACCCGGGAAAACCCCGGAAAGAACAACCAACCCACGAGAAGCTACTGGCAAGCTTTCTCACACACCCACATTGGCTGAATCCGTGACTCGAACCCACGCAGACAGAGGTGAGATGGCAGTGATCCGTAACGGAGAGCGCTTTAGACCACTTGGGGCCCCTTCAACAGACAGTATTTCTTGCAACACTTGTACCTGACATGTTTCAAATAGACAATATATCTTGCAAAACTTGTACCAGATAGACATTTCATATGGACAGTATTTCTTGCAAAACTTGTACCAGACAGACGTGTTTCAAAATGGACAGTATTTCTTGCAACACTGTACCAAAAGAACATGTACCGGATGGAAATGTTTCTGACAGACAGTATCACATGCAATGAATTTATTTATTTTTAAGGATATAAATTTTCAGGGTTTTAGGCAAAACAAAATTGTGTGTATTCATTTGATTTTGGAGTACAGTACTTTCAACAGAAAAATATTTGTTTATAAAGTATTTAAAATCACAGCATGCAGCAAGCATGAAATACTTTAAAATTTATACCTCACATTTTCAAAATTGACAGTAATACTGACACGTCTCTTTTTATTGATTGTAAACTGAGTAGTATAATTCAATATCTCTTCAACAAAACAGAAACAGTTTAAAAGGATAAGAAAGATCATGTAAGTTAGATACATTTATCAATCATAAGTCCATTTGTCTTGCACATTGTCTTTATGCAGTAGACACAATTAACAAACACTGCAGCTTTCTAAAGAAGCACAAGTGTCCATATACAATCATTTGAGGTGATGTGGTAAACAATTAAAAAGGCATTTTTGTTAATGTGCATACGAATTAAGTCAATATACATTACATTATGTACAGAAACAGAACTATACGGTCTGATGTTGAAAAATGAAAAACTTTCAGAGGTTAAAAGAACACACAATACACTGAGCACATACTTTTACATTACAATTGATTAGTATCTCCAATTAACCAATTTGCCAACTGAAAGAGAAAACAGACTTGAGTCTAAGATTAACTATTTACATGTACTGCAATTTTATCTTATAAAATTTGCAACATTAAAATGATGACACTGAAAGCTTGTTTAAGGTGTGGTAACACTCCCAACCTCCATTTTCTTGGTCTGTCGAGATGTGGAGTAGGGGCAGAATATAACATAACCATGATAATATTGATGGATTTTTTAATTCTCAGAATTTGGACATTACAAGGGAATCTATCTATGTGTCCATCATTTAAATCTGACTCGTACCCCAAACACTCGCTTATAAGTCTATTCCATCTGCAAACAGCATAGACTCTGATCTACTGGTGAATAATGTGCCAGCAGATCATGGTCTATGCTGCTTGTTCTACTGATAACTCCTAATAAACCTGCATAGACTCTGATCTGCTGGCACATTATGTGATTGCAAACTGGGTCTAGGCAGCTTGTGATTAAATTTGACTTGCAAGCGAGTACATATGGTGTATGTTAAACCTACTGTATTCACAAGCTATTCTATTTTCACTAATCTTTCTGCAAAATGAAGGACTAGTTACAAGTTTTCTAAATAAGATAATAACACAAGAAGTGGCAGATGCTTAAATTCAACAGCTGCTACTGTTTCACACTGATAGATTGTAAACGTTTAGAGCTGTGAATAAAGGTTGGTATACAGTAATCTGAACAATGTACAAAGTCATAAATTATGACACGTTTAAAACATTCCAGACGATCATACACTCCCCTCATAATGTCTTTTTTTCTGTGGCATATTTGTTGCTGAGGTAAATACCATTCAAATTCACCATATTTTAATCTGTGATAATGTTCTCAGTTCGTTTCAACACAAGTTCAACAAACCTTCCAAGATATTTCAAATTTTCATCACTGGGTTTGGAAGTTGTAGATTCTGCCCTGGAAATACAAGCCTCCACATCTGATATAATGCCAATCAGAAATGAACTTTCAAAAGAAAAGTATATTCTGATTAGTTGGTAACATTATTTTTTAACAAACTCACAAATCTAAAATGAATGATTTGCAAGGCTGTCTAAATGTCTCAAGCTAATTAAGCTGTTATGCTTAACTACATTAATACTACTTTCATTTAGTAAAATTTCTTTATTCAAGAAAATTATGTACATTAATAACACTTTCTTTTTGCAAATTTTTATTTAAGAAAATCTTTCTTTTCACAAATATTTATTTATTCAAGAAAATTAAGTAGATAGTAATTATATTTTTCTTAATAAACTCTGCACTCACAAAACTTACCACAGACAAGAGTCCCTTGAAGGGTACATAAAATTATTCAGGAATTTAAGATAATACCATTCCTCTTGTTAAATGCATAGTGTTGAAACCATTTCTGATATTCTTCAGAGACAAGATTTTCAAATTAGCTGTCGTGGTGGACATATTGGATGTCAGATTAGCATCCTTTTCATTTAGAACAAAGTAGACATCATAAGTCTTCTTTTTTGAAAAAGTGACACTGATTAAGCCAAATGTTTCTGGAGAAATTCGTTCTTCAAATTATGAATCCACCAAGAGCTATTTGGATAAAATCAGTGAAATTAACATAGGCAGGTGGAATTCCATGGAGTACTGTACAACTGAGACAAAACTGATTGTGTTACACGATACCCATCAACACAATGGCTGTGAAAACAAATTAACATAAACATGATTTAAGAAACTGAAAGAACAACTTTGCTATTCTGTGTGAACAAACAGGAAATCACATACCAAAACAGTATTCACTAGAAAATTCAACTTGCCAAAGTGCTTTCATCATGTAAATATGATTAAAGCAACAATAAAAAAATGCATGGGTGACCGCAGCCATATTTGAACCAGTGGTTCGATCTCACATGAGAAATGTGAAGATAGAGCAGAAGTTGTTACTGTTACTACTGGACAACTGCCCTTATCCACCCACAAGCAGAGAGCCTGGTTAGTAGGAATGAAATGACATACAAAGTCAACTTCATCCAAAAGAAAACCGCTTGAAGAATTCAGCGGCTGGACAATGGTATCATTTCTATAACTACTGATGAGAACTAATAATAGTATTGTTTTTAATGGAGTAACAACATTCCAACATTCACAGGTAATAAGGACCTTTTTCCATTATCTGTACTTCTATGGTTTATCTTCACAAAAAACACTCTCTGAGTATGTAATGTATTCACCTTGTCTATTTGTTGGAAGATATTGACCTACACTGCAATTCTGATAACAATCAGTCAAAGCTAATGCACTCTGAAGACTTTGTTGTTGTTGTTCTAGGGTTTAACGCCATTTTTCAGCACAAGATAGGCTATACATGGCAGCCAGTATAACTGGTGGAGGAAGAACCCTGAAAAACCCAGGGAAGAACCACCAGCCCATGAGAAGCTACTTGCATGCTTTCCCACGTACCCACACTAGCCGAGCCTTGGACTCGAACCCATGCAGACAGAGGTGAGATGGCAGTGATCCGGAACGGTGAGTGCTTTAGACCACTCTGCCACTCGGGGCCAATTGAAGACTTTGCTAGCATTTCTGTATTAAAAAGTACTGCAAGAATAACATATGTTATCACAGCAGTGAAAAGGATTTTGTGTTCAACTGAATGGAGATTATACATTTCTCCATGGATCATCTATTACCAAGTGTATATATAGTACACCAGCTAAATGCTTGGTGACGCAGCTCAAAGTGAACAAACAATCATAACTTTAATGAAATTTCTTCAAGTCATTATTTCATCACACATGACATTTTAGTATTCTATTGTTTATTTATGATCAAGAAAGGTGATGTAATGGTCAATAAAGGTTATGTAATGTTTAAGAAAGGTAATAAAATACCAGTGGCAGCAATAATTTTAAACATGTCAAACTTTTACTTAGAAAATACATATGGTACATATTTTTTTTAACTAGTGGAAAGTGATATACCTTGTCAGATTATCCTTAATGAACTAGAGCAAAAAGTCAACAAACAATACTCACAATACTATGTATTAACTATTACAGGTAAACTGTCACATTTAAAAAACAAAAACACCAAAAGACTATAAAAATAATCAGAATAATATAAAAATGTTCATAAATGATTGATAATATCAGATTAGAAATATTTATTATGCTCTAGAACTTACATGCTCACACTGTATTCAATATCCTCATTCTTCATCCATTCAAATCTCATCTTAGTGCAAAAACTCTTTCATTTTAATCAGTGCTTGAAATGTAACAAATCTTTAGGTATGGAACTTTTTCTTGGAAAAATGGTGATCTCATTACATCAAGGCTACAAAAACAAACATATTCTACTATCTGAAAATCTAACATATTGCAAACGTTTATAAAGAGAGGTTAAAAGCTAAAATCTTGCTCCAATATTTTAAGGGCTGTTCCATTAAAACATTATTGGGACACAGGATAAGTACCTTCAATGTGGAATAGTTACCCACAAATGCAATTTAGATTTTGAATAAATTTCATATGGACTCTGAATAATCAGAGTACATTAGCATACTTATTAAAAAAAGCTTTCCTTACATGGGTACAATGTAAGCTTTAAATGAAGCAACTCTAAGAGAAATTTTTTTCCAGCAAAAAAAAGCAAGTATTTTTTAGATAATGCTTAAAGAATCAAATTGAAACATTTTATGCACAAATGATGTTGCATGTCCCAAAGTTATGTTTCAACATGAATTTCATGTCCAACTTAATATGAAATATAAATGTGCTCATTAACAAAAAACACCTAACAATCTCCTATTTTGCAATATATGAATTCCTTGGCCTAAACAAAAATATAAATAAATTTTTATTAAAAAAAAAATTAAAAAAAATTATCCAAGGTATGATAGATGGATGGATGAAAAAGGGTCACACTACATTAACCCTCCACATCTGTGGCAGAGAATAAAGAAAATCACCACAAAATCACTTGTCCACTTTTTTTAACCACATGTTAAAAAGCTGAATCTAAGCAAGTCATTGTCCTTGTCTATTTTATAAAAAGGTCTATAGTAAAAGTCATACAGGTCATCTAATCACATTTACTCATCTTAAATTAAATAATACAATGTTTTAAAATTCAATATTTTGTTTAACCAAAGTTGATTCAATTCTGATCATTGAATTCTGTGCAACTTAACTATCATCAAGAAACTTCAGATGAAAATTATTGCATGCAAAAGACTTTTACAAAATTGTGGCCAGATACTAAAGTGGGTCAAGAAAAGAGCACATCACATCTAATCATCACAACATACGGTAGTAAGAATTTGCTTATCAACACATAGCTTACATTGTGACATCACAGTGTACAACATTCAATCCAGATTGTACTGGTCACACCTGTAGTTTGATCTCATCCAAAAATGTAGAATATTTAAGCATTGATTTTACTGCATGTACTTATCAGGGCATGTAAATAATTACCTTCAAAAAAATATGGATGTATGAGGATCCAAATAGAGTGAATACTTGCCATTAAAGATATATATAATCCAATTCTAAAAAATGACACCCCATTACTTAAATAATCAGTGTTTAATGGTTAAATGACCAAGATGAATTGAACTATAATCAATATCATGCATTATACCAAATTTGGTTGAAATCCAATAATAATCAAAAGATTTATTGGGTGAACAAAGAACATGGGTACATCAATTGGACCATACCTCTGCTGAACAATGATGCAGAACATTGACAACTCAGATAAGGTCAAGTCAATATAAAATTGCATTTAAAATTTGATATAAATTGAATATCAACTAAGGGAACTATGGGCCAGAAAGGAAAGTGGGTGAGTGTAACAATCAAGGGTTATAGCTCTGCTGAAGAAAATATAGAACAATGACACATAAAATTAGTCCAGGTTTCATCAACATCAAACTCTATTCCAACTATAATTCAATGAGTTCTTGGGCAGAAACAAAAGTGGGAAGGATGAAAAGCTAGAATGATGGAAGCAAGACAGGCTCAATTTATTACCCCCCATTTTCTACAAGAAATGCAACATCTGAAAACAATACAAACAGGGCAATAACCAATATGACAATGGAATGTTGACACCCAAACAAATGGAAGATTCAGCATTATAAAACTATAAAACAAATTAGACTGATATAATGGTAATAATATAATTGTTTGGAGATCATAAAGTGGGTATTGGACAACCAAATTTTGTTTAATAATCCCTCGTGAAGTTATCCTTCAAAAAGCAAAGTGTAAAGGACCATTGGACAGATTGATGGTTACAGGGACCATTGGGCAGATTGACGGTTACATCCAGGAGATGGCTCCAGCCAACTTCACATAGCATGGCAATAACCAATTGTTCTGACTTTGGGAGTTACTGAGTTGTACATGGCTTTGGAAATTACTCATTCAAATGGCATAATGTGAGACATCACTTATCAATATCAGGTTCTATTTGTACCAATGTTTTTCCAAGTTTCTCTTCACATAGCGGTCATTATTATTATTACTTTTACTCCAAACTTAAGTTTCAGTAGATCATATTTCTTGATCTGGTGCTTCAATTTCAAAATAAATTTAAAGCCTTGTCAGTGAAATCCTGGTCTAGACTTGCTCATTATCCCCTATCACAGCTTTAACTAAATATTTTCTACCTAGTCTCTGGTATGCCACAATAAATTGGTGCAGTTAACCTTGTATGTATACTAGGTATTGTAAAAAAGTGGTCTTATTAGTACAGACTTTAATTGTACATAAGTTAAAATTGAGAAATCCACTGGTTCATTTTCCATCATATACTGATTATACTGATTATGTATGGAATTCAATGAATCAAATATTAACTAACAAATGCAGCGGAAAAACTGGATAACAAAGAAAAGAACATTTGATTTTGACAGCACTAGAAATAGAATATTTGAAAATAAAATTAATGGAGCAAGCGCAGACTAAGCTGCCAAGAGAAGAATTCACCCAACTTACTCTAATGGAGAATTTTTTTATATTTCCATCAGCTGATATTGACAGTCAATTTCAGATCTGTTCTAACATTTCCGCCGATGAATAAATCAAGAGTAAAGAGTATAAAAAAAAGAAAAAAAGTAAGAGACAATCACTGGATTATTAATGTGAGAATCCATGTAAATGCAATTTACAGTACCAGCACCTGCATCAATAATTAAAGTTATACCTGAATTCCAATAAACTGTAAATTTGCAATGATTTCCATGGAATTATATTTTTATTAATGGATTACAAATGACAAAAGAACCAACACTTAAAAGCAAATCACTTTTATACATTTGTGAAAGAGCTTTTTATTTCTTTACGTTGCATGAAAGTCATTATCATTATGTCAATATCTTAATGAGAACAAATTTTGCTAATTTTCAGCCATAACAAATGAATACCAAGCAAAACACTAAAAAATTCTTCAAAGTCACACCTTCTAAAAGTCATTTAAATATTGTTGTTGAGTCTCAGGGACTGATAAGGCTCATGTTGCTCAAGGTGATCCTGCCACTTGTCGGGATTACATAGGTTCTTGGAGCAATGGATAATGGGCTAGATATGCAACATTAATGTAAAAACTCTATAAAGAGTTCAATATCCAAAATGTGTACAAAATGGACATTTGTGTACTGTATATATTTTTGCTTATAAGATAAGTCCAAGTACAAAAAGCACAGACCCTGATCTGCCATTGAATAACGTGTCAGCGGATTTTGGTCTATGCAGATTGTTAGGAGATCTCAGTAGAACAAATACACCCAGATTTACTGGAACATTATATAATAGCAGATCAGGGTCTATGTTGTTTGCAGATGGGTTTGACCTGTATGAGAGTATACAGAGTAACTCATTTATACAATGAATCATAACCAATTTATAAATACTTATTTTATTTACTTGAAAACTAATGAGCACACATTAGATTCATGTAACAATTACCATTTTCCTTGCAAGATTCGAGTTCACTTAGATAACAAATAAATATCAAGACAGAGACAAGGCTGTACATACATGATGCAAAAATGTGGCCTGATATAAAGACTTTCCATTTCCCTAGAATTACTAAAGCAGAAACTGTAGACGCATGCACAAGATATTTTAAACTCTTAAAATGTTTACATTTTCAGTAAAAAGAATAATACGCACAGAACTGTACATCTCTAACACTCATGTAACATATACAACACTGTCAAGAATACATTTATAGGGCATTTTATTCTACATTAATTTAATGTAAAATGATTGTGCTCACAAAATTATATCTTTTTCCCAACAATCATGATTAATTATATATTACATTACAATCTCATCTGAACTTGTACAGAAAACAAAAATGAATTATATAACAAAAGTTGCAGGAAAAAATACAGACAATAATGATTCAATGGGAAGAAGCAAGGAAATTCGAACTTTAATGTACAAAGGCTTTCATTTTGTATTTTTGTGGGTTTTATGCCATTTTTCAGCACGTGATAAGCTATATACAGAAGCCAGTATATCTGCTGAGGACAATCTGGGGAAAAAGACTGTGAAGAACCACCAATCCATGGGAAGCTACGGGCAAGTTTTTTCACACGCCCATGATGGCTGAGTTCAAGACTCGAACCCACAAGGACAGATGTGTGATATCTATGATCTGTAAAGGAGATTGTCTTGAACCACTTGGCCACCTGGGGCTTCCAAAGGCTTTGGACAGACAGGACAAATGAAATGGATTAAGAGTTACTTTTGAAAAATAAATCATAAAAAATTCAACAGTTATATTATTAATAATGACGACTGTCCCAACAACTTTTCCTCCAATTAACATTGTTAACTGTGTATAGCAGGGAGAAAAAGAGCAATGGACAGTCAATTAAAAAAAAATGAATTTAAGAAATAACAAATATTGAAGGCAAAGCAAATCATGTAAATGGCCTTGACATAGTTGACAGATACAATAATTGGTAATAGCTGATGTTTAAATTTTCAAGTGTTTAAATGAATATCAAAGAAACTATCATTTTTTTTAAAAAAAAATCGACATTTATGAAATGACTATTATTAACTGTCTGCTACTTTCACACGATTGATTCACGAGGTATAAATCAAACCAATTTGCCCTGACAAATTAAATTCAATAATAAGCTGATCGTTGCTTGCATGTCAAGCCTGTCCGCAAGCTTTAGGTGAATCGATGCTGTACACATGCACATACCAAGTAAATGTATTTGAGAAAAAGGCACCAAACTGATCGCTACTGTCAAGCTTCTGCCAAGACAGGGTTGACAAAAACCTAGTGTCTTTATACTGTGAATGTATTTTTTTGCTACATGAAAGTACCAAGTTTGCATGTTTACAGACAATCACTTTCAGGTGAAAACCGGCTTTTGAAAATAAATAAAAACTACACGTCAATATTCATCATTGAGCTTGGACATAGACCTGCATTTGCATGGCTGACTGAATGAGCATCTTTAGTCCTGGCATAAAATTGCTGATCTCAGAGAAATTGCTTTGGCTAACCATGTGGGTGTATACGCCAAGTCCACTGTTGTAATCATACTGTTGAATTGCCTGCACTATTTGATGGAGCCCTAAAATAACATTCTGTGACAACTGAAATAAAACAGGAAAAATAGGAAAATGGTTTTTATTAAATTGTCAAAATAATTAGCTATTGCTTTTGAAATAAAAATTCCTTTGAATAAAATTATCAATTATTACACCTTTTAAAATATTTCATAAGAATGCAGGTGAAAATTTTGCAATTATATATATATAGAGAGAGAGAGAGAGAGAGAGAGAGAGAGAGAGAGAATGTGTATGTTTGTGCAGTAAAATTTGTGCTAATAGTAACCTTTACATAGAAGTCACCTGGTCGCAATGGACTTTCTAATTTCTCCCCAGTAAATCTTCTATATAAATGTCATGTGTGTGATGGTCACCTCCATTCAACAATCAGGTGTTTCTAAATCAAACAATAGTTTCTCCCAGCCTTAAGTGCTCACTGTAACAAATCTACAGTGACCATTCTATGTACACTAAACTTTTGCCTCATCAGGAAGGCATTGCTCAGATAATGGAACATATGTGAAAACATTTCTGATCTCAATCTATACTCCAGTCACACTGTCAAATGTAACTCAAAGGTGTAAATGTGTCACATTCAAAAGCAAGACAATTTTCATCATCAGGGTAGAGGGTCAAAACTGTTCATTTACTGAATGAAAAGAAAATTAAAGTAGTTCTCTTATCACAGCAACAATATGAAAAGTCACCTTTTCTGCCTGAGTGATAAGTATAATTTGATGTCATCATCTGTTTGCCTGTGAATTAATGCTATCTCTGATGAAAAAGTTTATCTTTGAGAAGGGATAGGACTTGCATCTGTTTTTCATTATGGTCAGGGGTCACTCAATATTTAAAATTTATCAGTAAAGTCAGGCAAAGTTTTGGTTCACATAATAGATATTCAACTTTTCTATTAATACCCTATTCATCATGGGTCTCTTCTATCAGCTGACTGTTGTTGCACCTTTGAGAACTGAACAAAGTACTAATACTAATAAGGATATTCAGTGCATGGTATTTGTTCAAAAACCAATTTTATAAAGGTGAACCTGTGAACAAAGCCAGTTTTTTCCTCCCCATGTGTGGATGTTATTGACAGGTTTGACTGTGTATAATAGACATCAAGTCTTGCTAGATTAAAGCATCTAAACTTTTAAAACAAAAAACATCAGCTAAAGTTTTTGATACTCTGTAGTAGCATAGATAAAAAAGAGATTGCAATTTACACTTGTCTTGGAACATACTGATTGTTTCTGTCACACGAAATTAATGCCTATCAATATCGTTTTAATCCAATGTAATGAACAAATTTGTTGGAGCTGAGTGCCACAATGGACAATTTTTTCAATGGTACTGTTTAATACAACTGTACATTAAATTTGAATCAGCATACACCTGTTCATAACGGACAGAAGAAATCATTCTCAGCACTACTAGATTTACCAGATACTGTATCCATCTATCCCATAATTTAGTACAAGGGCTGTTCCATTTCAAAGATATAAGGTACCTAGGGAAGGCAGTGTATTTTACAAGTATATGCCAGGGTGCTCACATTATTCAAATTCATATGAAAATAAAACAAAAATCTAAACTGTACCTATGGGTGACTGCCTTCCCATGTAACTTTTGCTGAAATAACCAACTGGTACAATAAGGTATTTATGACAGTTGTGACCAAAATTACCTTCTATCTTTGCCTAAGAAGCCACAACAAATTTGAAGTATATATACTTCATGGCTTTTAGTGTGTATTCTTTGAATTATTCTTAATATTTTCAATTGAAATAGTATAATAATCAATTACTTTTGCTAAATAAACATATATGATTAAAATCTGGGCACCAAAACAAGTCTGGTTGTTGATAATTATTGTAATTTTTATTTTTATTATTTATGACAAGGTTTAAAGTTTTTAAATTTAGGTTTCTTTCAGTTTTTTAAAGCTTTGTTTGAGGTTTCTAAGGTCAAAAAAAGATTTGAAGTTTTTGAAGAATTTCAGGTCTACATCTAACCCTGTTGTCTTTTTCTCAGTTTATAAGGCTGTCTATAATTTCTATCACCTTCATTAATCAGCAAGTCGGTTGATGTCTGTAATAACATTATGTCAAAGTATCTTGCAATTGTTTCAATAAAGTCTTTCTGAGATCCTTTTTAAATCATTTTAATATGATGTCCCTGCAAGCTCTCAAAGATGACCTACAGTCTTTGTAACTTGATTCGTAGAGCTCACAAAGTACATACTAACTGAAAAACATTACTTAAACCAATTGTAACCATACAAAATGACCCCCCCCCCCAATCAAATCTGACTGATCACAGTTACAGAACAATAATTGATTACAAAAATATCTGCATGTAGAAATAACTGATATCCTTTCAAACAGGACAAAAGCATACAAATAAACTGTTTTTCGTCGCGCGTGTGTGTGTGCGTGTGTGTGTGTGTGTGTGTAGGTGGTAGTGATGTTATAACTTAACCACTATTTTAATTCATTAATTTTCACTGGAATTAATGCTGGGCACAAACTGACATTATTATTGGTATCTAAATTCAGTGAATTTGAGAGTGGTCCTATTGTTTCATGCAACTTAAAAGGAGTCATACCATTTCATACCATGTCTATTGGCTCTTCAAATTCATGGCCTGTAGCAGCAATGAAATCCATAGAAAGGAAACTCCATGAAAAACAGTGAATTCATAGTAATATGTGTGTGCATGTGTGTGTGTGTAAGGTTAAAGATACTTCCAACCATAACAGGAATAATTTTTGCAGAGCTGAGAATAAAATGTTATAATTTTGTACTTACAGAATTATTTCGAAGTCTGTCATATAAAATTTCAAGTTTTTTGTTTACATCTTCCAGCTTCCTCTTGGCTTGCTGAAAAGCAAATCATCATTGGGTTATACTTTCCTCTGCAATGCAAATGTAAGAATAATGTCCTGGAACTAAGCTGAATCATACTGTTGCTTTCTACTCAAGAATTTGAAAGTAGTCTCCAACTTTACAGTTCTATCAAAATCAGTCCAGTTCTTCTTCCATATGTATGCAAAAACTTCTGTATTGACCCTAGTCACAACCTGGCCCTGGAAGAACTGAACTATCTAAGCATGCTAACTGACTCCAGGCTAAAGATTTCGAGATCAGAACAACTGTTCCTTTAAGGGATGGCCACCCTTCTGACCAAAAAGAATTTCTAGGAATTCAAAATAAGATTGTTTCTTCCTTTTAACTGCTTAGTGTTGAAATCATCTAACATTCTTCAACAATAACAAGATTTTCAAATTAGCTGATGTGGTGGACACCATTTTCATTTTGGACCAGCAAGACATAAGAAGTCTTTCTGTTCTGGAGAAGTAAAGATATACAGATTTTCAAGATGACTGCTATGGTGGCCATATTTTATATCATATGGCACCTTTTCCATTAAATACTAAGAAGACAATTAATTTTTTGATGAAAGCACAACATTCATATGTAACCAGCCATCTAGAATAAGTAGCCATAACAGAGATTTTCAAGATGGCCATCATATTGGAAGTCAGATCCACACCATTATCTTTGAACAACCAGTTGTAAAAAAGTCCTTCCATGAAAAACCCATGCTGATATGACTAATAAGTCAAAAACAGTGATCAGATTTTGAAGATGACCACTTTGATGTCCATATGGGATGCAACAGATTCACTTTTTCTCTTAGGACCAAGCAGACATTATAAAAAGTGGTTTAGTGAAAACCCCATGTTGATGTGGCCATCCATTTAGGACAAATTGTGATAAGATTTTCAAGATATCCACAGTGTTGGCCACATTAGATGTACAAGCAGCTTGTTTTTCATTTAGGACCAACATCAGATGAAGTCTTCTGGTAAAAACCACATGGCAATATTACTTTTCGTTCAGAAAGAGTAGCTGAAAGATTTTCAAGATGGCCATTGTGACAGCTGTACTGGACATTAGAACAACACCATTTTCATCTGGGACCAATTAGACAGCATAAAAAGTCTTTTAGTGTAAACCCCATGTTGATACAATCATCCATTTACGAGGATAAGCCATAACAAGAATTATTTCAAGATGGTCAATGTGATGGACATATTGGATGTCCTATCTGCACCATTTTCATTCTGGACCAACTAGAGCATGAAATGAACTTGTGTGCAAAGTTTCATGACAACCTTCCTGGAAGTTTCAAAGTGGCAGCAATAACAAAACTTGTGCTGATGGATGGAGGGATGAAAGACAACAGACAATGGATGATGGATGGACAACAGATAACAGATCATCCCTAATGCTCTTCTGCACCATGACAAGTGCAGCTAAAAGCAACTCAAAATTGTAAAAAAATAAAATAATATTATTTTAGCTTTAATTTTACTTGACAATTATTCTGACATTCTGAAGCTATAGATAGATTTATAAAAAAAACAGCACACTGAATTCGACACATCTACATTATCTGTGCTTTGTAATTTTGGCCATAATCTCCAAAGCATTATGATGAGTTATTTCTCTTCTTCCCTGCCAACAGTCATCTGTATAGAGCAGTACAAAAGCCATTCTACCCCACCCATCCCAATTTCCTATATAAATGTCTTGTGTGTAATGGTAACCTGCCTTCTGCAGTCAGCAGTATGGTGTTTCCTAAGCAATAGTGGTTTTTGTCTGATTTAAGTAGTCATTGGAGCATGTCAACAGTGAAAGTTCACATATTAAATTTGTTTGATCAGCAAGGCATTATTTAGATAATGGCATACCATGTGAATTGATGTGTAAACAGTTAATATCTCACTTGTAAACACTGTAATCCTGCCACACTGTCAATCTTACCCAAAGGAATCAATAAGTTGGGTTCGAAAGCAAGGTTTGTAATCCTTACTGATAATTATCAAAGCAATTCATTTGCTGGATAGTGGATAAAGTAGTAGTGTAGTTACAGCAGTTGTTTTGGGTTTAACGCTGTATCTCACTGTAAGATAAGGCTAGACATAGCAGCCAGTATAATTGGCGGAAGGGGGGGGGGAGGGGGAGAAAATCCCAGCACAAACCACTGACCCGTGGGAAGCTACCGACAAGCTTTCTCACATAACCACACTGGTCAAGCCTGAGACAGAAACACATGCAGACTGAGGTGAGATGTCAGTAATCAGTAAAGACAAGCGGGTTTAGACTAAAAGCCCATCCAGGGTCCCCTGTAGTTGCAGCAGCAATGGGAGGTGGAACAACTCAGATCTGAGGGATTTTTGAATGTAAGCAAAGATATTAAGGCCGATTTTGAGACTGCTAATCTGGAGAATAAGAGATCAGCCACACGACAAGTTTGAAAGCAAGGCAGTTTTTATCATTAGGTAGAGGATCAAAGCAAATTATTTCCTTGATGGTGGAAAATGGAGTCAAATTATTGAAGCTGGAATGGATGTCACTGTTTTCTGCCAGTGTTAGATATAGTTCAATATTCTTCATCTACTTGCCTGTAAATTATAGCTATCTCTGATGAAGAAAGATATTCTTTGACATGAGATACAAGTTACATCTCCTTTCATCAGGATCAGGGTCATTCAATATCTAAAACTTGTTTTAAAACGCAGGCAAAAGTTTCATTGTGTGCGTAAAAAAAGAATAAACCTATAGCTTCTTTTGATCCGTATTCATCACAGGCCTCTCACAAAAGCTGTCTTTTGATTTCGTCACGTTAAGTAACTGGGTAATCCAGATTTTGTTTTGGAAATTTGAATAGCCGTTTCCAAGCCTATTTTATACAAAATGACCAAAAAGGGAGACAATCCTGTTTTACTGTTTTGCAGTCAGATGAGTAGGGAAATCAGTGTGATTTTGTTGGATAGTGCATATAAAATAATCTTAATAATAATAATAATAATAACAATAATAATAATCGTAATCACAATAATGTTATTTGGTGCATGGTATTTGTTCAAAATAAAATTCTGAAGGGCGAACCTATGTACCAAGATCACGTGTAAAAAGCCAGCTTTCACTAGTGGCTTCTACTGACACAGAGATAGGTTTGACTGTATATAAACTCACTCTATCCCTCTAGTATTTTCTGACATTTCACAATTGTCTTTTTGCACTCATCGTATGTATATCTATTCTGATTACATTTCATGTCTGTACTGAATATGGTGCATTCTTTGTGAAGGTTCATTTTCCTCTAGTCTATTTCTTTATTTTCACTGATATGCAGCATTGTCTCTTGCAAATCTCATCAAGTAGATATTCAGATTTCTTTTACAAATTGTCTGCATTTTGTATTAAGTGTCTATTTTGCAGAGTACCACAAAATATTTTGTTCCATGGTATTTCTGAACATACTGCAATATATACTAATTGCAATTATATTTTGGATCAAAATTTTAATTTTTCTGGGGCAGGGGACTGATTATTTTTCTTCTGATTTCTAGCTCTCAAACATCTCAAAAAAAACAATCTTGCTCTGAATTATATAAAGATAACACCATACTAAATCCATTATATTATTTGAGAAAAAAAGGTTATTTTTTTGGGATAAAAGAAAGTGGGATGATTAAGCTTATACTACACACCCTGGAAAAGACAGAGCTGAAAACAGAGAGCTTGTTAATAAAACGACAGAAGAATTGACATGAAACCAACAATAATCATGCAAGACTAGTGATATAATAGTGACAAAATACAATGGTATGCACAACCGGAAAAAAACATCATAGTAAACTGGTGTACCAGTAATGCCGCACCTCCATTATTTTATTCTTGTATTCTTGTAACTGTCCCCCTCTTTCCATCAGATGGGCTTGTCAAGCCCAGGATGTTGGGACACCCTACAAATTCCTGCATTATATATTGGGAAGGCCTGCAAGTTTCAGTGTTGTTACCAATTTCTGTGTGTATATATAATATGAATGAAATAAATATATACAGGAACAAGTCAAAAATGCAAAGGCAGATCCCATAAACAGCCAGCAGTTGTTTAGTAAATTGAGCTAATGATGAGAAATTATTATGAAATCTAATGTTCTTGATGGAGAGACATTAGAGAGACAAACGTCACAAAAATAATATAGACCAAACTTTGCAATTAAGAAAAATTACCCGTCTGGTCAGGAAATTAAGGCAAAATATATATATATTTCAAGTAATGAACAAATGAAACTCTTCAAGGATTTTTCTTCTTCAGCATGTTAAATTAAAAATGTACACCGATAAACCATACATGCTTTGTAGGTTCATGATTACAACTAATAGAGCATACTTACAACATTTTGTGCCTTGGCTAAACAATTGTGGACAAGATGATCAAAGATATCTTTGAGAATTTGATGCTCTGCTGGGATTGGACCTTTATCAACCTCCTTTACTGGCTCTGGTACTGGGGCAGATGCCTGATAAAAAAAATTGAAATACTCTGTAAATGTGAAGGACAGCTGTTTTCATTTTTTCCCTGATAAACCAGTTACATCGATACTTCTTAATTAGGGACACACTGAAACTGGCAGAGCCCTATAGTAATCACATTCATCTATCATCACCTATCAACAACCTGCTTTCTGCAAGATAATTTTAGTCAGAATTGCTGGATTTAAATGACCAAATTTGGTTTGCAACTTTATACTTATGACACCTCAGAAGAGTTAAATTTCTGGCTTTTTATGTCATCATTTAGGAGTTATAGCTCCTGTTCATTCAGAACCTATTATACATCATAAGAACTCCTAGTGACAGCCCCATCTTGATTTGAGCATCCATTCAGGATAAGTAGCAATAACAGTATTTTAAATGTGGCCATTGTAGTAGCTATATTCGGTGTCCAAATAGCACTGTATGTAAAGTTTCACTGATATCCTCCAGGTAGTTTAGGAAAAGAAGTAATAACAACCTTGTGCTAATGGACAGATCGACTACAGATGACAGATGAGAGACAAAATACAACAAGCCACCTCATGTGTTCTTCTGGTCTATGTCCTGTAGAGCTAAATATGCTGTCTATATGCAGTGGAAATATATTTTATATTTAGGAAACATTCATTCTGACATGTTTTCAATATATATTAAGATTAATTTTGCTTGCTAGACATCATACTAAAACTGGGACTGCAGGCAACAATAACGTATTCCCTGATACCATACAGTGCAGGGGTCTCAAACTCAATCCACCGCAAGGGCCACACCACCTTTGTTATCTCTCATGACACGTTGTGATGCCAGTCATTTTTGCAGGCCACAGGATATGGCTTGGCGAGCTGCATGTGGCCCATGGGCCATGTGTTTGAGACCCCTGATACAGTGTAACATAATCGACTGTATACAGAGGCATGCATTAGAATAGTTATCTAGGTTACAATACTATGACACGATGTTCAATCCAGCTACCACAAGCATCATAAGAGTATCATTCCAACATAAAATATCTTCTAACTGAATGGTTTCATTTATGCTGATATACCTTACAAAACTTAATGGTTAAATGACTTGAGTGTATGAAGCTAGGAAAAGACTTGATATAAAGCCAGGAAAAGACTTGATATGAACCATGGAAAACACTTGTTGATATGAATCTGAACAATATAAGTTACTGGTTTATTATGTTTTGCTACAGCCTCATGCACAGCAGACAAAAATGACAGCCAATGAAATCTGTAAATGGGAAGTTTCTCTATCTACTGAGTATGATGGAAAGAAATTAATGAAACAAATGAATGTGGATACATTTATATTTCTCTGCAATAATTTGTTTTTTATATGCTGCTGGTGAAAATATACACTAAACGGCAGTATAGTGGGAGAGATCAAAATTTGTTAAATAATTATTTTAAAAAAAGAAAATAAAGATAGAACACTAGTATCATGCTGTTTTCTTTCAATCAAAATTGGTATACACTGGTATACTTTTGGTAATGGGGTCCATCTTTTTATCATGTTATATTCACTACTGCGCTTTAATGACAAAAGTTATAATGAAGATGAACAGTACCTACGTTTTGTTTTTAGTTTGCAGGGAAGCCAAATTTTATATGTCAGGAATGATTAGCCTCATCTACAGTATTTACCATGGTAAAATAATCACCCTACCATAAACAGCATGGACACATATCTGCCATCAATGTGGCTAGTTGCTCTAGGTCTAAGATGTTTACTTGAAATGAGAAACAGATTGAATATTGTAGATATTCACAGGATGGTGAACAATGAACAACAGAAAATACATGACTGCTCCAGTTGCCTAAGTGGTTAGAGCATCAACCTTAGATGCAGGATGTCACGGGTGAGAACCCCAACCGAGTCATTTGAAAAACTTATAAAAACTGTACTTACAGCTGCCTCGCTTGGTGCTTAGCATTAAGAGGTTAGTGTTAGGACCGGTCAGACTGGTGTCAGGATAATGTGACTTTGTGGGACATAATGCTACATGTCTGCGGCATGATGCCCCAGTTTTAGACAGCACTATAAACTGCCACACTGCAGACATCGTAGCAATATAAGTGAAATTTTTAAACTTAAGTTAAAATTACAAATCATACAGAAAATATAGTACAGTGGTTACTTATGATAAAGTACCTCAGTATACCTCTGTCCCTGTAAAAAGTGCTCGTGTGATCATGAATACAATCAAACTGAACAAAAATATTTTATCATAGTTACTTGAAATAGTTTATGTAATGTTAATTCTAGGCTAATGAAAACCAATTATAAAATGGTTTCTTGTAATTAAATATCCTATTTGTTTTGCATATGTATGCACTATTATGACAGCCTTGCAGGAATATCTATCAAAATATGGATCATTCATATACAAAACAGATCACTTTTACAGCTCTCGTCGTCAGTTTTATACAGCGGAAGCACTGTTTGTGGAGGGAAGATTACAGTTGCTGATATTTCTTGCAATCTTCAACAGGACATATGCCAATAAATTTAGAAAATAAAACTTAGTTTATTATTAAATTGGAGTCACATGCTTTCAAGGATTACATTTTAATTTCTTTTCCAGCATATATTCCCTGAGCAACAATTAAATGAACAGTCAATGACGAAGAGAAATTTCCCATTTACAGACAGTAAGTATGTATGATCTCACCTTTGCTGGATGGTTCATATCTGAGGAATGTGGTAGTGGAGTCTGCACTATCTATTAAATATGTGAAAAAACAAAATCTCAAACAAAACAATGACAAAGAAAAAGTTAAATTCATACATGCTGAAATGTTTCAAGTTATAAAAGGTTAGACAGGAAAAATAACATTCTGATTGGTTAGTAGAAAAGCAGATAAGCTTGGTAATAAAAAATTGTGACAATCTGTCCATATCTGTTCCTAATTCTTTTTTTATACAAATAACATTTATTTAAGCTGTGGTAGTTTGGAGTAATGCTAGAGTACACCTCCCCTGGATAACTCGCACACAATGGGGTCCACAAACATAGACCGCACTATAAGCGAGGGGCGCCCAAAAATTGAAAAAATCTGCTTATACAGAGTAGGAACTGGGCTGTTTAATGACTGAATCCTCCTTTTACAATTACGTCGATAATAATTGTTAATAACGTGCTTTTTCTAATGAAGTCATTCATTATTCTGTATAAATAACATTTATTTTCAAAATTTCCAACATGTGAAAGATTGTTCCAACTGGTTTCAACAACCATCATGTGTACGCTAAAACATGTATTATGTCATTGCTTTTTGTTTTGTTGATTAGTCTGATTCCCAGAGTGGAATTAAATAGGATATTAGCAAGTTGGGAGTCAACGTAGCTGGAAACTAGACTATCTGTTGATGTACCACCAAACAAGATTCCTTTTTATTCAAAACCTAGCGACTTTTGTTTCGTAAGACAATTGCCTATGTTGAAAATCAATTTTGTATTGTTCAGTTAGTACAATATTGATGTCATGATTTCACTGAAAGTATGAGTGAAACTTCTTATCATCCTTGAGGATATCTCTAAATGGCAGTTCAGAAATTCTCTGAAAATCACTTGCCAACAATGGTCTGTATCTGTGAAAACAAGCTCTTTATTTTATGAAGTATTCATTTTGCTTGGTTGCCCTGCTATCTTTGATCACAGTTATGAAGGAGTTGGCTAATTTCAGGTAGCTTATGCTACATACACAATAACATTTATAACAGTGTTCGACTAATCAAATGAAGTGAGTTCACCCAACATATGACCGGGGCAACTATATTTTAATTATGTAGGATTTGCGTGCCTTTTAACATTTTTATATATATTCCACCTCCTTTATTTGATTCAAAAGACAAAAGACATAATTAACGTGATAATACAAAGGAGGCCAGCTTTTAATTCAGCGCAACAATACAACAAGTACTTCCGCAAGTCAGTTATCAAAACATGGTTGGCACTTAATTAGGTTCTCAGAGAAATGCTTGTGGACATTAGCTGTTACGGTAGATTGATACATTTTACGTTTAAATACACAATGCATTTATGATGATTACGCTTAAGTGGAAGTAAAAGAATTAAAACACAAATTTCACTTAATAAAAATTATTTAATTGGCATTTAAATATTAATGTACTGCATACACTAGGCATAAGTGACATTTTCATTGATCAAAATTTCCTTGAATGTTTTCAATTACAGTGTACTAAATATGTTTGGTAAAAAAAATGTAACCAATTATATGACTTCTAATGGGATCCACGCCTGACCCCGCATTATAAGCTGGTTTGCGAGTTATCAGGGCGTTTGTTATCGAGGGAGTGGTGTAATTTCATTTCTTGACAGAAGCAATTAATGTAGTCAAGAAACTAGACCTATTTATCATTGAAATTTTTAAACATATTTACATGAGGCACTCATATAAGATATTCTTTGGTGCTTTCCACAATGGATTTTTAATATAATTGGAAAAGCATTTTAATAGAATTACAATGGTCATTAAATTAAGGTGCTTCAGAAATGACAATTCTTTTGGCTGACATCTACTGACAATATAAGCATCACATGAATCTAGGTTACTGTGATATATTTCTGCAGAGAGACTGATGCAAGGTATATCTCAACTTACTATATAGGTTTCATGGATTTAGATTCCTGTCCCCTTTTTCCTGCACAGTGAATGATGTACGGTATAGCCTGATCTATTTCAATAAATTAACTTTTAAAATAAAAACTTCTGTGACCTATTTCCTGCTGAGTGAATGATGCAGGGCATACCATAACCTATTTAATGAATATGCTATATAAATCAAAGTGTGCTATGACCTATTTCCTGTACAGTTCTACAATTTTTACCATTTGTTCAAAATAAAATTTTCAACACCTACCGATAGATACTATTTGAGGATGTTTAAGCAAGATGGTCAATATACTCCTAACTTAGACCATAATGGAGTCATTTCATCCTAAAATTTTATGACCTTTGAAAACTGGCATACAGATTACATAAACATGAAAATTACTGTAAGAAATAATTCTAACAGCAAGGTGCAACAAGGTCAAAGAACTTACAAATGCATACAACAGCATAGCACAAGATCCATTAGACTTTCTGAAAAGCTTTAAGCATCAAAAACAGCTATGGATGAAAATGTACCCCTGCCCAAAAAAAACCCAACCACAAACCTACTTATATTCAAATACATGTTCTTATTTAATAGTTCTAAGCAATATCTTGTCTGTAAAACTAGAAAGTGGCAATAATTATGACAGTATACCTCTATTCTTTACTATAAAAATGAACCTGAATCTCAGCAGAAATGATGCATTAAAAATCTGCAAATATGCAATAAACTGTTATCAACAGCAAAAAGTCAGTATCTCTGAACAGGGATGGGGAGGGAATAATGCATACTTGTTTACATGCAAAGAAGATACATAAGGAACCTATAAAAAAAAATCAAATAGGTGGAAAATCAATTTGCCTTGATTTTTTTGGCTGAACCTTTTTTTGTGTGACAACAGATTCAAGCAATGATAGAATCATAAAAGTTTAGTCACAAAATTAAATTCTGCAGGACATCAATAAACCTAAAACTTCATTATTAGAAAATAAGTAGGTTTACAAATTTTGAAAGTTCATGGTTTAACAAGGCTCATGCCCAAAACCTTCCAATACTTCTAGTAGTACATAACTGCATGCATTATTGAGTCTTCTTCTGCTGTATTATTAATGGATTCTTACTTACAATGCATGTCTACAACAAATAAGACATGACAGGAAGGCAGTCTAAACTGCTAATAACATTAACACATTTTCTTTAATAAAATATATGTTTTTCAACTTTGGCATTTACCTAAACTATCACAACAACATTTACAAGCTGACACCGACTCATCTTTTTAAAGACTCAGATGGTCATCTTGAGCATGCATAGTGAAAAACCATAAACTGAATGAAGTTAACTGTGATGACAAAAAAAACCATCTTCCCCCACACAGTTAAAGACAATTCATTGCAAACTCACCTTTTGTACTTCGTTCTGGTGTTCCTGTGGGTTATACAGGTTGGTATAGCCAAGGGGTGCTCCTGAGGGCACCTGCTCATTTGGTAAGGGTTGCTGTCCATCAAACCCATAAATTGGGGAAGTAATAGGTGCTAAAGCTTCAAATGGAGTCTTCTGCTAAGAAGATAGAACAGCATGATTAATAGCAATAAATGTTTGCTTATAAGTTATACAAGAAAGATGTTTATACAGAAATGCCTAGGATCAATGAAAGGTATCTTTTATAAACATAATCTTTCAAGTATCATCAAGATAAAGGCTGTGTACCAAAATTGGTTAAGATCCAATAATTCCCATTTGAGTTATTTTGCAGAAACAAAAACTATTTGTGGATTGACAGGACTACTATTGGGTTTGGCCAATTTAGTCAAGTGGGGCTGCAATAAGTTAGAAAACAGCTTTTAGTGCCCATAAAATTCGACTACGCAGATCAGGAAATGGCAATATACATTTGTCAAAATAACATAAGAAATTTCACAACCGTGACAAATAGCTACAAACAGCCTCACATGACATAACTCAAATAGCAATCTTATTCAAGAAGTCAAGGTTATGTATGAAGTAGTCTTTAATGGCACCCAAGCACAATAAAGACCATATGGTACTAATTAAAAATAAATTTCCTAAAATGAAAAGATGATGCACTACACAAAAACTTAAGACAAACACTTTCAAATAAATGCAAGTGTAAAGTACAATAAAATAATATTATAAAAGGTAAAGATGGCAAATATCTGTAAAAGGTATATATAATCAAAGGTACAGTTAAATCCTCAAAACTTATGGTCAAAATCTGTAATATAACCACATTCCCTCAAATATTCCTGATTTTCTTAGGTGGTTAAATCTTACAATTATAGGGCAAATTTCTAATGAAAAACAGAGGTTACAACTTTAAAAGTGTGTTAACAAAATATCAACTGAACGTAACCTAGTTGTTCTTAATGCAAATCTCTTAATGCTATTTGAAAGGCCATATGCATAGCTAGCTTGGCTGGCTTCAGCAAGCTGATAAATTGTTCTTAATGATTGTTTTGTAGAATTTTCCACAGTTCTATGGCACTCTCTCAGAGAAATATCCCTGCTCCCAAATGCACATGATCTGATGACTAAGCATGGCATGTAAGAGTTGATGTCCTAAAATTAAATGTTTGCAAATATTACACAACATACCTCCCATCTTGGTGTTGTGTTGTAACCATATGTATTGTGACAGCCAAGATTTTTGTAACTTTGCATCAAATTGTGGTTTCTACTTTGGCGATTAAACTAACCTGGCATCCAATATAATGTTTGAATTACCATCCTCCATTTGTCAAGAAACTCTGCTTCATACATCACTTTTCATTATGCCATTCACTTTACACATCTGTGCTGGTACTGACTTGAAGTTGAAAAGAATCAGTAATTTTCCACCCTGCCCTGCTGAACTCACCTTCAGGAAATATGTGCCCTTTTGCTAATAGTAAGAAAGGGCATCCACTGCAGAACATTTCTATCATACTTTCTTTTAAATAACTAATTATTGTGATTTCCTGGCATCCTTTCTGTATTAAGCTACATCTGCATACTTTGGAATGATAGAGGTATTGTGATCAAATAAGTATCCTTGCTTTATAGCATTTTTGACTCTTTTTATTTAGATTATCTTAACAGTTAAATAAAAGTTTAATACTGCACTGAGTGCATTTTCATGTTTGACTGAGAACCCATTTGCAGGAGTTCTCTGGCATCAGTGGTTTCCACGTCTGTAAATTGATACATTTTTGTGAGATCTGCACACTTGCACTCCCTGGCCACTTTTCTTAATTTTTTAAGTTGTGTGCACAAGCTTATCATAGGAGAAATACTGTATTCCATGAGAGTGCCATAGTTTCTTCCTTGTACATGTGTTAGTTTTTTTTGGACATAGAGTTATGTACAATTCAAGATTAGAAAAATGCAATGTAGTAAAGATCAATTTTATCATTCCTCACATCCAGTGCATCCGTTCTCACAGGTTCATAAGAAGGTGGGAAATATATTCCTATCTGGTTATGTGACCAATGTTACAATCTTGATTTAGTAATGTACAACTCATACCCTAATGCTTTAACACTCATTTAAATCAAATGAACCCTATATGGCTGTGAGCCATATGAAATCTTTCTGACAAACTATATACAAAAATGACTATTCCCAGAAAATTGTAAATTTTAGCAGTATTCTTACTGTCACTTTCTTTTCCTTAACAATTGGTGGGTCATTCCATGCCTTGTCTGGCTTAATGTCCATAAAAGATGCCCTGTGTGGAGCTGAAGGTTGGTGACTGCCATGCTGTTGTGATCGAGGACCATCTGTAACATACAAACAGCATTAATGTGCACTTATGAGTGAGATATAACCTGAGTTTTGAATCTGTTCTGATGCTAGATCTCATATACAGGTTCCAATTACAAGTGTAATGAAAGCAGAGAGACAGACACAGCCATTCTAATAAGACAGCAAAATATAAAATAGAATCATACCCTCTACTTGCTCAAAATATTTTCACGCAATAAGATTTATGTAAAATTGCACACCTCAAAATATGGAAACAAAAGTTAAGAAATCAAACTCATTCAACATCTTATCAATATAAGTCTGCTTACAAAACTGGATAAAAATCCACTTCCAATAAAGTTCTCTTGAAGAAACAAATTGTTAAAAGCCGAGTTCTGCCAATTTCATTAAGTTCGTCTCTAATTATATTGAATGTGTGATCAAAGATCTATGCAAACAATTCTGTCTTTTGAGGCCATTACTTCTGATATATAATGAATTATTATACTCATAAAACCTACTATTACAGATGGTAAACCTACAGTAAATTGCAAACATCATTTTTTTTTAAAGGGAAGGTCCATTTTGCCGGACCAAAGAATTCTGTCTGTTCTTCTTTATGAGACCAATTCTGTTCATTAAAATTTGTTGGATAAACAAGAATCTCTGAAAGAGTTTATATTCTCAGCTGCATAAACGAAAGACCACCGATTCAGTGTCATCAATTTTGGTTGACTGCACTGGGTACACTTCCAGCTATTCACATTCATGATCAGATGTTATGGTACAACTAGTCCCCTTATTATAATGATTTGGAGGATAATATGAGCTTCTGATTCATTTTTGGAATATATCTGTAATACAGGAGGTATTGGAAATGTTGCAGTAAAAATATGACTGTCATTAAAATGTGATCATTTTAAATAAAGAAAGAAAATAACAGTTTCATGTTCTTTATCATATAAATACAAAAAATTGGGAGGTCAGAAAAAATAAAGTTGAACATTACATTAATGATGTCACTTACCTGGTGAAGGGGGACCGTATGGCTGAACTCCAGATGATTGTGTGGGTGGGATAACATATGAAGTTCCACTGAAATTACATTTTAAAAAATTGATTACTGTGTAACTGAGTAAAACTAGTCCCGAACATGTAACAGATGTACTGGATAACATGTAGAAGCAGAAATATCTTATGTCCACTGACATAAAGGACACTGACATTTTGTAGAACTCTTTATATACAGGGGTACAGAGTTCAGAAAAAGCCAGAGATATGACAATACTGAAAATCAGAGAGTAAAACTGTATGCATGTAAAAGGTGCAAGTACACTGCTCACATGCTTTAGTGCACCTAGGTAACTCATAAACCTACTTCTAATGCAGAGACAGGTGTTGATCTCATTTTATTTTACAGACCAGGCAAAAAAATGGACTTCTATTTTGCTTAACATTAAAGAATCACAATTGCAACTGGCATATGAATGCATAACGTATCACAAGTTTATCACTGAAAATGCCAAATAGTTGTGCACAAATTTGTTATCATCATCACAAAATTCACAAATTATAATAAGAAATCGTATATTTTACAGCATTTTCTTTAATAAAATATTTTTTCAATGAATAATACTGTATTTTATGTAAATTAATGAAAAGATTGGTAAATGCCTACTAGTGGCAACATTGTATAAAATAAATACCAATTCAAGCAGAATTGTTATTTGAAATTCATGCTTCTTTTTCAATTTAATTTTTTAACTGGGTTTCAATGTAATTATCATAAATTCAAATGTGAAAAGAGTCAACAGCCACTGGCATGTGCAATCAATGAAGAAGTAGCGGCTTTGAAGACAGCTGTCCAGCGGAATTTTCTATTGCTATCATACTGATACAATTGGCTCTGCTGATTTCCAACCAAAAGTCTAGCTTTAGTTCATTTGTCTTTGTTTACAAAAGACACAGATGCTTTGATACTGAAAGAGTGGCAATGCCAACTTTACTGATGCACTAATTTGTGGGTACTGCAAGTCAGCTTGATTTATAGTAAAAGCTTATCAACTTTATCCTGAGATATAACATCCAACAATATTAAAGTCAATTATGAGAATATTTCTGTAAGACAAATGAGACTAATTTTCATGATTCAAAAAAAGCTGTTTGCATCCTCCCTGCATTGTTAATGTTAACCAAAATGTTTTCCTCTCAATCCTACACCTTCACTTATGCTGTAGTTTATGTTTAGGGACCCACTGTTAAGGGTGAAGTGTATGCACCAAAAATTACATCTCTACCTCACAGCCATGTGCCAGGGCGAATGGCCAAAATATCAAAGTCAGTATGATGCTTTCTGACATTACAAGTTTTTGCTGTACTTTTGTTTAGTAAAATCAGCCAAATTGGAAGGCAGACTGGCATCATTTGTCTTTTGTCAGAATGTGTTATGAAATATGAAGTTTGGTTAGGTTCTGTTGATTAGTTTTGAGAAGTCATTTAAAGATCTTTCTATTTTTAGCAACTGCAGCCATATTTGAAAGAGGACCTGTATCATTTGTGTTTACTCAAACCAGATAATCAGGAAATTTACCAACATGAGTGTTGTTTCCTTTATGAACCGATGAAATGACAGTAACGCTTCTTTAATTTTCAACTGATTATACAGAGGATTAACTTACACATGCGATACTGCATTTGAAGTGAACCAACCACTTTAAATGAGCTGTCACAGTATTTAAACAACAAAATATATATGATCACTATAGAATTAGATGTCAAGCAAGTTGATATTTACTCAGTGGATAAAATGCATGTGTGTGTGTGATTTGGATTTTTAACATAGCTTTAACAATTTTTCAGTCATATCACTATGATGTCTGCAGTGTGGGAGTATACAGTGATGTCTAGTACTTGGGTATCATGATGCAAACATATAGCATATGTCCCACCCAGTCACATTATCCTGACACCAGGCCAACCAGTCTTAATGCTAACCCCTTAATGCTGAGCGAGAAGCAAGGCAGCTAATAGTACCATTCTTATAAGTCTTTGGTATGACTCAGCTGGGCTATGAACCCATCACTTCCCACATCAGAGACGGACGCTCCAATCAGAGCGGTCATCTGCATCATTTGTAAAAATTTTGAAGGCCTTCATGCAAGGATTCTTCATGTCAAATCTGGCCAAATCCTACTCAGTGATTAAAGATTGTATTATTTCTTTCTGTAACTGAGGGCATATAAGATCATGGATTGGTATAAATTGTACAAAACTGAATGGATGCTTTCTGTCATATTGGTCAAATATTGTTCAGTGATTTCTTGGAAAAGGTCATTTAAAAGTTTGTCTAATTATAGTGATGATAGCAATATTTGACAATGGATTGGAAACTTCTGTAAAATAATTTATGTTTTCTGACAATTGGTAAAATTCTGTTCAGTGATTTTAAGAACTCATTAAATTTTTTTCCTATTTTTAGTACAGGCAGTAATATTTAAATTTGGATCAGCATCATTTGTAGGAATCTGAGAGACCATTATGCTAGGATACTTTCAAATTTTCCCCAAATTCTGCTCAGTGGTTTTTGTGAAAAGTTGATGGAAATTTTTAACAAAATTATTATCAGTGGTGGCAATACCCAAGACGGTTTGAAATTATTTTTAAAAATCTGAGAGGCCTTCAGGTGTGAATGCTTTCTAACAAATCTGATAAAATTCTGTTCAGTGGTTTTGGAAAGAAAGCATTTAAAGGTTTTTCTGTTTTTGGCAATCTTGGCCATGTTTAAAGGTGGATCAACATCACTGACATTACCTGAAAGGTCCTTGTTGCAAGATCCTTTGCATCATATTTGGTCACATTCTGAGCACTTAATGTTAAGTTGCTTAAATATTTCTCTTTATGTAGTAATGGTACCTATATTTGATGGCATATTTGGATCATTTTTAAAACCTTAAAAGATCTTCAGACTATGGAACTCTCTTCAAAATTTGGGTGAAGCTGAAAACAGCAATTTTTGATGGATGGATTATGCTACATGGATACACAGTCATACCTGAAGCAAATATTGGAAGGTATTGTTGTAAAAAATTCCCAAAAAATGACATAAAAACCTAAGGCAAAAGTATAAACTACTTAAAATACAGGATCAAATGTTCTCTACATAAATCACACCTCTCAAAAAGTTAACATCTCCTTAGTTTGAATATCATCATGTGATGCATGTCATGGCTAACAGGTTGCCTCAATTATTGGCCTCTTATGACATGCAGGAAGGAGTATTGGACCTATTCTATATCTCCGAGCCTTCATGAGAAGCACAAAGCTGTATTTCACTGATGACTCAATGAAAAACTGTACAAAAATGTATAAATGACTATACAGATATGTTCACATTCTTCAGAGAAACAACAATGAAAAATGGATCACTTCAGCTCTCAGATGTAACAGGCTTCAGGAAGCTAAATCAATAACAATTTAAGACCATACATTCAGGAGGCAAAGTAAGAATAACATTTTCAAGGCCACCATGGTGGCCCTACTGTAAGTCACATCAGAACACTTTTCATTTGGATCAAACTGACACAATAAAAAATCCCATGTCAATATGACTTTCCATTCAGTGGTTATAACAACATTTTCAAGACAGATACAAAGGCAGCAACAATGTAGCAACATTTTCATTTACAACCAGCTGGACATAAGAAGTCTTTGGCTGAGAGCCCCATTCTGACATATGACCATCTATGCAGGAGGAACTGCAATAACAAACATTTATGAGATGACCACAATACTGGAGGTCAGATCAGCACCATTTTCAGTCAGTCCCAACTAGACATCAGAAAAGTCTTCTGGTAAAAACACCATGTTGGTATGACTTTACTTTAGGAAAAGTAGTGGAAAACGAGATTTGCAAGATGGCTGCTGTGGTGACAACATTGGTTATCAGATTGGCACCAGTTTCATCTAGATCCAACTAGACATTATAACAAGTCTATCAGTGAAAACCTCATGTTCATATGAACATCCATTCAAGAGGCAGACAAGATATCAAGATGGCCAACATGGTGGCCACATTGGATATAAAAGTGGCACCATTTTCAGTCAGGACCAACTAAACCATGGGGTGAATGTGTGTGAAAAGTGTCATGGCAATTGTTAAAGTAGTTTAGGAGTAGTATTGATAACAAATGTGCTGACAGATGATGGACGATGGACAACAAGCCATCCAAGATGCTCTTCTGATCTTTGACCAGTGGAACTAAAAATGAGATCTTCCCATCATTATTTTTAGCCTATCAGCAGACTTCATTCCCCTGTGTCAGGAATTAATATACCACCTCATGCAGTTTCTTCCACAGCTCACAAAATAATTATTTATATGTGACCAATTACTATTAGTGACAGTATTATTTACCTGTAGTAGTTTTGCTGCGAGTACTGCAGCTGTTGCTGTGTTAAGTCCTGTTGATAGCCTGGTGCTGGGTACGTACTTACACCGTATGCTGAACCTGAGGACTGAGGATAGTGAGGATACTTCTGGGATAGAGGACCTGAAGTGAGGACAACACAGGTTTGGGTAATTGAACAGGCATGAATATGATATATATTTGGTACAAGCATGTAGGTACAACAAGTCATTTCCTTGCTCTTGATTAATCAGGTTCAGAATGAACTTTTTTGCTCAGTGCAAGAAAGAATAGTACACATGATACCTTGTCCTGATCTAAACATGCATGACTATGTAGATATTAATCTTAGCTGCCAAAAGATCTCGACATATTTTGTAACAACAGGAGAATCTTCAAGAATATGAAATGATTCCTTTAATTAATGAAGTCTGGGTTACAGGTTAAAAAAATTTCAAGTCTGCTACTTTTTGTTGCTTTAAGAAAAAAAAGAAGAAAAAATCAGCATCTGGGTGATTGTTCAAAAATTTAACATACATGAAAGCCAATGCATTAATTTCACTCTAGTTAAGAACCAGTAAATCAAGATACTTGCAATGCAAGTGGATTGGAACATAACACAGTCACAAAAGGCATGTTAGTGGTGTCATAATACATGTCAAGAGGAACATGTAATTCAAAACCAGAAAGAAAGCTTACATATAAAGTATTGCAATGAGGCAAATGGACTGTGAATGGACTCAAGGATAAACCAACAAATTCAGTTATTGGCATACTAAAGGAAACAAAAGCATTTTTATTACAATAAACCTGTTTATAATGGGCATTAATGGGACATAATACTAACAAGCCGACAGGTGTCCTTTACATCAGGAAACTGTCTGATGCACACAGAATATTTCATACAAATTTGTTAAATGTTTTATTCCAGTTCAGGATTAAATCTCATGAATTTATACATCCATATATTCTGGTTTAAAAACATCTGAATGAATTACATCATCCTTAATATCAGTTAAAGCAATCATCAGAACTGGCGCAATACAATAATTTATCTAAATAATTCAGAAACCCACATTGTGACAATGTAAGTATAGATATATTCTGGATAAAAAGTTGTATTAACCAGGTATCAACTACATTGTGTGTGTGGTTTTTTTTGCATCAAAATAATATTATATTGCAGGATAGTATATACAAATTAGGAGGTTTAGATTAATTGAAATTAAGTGTGTGTGTATATATATATATATATATATATATATATATATATATATATATATATATATATATATATATATATATATATATATATATATTTTTTTTTTTTTTCATCATTTACCTTTAGCAACTGGTGCAGGTGTTGGCAGGGTTTGTGACATGACTGGCACATTATTGTAGGCTGTCACTGGTGTGGTCATTGGACCATTCTGGTATGATCCTGAATACTGGTTTTGGCTGGCATAGCTGACACTGCTAGTGGTTGATGTAGCAAAGCCTCCATTTGCCTGAGACTGGTATGTTTTCACTTGAGGCTGAGATGGCTGAGTAGGGACTTTGCTGACTTGCTGTTGAGCTCCAGGACCATGTATGCTGACCCTCTTGATGGGAGCAGAAGCACTGTTCCCTGAGATTGGTTGTCCTAGAGCCTGATAAAGTCTGTCCTGAAGAATTGCAAGCTTTTCCTGAAGGAAAAAGAAATTAGTCTTTTTATATTTAACTAGTATTTACTGAAAATGAAGAAATCATAGCTGCCAATGACAGAAATATGCCCAAGCAAATAAATGTTGGGCAATAAAAAAAACTTGACTAGGAGGTCCAAATCTTAAAATATGGTCAATTTCTGTTATAAGGTTTATCCACTTTTTAGAAATGGCAATCATATTTGATGGCAAATCAAACATCTGTTATAAATTTGAAAGCACTTAACACTGGAATGCTTTGTATCATTCTGCTATGCAGTTTCTTCTAGGGAGAAATTTAATGTCTCCATTTTTAATAACAAAAACCTTATCCAATGGTGGATGCTATCATATGACAAATCTGAAAGGTCTCATCATGACCTGATACTTTCCGTCAAATTTTGTTCACTGAATTTGGAGAAGAATTGGTATACGAGTTTGGAAATTTCCAGAATGTTCTGGATGAAAATGGTCTAGCAGTTTTTGAGGACAGGTTGAAAATATTATCTGTTGATGGACAATGGATAGGCTTTTCTATTTTCCGTAATGACTGCCATATTTCAAGTCGGAAAAATTTCCAAGGTCTTCATACCAAGATGCTTTCTGTCAAGTAAGATTATGTTCTGTTCAGCAATTTTGGAGAAGCCATCTTTTAAAAGTTTTTTTAAAAACTGTTTAGTACTGACTTCCATTATCTGATGGCATACAATCTGAATGGCTTTTTTGTCAGAAAGCTCATGTTTAGTTGACTTAACCAGGTGGTTTTTAGAAGCTAAAATTAACAATTGTTGATTATGATTCCTGATGAACCTCTACAGTCATGAGAGCTAACAATTAACCATTAAAATATTCTTAGTTGCAGCTGATCTTTTGTGCAACTAAGCTTGTCTTTTTGAGATAATAATTTCACAAGAACATAAAAACTCCAAGAAATGACATTTGTATGTTAGACATAATAAACTCACATTAAATTTGCTTTGACGGTCTTCAAAAAAATCACTGCATGAAACCATTTGTTGCATAATTACACCTCCATTCATTTCTGTACAGAATTTTTTATCACAGCAGAGGCAAACAAATTTGTACAAATCAATGTTTATTCTTCTATGAAACCATTGAAAATTACAAAATAGAAGTATGCACTGTGTGGAAGGATCTGTGTGCATACTCTCAGGTTCAATCCTAATAATGTGTGTGTGTGTGTGTGTGATTTGGATTTTAACGTAGCTTTAACAAACTTTCAGTCATTATGCTACAATGCCTGCAGTGTGGCAGTATATAGAGATGTCTAGCACTGGGGCATCATGCCACATACAAGTAGGATCATGTCCCACACAGTCACATTATCCTGACCAGTCCTAACACTAACCTCTTAATGCTGAGCACCAAGTGAGGTAGCTGCTAATACCATTTGAATAAGTCTTTGGTATGACTCGGCCAGGGTTTGAACCTGAGACCTCTCGCATCTTAGGTGGATGCTCTAACCACTTAGGCCACTGGTGCTGTCCTCTATCTTAATAGCATGAACAAAAATTTCTCCTGGTTACAGGCTAGGATGAAATTAAAGCAATGTTGCACCTTGAGTGAGCCCAAAGGACATTCTCCCACCCCAAACTGCTACTGTCCCCATAAATTTAATAAATCCCCATGACCTGATCATTAGAGAAGTTATGATTTAACTAAATTATTCCCCTGGAAGCTCAGCCACGATGCAACAATGCTGAAGCATTGCTCACTGCATCTGAATTGTAATCGAGTTCAAGCAACTTAACCACATACAGTTTATGGCTCAGATAATAGCATAATCCAGTGTCGGGAGTGGAGGAAGAAGCCATCAATCCTGAATGAGCAATAACCCATTCGTATGCTGGAACTAAGCATTAAACCTGGGATTGGTATCAACTGGTACCCGACACTCTCTAAGTCTAAACTATAAAAGGATTACATACCTCCTGTGGGTTGCCCAGATAACTAATGGCTGTTTTCAGACTGCCCTGAGCTGCTAGAAGATTGGCATATTCGCTGAGTTTCTCTGACAGCAGGCCTGATCCGAACTCAGGTGTCCGTCCTCTTGAGAGTTCCACTGCTTTCCTCAGTACCATTACCTTCTCCACCAAATCCTAACAGGTGTCAATTTAATTAAAATTATTTATTACTACTATCACCATCAAACAGCAATATACTGAATAAGAAATCAGTCACATTTACAATTTCTTAATCCACACCGATATCAAGTGCTTTGTACTATTACTCGAAATGCATTTTTTCAAAGTTGATACAGATGATGTATACTAATCTTCATTTTAATAATGAAACAGCCTGTCTGAATCTAAATAATATCTAAACATGGTGGATAATTTTTATGGACTGAAAAAACCCCAAACCCAAACACTGTACAATATTACTTCATTGTAAGTCTGGTCTACTTGAGAACAAAATCAACTTGCAAATACATGTGTAGAGGTGAAACAATAGACCTATGCCATGTATTAATACATATCATGATACATAATGCGCAAAACTTAATGTTATATGTAACAACCAGAGCGGCCAGCCAAGATTAAAAGTAACTTGTATGGTAAATATTTTGAACTGATTATCCACCTAAATATTGATTTGTGTATCCTAACTACAAAATTATTGATGCATCGATACATCAGTGACTTGTTTCACCCCATGTACTGACTATTTATCCCTAATAAATACTGAAATGAAAGGTGTACAACAAAACACTTTTTGTCAAGATCTTGAAGATTCTCCTCTTGCAACAAGAATCGTCTATAGATGATATATGTACCTGCATAGATAAAGCCTTCTATTGAAAGTACCCTATGGTCCAGCTTTCTCTGTGTTGACAATACTTGTCCTATACTTTGTTTTCATGATAACAAATACAGATTGCAGAAACATGCAATTTTTTGCGAGGGATAAACCAATTTTACTGAAATAATATTTACCTGTCATTACTGCATTGCTTACCTTTCCAGGATGGAAATCACCCTCATCTGCGTAAGGAAAATTACATTGTTCCATTATATATAAAGTTCTAAAAGTTCAGAACAAGAAAGAACCTAGACCTAGTCTGTTCCTCATACCAAGAGCTAATGCACATTAACTGTACTCTTTTTAGGGGCACAGACTACCTGGGGAACATCAGAGTGGGGTGGGAGGAAGGAATCTGGCAATTGCGACAAGTATTACATAGTTAAAATTACATAATCAAAATTAGTCTTACTCCCCTGGTGAACTAGCCCTTCTGGATTCAAAGGAGTGCCCCACTCTGAATCAGATGCATCCATAGGAATGGGGGTTTTTGGGTACACATGGGGATTCAGCTTTCAGCACCTCCAAAACAGCCAGGATTCTGTCTATTCAATTCTGATGGACATGGACTAATCCCCCATTTGTGAGGAAATTCTTCCTACATACAAAATTCTGAGATGTAATTAGCTCTGATTTCTCAAGGTTTGCAGTGAATTCCAGCTAAGTTACTATGGACCAGAAACAGGAGAGATCTTGTCTCCAGGACTCTAAGATACCATTGTGAATCAACCAGCCATTGAAATACTCTAGGATAAGGATCCTAAATGACATTAGGTGGGTGGCAACCACTACCATTACTCTGGTAAAGGCTCTAGGTGTGGAGGATCAGTCAAATGTCAGCAGGTAAAATTGGAAAACCTCTAGGTCCAAGCAAAACTAGAGGTTCTTCATGTGAGGAAATAATTGGATGTGAAGGTATGCATAATGAAGGTCAATGGAGATCGCACAGTTGCTGGCCTCATAGCATTGCTGAAAGGTTTCCCCTGTAGAAACTTGTTTAAGACACAAAGGTCCTGCATTTTTGGATACCTGGAAAAAATTTGGAAGTAGAAGGCTGGAGACTTATTATTTAACACCTTCTCTACTATGTCCTTCTGTATAAGGGAATGCACCTCTTCCTTAACTGTACCCGATCTGACTGTTGGATAGTTGGGTGGTTGTTGACAGAGGACTATGTTCCCAGAACTGAAACAAGTTTCCTTCATTGGTTTTTGACAGGACCCATCAACTGTCCATTATGCTTCACCAGATCTCTGAAAAAGGGTTAGTCTAACACCCACATTGATGGGAGGGGAGTTGCATACATCTTCCCTGGGCTCTTCCAGCAACTCTGTCTAACAATCAACAGATTAATGCAAGGCTTAAATTTGAGTTGATTCCTGAACTGGCTCTGTATCCCTTTCAAGAAAATATGCTGAAGGCTTTGGGAGGGGTGATCAGGATAAACATGCTCCTGGCCATGACTGGATGATAGGGACAAGTGTAAATGGTCATTCTGGTCTTGAATTGTTGTGGAGGGAATGATACCTCCAAAGAAGGTCTATGCCTCTAAAGAAGCACCCCTAAGAAGATTCTTACTGTGTTCCAGTAAGATTTTAGAAGTGACCAGTGTAGCATCTTTGTGGAGGTGTAGCATCTCTGTGGAGGTGTAGCAGCTCTGTGGAAGTGTAGCATCTCTGTGGAGGTGTAGCAGCTCTGTGTAGGTGTAGCAGCTCTGTGGAAGTGTAGCATCTCTGTGGAGGTGTAGCATCTCTGTGGAGGTGTAGCATCTCTGTGGAGGTGTAGCAGCTCTGTGGAAGTGTAGCATCTCTGTGGAGGTGGAGCATCTCTGTGGAGGTGTAGCATCTCTGGAGGTGTAGCAGCTCTGTGGAAGTGTAGCAGCTCTGTGGAGGTGTAGCATCTCTGTGGAGGTGTAGCATCTCTGTGGAGGTGTAGCAGCTCTGTGGAGGTGGAGCATCTCTGTGGAGGTGTAGCATCTCTGTGGAGGTGGAGCATCTCTGTGGAGGTGTAGCATCTCTGTGGAGGTGTAGCATCTCTGTGGAGGTGTAGCAGCTCTGTGGAGGTGGAGCAGCTCTGTGGAGGTGTAGCATCTCTGTGGAGGTGTAGCATCTCTGTGGAGGTGTAGCAGCTCTGTGGAGGTGTAGCAGCTCTGTGGAAGTGTAGCATCTCTGTGGAGGTGGAGCAGGTCTGTGGAGGTGTAGGATCTCTGTGGAAGTGTAGCATCTCTGTGGAGGTGTAGCATCTCTGGAGGTGTAGCAGCTCTGTGGAAGTGTAGCATCTCTGTGGAGGTGTAGCAGCTCTGTGGAAGTGTAGCATCTCTGTGGAGGTGTAGCATCTCTGTGGAGGTGGAGCAGCTCTGTGGAGGTGTAGCATCTCTGTGGAAGTGTAGCATCTCTGTGGAGGTGTAGCATCTCTGGAGGTGTAGCAGCTCTGTGGAAGTGTAGCATCTCTGTGGAGGTGTAGCAGCTCTGTGGAAGTGTAGCATCTCTGTGGAGGTGGAGCAGCTCTGTGGAGGTGTAGCATCTCTGTGGAGGTGGAGCAGCTCTGTTGACAGCACAAATGACATGGATAGAGCATGCCAAGATGTTTTGGCAACTGCCTCCAGCAAAAGTGGCAAGAAAGAGATTCCTTGTTTACAGTACTGATGTAAGCTGCCAAGAAAAAGCTGGCATGCAAGGCTATGGTGAAAAGCAACCCAACCCTAAGTTCCAAAACCTTCAGCTGGATAGTGGGAATGACTGACCACTTGCAACACCACATCATACAAGGGAAATTGCTGAAAGGGCCAGGCAGAAGAGTGTATCCTACAGCTAGCTGCAGAGACCTGAGCTATCAGCATAGATGGGGAGTGGTTGATCACAGCTTGTACTGCCTAGCAAACTCCTGGCCCTTACAAAACCCTTGTAAGAGAAAGCTGCCTTATCATAGCTAAATGGAGGACCAAAAATAGATCTGGGAAGAAGATAGCCCCTGAAAGTCTTTCCAAGCTGGAGTGACTTTTATTGTCATCATTGCCTAAAGGCTTGGGACTCAAATCATTGAGAAAAAGATGGCACAATTCATTTACCACTTTATCAAAAGACCAGATCTATTTATCCTCTGCTGCTGAAGTCAATGGGTGGGAGAAGGCAGGAGACACATAAGAAAGGTGTTGTCTCAGCCTGTTCATTTTCATGAGCATGTGGGGTAACAAGACCTGCCCACCTCAACTCCTCTTTGTTTCCACACAAGCAGATGATGTTGGGCCATGACATAAAACATCAGCACTGCTACAAAGCTAAGTTTGTGGTGTCCATGGCAGCATAAATGTGAAGTACAAGAAACTTCCCAGAAGTGGATGCACCCATATCCTGTCTGGAATAAGAAAGATTATAGAAAAATGAGGGATGCTGAACCAGTCTGGCACATGTATGCAGACTGCCAGTTCCTAACAGGGTTCATCAGTAGCCTTGCAAAACTGTGGTCCTGACCTGATCCCTATCTCTTCACCAATGGAGCTAATGAGCCAGTGCTTGGCTATTGACCAGTCCATTGTGAATGACCTGGTTAAGGACCACTCCTGAGATCTTATGGAGACTGAAGCACTTCCTTTCTAAGGTCACTTGATCTGCATGTCAGCATCTTTGAGCTATGGGCATAGTAAAGGTGTTGTTTCTCACTCAGAGGGTTGGGGGCTATACGCTTTCCATGCTAGTATGTCCTCCCTTCAGGGCCCAAGGGCCTTTTATGACTCTGCAAAGAATGATCCCATATACTTTTGAAATCAAGAAGTGCTTTTCTCCACCTTCTTCAACATAAAAATCACTACTGATAAAAATGAACAACAGATGCCTACAAACTCACAACAGAGCTTATATGATTAAATATACACAGGACTATGTTGTGAACACTTGTACTATACAGGAACCTATATTAAATTGACAGAACATAACTCTGACATGAGAATGGGCAACATTTTCCACTAAGTATGAAGAAATAAAAATTGCCTATGCTAAAAAAGGGCTCCTGCTAAGCATGGGGAACAGACTGGGTCTATGTTCATTCTTGTTCTTGACTTCTAGCAACTTCCATACAATGAGAGGATGGAATTTTTCTTGTATGGAAAAAGGGAAAATTCTGTCCTGGAAAGATATACAATGCAATAGTGATGGGTACTGTAGTACTGATATTTAATTCAAAATATTGAAAGGCACCTCAATGCAACTTGCTTGACATGTGTAGCAAGTCAGGTTGAAAGACAGTTGGTAGTTATACCCATAAATGAGAATATTTATATACACACAGAGGAGTGTGTGTGATTTGGATTTTTAACATAGCTTTAACAATTTTTCAGTCATATTGCTACGTCTGCAGTTTGGCAGTTTATAGTGATGCCTAGCACTGGGGCATCATGTCGCAGACATGTGACATCATGTCCCACCCAGTCACATTATACTGAAACCAGGCAGACCAGTCCTAACTCTAACCTCTTAGTGCTAAGCACCTTGCGAGGCAACTGTTAGTACCATTTTTGTAAGTCTTTGGTATGACTCGGTCAGAGAATAAACCCACAACATTACGCATCCAAGGCAGATGCTCTAACCCACCGGAGTGGTCTACACACAGAGGAAGAATTGTGCCAACTTTCAGAGAGTTCTGCTATGGAAGCAAAATTGTTTACAGAAAGCTGGATTATGACAGGCAAAAGATGGACACAGTGATAGCTATATTCCCTAAAACATACCAGTGATAAGTAAATAGCAATATATCTGCTATATGGCAGTTCTATGTTTATAATGGGTAGCAATGTTAACACTTTAAGTTATATGTTGTTCCTTCCCCCTGAAAATAAAGTGAAAGTTACCTACTCCAGCATATTTTTCCTGGTAGTGCTTTAACTACTACATTCCACATTACAAAAAAAATCATTCTTACAGATAACACATGACACCTGCTATGAAGCAATGCCAGCTACATACATTTTTAACAAGCAACCAAAAGCAGTACTCTACCTGCAAAGCAAGTGGGGAGTTGGTGTGATCTGTAGTTGATAACCAATTCTGAACAAGTTTTTCTAGGTTCCCCGAGCAAATATAACAAAGACTAGCATATGCTGAGAGATCCCCATCCCTTTCTGTCTCCAGCCGAGCTGCCAAGGTATCTAAAACAAATGAGGAGATTATTATTATTATTATTATTATTACAACTACTACTACTAGTGTTAGTAGTAAAAAGAACTGTTATACAAGTGAACTGACAATTTTTTCCCATGTGGTCTTCCAGTCCATAACTACTTTTAAATAAATGCCTGATGAAAATTTCCAACAGCCAGACTCCCTACAAAAATCGTGAAGTTCCCTATTTCTGGATCCCTTGACCAACTTTATTAAACTAATATGAAAGCTAAGATCTTGACTAAACCCAGAAAAACCAATATCAAGATTTGACTGCAATGTCCAAATTTGACAAGTATTCTGTAATTTCAAAATATAAGGATTATTTCATTAAGTCATGTGCTTAAAATCGTACTTACTGAGAGGTCTGTATTTCATCCAGAGTGTGACTTGTAAAATACATAGCACTTTTAAACTGTTGTCTTAAGATTAAAAGAAAACTATAAGAAATAAAACAAAATTATATGAAGTCAAAATTAAAATGGCAACTTTTTTTGTTCATTTTGATAAATATCATTGTTTGTCTTAGTTTTCTATCAAATAAATGGACGTGATGGAGAGGCAACTTGATTCACATCTCTATGAGCTGACCTATGCTACTATAACCTTATGATTGGCAAACTGTTCATTTAGAAATATTTCGATTGTGGGTTACAAAGATGAAGCCAATTTTCTAAACAGTTGGTATATCTAAATTTCATGACTTTCCTAAAATATGTTAATAGTATCAAAGAAACTTGTGACTGGCAACCAAAGTTTGGGGGGACATTCAGGGGCCATAACTCCTCTAAACGATGATGTGCTATGCAGGAAATCCAATTCCTTTAAAGTCTTGTAAGTATACAGATGCATGATAAATCTGGTTAAATCCAACATTTCTTTGTAAAGTTATGCTGTGGAAACCAAAATAAGAGGATGGCCAATCAGACGCCATAATTCTTCTAAATGATACTGTGAGACTCTGGACGTTGGACATTAACCTTCTTCAAGATCTCATTAACTCCAGCTATCCTTGCTACTGTAATGATGCAGAACTAAACTCAGAATTACCTCGGGGTAATAAATCTTTAAATGATAACCCGTCATACTGAAAAGTAAAGTCATTCAAGGTCTCAACAATGTACAGCTGCATCCTACATTTTATTGAAAAACAACTTTGTAAAGTCATGCTGCAAAAAACTAAATTCAAGAGGACAGGCATTGGGAATTGAAATGATAAAGTGTGTCATAGTATTTCCAGCAATCTTTTGTGAAAAAGTAGGGATAAAGAAGTGTTGCTTTTAAATAGCTACATTTTATAAAGAAAAAAAAGCATGAAACTTAAGTAATTACTGAAAATATACTATCTTTTATTTGACTTACTGTGGGATCACTCACTTTCATGGGGTACTAATTTCTGTGAATTTTTTTACTGCCCTGAACCTTGAATTTAAAGACCCAGTGGAAATTAGCTACACAGGCTGAAGCTCCTTAATCCCCATTTTCTATTTTCTTACTCCGTTTTATTCCTAGAGATGAACAAGCTTTCTGAGACAACCATCACTTCTTTAATTGCATATAAATACAATTTAGCTTTTAAAAGTGTTTTTTTTTATCCTTTGAAAAAGAACTATAAATGTATTTGTACATTTTTTCCAAAGCACACATATCTATATGGTAACCATTAACTGTAATTTTCACTAATTGCCTTAAATTAATATACGAGGTAAGTATGGATAGAAAAAAATGAGAAAAGGCATAACATATTCAAACACTAAGGTATTACTGAAAATGAAAGAAGAAAAAAAAAAATGCAATTATACAAAAGTTAAATTTAACACTTATTCTGATGAATCCTTCATTCAAATGTAACTTTTCCTGAAAAATTTAAATCCTCATTAAAGCACATTTCATCTTATCCATGTAATTTTAATCCAAATGAATAACAAGACTTTAATATATTAGAACTATTAATTGAGGCACAGTAACTCCTGAAACACTATGTATATAATGAATTACAGCTCACAATTCATGGATTTTGCAGAATTTAAAAAGTCCAGCTTTTTCAAATTCATGGATAATTGCAAAATTCCTTTGAAGACAAACCCTTCTTACCAAATGTTAAAAAAAGAAAGAAAACAAAATCCACAAGTCAAATCTTTAAAATACAAGGTAAAAACTGTTCTGATTAAACTGAAATCTTTTAAAATTCTATATCTTCTCATCTGGAACATCATTGTTAGTTGCATCTTACAGCAATCTGGTTACAACTACAGCTTGCCTCTGACAAGTCATGCTGCAGAAACCAAAATCATGAGAGTTGACTCTTTAAAACGTTCGTATGGAACACTGGAAATTGGCACCAAATAATGACAAAATCCAAGAATCCTTACAAAGCTATGCTGTGAAACCAAAATCAGGAGAACAGGCAATCAGGGGCCATAACTCTTGAAAATAATGCCATATAATGCTAAAAAGAACTCATTCAATGTTTCATCAATATAAAGCTTCATTCCAAATTTGTTTGGTCTCCATCAAACTTTGGTCAAGTTAATCTGCTGAAACCAAAATCTGGAGGACAGACAATCAAGGTCCATCACTTGCATACATGATGTTGTGGAACACTGGAAATGGAACACTTTCAATGCAAGCTTCATGTCAAACTAAGTCGCAATCCAACAACCTTTGGTATACTTAAGCTGTAGAACCAAAAGTTATTAGGTATGGCAATCTGGGTCCATAACTCATCTAAATGATGATGCAGAACACTGAAATTAAAATTCTTTCAAGGCCTTATCGATATAAGACAGTCTTAAATTTGGTTAAAAGGCAACAAATCCCTGTAAAGTTATCTTGTGTAAACCAAACTGCTGATGGACAGACATACCGATGGACAATGTGATAACATGGCTCTGTAGACTTTGTCAAATGAGGCTTTAATTATAAGACGAGAAAGAGAAAGAGAAAGATTTCACTGACCACAAAGAGCTGCAAACTCCTCAGCAGAAGCATATGTGAGTACCACAGTCAAAGCTTCCTTCCAGTTTTCCAGCTCACACGTACAAACAATATGAGACCAGTCATGGGTTACAATGGCTGATATCAGCTGTAAAGAAATACATTAGTCTTGAGAAAAATAAAAATTAAAGTTATGTTACATATTAAGAATATGAAAAGGATAAACATAAAATGAGTTTCTGCAAAAATGGAAATTGTACAGGTGACTTGATTTCGATAAGGAATGTAGACTGTTTTTGTTCAAAGATCTATATGTTAAAATTTAATAATTTTATGATTAAATTCTTTCATCATACTTTCTTATCTATTTGATTATGTTGATTCTATCGTTCAATCATCGATTTTTTGTGTTATTTAGCCAATAACTTCTAATCACTTTTTCTTTCTGTGCTGAAGTTAAGGTTAATTTAGATACAATATACAATTTTACCTGATTTATCTGTAAACTTACTGTTTTCTAATTCTGCTAAGTCTATATTTAAACTGAGTGATTATTATTAACTGTTATGTATCAGGAAGTTTGCCATTATTTCTCTACCTTTCATTTTATTCAAAAACGACCTGGGCAAGTAATGTATTGATCAGGGCAAATATGTTCTATAAGAAATTGGGCAAGTTATCTAACAAGAATATTGTAAAGAGCAAATTATATGCCCACCCAGTGTTGAAGAGGAAATTATATGCCCACCCAGTGTTTAATAGTTCTATATGCTGATAAATGAAATGTTTGCATGCAAACCATATCTCTTCTTTCAAAGTGACCATGACCATTCCCCTTTCGATCCCAAAATCTATAGTCTCCTAAGTTGCCCCAAGTGCAATCTAGTCACAACATCTGGGTCAGGCCTGTGTTGCATAGAAGTAACACTACTGTGTATAAACCATTTTTCTTCTTTTTGTCCATGACCTTGACCTTCAATATTTTGTTACCCTAAAATCAATAACTTTCTTCCTTACCCCAAGTGCAAGTCATCCATAAAGATCGGTTGAGGTATGTCTTGCATAATCAATGTTACTGTGCACATATATTTAATGTCCTTTGACCTTTTCACTCCCAAATCAATAGTTTTCTTTCTAGCACTAAGTGCAAGCCATCCATAAAAAATGGTAACAATAATTCAGGGGTAAAATCTATTAACCATAGTTCAGGGGTGCACAACATGTGATCAGCATGCAGCCTGCCAACACACTCTGTGCTCTCTGCAGCCCATATTTTTAACACATGTGGACTTATGCTGCTATTGTAGATGCAAAACATTTGTAGTGCTTGCTAGTTCCAATCAAGGACAATTCTGGCCCATGTAAATATTTAGTTGTGCACCTCTACTGTAGATGTTAAAAGAACTTAATTTATTGTGCAGACACCATTTCTTCAACTTTCTGTTAGAATGGCCTTGAGCTCTGACCTTTTGAGCCCTGAATCAACAAGGTTCTTCCTTACTCAAGTGTAAGCTTTCCACAAGTATGGTAACTGAAGATGATGGAAAACTCTAGTTATTGTGTAGAAAAGGTTTTCCTTCTTTCAGTCACAGTGAGATGACAAACCATCCAAAAAGTTTGGTATCTGCAAACAGTAGAGTTATTGTGAGGAAACCAAATTGGTAACGGCCAGACAAATGAATGTATGGACATCATAGCCTAATACACTCGGCCTAGTGGCGGGCATAAACAAGATTAACAACGAGACCTGATCAAGAAAATGCTTAAGTTCCTATCTTGTGAAAGTGAAAATACACTAAGCTGCAACATGATTACTTTGAATCTGCTATACTGCATACACATCAAGTCTATGAACACGACAATTACCTAACCTTTGGAATAGAATGCACCAATCATGCATACTGTCATAATGATTCTTTTAAAGTGAGACATAAATTTTAAATTATGACATTTAAGGAGTCAAGTATCTTTTTCTTACTGTCATACACAAAAAAGTGAATTTCATTTCAAGACAAGATCATCTACTTAAGAATTTTTTAAATTATTAAATGTGAATATAAAGGAGATGAAGAACTCTTAAAAAAAGTACAAACCCTTCCTAAGTTGCTATGGTTTTTCATAAAGTAGCGCTTTTGAGTCCTGCTCAGTAATTCTGGGCCTCCAGCAATTGCCAAGAGAATTGCTTCTGCCATTTTATTCTCACTCAGACACATGTCTACTGCAGCCTCAAAGTTTCCTGTCAGCAATGCCTGACCCATCAGACCATCTGCATCTAAAGCATGGATATTCAAATAATGTGATAATTCATTCATAAATAGGTGCATGCGATATATTCAACTCTTTCATGAATCATGGGTTTAAGATTTAATTTGTATGGAATTGATAGAACATAAAAAATAATAGTCACAATAAAAGCATTTTTGTTGGATATCATTAAACACAAATACAGGAAATCTATACACTACAATTAGCAATTCTGGTATACAGCAACTAAGTCAGTCTAAACATTAACTAAGAGTGTTCAAATTTAAATATCTGTGTTGAATTTGCCTTAGTTTTGAAGTGTTTTTGTATGAGAAAATACATAAAACCTCTCTTAGAAATACCATGAATACATTTTACAACAATGACTGCAATCCCACCTGACAGGTAAATAATGTCAAACTTTATCCTGGATATGAATATCATTGGTAATTATCCCATAGTTATGGTTCTCACCATTTAACCATTCAAAGATGCAACTGTTGTAAATTATTGCTGCAAATTACTTTGTAGAGGCGCCTAAAAACAGGAAAAATAAAAAAATTTATACAAACGGACTTACCATCATCTGAAGGGATGACTAGTGGAGATTTTGTTTTCTGTGGTTTGGTTTGAGAACCTATCTCATCAAAAGCTGAGGACCCATCAGAAAAAATGATCTCATCCCGACTTGCTGGAGTCTGACATAGACAATAAAATCATTCATCAAATTATGCAGCTAAAATAAAAGATCACCCTGGAAAAATATCATTAGGGTGCTCTAATATTTTGCAAGAAAGCACTGCAATTGTTTGTTATTTTTCATTCTGGAATAGCACCAAAGAGAACACAAAAAAATAAACTGATGCTGCCAACATTTCAAGTTATTCCTATGCTCATCTATGCACAGCAGGATCCGACAAATCCTGTGCCCTGAGCTTGGAGACTACCATAATGAAGTACAACATTGTAACTTTTACAACAGCTGTCAGATGACAATGTAGCTCACCTAATATCAACATCACTATTTGATGACGATCAAACTGTTAGTATTTCTAGGGAATTTATAGCCTTCTAGGCAATTACCTTAAAAAAATTTCATAATAAAGGTTAAACATCATAAAACCCTGTGGACGGCAGATTGCTTTTGGAACACAAGTAGGAATTTGTATTGGAATGTCATCAAATACAACCCATCACTAGAAGCATGAAAATAGTATCTGTAATTAATGACCTAAGCCTTAACAGCCAATCAATTTGAAGGTTTTCTTAAACAAAATATAAATCTGCCAAAACATGTTTCTGTGAAACATTGTGTCCCACCTGTATTAGTATATCCTTCATATCTGACTTTCATAAACTTCATGAACACAAAACTACAACACTCTTGATCATAATGCACAAGTAAGCAATGACAGGAACCCTGTGCAATCAGAATACAAACTGTAGACCTATAGCAATATTATCCTAAATTTTCAGCTGAATACAGCAACTGATGCTGAAGAAATATTCAACAAACAATTTGTAACATAGTTTAAAAGGAAGAAACATGCTTAAGCAGGAGAGAGGGACAATGCAGGAACCCTTAGCATATCCACATGTAATCTTTAGACCTACTGTACTATATTATAATGTAGAGACAACTGAATGCAGCAACAAATGTATAAGATAAGTGACTTAAACTTTAAAACTGTTCACAAGAATTAACAATCTCCTTATTCAGCAGACAAGAAAAGCAAGGCAAGAACTTTGATCATACCAGTGTAACTTTAGATCCATTGTAATACAATCATAACATTTCAGATGAATGTACCTCTGATGTTGCATATGAAAGAATTTTAAAACTTTTAACAGAAAACTTTAATTGTTCACCATAAAACGTAAGCAGGTGGGGCTGGTAAGACAACAATTCCTGGCGTTCCACAGTTTAAACTTAAGATCTAAAGTAATATTATCAAAGACTTTCACTTCAATGTGGCAAATGATGCTGAAGACCTTCAAAAACTTTAACGTTGTTGACAATATAGCTGTTGCAGCCACAAAAATTAACCATTATATCTTAATACACTTATCAGGTGAGACAAAAATCTTTGTAAACTGTATTCCCAAAATAATCAAGCTGACATCACACTGATCAAGTGTAATGGGTCAGAAAGAAAGAGAAAATCTATATTTTTAACAAACATCTTGAAATATTTATAGGACATTTTCCTTTACCATGTTAATACGGATCTATTTCATTGTGTGGGACCCAAAAATGTGATATTTTAACAAGTGACAAAGCCAAGAGTTAAAATATATCGCTTTTGGTACCACACAATGAAATATATCCAGTATTAATGTGGGATAAACAAAATTCTTTTTATTATATACCAGACTTGTCTCAGAATCAAAGTTTAAAACATTAAACTCATTTTCAACATTCTAAACCCCCACCCCATTTCATAAATTCGCTGCACTTTCATAGGCTAATCAAACACAAATATGTAATCTAAGAGAGCAGTAGGATTGGGTTGACTTAATATGTCACAGTAAATTGCATTTTTGTCCTTCTGTAAACTATTCGATTCCAACTGAAAACAATGCAAGTCCATCTGATCCTTCAATGCGTCACAACTGGTTTATCATTGTTGTCAAGGAATTACGGGAAAATAACTTCAGAGAGATGAAAACATGTGTCCGGTCAAATTTCTTTTTATCAAAGATTAATTTCCATTCTGTAATGTAAGATAGTTTCTATTATTTGTTCTAGGTCACAAAGTACTCATTATTTGTTTCTGCAGGTGTAACTTTTGTAAACATGCAAAATCAAGCATTGCCTGGCATGATGGGAAATTGGGAAATCTATATTCATAAGTGAAAATATAAGGATATATTTTTCACATTTGAAAATATAAAAATTAAACAATGAAAATTATTTCACCAATAGGTCTCTATATTACACACTAAGTATAAGTATGTATGTATGTATGTATGTATGTGTGTATATATATATATATATATATATATATATATATATATATATATATATATATATATATATATATATATATATAGTGTGTTTCAAATCAATGTCAGCTGTGAACTGGAGGGGGTGCTTAAATCAGTATAACTAGCACTGTGACAGTGGGATGTAACATGATAAAATGGCTTTTGTTAAATATCTGAAATATTTCTGCCTTGAAATGTGAAAAATAATCAAACAAAACTTAAATTCATTCATTCAAAACTTTGTTTCATAGCCATTATCTTTTAAATAAAGTATATTAGTAGGTTTTAATTTGAGTGACAACTGCAGATTGATGCAGATTCAGGCTGTTTTCAAAAGGAGTATTTTTGTTTTTGGGGCTCTAAGTTTAGACTCCTAATTTTATATAACAAGTAAAATAGTAAATTAAACCAGATGTATCATACAGCTTATGTTTGGATCTTTTTTTTAAGATTCCAATGGCAAGTGCAATCATACTTGTTTTTTACCTCTGAAACCTGTCAATGTTAAAATCTTTCTCTCAAATAAGCACATACAAACATATAATGAGATGTGCATATATTGCAACACTAATATATATTAATGATGATCCTTGCTAATGACATCTATTAGAAACTGACCCAAAGAATGTGTCCATTCTATCTGCTGTTTCAAAATTATTGATGCATATTATTTCATTTTGAAAACTTAATTTGGAAAAGGCCTTGTCTTAGACTCTTATCAATGCAAATATTGGCTTGATAATCCAGGAATTAAGCATGAATATAAACACTATGTGCTTATTCTAGAAAACAAAAATGGTTTCACTTTGTCATCCAAATACATTACCCATTATGCCTGGAGAATTTCTGATAAGGTATATCACATTACAGAATACAGAAGTTTGCTTGTACAATGATAAATGAAAAAAAAATGCAATAAAATATAATTAACTTCTGAAACATAAATAAAATGTATCTTTCATAAAAAAAAACCTTGCTGACCTTGGATCCTACACTAGGAGATGCTTGATCATTACTGTCAAATCCATTATGTGATAGATCCTGCAAAAACAAAAAACTCAAATATTCTAAAAGCAAGTAAATACAACAAGTGTTGACAGATGACAAAAAAGCAAGCATGCACATATGAACAAGGGTCATAACTCTGTAAAGAAAACCGCAGTGGAAGAGATGAACATGTAATCCCACATATCTGAAAAGATATATTTATGAAGGCCATCATGTGCCACTGATAAACAAACAATGTCTGCAACTTCTAGGTTTTATAAAACTGTTTCAAATTTCTACTAAATATCTGTCTATGCTATGATTTGTCTAATGAGCAGATGATGTTTGTTTACTTGTGGTATGCTACTGCTCCCATAACTACTCAGTCCTGCATAAAAAATTGATTCTTCCTTAACTCCAGGACCAACATGGTGGATTATACTCACACGGACCACTCTTTTTCAGCATATATTTAATGAGTGGTGTAGCTCTCTAGATTGATACAAATTATGTTGTAATCATTTGTGTGCAAAATTATTGTGTTGAAATCATTTGTGTGCAAAATTATTATGTTGAAATCATTTGTGTGCAAAATTAGTTTCATGATTTCATCTACATTTTGTGACACTCATAGGAAAATTCAGTGAGCTACAGATGTGGACATCATTTATAATGCCAAACTAAATGAATTATTATTGTTTTAATTCTCACAGCTGCATATACAATGTAAAAGAAATATTAATGAATGAATTGATATAGCAAATATAGTACATGGACTTAAGACAGAGTATATTAATTTTTATTACTATAACTGATGAATGAGATCCAGGATCCCAAAACCTGGTGATGCATGTTTTTTGATGTCAGCTATCTGCATATGACAAAACATATTAGGAATGCATGATTGCTGATTATGAAAAGTGCTGCAAGAACTAGAACTGGTGATTAAGAGTTGTTCAATTTAAATATACATGGTACACAGGGGAAGGCAGCTTTTTAAAAAATATATGCCAGCGTACTCTCATGTCAGAGAGTTCATATTAAAATGATAATAAAATTCTAAACTGCATCTATGAGTGAATACCACACATTAAAAGTACCATCCCAGGGTCCAGGTATGTTTTACTAAATCAGCCCCAAGTGAATTACATGAATTACAATTTATTTTCAAGGGTATAAATTTTCATGGATTTGCCAGACACAAAAAAAATAGTTCTGCTGGTACTTCAAATCATGGGATGGGGAAGGGGCCCTACTGTTTATTCACAAAGACTACTTTTCTTTAATTCATGGAAGCAAACGTGAAATACTTTAAATTGCTACCCCAGGAAATTAGTGAATTCACAGTGGTGTACTATGCTACCTTGTATTCTCATTAGATTAAATACAAATTTTAAGATGAAGATTATCTTCAAAACTATGCCAAGTTGCATCATTGGTGTTAAGTAATGTTCACTAGTGCAACAGAGCAAGATGATTTTAAATCTCCTTTCTTCAATCTTTCTTTTTTTTATACAAGGATGAATAGATGGAATAGGGTATGACAGCACCATGAAATGTGTGGTTTAATGAAATAACTTGTGTACTAAATACTTAGTTACTTTATTACTTAACAGAAGAATAACTTATAAGAGATGATGTGATTTTATAGCAAACATAAAAATATGGAGAAAAAAAAATCATACTCCTGTTCCAAGTTTTGACATTTTCTCAGCCAGCACATCAGCATTAACTGCTGCATTTCTTGACAAGGATAGTCCTTCATCTCCTGAATATTCTGCCACCTATTAAAGTAAAAGATACCAATACATGGACTCTTTCACATCTACAAAACAGACACGAATATACGAAGCAAAGAAAAATACATAACAATTATTCATCAATGACAACTATGCAGACAAAAAAGCAGACTAATTACATACCTACATTTATATGATTGGGAATATCGGTAGAAATTGTATACAGTATTAATGTAAACTATTAATGGCAGCATGACCAGACTCCAAACCATTCATATTGCAAATTTAATGTTTATTCAAGGCTTACTAATCACTGCACATCTAAATACCAACTCAGGGCTGTTCCATTTAAACATACATTGTAACCACGGAAGGTGGGTTTTTAAAAATAAATTTCAGGGTATTTTGACTGCACCAAGTTCATGATAAAATGAAGAGAAACTTCCAAATTGCATCGATGAGTGAGCACCCCACATTAAAAGTGTCTTCCCTGGGTCCCATGTATGTTTTACTGGAACAGCTCTTATGTGACTCAGAGAGCAGTAGCATCTGAAAAAATGACTTAAACACAAGCTTTATCCTAGAGAAACTAAGCTTGATGCAAAGGTAAACACAAATCACTAACCCATAAAATACTGTTCATTGACCTAGACTTCACTGAAGACTGTAGTACTCCCTATAACACAATTACATACCATGTTAAGCAACTCCAGTGGAAACAGTGTTATTGAAAATATGCTAAATGCAAAGGTAAATCAGAATTACTGGACTGTCAAAGGTTGTTTAAGTGACCTTATTTTCACTGGAAGGTGCTGTACTCCATAAAACACACAGAAATACCAACTTGTATGCCTAAATACATTCCCTCAGTGTTGATGCCATAATGCTGGATAGCAGATAGATAGACAAAGATGCATCATCACCTCCACCCACCCCAAACCATCCTAAACTGCAAATGAAATATTCTGAAAATAAAATCTGGCAAAGATTTAAAATGCTCTGCAATTTTCTTCCAGTTGGTTGCTTTCATGAACCATTAAAATATACTTTTTCTGAAGTTCATAAATTCTTCCCTAAAAAGGCTAGTGCAACAATACATCATCAAGAACTATCCATTCTTATGGCTTGCAAGTAAAAACTCATTATGTCTAATTATTTTTGTAATTGTTGTATCCATACAGCAAGTTTATATTTGGTTATACTGACCTTCTTTGCCAATTCTGTTTTGTCGTAACCCAGGAGCTGAATATATCTTTCTCTTGGCTCTTTCTCAAAATTTACCTGCAAAAACACCCAAAAAAAGGTGTAGTAATAGTTAACGAAAAGAAAAGAAAGAAACGATGGTCCAATCAGAATGAAAAGTGGATAGAAAACTAGCTAAATGTGCCAAGAGCAAAACACCATGGAAGACACACATACCACTATCTGAGTAAAGGTTAATCTATTTAAATGCAACAAAACTCTTGTTTTCATATGTGCCCTGAAAGAATATATGAAGTGAATGGAAATACATGTCAACATTTTATTCGAGTCCAATGAGTAGTTTTTACAATATGGACAATTAATTTCAAACCTCTGCCTAAAGAGCATTGGCCAAGAGTTGCTGTGATCAGTAGAGTTGTGATGTTAATAGAGTTATTCACATCTATTGCCAATACATTGGTATACCAATCACTGTTTCAATATATTTTATTTTGGAACTGTTGAAAAAAGAAATAACAGAACAAAAAATATTAATTTGTATAATAAATAATAAAAATTCATTAACATGTGGAGTAACGTAAGAAACCTGGCTGTCAAATATGTGCACCCTACTGCAGTAAACTGCCTTTTTCATTACAGGAAAATAACAGTCACTGATTTGTTATGCTGATTCAAAATGATATAAACATATTGCATGATTGGACATTGTTACCACAAATTTTGTTTCTGGAGAATTCACACACAATCACATTAACATTAGGAATCAACAACTGCTACCTCCTGAATCCAGCCCTTTTGGAATTGATACAAAAATTAGTCTTTCCCATCCATATACCACATGAACTACTGAAATAGTATACATGGGAGGAAACTCTTCCAAAATACATTACAGTAACCTCCCCTGACCACTGATTGGTACCTTCCTACATGCCAGATGTTTCTCAGCTTGAGTAATAATACATCAACAAGGATGTTCATATCTGAAGGTAGGTGTGCTAGGGTATTTATTGTTATATGATTTGGCAAGCATTTTCAGAGAAACACAATTTACAATAAAAATGTATTTCTCCATTGAATATATTACCAAATAACATTAACATTATGATAATTGGTAAGACGAGGAGGAAATGCATCAGCATCCTACCTCTACCTGGTAAACCGTCAGAGGATGTTGCAATATGGTTCTTGATGATACAAGAACACCATTCCCCTAATGATGGATTACACAACCAAGCAATAACTACCAGCAACAAAATATTTTTTGAGGATGTTGCCCAGATAATTCTGTCAGGGATAACTGGCATGAATGGGTCCCCGACTGGAGATGCCCCAGTGAATGAAATCCAGATCCAAAGGCAGACCCCTGAACTGGTATATAATGTCCCTGACAGCAAATTTCAGTAATTACTTGGAATACACATAAAAGGGAATATGAAAACATGCATCTTGGTTGTCTAAACTGCATGTGAACAGTTCACCCTGGATAGCACTAAGTACTGAAATCAGAATCTCCATCCTGAGAGAAGGTGCCCATGCAAGTTTTGAGTAGAATCCATGTCCTTTAGCTGCTGTGAACAATTTCTACCACCCATTTCCAGAGGAGAGTCCACTGATAAATGATGAAGTCTTCCTCCCAATGGACTTTTGGAAAAGAGCAGCATAAGTATGTCATATTTTCTGTTGGACAGAAATAGATGCTGAAAGAAATTTGGCCAAATCAGTACATCAGTTGGGTTTTTCCTATTTCTCTAGTCTTGTTTGGAAAAGGAAGGTGTAGTGTAGTGCTGGGTCTTTTGGGAGTCTTTCATAACCCTCAATACCAATATGATTAAGCAGTTACCTGTAGAGAATATTCTTCCAGACTTTATGAGTGAATCTTGTTTATGTAAGATTCGAGATTTAAAAAGTTGTGATGTAGCCAGTACTGAGTAAGTAAGCATAACGAAATTATACGGGATGATCCAAATAGCATTCTATAAAATGGTGGTACAAAGTCTGGAAATCTTTTCAGTGCTGGTATGGATAGGAGAGAGTCATGACAATGTAGGTGAAGTTGATGCTAGTGTGAAGGGCCCAAGGTTGCAAAGAATACCAAGATTTCTTCTTCAAGTAATCACAAATCACAAAGTCTGCTACTGAGAAGGCATCAGCAGCAATGCTGATACCATCCACTTTCTGGTTCTCTCAGTGGCCAAGAACAACTGTTTGATCCAAATCATTGCCATTTGTTGTTTGATGAAACTGCAGATATTTCATGTTTTATCTGACTGACACCCCATAAAAGTAATGCAGGTGGGTAATTATTGTCTGACAGCTTGAACTTCTTTCAGGCCCCATATCTAATCACTGACCATTGCTATATGTAATTAAAGAGGACAAATCAAAGGACAATCAAAATAAGTGTCATGCTAGGCCTTCAGTGAAGTGCGCATAAAGAAATTAAATAAATGCTAGGAAAAAATCACAGAAATGATCTCAATTCTAAGATTAAATGATCATTTACTTGAAACAAGTTGCAATATGATCCAGTAATGAGATGGAATGCAAGAATAGAAATAACTGCACTGCTTATGTGTCCATTAAATGTACAAATGATATGCAAAGCACTTGTCCATAAGAAGGCCTGAGCACAATTCAGTGAATGCATAGCGTATACTTCCTATGTGTTGAGAAAATTTTATATATATATATATATATATAAAAGAAATGTATCATCACTTACCCGTATAAAGTTCCATATGTTTTCCTGCATTGAGTCTGTGCAGTTGGCTGCTTTCATTGCACAGAATTCTGTGTGCTGTCCATTCACTAAAGCTTGCTCTAATTGAATTGATCGTGATAAAAACTCAGTCTCTGTTACAACCTGACTAATATGAACTGTCCTAGAAACTGACTGATGAGGATTCTGTGGTTTCACATTTTCAATGGATACCAACTTGCCACCAAACTGAAAGAGAAAAATAAAAAATCAAACCTGAGAACCTCCAAGTTTATGTCAAAAAATTCATTTCTCCAATCCCATTGCTCCTCCCATAAATCAGAGACAGTGATGCAAATGTCTACCATCACCAGATAGGAATCTGCAAGTTAAAACAGTTGGAATCTATACATTAAAATAACAAAACTTTACATTTGTATCCAAATTTAGAAGTAAAAAGCATTGAACCTTGCTGATCCAGTGAAATATGGTTTAAACATGCTTCCTACAGTCTTCCATCATGTGCCATGCTCAAGTCCATAAGCTGTGTGTGTGTGTGTGTGATTTTGATTTTGAACGTAGCTATGACAATGTTTCAGCAATATCATCAAGAAAATAATACAATCATGATATTTGTTTGGTACTGATGCTCTGCATATACTGTATTGAATTTGAGTAGTATTTTGTTCCACTGAGGTGAAATCTTTATTTCCCCTTTTATTTCATGATAATTTTTGAACTTATGCAGGAAACTCCAACCACTAAGATGACATAGTTGGTCAATATTGATTTGCATTTGTGTTACAATTGCTAAGGGACACTTTCATAATGAATTATAATCCAAAATTACAAGAATTTCAGTGATCTTAAAAAATATATGTGACAATTAAGAAACTAAAGCATGAAAATTACGACCCTGGAATAATTAAAATGAAAAATATTTTTTTTGGTCACCTAAAAGACTTTTTTTTTCTGGAACATACAAAACAATTTATCTGATTAGAGATACTGTCAGGTGGTCTTAAACACAAACATTTAAACCTTTTGAATAGAATGAAGAGTTCAGTTTATAAGGAAGCATTCATATTATTCCAGCAAAACATGGTGTCAAAATGAAATGAAAAGAAATTCAGAAGACTTTGTAGACATCACAGGCATATCCATGGTTCAGTGTTTCCCTTTACGCACATTTGTGCGTCAGGGACGCATGCTGGAGAAAATTGAAGCACACATTTTGTTGCCGTACGTTTTTTTGACACAAAGGATTTTCATAATGTGATCAGGATTTATTTAATACCCAATGAATTGGACGATGGACGGCACTGTATATACTTCGAGCATATGCAGTGACTGGTTCCCTGCTTTGTTTATTCCTTGCCTTGCTCTCCTCTATTTGTATAGCAGAGTGCAACGCAGGGAACATTCGAAACAATGAACCAGACTAGCATAGGCAATGTTATGACGGAGTAGCTTATCCTAATCTCGCGAGTTTTCACGCGATTTCCACTGAGCTCAGCAAGCTGTCATCTAGATGTTTAATCTCAATGCATGTTGCACTAGAAAGTGATCTCCAGATTAAAACGGTGTGCACTAAAAATCATTAGCAAAGAAAGTGAAAGAAGCAGAACACAAAAGAGTAATTGTGGATCTAACTTTAATGAAAAATGGAGAAGATAATGCCCTTGACTGGAATACGGCATCCATACATTAGGATTACCGGTGTGACTTATGATCGCATGATTGCGAAGACTGCAAAAGTGGATAATCCTTTCTTGACAGGGTTTTAGAATTTTAAAAAATCTGCCCTCGTTTGCCACAAGATATCTGGGGAACACATTATAACCCAAGACATTCTTTCACAACAAAGAAATCAGTAAACTTGCAGAGACAAATGCGTTATATGGATTACAAAATCATAGGGTCATTGCAGATTTTGTTGGTTTTTAACTTTGCTGCAATAAAAGCTAGATCTTAAAGTTCAAGTGTAACTTATTAGAAAGAAGATAAATCATTATCCTCCATGATATTTGGATAATTATGTTCTAGGACAAAGTCAAATGAAACCGATGATAGTACACATTTTATGAAAGGCAGTAATTTGACTGCCATTTTGTTAAAATGATTTATTTGGCTTTTTGTATTGGCTTGTATGTACTGTATTGTGCTATAATATTGATTCATATTGATTATAATGAGACTGTTAAAAGTACGACTTTAAAAGAAAAATGAACTAATAAAATTATTCTTTGAATGGACAATGCATTTGTTTGTTAATTGTGCATGTTGGTTTATTTGTACATTTAGAGAGAGAGAGAGAGTATGTTGTGCAAGCTGTAATATCCTATTTCAAGCTGAAAAAGTACGAGTCATATGAAAATTTGTCAGTACATTTTTGATTCCCACATTTTTTATTTGACCCCCAGTTCTGACACCAAGGTTTTTTTTTTTACCCTCAATTTTACACCCCTGGGGGATACACTGATGGTTGTATCATCATGCAGAAAGTGCATATACTGCATCAACAAATCTGTATCAAGCATTTACAGGACTGAGATTTATATATCAGTGACTCAGGTATGACTTAACAATCTAGAATTGTGTTACGATGCAGTAGTTTGTAAAGAATATTCAAACAAACATTGCAAACTAATATTTAATATGACATTAAAGTTAAACATGAAAAGTGAGAATTTTATTTTTAAAGGAAATCAGTAACGAGGAGAAACTTACCCCAAAATTAGCAGCTGATGGTTTCTTCAACCATTTTGGAGGCTTTTGAAGTGGAACAATATTCTGACATTCTGACAACTGGTTTGCTGCTGTCTGGGAAAAAGGATCAGATGCCTTGAAGGAATCAACAACCTAAAATGATAAGTTACAATAAATATTATGAAACACCATTATTACATCATAAAAACCATGATTATGTGATCAATATATAATGTTAATGTGCTATTAGAATTTGACCAAATAGAGATTGATAAATTGAAAACTCAAAATTTGTGTCAGCAAATATGTGTTATCTGTGTCTTCATATACAATTCTTAGAATTTTTTTTGTTTTGACATTTCTGGATTATCAAGGCAAGTTTTAGTGTTTTTTTACACTTTGGTTCCCAATTTTGATTTTTGGATCCAGGACACAACACAGATTTCTGGATTAATGGAGCAAAATCAACTTTAGGAATTCTGTTCCCATTGAACTATACTATGTCCGGATACTGAGGTTTCCAGTTCAATGGAGTCCAGACAAACAAGGCTCCTCTGTCTATATATGTGTGTGTGTGTGTGAGTGTGTGTACACACACATGCATACATATATAAGATACAATATGAACTATCTTCAATTTGATTATTACCATACCAGTAGTGATAATAATATACTGGAGCTGACAACTTCCAACCATCCTGCCTCATTAATAGATGTCAAATATATTAACATGTAAGACAGGATGCACCATCTTTATATGATCTCTTCCACTAATTTAACTTATTTACCCTGAGTGCATCTGCCCTACCTTGAAAGAAATCTGACACCGTTCTGATTCATTCTGCACCTCTGAATATGTGTAAACCTGAAGATACGGACTCCAGTGTGGATAAGTCTGAGGATGTCCAATGCCCTCCTCCATAGTAAACCATTCAAGATTAAAGCGGATAACCTTAATAATGTTCAAAATAGCTTCTCATGGCATTGGGCTTATCAGCACATTGCTGTTCTACATGTGAACCTCACTACTTCTAGGGAAGACTTGATGATAAGACATTTTCATATCACTGAGGAAATGTAGGTCACAAAGTAAAGACACCTTATGTATCAGCATGCATGTGAACTATGATATCAATTCCATAAACATATAGTCATAACTGTTTGATATTTTGTCTCTCAAAATTTGGTAATCTTACATTCAGATTAAATAACAATTTAAACATATTGGTTAAAAGTTTACAGGTATTATCAGATGGTAATGTATAACTACAAGAAATGCCCATGTCCCTTTGCATCTTTGGTGACAAGTACATATTCAAATGTATCTAATGACAAGCTATTAGATCCACACACACACGTATCTTTTACATATATCACACACAAAAAGATCATGCACTGTATACACTTCAGTTATTCCAATTTCAAATCTATTTTCAGTCAAAGGATTTTCCTGAAATATTGCATAGTATATTCATGTAAATGGAACAGTCCTTTTGCTTTTAGGTCTGTGCAGTACAGGAATTAAATATGATTTGAACATCTCCTTTCCTAACAAGAACAAAAATGATCAGGTGTTATAAATGTTTGAAAGAGTAAGATGATTAGTATTTTAGCAACAAAAACCTTCATTTTTTGGCAAGGCCACAAGAAAGATGCTATAGTTACATATTGAAAACAAGAGTCCCTAGAAGGGACTGATACTCTACTCTACCAGACAAAAGAAAATGTCCAGGAATCCCAAACATGTCCTTTATTCTTCAACTGCTGAGTATGGAAACTATCTCTTGTATTCTGGAGAAATCCCAACATCATAAATTTGGTAACACAAATGTTTCCGTATATTTGAGTTAACATATTTACATATCTGTCTGATTGGTACCATTGTTTCGTTTTAGACAAACTAGATATCAACAGCCTTTCACCAAAAAAACCCATGTAACTATAACTATGTATTCTGAAGAAGTATCCATAACAAAACTATATGATCAACACCCTTTTCATTTAAAGACCAACTAGATAGCATAAGAACTCTTTCAGTGAAAAACCTGATGTCATAAAAGAAATCCATTTAGGAAAAGTAGCGATAACAAGATTTCCATGCTGGCCATATTGTATGTCAAGTTGGGATCTTCATCATTTTTGACAAACCAGATATGACAAGTAGTTTTTGGTGTTAACCCCATTTAGCTAATTCCACCAGTTCTGGAAACATAGTGATAACAAGATTTTGGTGACTATGTTAGAGATCAAATTTGCATCACTTTCATTTCTTATCATGTAGGTATCACAAGTCTAAGAATGAAAACCCCATCTGAATATGACCAAACTGTTTTTTCCTGGTGGTCATACTGGATGTCAGATTGGTACCATTTTTATTATGGACCTACAAGACATCATATTATTTTTTTAAATTTTTTTACTGATATGACCATTTTTCAGGATAAGCAATGATCTTAAGATTTTCAAGATGGCAACCACGGCATCCTTATCAGATGCGAGACTGGCACCATTTTCATGCAGAAACTAGGTTATCAGAAGTCTTTTAGTGAAAATTCCATGTTGACATGTCCGACCATTCAGGATGGGTCATGATAATATGAGGTTCAAGATGACAACAGAGACAGCCATACTAGATGTCATCATGGTGCCATTTTCATTTAGGCATCATAAGAAACTTATCAATGAAAACCTATTGTTGATTTGACTATTTGTTCATAAGGAGTAGCGATAACAAGATTTTCAAAAAATGAAGATGGCTGCTGTCACAACCTTATTGGATGTCCAATGGCAACTATTTACATTTGGGACCAACTTGTCCTTGGCAAGAATGTGTAAAGTTGAAGGCAATCCTTGGAGTAGTTTAGGAGAAGGACTTATAACATTCATGTGCTGCTGGATATTGGCCAGATGTCAGAGAAAAGACCACTGAATAAAATCTAAATGGTCTATCAGATTAAATTAATTTTACTTCAATAATCAAACAACAATACTCAGCAGGCAAAAACTTTTCCTTGGTACCAGGTCCACTAGACTAAGTTCACAATTAATTCATTGCACTGGTAATGATGTGTAAGTTTTTGCAGACAGTCACGATATTATAGTTATGGTATGCATACATATTTCAGAGACAGACAAGTGTGGGTGTTTTGGGATATTTAAATGCAGCATTAACAATTTTTCAGTCATATCACTTCGATGTCTATAGTGTGGCAGTTTATAGTGATGTCTAACACTGGGTGGATCATGCCGCAGACATGTAGCATGATGTCCCACCCAGTCACATCATCCTGACACCAGACTGACCAGTCCTAACACTGACCTCTTAATGCTGAGTGCCATGCGAGGCAGCTGTTAGTACCATTTTTATAAGTCTTTGGTATGACTCGGCCGGAATTTGAACCTGTGACCTTCCACATCTGAGGCAGACACTCTAACCACTAGGTCACCAGAGTGGTAAAGAAGTAGAAGACTAGACCATTGTACAACAGGTTGCTATGTATTTTTAAACTATGGCTCTACACAACAGCTTTATATTTGCACAGGGTTAAATTTCTAATGAAAACTTGAGTTCTGACATTTGATCAGGTGTAATTGAAACAATCCAAAAATGTTTATGTTAATGTGAATTAGTTTTTTTTAAAAAGCATTCAATATGTACCAGATGCTGAGAGTATCTAGCTCAGTACGACTGCCACAATAACTGAATGAGACACTACACACTCAGAACAAGCACAGTAACAGAAAGCAAAAATGTGTCCAAATTTAAGTTACATATAGAGAAAGGTAATTATGATACTTAAATCTCTATACAAGCATAGGTATTATAAAATGTGTTAGGAGTGGGACAGGGCAGATATACAAAATTTCAGCTATGTGCAAGGAAATAAAATGAAGAGCTCATTCTTACCTTGTTAGTTCTTTGAACAGGATGGCCGCCCCCCATAAGAGAATACACAGTAACATGGCCATCAAATGAGGAACTAGATATGATTGAAGGATTTCTGGGGCACCACTGTACATCAAAACTCCATTGATGGCTGGTAGGCACTTCATAAACAACCTGCAATGTACAGAATATGAACTCACAGAAACTTTGTGACTTGGAGTCCACCTATTGGTGGCCTGAACCTTTTCTACAGTACAATATATTCACATTAAGTTGAATCAGTCTATGTGCTTACCCACATGTTCATAAATTTACTCTTGTAATTTAATGTAAATACAAAGATTGAAAATATGTGGAACTGACTTCATCAAGCCAATATCAGTAGTGTTGGAATTATTATAAATGTTAGGATAGCTCATCAGTTTCTGCTGACCAAATGATGACTTTCTACAGCTGTTAGCAATAGGTGCATCACAAAGGAACCTGCTACTATTTGAACAACAGGGCTTTAAACAGAAAAACTTGTGCTGAGGAAATGAGCTGGATTGTTGGAGACTATTGCACTGCATGTGTCTCAGGACACAGCGAAGCTAAAAACTGGCAATATCTGTCGGTATCAAGGGGAGGTCATGGGCAAGGGCTACTGCCCTTTGTCTATCTAAATATAAACAATAAGACGATTTTCGTCTTTTAGTAGGACTGGATTTGCAAGGTAGCAGGCTAATATCTGAATGTAATGCGATTGGGGAATGTATTCGAAGGAGAAAAAAAGTTATGACTGGGGGCAAGCAGGGTTAAGAACCTCTCCAAATAATGACGGGGGAAGCTGGAAATCAAACTGATTAAAGTTCTCATCAACAAAGCTACATGCCAAATTTGGTTAAAATCCAATATACCTTGGTTAACTAATGCTGTGGGAACCAAAGATAGGAAAGAAGAGACATTCAGGCAGCATAAACTCCTGTAAATGATTTCATGGAATGTCAGATATCTGATTTATTCAAGCCAGACCTGCCAATCCTGATGAGTCCATCTCAGTAAGGCAGTAGATTTTTCCGTAACATTGACCAGTTTTCACTAAGGTGTAATATGAATAACTGCTATTGTAAAGCTGGAAATGTAATTAAAAGTTTGACGCATCAACGATGAACATTTTATTCAACTCAAAAGTTTGTAAAGTACGCACAGACTTTATTTACCACTAGTACAGTTGCACAAACTCTAGTTCAAAACCATATGCAGCTCAATGGCTTGTTCCTATCTCACAACCTGACATAATTCTTGGAAATTATTTTCCATTTCACATGACAAAGGCAATCAAATCTCCCACCACGAGACATACTCAAATTGGCATGTGATGTCCAATAAACGTAACGAAATCCTTTCCAGCTTTTATTCACAAGAATCTGAATACTTCTCTTTATTCTTCTGTGTTGATTATTAACACTTTTCAAAAGGCTTATTTTCCCTTTCATCTTAAATATGCATCAGGTCACAATTAATAGTTCTGGTTCAGTACCTATGAATGAAGTTCTAGTCTATTTTAAGAACATTTGTCCTCTCAATTTGGTGGGGATAGAAAGTTAGATTTATGCATTTTTGGTAGGGATTTAAAGGTAATTGTTTATTCTTGAGAAAATGAGCTCAGTTGTCCGTGTGTATTTCAGCGACAGTGACCAGTGAGTAATAAGGCCTTGGTGATGATCTGGAAGTGAAATCTGTGTTCTGTTTACATGCTGCTCTGTTTACAGTCCAGCCTCTCAAAAAAATGCTGGTCAACATTTGACAAGAACTTCACCATGAAGTCACCTTTTAGATTAACATATGATTTGTATTTATTTTCACAAAGTGGACACGTCAGTACTGAGAAACAAATGTAGAGAATATACAGTAAAATTAATTGTGTTATATGTCCATCGCTTTCTGGATGCCATTTTAAAAAATTATATATTCAACAGTTTGATCATGTAGATGCTTCACATGAACAAATAGGTGCAGTTTAAAGTGTCTTGGGTGCTAATGTACAGTTAGTCTGGTTCCCTGACTAATCTCACTAATTCTAATATGAAACCGGATCCAAATAAAACATGGATGAACCAATTATCCGGATTCTTCGGCAATGATCATTTTTGCAGTAGTTTTTGCTAGTATCCCGTAACTCCATATTTTAAAGGTAATTTTCATAAGACTTACGGCAAAATCGTAAGAGTTGGCAGGTCTGTCAAGCTGTCATCAACTTAAAGCCACATACCATATTTGGCTGAAATACAATCAAGTTCTGCTGCAAAAGCAAATTCAGGAGAAATAGCATTCAGAAAGCAGAACTTCAGAGGTAAATTGTATAAAAAAGAGCCGATACCTTATTTTACATTTGATATATTTGGTAATTAATTCATTTCACTTTCAGAAGCTGGTATTGTCTAGTCTGGCAAAATTCATTTTCCCTATTTTAATAGCTGCTTTGGATAGTGTACTTTAGACTAATTCAGGCTCATTTTTTTAGCACAAGGGAGCATTCATTTTAGTTAGCAGTGTGTTTAAATCATTTACAATTTCCAAAAGTACAATATCCAAACAAATATCATCCACATTCCATTAATGTAGCATAGAGGTATGCCACCATTCTCTCCAATGTGCATGTTTTAAATGCAAACAACTTCACCTTACATACGTCACTCTCTCAAAAGTACATAATAACTGGTGAGCACCCCCATAAAGAGAATACAGGTATTATTATTGTATGATTTAATTATGATTTTATGGCCGAACCATTTAAGTCGCAAGCATCAAAACAGTTTTTCTGAATAAATCTCCTGCATTCCCCCCCCTTAGAACAGTATTTATGAGTGTCAGAGTCTCTAACAAGTCCAGCCCCGCCCCTTATGATAAAAAGTGAGCTATTTTAAAGAATGCACATTACATTTTGTTAACATAGCAACCAATGTTATGTTGAATGACAGGAACATGAAACTAGCCAGAATTATTTCTGAGATATCAACAATGAATTTTACAGTTTGAAAGGGGTGGAACATATCAGGTTCATAAAGGTCAAAGGTTAAAGTGTAAAATATTTGCCTATTGTTTAATATGGAAGAAGCAAATTCGCTTTCTCATCATTTATTTTTTTATATTATTGCAAATAAATGAAAAGAAACATTTTCACTATATATTTCTTTTACTTATTGTAAAAGTTTTAAATTTAAGTTGACTCTATTCCTATATTCTAAGACTTCTAATTTACCCATAATTAAGGTCACTACTCACACAAACATGCCTCATGGCAAATTATGTAAGCAAGAGCAAAATGAGCTTAACTAGCTTATTTTCAAGCTTAACATCAATATGAATGAAACATTTTATTCAGAACATCATACATAATTAAATGAAAATAATTTTAAAAAATGCACACATTTTTATATTTGCATTAAGGTGGCACTCTAAAGTTTCGTATTTTGCATAGGGTTAGGATTTTAAAGAAAAAGAATTTCCCCGGCTTTCCTCACTGGTTATACTGGCTATTTAAAAAAGACCTTGTATATCTTAGGTATAATTCAAAGAACCTTTAATTCCTTTATTTTGGTATATGACTGATGGGTGTAATAGGGGTTATAGAGTATACAGCTTGGCCTTACTCCAGATGTGTACCTTTCAAAATAGTGCTAGCTCCACTTGGTCATTTTCACTTCCTGAACTTCAGACGTAAATTGTATAAAAAAGAGCTGATACCTTTTTTTAACATCTGATATATTTGGTAATTAATTCATTGCACTTTCAGAAGCTGGTATTGTCTAGTCTGGCAAAATTCATTTTCCCTATTTTAACAGCTGCTATGGATAGTGTACTTTAGACTAATTCAGGCTCATTTTCTTAGCACAAGGGAGCATTCATTTTAGTTAGCAGTGTGTTTAAATCATGTACAATTTCCAAAAGTACAATATCCAAAGAAATATCATTCACATTACATTAATGTAGCATAGAGGTATGCCACCATTCTCTCCAATGTGCATGTTTTAAATGCAAACAACTTCACCTTACATACGTCACTCTCAAAAACAGTACATAATGGTGAGCACCCCCTTATGTGGTCATCTGACTGGAGTGACAATGCTCAACCAACTTGAATACTCTGAACAGCACTAAATAAGCTTTATGGCAAAAATGTAAAAAGAAGCCTGATTTTTTACTGATCACTTGAAAAGTTCCCACATACATGTACAAGGTACCCTGATGTCGTATGAATGTCAAAGTAAGGCAATGTAATTTTGCTGAATCTTATTTATGGGAGATGACTAAATTTTTTAGCTCTGAATATGCATCATTACCTCCCCATTGGGGGCAGCACTACTGATGTTCCAACATAGAATTCTGTTGTCTTTCCCACAGCTTAGGAGCAGATCTGGATCCTGCTGGCACCATGCTATACTTAGTACACCCCTGTTTAAATGATAGAGCAAATCTTAACCAATCATCAAGAAATTAGGCATGAATTAACTTCAATAACAAATTACAGAACATGGATTGGATAAAGAAAAATAGATTTATCACAGAATAATACAAAGCTACCTCCAATTTATTGATTATCATTTTAATATACTAAACCTTCAAAACAACATGAAACATTTCAGGCATATTATTACCCACAGCTTTTTCAGAAAGATTTCAAATTTGAAAATATTTGGAAGAACCTAGAAATAAACAATAATCTGACATACATTTAGATTTTTAACAAAAATAATTACAGAAAATAGACAAGACCCATGCCAGAGTGTCCAGCCCATGTACAAAGCAGAATTGTACAGCATGTAATGAGCATGTTGCAGAATGGATGGTCTTAGACTGAAAATGATTAATACCAAGTATATGATGATCTATCAAGAGATTTTAGAAATACAAGCAAATAAAATTAATTGCACTAATACCTTAACTGTTGACACCAACACTGATGCCAGACTAGAATAGTTACTGCAATGCCTCACTTACCATTAACAGGGGTTTGACACCACAGCAGTGAATTCAACCAACTAACTAGCTCTTAGTGCCAATACTTGTAGTGTCTCTTCTGTGTAATATTGTTTAAAATCGGCATCTTTTTCGATGTGACAATACTGCTCTTATTATTTGCATTAGAATTAATGGATGTTCATCCATGATTCCATATTTAAACTTTAATTGTTCTGATGTGATATAGTGCAACAGAAGCAAAGAGAAACTTACCTCTGATGATTTTCTAGTACTTTCACAGGTGATGTGGCATATCTCAAATCCCATAACTGGATGACAGGTGTGTGATCATCCTCTGATGATATACACATCTGGGTTGCCACTTCTGGGTGCCAGGCCACCTGCTTGCACTTTATCTAGACAAAATAAAGCAGAATGTCATTACATTCTTCCCAAAATCCAGACATATCAAATATTCAAGCACAACACTGCTAATGTAAACCAGCGACATTCAAAACCTTGTGATAACTCTGTATGAGCATTTTGTCTGCTTAAACCAACTGTTTGCCCATGGCACTTGTGTCTTTTGTTAGGGCTGTTACCAGTAAAATAAAGTTGGGACTAAAGAAAGGTATTTTTAATAAGGAGTAGTCACCTATAGGTGCAATTAACAATTTACGTCATTTTCACATGAACTCCTTGAGTAAACAGAGTACCATGTACGTTTAAATGGCACAGCACCTAGATATTAATATACGATAAATTATATGCATATGCTGACTTGTTACAGGTCAGAAGTACTTCAGAAATGTGTCATGTTTTAGATACTTTTGAACCTCACATCTGAATCTGTCTCCCGTCAAGTCAGGAAAGGAGATTATATATCATATTTGTTTACAATTTCCATACACTGATCATTGTTTGAATACTCGATGAAGTTACATTAAGCTGAATGTTATTTCAACTTGTTTCTTTGCTAACCCATAATTTCATCATGCACGATAAGTCACTGCTTCAGGAACTTTCAGTTTCCAACATACAAGATTTAGCCAAGATGACACAAGTTTTGTCAAATCTCACCCTTGACATGCTGTCACTGACTTTGATGATAGGTTCATTTTTCCTCAGATCCCAGACCACACAGCGAGTGGAGAAAGTAGAGCCCAAGATGTGCTGCACCTGTTTATTCCATGCTACACAAGCCACTTCCTCTGGAGGCTAAAAATACAACACACAATATATTCTTCCAAAGATATTTATCCAATTTACAGACATTACAAAATAAACACTTTTCTCAGACAAATAAAATAAATGTATAAATATGTTTTCCGTAATAAAAATATTCCATATAAATGGAACTAATCTATAAATATTACCCATCACACATAAAGCACGTTAAAAAAATCTATGCAACAGGTGTCAGACTGCTGATACGTTTTTGTTACCAAGGAATTTATGATACATTACAAAAATATGGGTACCTGAGATTTTGCTCCTGGAGTCATAGGTGTCTCTGGATTGCTCAGATCCCAAATAAAAATCTCTGATTCTGCCCCACCAGAGGCAAGAAGATTGGCCTGCAATGGTTATATATAACAAAATTATTATGTGTAATATCCAAGACTTTTCTAATGAAGAAGCAGCATTTACACATCCTTGTATAATTTCTAAATACATGTTTAATTAATCAGCCTGGTACTTTCCAATAAACAATTTGCATGAGAAATATTGGTGAATGCTGGGACTGAAGATAAGGCCCAGACCCAGTGGTCATGGTTATTGGCAAGTCCTGGACTTAGTATGGTGGGTCCTCAAATTATAGGAAGTGGTCTTGTAACTGTATTTATTTATTTCAACATGTGACAGCATACATGCTGTTGAATAGTCATCAATTTATCACAATTAATAAATTCTACTTACTTCTGTAATACGAGTTTAGTACTCAACAAAATGTACCCTTCACCAAATGTCATGATTCTACATAGAATAGTATTTAACAGTATATATACAGAGTATAAAAATAACAGGAGCTAAATGCAAGAACTAAAACAAGAATGTACAAAATAATGTACATTTATAAAAAAATAGCTCCTTGAGCCATTCCATTCCAAACATACCTAGGAACAATGAAGAAAGAATGGTTGAAATGCACTGAGGTTGTACAGATGTATATGATATCACATATGCACATGATTAATAGTGGGTTGTACAATAACTCCTGTCCACACCATAAAGGCAAGTTAAAAACATAAATTACCCAATACTTGATGAGCCCCATGATCGTATCAGCTGCCTGCCAATTCCAGTTCTGATACAAATTTTTCCCATGCAGTAAAAAAAGGTCCAGATAAACAAAATCATAACACTAATTGTAAAATTTCCTCTCCTGAGCAGAAGTTACTACCCCCATACTCTATTGGCAATGTCTTCATAATTAGTCTTTACACATTTAACTAGGAATCAGGTCAGTTTGTATTTTTTCAAATCTATTAATAACTATCTATGTTGCTTTCAGACTGTACAGGAGTCTTTTCAATATTAAAGTTAATAAATTGCTGAGGAATAAAATTTTAACAAGTAAATTAAATTTCAAAGACCTTACAAAACTTTGCCTTAAATGAACATGATGTGAATTAGAAGAATCAAAAACACCATGTAAACAGATTTACTTGTGTAATGCTACTACTGCTTACCCTGATGCTATTAAAAATTCCAGGGAAGAACACTGTATGCATGCAGTACATAAAAAAAGAACCGACATTATTACCCTTCTGGCACTGACTTTACTACACCCACTAGGTGTAAATTACACTCAATCTCACATGCCTAACTGATCAATTAATGCACATGTAACTTCTATATATTGCATTTTGTTTCCCAAGCAGTCTTTGCAGATGGTAAATGAATGGGTCATAAGTCAATCAATGCCCTCTACCCCACTATACCTGCAGCTCCGACAAAACAGCATCTGTAATGACTGGATATTGCAGTGTAGTTGGGTGTATGCTGTAACTGCATATTATATAAAATAAAAGGAAAGCTCTGGATTTACCTGCTACAACAAATTAGTTATCAGGGATATAAAACTCAATGGAAAGAAAAACTTGAGTATAATCAAAGGAGTTCAAAGCCAGTAGCTATGGATCCAGCCATCACATTTCACAAGTGATCATACAACTGCATAAGAAAAGAAAAGAAGAAAAAAATACAAAAAGTGTACTGATGCACGTGAATTATTATTATTTACATACTCAAGACAAATATGATTGACAAACCTGAAATGGGTTAAAATCCAGGGCTTTAACAGCTCCTCCATGTCGATCCTTCTCAAAAATCAGACAGTCAGTGTCGTTCTTAATGATTTTGGCAGCATTGTATGCCAGCAGGTTGCCATTGTCAGCTCCTGCCACTATCAAGCCAGCAGATAGGTCTTTGGTGTTATTACCAAAAGATCCCCATAATAACTTGTGAAACCTTTACAAAAGGAGACCAAAACTGCATCAGCCTTTTTTTAAATCCTAAATTATTTTACCATCCCTTAGTAAAAGTAAAAAACACATGATTACCAACGTAACTTGGTTTAGACAAAAGTTTTTATCATTTAAAGTTAAATCTATTTGATTGCCTGACAGATATGAAAATAACAGATACCAATATGATCAAAATCAGATCTCCACTGTCTTGGGTGAAGAACTGACAGTGACTGCTTATAGGTCATGTTCTGGTGACCTTTATGGAAATGCAGCTTTCAGAAATTTAAAAGTGAATTGAATCGATAGGCACACACTGATGTTCTTCAGCTATACTGTTCAGTCTCCCAAATTTAAAGATATACGGCTTCATCTGATTGGCTGATAAAATTAGTAATTATGGTAATAACATATGCCACCAGAACATGACCCCAACGAGATTGCTGTTAGATCTTCACATAGGACAATGGAAATAGGATTTTAATCAGATTGTAACAGACACAACAATTTTATTTTAAAAACTGAATCAAAGTGTGAAATTTGCTCCTCATTAGGCACAAGATATAGAGAATAATATGAGCTACTACAATATATCTCTGATACACTAACATTAAATATTATATTAGTGGTACAGAGTTTTCACAGATATCTAACCCTGAGGGCCATTCAAGAGTTCAAAACCTTATATATACAATACTTGTCAAGAACTGGGAACTCTGACATAAATCTTTAACAAAGTGTCAAAAGTCTGTGACTCCTCATAGGGAATTAAACAACAAAATGGTGACCCACCTGTAATCTGAAGGGATACTGGCAACAAGAGGCATTTCTAATGACGTATCTGCGAGATTCAGGCTGTGCATCTCTAGTGCAGCAGAGGTACTGAAAATGTGACAAATAAATAATTACTCTACACAAGCAGGTACTCACTGGTACTAATACTGTATATGTCAGACACTTGAGCTGCTTGGGGTGGTGGTGTAAGTTGAATCAGTTAAACCTTTTCAGCGATTGTTCAGTTATGTCTATCTTACAGACCAAACAAATCTGTAATTAAGTATGCAGTATATTTTGACATGAAAAGCTTGACCTTTAGATCACTGCATCCACATGAGTTTTGATGTTTCTTGCATAAATGAAAAACAATAAGTTGGGGAAAAATACAAAATACAAGAATCAACACTAAAAAGTACAACTATTATGTTTATGTATTTATAGTATATACAATGGTACTTCAATTTTTGATTAACTATTCATCACTGCCTGTATAAAAAAATCTGACTCATGTGATGTGTTTTTTCTCTAGAATGTTGAACTTTGAGTGCCCAATTCTATAGGCAGATAAGTGGTTTAGAACACAATGTGGAAAAAGTACAATATTGATTGGCATTTTGAAATACCATTGTTGCTGCTTCATCTGCAGAAAGGTTGCCAGATTTTGATGTAAAGCAGGGAGTTCCTACCTTGTCACGAAAATAAGAGTAGAAAAAAAAATGAATGGAGGAGGAAATGGTCCCAGTTAAATATTTACCTAACAGTCTTCCTTTCTTCCTGCTCCATTCTGAGTACTATTTAAATCAAAATATTTGAAAGCTGTCTGCACCAGTTATCTGTTTATTGTTTTTGAGCATATTCTGTTCTTTATTGTTATATAAATATTGTTCTGTACTGAGAACCCCCTTGGTTTTTCTAGGAGCCTGTATTTTAAACACGATTATAAATCTACCTGGATGCAAAGTAAAACAAATACTACAGAATACTCTTCCAGGGCCCAATTTGCCAATCAAATTTAGCTGAACAATCATTTATGTCAAGCTGAAGAATCCAGATGTATAAACAGTAGACTTTCTGAAAAAAGAGAGATGTTATGAAAACCACCATGATACTTCAACTGGCATGATTCATGTTGCGATGAGTACTTTAAGGATGAATAGTTAAATAAAAATTTTATACTGCACAGAGTACATTTTCATATGTGCAAAATCATACAAATTTTGCATGATTCAAGCAATCATGTAATTTGATTGCTGCATCATAGCACCTGCCTCTTCTGAAATTTTACCACAGTAAAATGAGTTGATTTCTATGCCACCATCTAAGTGTGTGAGGATTGTATATGCTCATTACTTATTGAATGGTTAACAAGGGTTGACTTTCAAACATTTGCAACACTTGGACTGTTCTCTCCTGATTGTGAAGCAACACGTAAAACATCACATTCAATGTTTTGTCATATGAAATGGTTCAAATTTTTTATGTTAAAACTGCTCAACTTCATTTGCAATTTCCATCTTGACTGCCTCCCTTTCTCTTATTCCTGATGGTTATTGCTACCAATGATAACAAAGCCAAAAAACAGTGCTTAGTCTTTCATAATGTTATTAATTGGTTTTGGACTAATTAGTGACTATTTCACTAAGTATGTTTTACTACCAAACAACCACAATGACTGGTGCTCTGTCTGCTTCATTGACCTTTACTTCCTATTATTTTCTGCATCATTAATTTTTATTTGCACATATCTGTGACATTACTTTTGTCTGAAATGATGCCAAAAACAGAATTTATTGTTATGGTGGTGCTCAACAATTTCGTATTTTGCATAGGGTTAGAATTTTAAGGAAAAAGAATTTCCCAGGATTTCTTCACTGGTTATACTGGCTATATAATAAAGACTTTGTATATCTTAGGTGCTGTTAAAAGAACTTTTAATTCCCTTTATTTTGATATATGATTGATGGGTGTAATTTAGGTTCTAGAGTATACAGCTTGGGCTCACTTAAAATGTGCTCGTATAAAAAGACTGCTAGCTCCGCATGGTCATTTTCACTTCCTGGATTTCAGAGGTAAATTGTAGAAAAAAGAGCTGATAACTATTTTTACTTTTCAGACATTTTGTAATTGGTTCATTGCACTTTCAGTAAATCTTATTGTCTACTTCAGCAAAGTTTGTTTTCCCTATTTTAATAACTGCTAAAGTTAGTGTACTTTTGATTAATTCTGGTTAATTTGTCAAGCACAGGGGCTCATCCATTTTGTTGTACCATGTGCTTAGATCATGTACAATTTCCACAAGTACAGTATCCAAAGAAATGTCAGCCACATTACATAAAAGTAACATAGAGGTATGCCAACATTATCTCTATTGTGCATGTTACAAATGCAAACAACTTCACCTTACCTACGTCACTCTCTCAAAAGTACAAAATAACTGGTGAGCAAGGTGGACAATTTAAAGTCGAACAGTGTTTATTCCAAAAATGGAAAAAGTGGGGTGCAAAAGCACCTACCTGGTCAGAAAGTGGGCCACTCAGAAAACAAGTCCCTTGAATGGACTGAAGCTCAACTGGCTGGAGAGAATTTCCAGCTATTCAAGATAGGACCTTTAACTGATGCATGATGAATGTATCTCTGATATTCTCCAGCAATAATATTTTCAAATTAGCTGCTGTGGTGTCATATTGGCACCATTTTCATTTAGAACAAGCAGACATCATTAGAAGTCTTTCAATGAAAATATTCATGTCACACTGGCCTTCTTGAAAATCTTTTTATTTCTTCTCCTTCTCAATGGATCATTGTATCAACATGGGATTTGTACAGTGTTTCCATTACCATTATTTGTTTGTCAGACCTCTACATTTGTAATTTGTCTGAAGTCTCTCAGTCAAAACCTCAAGCTCACACAACTAATCATTCCAGATTAGCAGTAGTAAGATTTTGAAGATGGCCTAGGGGAGTAGAGAATTTTATATGGTTCACAAGAAGTGTTCCAATGAAAAAAAGCTCATGCCGAAATGACTTTCCAGAAGAGTAGCAATAACAAGATTTTTTTGGCATGGCCAACATAGTGGACATTAGATCAACCACATCTTAATTTCAGACTACCAAGACAACTTAAATCGTCTGGTGAAAATCCTGTGGTGGTCGTATCAGATTAGCACCATTTCCATTTATTACCAAGTTAATACAAGTCTTTAGGTAAATACATAATACTGTCAAATCCAGCCATGTAGGAGGAGCAGCTGGAGTTTTAATATGGCCACTGTGGCAGCTTTATTGTTGGTCAAATTGATTACATTTACATTTTTGATCAACAGCACAAGAAGTCTCTCAGTGAAAACCTTAAGCTCACACAACTAATCATTCCAGAGAAGCAGCAGTAAGATTTTGAAGATGGCCTCTGTGGCAACTTATTGGATGACTAAGCAGAACCTTTTTATTTAGGAAGTAGACATCAGAAGAAGTCTTTCAGTAAAAACCAGTGTTTCCCCTACAAGTGCAAGACTGAGAGTCAAAATCCCCTTGGTGTCAGAAATGGGGGTCAAATTACAAATGTAGAGGTCTGACAAATAATGGTAATGGAAACACTGTACAAATCCCATGTTGATACAATGATCCATTGAGAAGGAGAAGAAATAAAAAGATTTTCAAGAAGGCCACTGTCACAGACATACTGTATGTGCAAGGGGCACCATTTCCATTTAAGACCTACTAGACATTTTAAAAAGTCTTCTGGTGAAAACCCAATGTAAATTTTACTTTTCATTCTGGATCAGTAGATATAAAATGATATTCAGTTGAGATGGACAATTTGAGATCATAAGAAGTCTTTTAGTGAAAACTCCATGTTGATATGACCATCCATTCAGGAAGAGTAATGACAATATGATTTTCAAAATGACTGCATAATGTGACTTTTAATGGCCTATTTGAGAGTGTCAAGCACGGATTGTGGGTGAGAATTTTCATGCCAAATATTTCTCAGAATGAAACAGCAGAGCAGGTTGAGTGCTAACACGCTTAATAAACTTACGAAAATAAATCTTTTTAGTTTTAATATAAAAATCTTTGATCCAAAGCTGGCAGTTGTGAAGTGGAAGGGAAATCGAAACAGACACCCATGCCAACAAAATAAGGCCAATACTTTCCGTAAACTGAATTTTGAGTGGATTCACCATAGCGCAAAATTGTTAACATCAGGATAACTGTAATGTTTGCTGCCACCACCTGTTGAAACCTTCAGCGGGGTTGAAATAATTTTTTGTGTAATGAATACACATAATAAACAGCTGATTTGTGTGCTTCTATCAAAATCATCAAAATGCCTGGATGTTGTTTGGAAAATCTCAGGAAGACTGAATACAAGTTCTATTCAGCATAAGAGAAAGAACATTTTTCTTTAAATAAAGTGGGTATAAAACAGAAAGCCTGGAAGAAGAATCTTTTGTGGTGAGTAGGAATGGGGAATGCAAAAAAACCTGAAATGTCCATGTAGATTTGAAATTTCATGAAGGATACTTATAAAATATAAAACTTTATAATTATGTACCTAAATGTAGCATCTAGCTGCTGTGCTGCTGTACCGGTCACCATATAGATGGGATGCTGGCTGGCTGGTGACCAGGCTATGTTAGCCGTCAGATCAAGCTCTTTCACCCTCATTTTGATTGTCAACAGCTGAAAGAGGAAACAGAAAATAAAATCGTGCTCCAATATTCAGTTTATGCTTGCTCAATTTTCAGCTATTAAACTATTCAAACACATGTGAACACAACATGCTTTATGACCGGATGCCTGTCCACTTTAAGGTTATAAATTCCATAATTCTGAACAATTTCCTGTCCAATGCAAGGTAGTAAATTCCATAATTCTGAACAATTTCCTGTCCAATGCAAGAAAGTCAAATCCATGATTCTGCACAATCACTAGTGCCAAGACAAATATTATGTCAATAGATGCAAATTGATGTAAACGGCATCTCAAACAATGCCAACAACTAAAACAACAAGCATAAAGAATAATCACAAGCAGTCAGCTGCAGGTGCTATTCTAGGCTTGGCACATGTAATAACTGTGCATTTACTCATAATCTGTATGTATGTATCCACTTGTCTAGCTTCATTTTCTGTATGCTGCAAAAATCTTCACATATTGCTCAATTAAAGTTGCAAACAGAAATGAAGTTGGAGAGCCATGCTTTATTTTATTTCAGTCAGTAAAAACAAATCTTTTCCCTCAAGGTAAAATCATTCAAAAAGTCATTTCTTACCTATGCAAAAGTGTTGCTTGCATTTTTACAATATATTCTCACAGACCAAGGTTAGAAATTAGCTCTTTTTACTACCTGCATTTTTTTTCAACAGTTGAGAAAACAATAAACATGATAAAAACTTTTCCTAAGTCAACGATATTACCTCTACTGTAATCCTTGAACCTCAGACTATGTGGGAACCACAATACTTTTCTATCTGCTCAAATTGTAATCATTATCATCATTTTTTTCTTCTTCTTTACAACTTGGATTTATATTTACATACAAGCTTCGGTTAATGGACAATCAGCATTCCTACCAGATGAAGATGTCTAATAAACATTTTTATAATTGTCAATGAAATTCTTTGTCATAAAAGAGATGTCCTGATTTCTCGTCCAAAATATATTATTCACTGTGCCATATTCCACCGTGGTATTGAGTATGGACAAATTCTTAGGCTAAATGATGAACAGCATATTTCATGGTAAAGGAATAAATGTCAAACTTCATTTTGTTTCACTTCTTGATGTTTATATCAATAATGTATTAAGCAGTTGCAAAAAGATTCAAGAGCCCCAAATCTCATCAGCACGTCTCATAGCAAAGGAATAAATGCCAGAACAAGCTTCATTTTATATTTGGCTAAATATTTACTGTACATCATTAACAAATTAAGCAGTACAAAAAGATGCAAAAGCCTGAAATCTAAACAAGCATTAATCAAATATCAGTACATTAAATTTGAGCCCTGCAAGATACTATATTCATTCATTCATTCATTTATAACTTTTAGGGAATCAAGATGACCATTGTAAATAATTCACATATCTCTTTATTATGCAATTATCCTTGAAGTATGTTAACACCAAGGTCAGTATCTCGTAATAGTCCAGGCCTGTTAGAATACTTATGGCGCTATAAACAAGGTATCATATATTACTAATATTAGTACCACTATTTCGTGGACAGGGTATTAAAATGTTCTTTATGTAACAATGGACCATATTGTCAGAAAGTTTGAAATTATTGCATACATATCCTTAAACAAATCAATTAGTTTTCTTATTTAATACCAGTATTTATAAATTACATTGTATATAGCATTTATAGTCTTCATACAAAATTTTCCATTGGATCACCATATTAGTCATTTAGTTACTTTCATTTTCAGTCCAATTTTTCTGTACGCCATATAAAAATATTGTAGCCTTCTTTGAAAATGAAAATGGATTATAGTAAATATGGCAAGCATTAAATAATGCATCACAGAATAACCAAACATAGTAAAGCAAGTCTTAACTGGCATGAATTACTGCAAGAATCTTGTATTATCTGTGATGATGAACAATGTATGGTTAATGTAAACATACAATTATATTTTACATTATGTAGGCTTAATAACTTTATCATAGATTCATATGTCTACCTTCCAAATAACAAAACATCAAATTATATCAGCTGTACATTTTTCCTCAAGTCATCATCATTTTGTCTTTGACAATCTGCTTCACTCAAAGTTATTGAATCACTTCGTACACTCAACTACATCAAGACTATAACAGTATTCTAACAACATTATATTTATTTGTACCACCCAATCAATTTTAAGAACAAAAGGCACTGTTGATATAAAAAATGCACAAAACTTAGTCATTTCATTAATTGATTTATAAGTTCTGGCCTGATTCTTGCCAGGGGGTCCCAAACACTGCCAACTTGTAGGCATTTAAATCAAAGCAAAGATTCCTCAGCAAAATGGTCACTATATTTGCTTGGGTGAGTCTATTTTTTCAAGCAAAAGTATTGATGTAATTCACTCTATTTGGTAATCTCAATAATTTCGTAAATTCTGGAGTTACATCTCTGTAAAAACATATACAAGAGTTCCAAATGATTTGTTCAATCTCTGTTAGAAATATTATAACAGGACAGTGCAAATATTAGGCGCAGATGACAGTTTTTACTGAAATGGACAATTCTACAAACCAGAAATGGACAGTGAGCAGTATGTCTGATCGTTTACATTGTGTTGTAACGCCAAGAAGGCGACAGTGTTTCATACCCTTTAGTCAGGTTATAGATTATAAATCTTGAAATGACTAAAAAAAATTAATTTTTTTATATCCATGATGCTTTTAGTTGTTGAAGTTGGTAGAGGGGTACAAACAAACAGGAAAGTGTGCAAATACTATACATCCTAGCTAGGTAGCATGCATTGGCATGATGGACAGATATGACAGATATCAAGATCGTATGTAATTATGTAACAGTACAATCTGCCATTAGTAAGACTAAAACATTACACTAAACAGACAGTGAATAACCGAAACGTCAAAACACCGGTAAGTAACAGCCTGAACTGTCACTGTAAACCAACCTTGAATCCTGCTGCAGTAAGACGCTTTTCTTCGAGAAAACGCAATAAAAGTTATTAATTATCTTTCCTGTTTACAATGTTTTATATAATAGGTCTTAGTTTTCCAACTTTACAGGCTTTACGCTTTGTTTTACACGTCGTTTGCAAAACCAAACGTGGCAAAACTACATATCCCAGAATGCTTTTGATGCCGTAAACCAATCTCATATCGTCTGCAAACGGTGTTAGAATATATTTAGGTATATATAGACTTAGTCCGTGACTGATTCTGACTAGTCTTAATTGGATAAAATTACGAACTGATTCAGACCAAAAGCTATGCTATATTACACGCTGATTCAGACCATGTGAAATATTTTTAAGTTTCGTCTAAGATATAGATATGGCACTTACAGTTTTTCAAATATAACATTTCTTATTATTTCCCCAGTTCTTTGAGCAGTTCAAACCTGCATTTATGAAAACAAAAACCGGATTTGCGTGAGATAATGCGTTTTTCTGTAATAAGATCAAATAAAATAATGTTAGAATGCTTTTCTTGCATTGCCAACATAATAGTGAAATGTTTTCAACGTAGCATATTCACTGTTCTGCAAATATCGAAAAAGTCGACTTTATTTCACTATATATAGGCAATATATATTATGTAAGTAGTCATTAATGAGAAGTAATACCACGTACTTTGCAGTTGTCGATGAATTTTATCTTGTTAGAAAAATCTCGAAACAGTAAACCAATTTTTGTTATATTCATTCTAACCTTTGTAAATATAGAAAAGTATAATGACCTTAAATATTTCATTTAAGCACATATCAAATCCATTAAAAGCTTAATTTTTCAATAGAGATTTATTATAACATCACGCATATAATGTAATTTAATGCAATGCAGTGCGATATAATATAATATAATATAATATAATATAATATAATATAATATAATATAATATAATATAATATAATATAACAGAACTCCCATGTAACCAAAGAATGCAAAGCTATTTCAAGTTGGAGAACAACAACAAAAGTATTTAATTTATAGCAGATTGATAAGGCAGGTTTTGTAAATAAATGGTCTCGATGTAATTGCTTGCAATTAAATTAATTAAGGGCGAACTAATGAAGCATACATATATAATATAATGATCAGCCTGACTTTTAGTAAGTCTATAATTAGGTCTGAATCATCCACGATATGCATCAGTCGGCACCTTATCGGAAACTACAATCCTATTCCGATAATTCACCCCACCCCCAACCGTATTGTTATGATGGTCTTTTGTGGTTGACATACACCCAATATCATCCTTTCGTTTCTGTAACGGCCACAGCCACCATAGTTGCAATCCGTCATTTTGTTTCAAGAAAAGCATGCTCTTGTAATTTTAATCCGTGAACCAGTCTCTAAACATAGAGGGCAAAAAGGACAACATATCCTGACTTTATTTCTTTTAAAGGTGCAATTAATGGTGGTCCAAAATCTAAGGACTTTTTACCATTAAACCTTTTATATTAACCAGATATAAAAATGCAGACTGTAACATCATTCTGATTGAGGGTAATTCTCGATTACTGATCTTATGTCACTTGATTTGGCTCAAAAAAACAGTAAAACAAGAAAGAGTGAAAACAACAAGCTCTGAAAACTACAATAATTTATATCTCTGGAAATATTCTGTAAATATGAAGGAAAAAATGAACTTACGGTTTTATAGAATCAAATCCGAAAAGAATCCTCAAAAAATCCGAGAATAAAATTTTAGTAGTCCTAATAAAAAAATGTTCGACTGATTTCATGTTCGAATCCCGACGAAGAATCCAAGATGGAAGACGATGACGTATGCTGCAATCTGCAGTGTTGATGTCTACAGTTCCGTGTAGAAACAAGAAATATTAGAGACAAAGTCCAATCATGGCCTTGGAAACATCCAATCATTTTAAAATAAAATAGAACTTGTTTACGAGGGTTGCAAAATTCCGAAACAAGGTCAGGATTTAGATCAACACTTGGTGTTTATAAACTAACAGTCAAAGTCAAACTATTTTCTAAAAATAGTATCATCTCTAGTGAATAAATTTACATTACAATATCATGCAATGAAAACTACAAAAATTAAACCTGTCAAACAATTAAATTGAAATAAATAAATATTAAATCAGATATAATTAAATCAAATATTCATAACACTGATCAAACCAATGTCTTAAATTTTAAATAAGAACATGCAATATTAATATTGCAAAATACCATGGGTCAAATTGAATCTTAGATGACAGTACTAATCACCTTAGCATACCTAAAAATACAACAACCTGAAAAGTATCTAACACTCAAACTGAAACCTGTGGTGCTAGAACTAGTTGTCAAAATTTGACAGAGCTTGATATAAAGAAATATATAGACATTGACAACGTAACAAATAAAATTCTCAAAGTTATTAGCACCAGTTTTATGTTCATAATCTTGAATATTTGCATTGATAATTAAATATCGTAATGAAGAATCGTAAGTAATCCAAATTTTAACAAATTATGACCCTGTGAATAAGGGCAACTAAAGACCAGTCAGTATTTCCCTTTGCACTTCCAACATTTTTGAAAGGCTTCTATGTAATTAGGTACAATTGCATTTATATAGTATTGTTCATACATTTCTAACTGAAAAATTTGAAGGAATAAAAACGAATGGACGTCAAACCATTCTACAATATTTGATGGAGGGTTGGAGGGACGTAATGGAAAATGAGTCAGATATGAATAATATATGAACAAAGCATGAATACATTACTAAAGAGTCTGTTCAAGGCATTCGACAGTCCTTTGCATAGCTTGATCATCAAAAAATAAATAAAAAAGTATGAAAGCCTATAGCATTGGTCAGAATCCGATCAAGCTAATTGAAAACTTTTGTATAACCTAAAATATCGCGTTAAGTTGGGATCCTCATATAGCAACTGTGATATAACCTCCAAAGGAGTATCGCAAAGCTCAGTACTAGGACCTTTTGTATTTAATATTTTATAAACGATATTTTCTGCTTTACAAAACAATCAACACTGTATATTTACACTACTTACGGCACCATATATCACATCTATAAAGATCCAAATAATTTATTATCATTTGTGCAAAGTGAACGCAAGATACTGACGGACTAGTCGGCAGCCAAACAAACCAAGCCGTTGTTCCTGGCAACATCACTCGGAATTATCTATTTTCAACATAGAAGACCGAAATAAAAATTACGCCTTGAGCACCGTGTGAAACTCCTTGGATTACTTTTAACTGAAAAAAAATAAATATCCACTGGTCTTGACTTGCCACCCCACCCCCAAATTAAACTGCCCAAACAATGGTACTGTGCAATGCGTTTTACATTCTCGTACAATCTCGTGCTAAGCGTGAATCTAGGGGAAACATAAAATGTGGTTCTTGAATTGGAAAAATTGTACAGATTTGTAGGCAGAAATCAAGACCGTGTAAACATCGCGGTACAGAAAACCGTATTGCGGTTTTTATTACCTATTAGCTACTAAATGGTATACAAATTGTGAACATTGGGATAAAATCAAGGTATTGAATGTGCACTGAGATGAGTGGCGAACCAACGTTTATCTTCAAAATTTTGTTTCTTTAATATTTTGGTCATTGAAGAAAAAGCAAATTTTCATCATGAACTAATAGTAAATTATTTCTGAAACAGAAGTTACAAAAAGCACACACACCCCCAACAACAAAATCTCTTGGAAGCAATGCACCTTCATATATACTGCCTCAATATTACTTCTAAGGAAAGAGCAATCACATAAACCTCCAGAGGAATATAATGAGGTAACCCTCTGCATATATATTTATCAACATTCTTTAATCTTTTATAATGCATACAATTTCTTGGCTGATTTACCGTTTCATGCTCATATTTACGCATACAATCGTTTTAATGTCTTAAAAAAAAATGGAGGACACATTTTTGATCTCGCATAATTTTTCGCAAGATGAAATTTAAATATTCAGGATTTCCTCCTCCACGGTTGTGTATCAATTTAATTCTAAATAAGCGCCTTACAGTTTTTTCTGATGATTTTGTTTTCTTCTAATTAATTATTATTGAGATTGACATCAATAATCTGATTGATTTAGTTTTTGATTTCACCAATCGGTCTTATAATTAAAGGAATGCATGATGAAAGAGACAAACAAATACAGGTAGGTGCATAAAAGATGGCGAGTAAAAGAGTAGACGTAAGAATACAATGACTGAAAGAAAGAAAGAGGAAATGAACGAACGAACAATGAATGAATGCTAGAAAAGATAGATAAATATGAGAATTTAAGTAAATAAATAGACCCAAGAAAAATAATGAACAAGCAAACGAACGAACATTAAATGAATGATGGATACGATAGTCTACCGAGACTTGCGAAATACATGAACATACAAACTAATAAGAATAACCAAAATGATAATGAAGGACAATAACAGATACTATAATTGTAATGAAACCAGGAATGGAAATACAATATGCAAATTGCGACAAGGAACGGTGGTTACTATTTAAGGATTTTAAAAATGTAATTTGTAAACAAAAATAAAAATATCTATTTACTGTTTTTATTAGACGGAACAATAAAACACATATCTTCTTGGATGATAAATCACTAATCTCCTCAAAAATGAGTATTCAAAGACTACAAAACAAGTCTCTATTTGTTTTATTTACCAAAAGAAGTTAATATTTTATTTGTGAGAAATTACTATGTAAACATTGATATTAGTACAACAACACAATTCTCGGACTATAAGATTTATATGTTTGTAGGCTTCACATTGTGTAAACTCCAATTTTGTTCGTTGTTCAAAAGCAATATGGCGGTACACGACAGGTCTGGTGGTTAACTGACATAAATTTAATTTTATGGCATTCATAACCTACTAATGCGAAAATATTCGAGGATGTGCAGAAGACATCCGGGATACATTTCATGAATACGTCACTCTTACTGTAACATAATCGATTAGTGTCGTAAACGTAAAATTGGGTGATTTGTGTTTATCTTTTTATCGTATAAATACATCATTAAATTGTATCATTTGTAACATTAATATCAATCACTTGTATTAATATCGACATAAAATGAAGCTTACCTATTGGCCAGTTCTACGACATGCATATTTGTATTTCGGCATCAAAGCGGAAGCACGTGTAAATTTCAGAACGGTGTATATCTACGGGTATAATGTAGAAACGCCAGCAGATCGCTAACCAAAAAAAATCTAGTATTCATATTCACAACATAAAGGGTATGTTAAGTTAACTGCTTTGTATTGAACATAGGGGTTTAAAAGGTTGATTATTGCTGTGTGTTTTGAGTATCGGCCTGGTCGGTCCCTCTGTACAACCCAGATTGGAGTTTGGATTAATCCTACCATGTAAGACAAAGCACGTGTTGGTTTTGTTTTAGTGCTGTGTCTTACTATCCAAAAAACGGCTTTGTATAGCGTGTTCCGATGTCGTTGACATCGGAACGAGTAGTCAAAGTTTCAGGAATATCTCGTACATTTGGCAACATATCGACACTCCTCCACTAATTTATGTGTAATTAATATACTTACTGTGCTGCCTTTATCCTGGCAGAATGAAAAATATGACACTTGCAAATGGACACATTTTCATGTTCCACTGACATACATTTGAATTTGTTGCAATGCGGCAGTAGTCGAGGTATGCCAAAGTATGTTCAAAGTAGGTTTATGTGGCAGATATGTTTCTTGAATGAAACAAAATGTTGCTTTACAGTTCCAATAGGCAAATATATTTTTCATTCATTTCCTTAAAGAATAATATTTCAACTTAACCCGACTTTCGCATTCCCGGCTTCCATTGCTTTCCAGCCAACTGAAATGTAGGCCAACAATTCATGAGAATTTGAATTTATTAGAGAAAAGACATCAGAAAGTCTGACAAAAACATTATAACTTTACTTTGTAGGAAAGCGATGTTATTGATTGCCAGTTGTGTGTGATATTTCTGAAAATTTGACTTTTGTTATACTGTTAGTTGACATCAGAACAAGCTACACAGCGCCATTATTTCGGCAGCAAGACCCATCACCCTCCAAAACAAAAATATCGGGTGATGTGTCTTACGTTGTCGGACTAGAGTTTGGATTTGGTGTAGTCTTACAATATAAGATGTCTCCCCAGATATTTGTGTCTTTTTAGGTAACAAAAATGCATTTATCAGGGGAGGAATCTTACATTGTAGGACTAGATTGGGTGCACTTTGCACAAGCTTGGGGTTACTATTTCTAAATTTCAAAGAAGAGGACACTCCGAAGAGAGGGTGTATCTGTATCGTATATCTGTCTAGATTTATGGACTGAAAAGGAGGACATGGACGGGAAAAAGAGAACATAGGCAAGCCTACACATGCTTCACTTTAGGAGAACATACTCCAGTTACATTTAATTTGCTTAATTTCAGACATGTTCTTGTAGTAAGGCATGCATATAAAAGACAAATGAGTAGTCCTACATTGTAGGACACATCACCCAATATTTTTGTTCATGGGGGGTGTGTGTGAATTCAGATTCTTACAAAAGAAATGGACCTATTTTCAAGTCTTGGCTGGAAAGGAATGAAAGCTGGGAATGCCAAAATCGGATTATGTTGGAATATTATTCTTAGCAACCCCAGACATTTTTCTAATACTGAAATAACTGCAAACACTATTTTCATTTCGATCTGTTTAACAGGATTCCAAAACAGATAAAATTTTTAAAATATCTCTATTAGAAAAAAACATTATGCAGGTTTTAAGTTCCAAAATATTTACAATTTTCTAGAATTTGTGTCTTTCATAAATGTATTCAGATTATGTGGCAATCATGGAACCAAATTAAAATGTTCTTTCCATAAAAAAAATGTTATAACTTTCTTTTTTGTTGAGATATTATGAAATTTGATATTCTGATTGCATTTTTCCTGCTGAATTGATTGCTGTCATTAAATCTGTTATCTGACTAAAGTATTTTTTATATATAAATGAAAAGCATATAAACACTTGACAACTTTTATGACATTTAACTTAATACAAATATATCACATTAGCAACACTTCATATGTATGTAAAACAACTTCGAAAACCAAAAATTGCAATGTTTATTCATAACTGTCATTGACACAATGTTGCAAGACCTAATTCCATGAATAGGATTCAGGTTGGTTTCATCTTCTAAATCCTGTGATGTTATATTTAGCTTCTTACAAAATGGACCAGGAAATGCTGCCATCTTTCACTTAGACCTAACGTTTCAATATTATATACCTGCACAATAATTTATCACTTTCAGACTTTATATTTTTTGTTTGTTTTGTATTTTAAAAACATTCTTGATCCTATCAAATGTTATCAATGCATGGGGAATTTAAGAACCCACTTTAAGTGTGCGTGTAATTACTTTGCTACAGTCAAAGTATAACGAAACTTTGCATTTGTCTGATAGTGATGCAATTTTTTAATCATTATTTCATCAGTCTTCCATTAAAAAATTTAAACAAATGCAGTAACATAGTGACTATAAGGTTGAACATGTTTTAAAACCGTTGACCAATTGTCAGTTCAGATATTTACAGCATTGACAACTTGAGCCTATATATAGTGGACGAAAATCTACGCTTTGTGTTCATTTTGTGATTGTATACTGTCTAACTGTACAGCAAGCATTAATATAATTTTTTTATAAAAAAATCCTTTTAGCGTGTTCTTCTGACACCAATTTGTACAAAATTAATAAAGTTTAGTTTTGGAACATCATTTGTGGAAAAGTTAAAATCGTTATCAGCTGTTAGAAAATTCAAATATGGCGGACAATTTCAGCATCCTTTTAAGTAATTTAGGCATTCATAGTTTGCATCGCATTCCAATAAAGGTCATTGGAACTTGAAAATGTGTCCATTTGCTTATGTGAGAATTTGAATTTATTCAAAACAGACATCAGAGTAATTAAAGTCTGCCTAAATCAACATGGCTTTAACTGGTGGAAAAGCTTAAGCATGTGCTGCCAGGTGTGATATATTCTTGAAAATTTCTAATGTCAGCCAACAATGGAGTCCACACAAAACTGTAATTTGGGATGTAAGACCTAGCATGAAAACATCAATAACATGTGATATGTCTTACATTACAGGACTGCATAAAAGAATGCTGTTTATTCCAGATGGATTTGTCGGCAAAACATTATTGCAAATATTGATTAATATTAGATACCAGAATTTGTTGTGGTCCTTGAGTTAAATCAGTTAAAGAGGCCTTTCAGTAGTTGGTACAAAATATTTACATATTGACTTTGAAGAGGCCTTTCAGTAGTTGGTACAAAATACCTACATATTGACTATGAAGAGGCCTTTCAGTAGTTGGTACAAAATATTTACATATTGACTTTGAAGAGGCCTTTCAGTAGTTCATACAAATTATTTACATATTAACTTTGCTGTTTGATAGCATGTAAATCCATGAGAAAAATTGCATCTCTACTTGTTGCCAGGATAATTATGTATTTCCTTGGGGTGTAAGATTGATGGTTAAAAAAAATGTGTACTGGTGGTCAAGTAAAAAATATTAGGTCATGAATGTACTAAAATGTTTTTGTATCACCCCTATTTTTTCAGCTGAGCATAGGAAATTACAACTTGCATTATATGCTCCCTCTCTCTAAGTCTGAAAATTAAAAATAAATAAACATGCACAATAATCAAACAAATGCATTGTCCAATCATGGATTTTATTAAAAGATAAAGTTCCCAGTTGCACTTTTAGCGATCTCTCATCTTTTTGCTACATGCAGTTATTAGCCAGCACATTACATAAAACATCATAAGCCAGTACAAAACTAAAATAAACCATTTTATCCAAATGACAGCCAGTTTACTTGTCACTGTCATGAAATTTGTACTTTCATCCGCCTTTTTTTTCTTCTTTCCAGAGCAGATTTAGCCAAAAGTTCATGGAGTTAAATGGTTATCGTTGCTAGTAAACTTTAAAGTCTAGCTCTCATTTCAGCAAAGTTACAAACCAACAGATTACATAAATCATTACAAAAACAATAATCCCCTTTTAATCTAAATAATTAAAAAATCTCGGCGATCATCCTGCTTACTTTGTTGTAAAAGAATGTCTTTGGCAATAATGTGTTCTCCATATGCCTTGTAAACAAGGGCAGATTTCTGAAAATTATTCGACCCAGTCACAAAAGGATTATTCACTTTTGCAGTCTTCACAATCGTGCAAACACATCAAGTGGGTCATCTCAATGTTCTATTCTCCATTTTTCTTTAAATTTACTCTCCATAGTAACTTTGCTCTGTTCGGCTTACTTCACTTTTTTGGCTGGTGATTCTGAGTGTGAATGATTTTCATCTGGAGATTGTCCCGTGTCCTCTGTCTTGGAGATTGGACAAATCCGAATAACAGCATGAAAATTCTTTTCATCAGAAATATGCACTGAAACAAACAGTGTGCATCAGATTGTTCAGGCATGCATCTCTGATGCACAGATGTGTGTAAAAGGAACACTGGTTCCGTCAATATTGAGTGACCAATCAGATGCATCTTGGCTCATTAGAAATGGATTTTTCATGTGATTGTCATGCGGTATTCATTCCAGAAATGGGAAAAGTGGGGTCCAATAGCCCTTGTCAGGTCAACAACTGCCTTCTCACCTGTCTGTGTGGGTTCAAATCTCCCATTTGGCCACTGTGGGTATGTGAGAAAGTTTGCTAGTTGCTTCTCATGGGTCGGAGGTTCTTTTCAGGGTTTTTCTGGGGTTCGTCCTCCACCATTTATACTGGCTGCCATATAATAGCCTATCTTGTGCTGAAAAACAGCGTTAAACTGTACAACAACAGTAATGATAATCGAGAATTTTTCATTTTTTAAAATTCATTTTACAGTTATCAACTTCAGTGTGTGGTATTGCATTTAAATTGAAACAGATATGCTAAATGAGTGGTCTATATTTGCATTTAAACAGCAACGTGTAATGATACTTTAATAGAGTAGTTGTCGTAAAAGGTGATCTTTTCTATTTGGATGCAATGAGTTTATTAAATTATTTTCATAAGGAAGGTCATAGGCAAGATTCAGAAATGGAAAATTCACATGAAAGTTGAAGGATAAAACATAAGGTTGCCACCGAGTCTGAGGTAACTATTCCTCCAAAGGGAATAATAAGTCAGACTTTGTGACAGCAAAACACATCAAATATGACAAAACTAAGAAACAGACATGGGTAGACAATTATCCATTACTTGAATTAACTGAACCAGAAAGAAAGAAAGATGTTTTGCAAATATTGCAAACAATATCCCAAACTGGTACAGGTTGCAAATTCTGTCAGTGTATTTGTCAGTGGAACTAACAAATTCAGGATTTATTGAAACAAATCTCATGACTGTTTTGGATTTCATTAAAACTGTGCAGCACGGTATATGTACGCTAGCCAAAATCCCTAAATTTAGCATTGCTATCACTCAGTAAAAGCTATTTCTAACGCCGATGAGAATGAAATGAAAACAACAAAAATCAGTGCTATTTAACAGTCTACACCCTAGCTCAATATGGAAAACCAGTCTACACCCTAGCTCAAAATGGAAAAGCAGTCTTCACCCTAGCTCAATATTGAAAACCAGTCACAATGGGGTTCACAAACATAGACCACACTTTATGCGAGGGTGCATGTTACTGAGAGACCTCAGGGGTCAAGCTAGACCTGAATTTTAGGGAGAAGTGACTTTTTCTTTTGGACAGGAGAGTTACCTAACTATTCATAAATAACACACTAAAATGCATAAAATTACAGACATGACTTCTGTATAGTCGGTATATTAACTAAACCCTTGTTTCCAACCGAACAACACAGACATGAGTGCATCTCTGTTTAGAAGGAGGGGTTTTCGTAATGTAATCACTCACTTTATATAGCTTCAAAGCCTTCATTACAACAGTCCATTTATAGAATTGCAAACTGATGGTTTGTTTATTTGTGTATGTCTTTTAGTAATTTTATGTATTGGTTAAACAGTATCCACTTCTCTGCTTTTTTTTAACCTATTTTTACAAATATGAGTCAAGTCAGAAAACAACTTTGACCTTACATAACATCGCTTCTTGTGAATTCCACAACCTAGCATTGTCTGACCTACATAATTGCATTTTAAAGTTAAATCTTAAAAAACAGTACATAGGCTTTACTTTCTATGAATTGTATATTTTTCTGCATATATTTTTCTCGATGATTTACAAAAACAGACAATCTAATAAACTGGTACTTCCCAGACATAGCGATGTCCGTCATTATTACACCGTTGATGGTTCACTTACAGTTTCAAACTAATTTTATGACGAAATAGTATATAAGAGACAGTTAAAATATCCAGATCACCGATTGTTATCTTAAAACACAAATTGATATTTACATACAGTTGTTAAAGATTCGAAACATAAGTTTGTATGTCATCAAAGGATAATGTGCGGAAATCGGGCCGTGATAGTTGCTGACTTACTCAGGAAAGGGTTAATGGTCAATCAGCTATCAAAACATGTCTGTGAATGTACAAGAGCTTGTTTGTCAGCTTAATTGATATAAAAACTAGACCTAGCTATTGATGTCTTGATTAATACATTTCGCTACAGCACAACACTAGAACTAACCTAGCTAAGGCAAGGGGGCATCTCAGAAAGTATGGTCAGTCAACATACCTCTAACAAAATCAAAGGGTGAAGTCGTTTTTGCTTTCCTAAGAGAAGAAGGTGAAGTTTACATTTTTTAGGCGACTTCGTCGCCCATTTCGCCTGGTAGCATGACCCTTGGCACCTCCCAAACATCTGCTAGACATTGAGAAAACCATCGGGGGTGTAGTAGGGAACTGGACTATTTAATGATTGAATCCTTAGTGTGCTTTTTCTAATGAAGTTGTTTGAGATTCTGTATAAATTACATTTATTTTCAAAATGTACAGCATGTGAAAGATCGTTAACATTGATCCAGCTGGTTTCAACAACCTTCATGTGTACGCGAAAACATCTGTGTAGATGTCACTGCTTTTCGTTTTGTTAATTAGTCTGGTTCCTGGAGTGGTATTTAATAGTATAGTGCCAAGTAGGAAGTCAGTGTAGCAGGGAACTAGACTATCTGTTGATACACCACCAAATTAGATTCCATTTTTTTTTCAAAAACTAGCAACATTTATTTTGTGAGACATTGTCTACGTCAGAACTCAATTTTTTTATTGTTCATTCAGTACAGTATTGATGTCTCATCATTGAGGATATCTCTACCTGCCAGTTCAGGAATTCTCTTTATTTTAAGTATTTGTTTTGCTTCATTGCCTTGCAACCTTTGATCACAGTTATGAGTGAGTCAGTTATGTTAAGGTAGTTTAATTAGATTACATACAGTGTTTTATCTCCTCATGCGTCAAACGTGCAGACTTTTTACAAATTTGATGCACAAAAATCATTGATAGTACGTAAATTGATGCACCCCAATGTTATGTTTTGCAGTGAACAAACAAAAAAGGTTTGGTCTAAATATCATCCTCAGTACATAAATTGACACACCCCAATATTATATTTTGCTGATTAACACAAAAATTAAGGTTTTGGTCTAACTACTTTAATGGCTAGATTACAACTCTCCCAAATGGAAAACACGCACACATCAGTTTCTTACGCTAATGTTATCATAATACATAGGGTTTCATCTGAGTGGAACTGACCTTATGTGACCTGTAACTGTCACATCTTTTGTAGCAACAGGATGTTAGAACCGTATAATCACCATACCCAAGAAAGAGGCGGAATATAAACACATGATTTAAGGTGATTCTCACAAGAAACTATTGTTTTATGCACACCTTTGTCATGCAATCAAGCAACAATTTCCATTTGCTCAATTGTACGCCTTGCGTTGTCCTAAGATATTGTCAGCATTTAGCTAAAAATGTCGTCCAAGGCACACAAAAAATAAAATAGATCCGAAATAAATGAAATTATCTTTTGGACCACATTGATGACCGATTGATGATAATACACTGTATTATAACTATTGTTATTGAACCAGTGGAGCCTTCATCATCCAAATACGAGGTGACGATTACTCGTAAGATAAAACGTATTTTATGCAGCAATGGTTGAAAACACAGCTGGCTACGTTTAAAAAAAAGTTAAGTTGAGTGAAGAATGTGACAGTGAAGACACCTTTATGTTTTGCCATATATGTACAGAGGCTTAAAAAAAACAAATGTGCAAAAAACAATAGCTTTCAGAACAGTACACTAGCAGGGCATGCTTGGTTGCCAAAACTCAAACTGCTGATTGAAGGTCCACAACACGAGGCAGATTTGAATGCAGATTTACAAAAACATTCTATTAAACAAGACAAAGCAATCAAAGTGCTACTTAATTGTGTACCTAGGCTGAGTGTAGACAACATCCCTTTTTTAAAATACAAATCTCTTCTTAATTTAGTACATGACTTAGCGGCTGAAGAAATTGATGCTGTTTGGCATTTTGAAGAATTTATTATGACTAGGCTACTAACTGTTCTGAAGTACTGGAGACTATCAAACATTGTTGAGAATAATCTTATACGTGACCTGCAAAATTTGTCATTTGTGACAGCAATGGCAGATGAAAGTACTGACATAGCCAACAATGAAAGCCTTGCCATATTTTGCTCAGATTATTTCTGATGACATTCAACCATCAACATGATTTTTAACAAATATAGAAGGTTCAGACGCTTCTGGCATGTGAATTGCCTTATTGGCTTTAGTCACATTATAACTAATATTTTCGTTATGTATTTAAACAATATGATTATTTTTTTAAAACTACTGAAAACTGATCATCGGCTTGAATGAGACTCATAGGTTTGGATTTTGACTCGCTGTTTTTTGCCTTGACGAGTAATATAACTTACATAAAGCCATCTGTAGATAAAACACCGTACATACACAATAAAATTCGTAACTTTCGATTGATCAAGTGAAATGAGTTCACCAGACATACTACCTGCTAGATCTTAAGCATGTAGGATTTGCATGATTTTTAACTTTTTTTTATATCCCACATCCTTTATTTGATTCAAATGATGTAATTGATATGATAATAAAAAGGAGGTCAGCTTTTAATTCATTGCAACAATACAGAAAATACTTCTGCAGGTCAGTTATCAAATTAGGTTCTCAGAGAAACTCTTGCGGACATAGCTGTTATGGTAGATTGACACATTTTATGTTTAAATACACATTTGCATTTATGCTGATTACACTTAAGAGGAACTTAGAGATAGAAATAAAACACAAATTTCACTTAATAAAAATTATGTAAGTTTCATTTAAATATTAATGTATTGCTTACACTAGGCGTAAGTGACATTTTCATTGATCAAAATTTCCTTGAATATCTTTAATTAAGGTGTACTAAGGATGTCGTTTGGAAAGAAAATGTACCAAATTATATGACAGCTTATTAAAAACTGATAATGTCAAAATGTTGATTGAAATTTCCAGGTCCCATCTACTGATTTCGACCATAAAACGAGCGATATATCATCGTTTTAGTTACCAATTTTGATCATGATTTTCTTCAAGTTCAACAAACGTAGATAAATTCTGGGTATTTTCTGGTTTAAAAAATGGGATCCATGCCTGACCCCACATTGTAAGCAGGTTCACAAGTTATCAGCGTGCGAGTTATCAAGGGAGTAGTGTACTGATTTCCAGTATTATTAGCATTGTTATTATTGCTTTTATTATTATTATTGTTATTATTATTATCAAGAGATTCTATTTAGTACACAATTCCACAAAATCATAAAAATATCACATGCTGATTTCCAATATAATTGGTATTGTTATTATTGCTTTTTTTATTATCGTTATTATTATTATTATTATTAGTAGTAGTAGTAGTAGAATGTAGTAGTAGTAGTAGTATTAATATATTCTATTTATTACACAATACCACATAATCATAAAATACTTGTACATATTGTTCATTCCCAAACTTAAGTTCCACATAAGATTACTGTATCCAGCTGATAAAACACTAATGTCCCTGCTGATTGACAGTTTACATATTATTGTGAAACAGACAGTTGACTATTTGTTTAGCCATCTTGTATAATTGTGTTTAGGAACAGCTGTTCGTACTTCAAACAATATGTGGATTAACCATTTGTTCAGCTTGTCGAGATCAAAAGAGAGTGCTTACGTGAGAGGCCTGTGCTAATAGGAAAGGAAGGAGCTTACCACTTAATTTGGCTATTGTTATTCACATGTGAATCAAACTTTGCCCTCTTTTACAGACAGGTTCTGTAAATGTTATATGGCCCCTGGTCCTAGTCAAAACACTGCCTATTAAAGTTTATCCAGCAACAGTCAGGTGCTTGAGTTTTCAAACTAGGTTCATCTGCCATTGAAGTAGGTTGAAGAGTGATGGTATCTGAGAAATGCCAAAGTAGGTTGAAATAAATGTTAAGTTTCTCTAAGGCAACAAATATATTTAATCAAATTCAGCTGAGGTGATTAGACCTAATTGTTTTTATTATAAAGAAAATACATCTTTAATGCTCTTCAGTCAACCTAGACATTGATTGTCCACCTTTGCACTTCGGACAACTGAAATGGTGGGCTGCTAAGTTTGTTAGATTATCCTTGAACAGTTCCATTGTTAATTTTGAACAGAGCATGCGATACAGCACCCATTTTTCATTCTGTATGTTGTTGACCCCAAATCCCCATCGTTACTATCAGTTTAAGCATGGATAATTTGGGGTAAGATGTTCACCTCAAATCCCCATCATTAATATCAGTTTCAGCATGGGGATTTGGGGTAAGATGTTGACCCCAAATCCCCATCATTAATATCAGTTTCAGCATGGGGATTTGGGGTAAGATGTTGACCCCAAATCCCCATCATTAATATCAGTTTAAGCATGGGGATTTGGGGTAAGATGTTGACCCCAAATCCCCATCATTAATATCAGTTTAAGCATGGGGATTTGGGGTAAGATGTTGACCCCAAATCCCCATCATTAATATCAGTTTAAGCATGGGGATTTGGGGTAAGATGTTGACCCCAAATCCCCATCATTAATATCAGTTTAAGCATGGGGATTTGGGGTAAGATGTTGACCCCAAATCCCCATCATTAATATCAGTTTCAGCTTCTCATTGTAGGACTATACAGATGATCACTTTTGCAGAGTGAAATACACAAGGCCTTAACTTAGTAATAAGAATATGTCAAGTTGAGTGATCTAGCAAGAAGCTGTTGAGGTCCATTAGGTTTTGTAATTGGAGGGAATCAAGGTCTAAGTCTACATTACAAATATTTAGTTGAAGATAATGTTTGCCTTTGCTGCATCCGATCACACTTATGAATTTTTTAAATACATGTTTTCCAAGTTGACAATAGCAGATCATAATATTTCATCACACTTTCAGAAAGCTCATCTGACTAGAGGAAAAGTATAGACAGTCTTGCTGAGTGGCACATCTGCTCTTCCTGCCTGACTGAGTAGGTCTTGCTGAGTGGCACATCTGCTCTTCCTGCCTGACTGAGTAGGTCTTGTTAGGGTTGGCATGTCTGCCCTTCCTGCCAGATATCTATAGTCGAATATTTATCTTTTCAATCTTAGCAGTTAAAACTTAGTTCATTTCTTTAATAAGCCAACACAAAACCCCAATTTACAGTACAGTATTTACAAAACTGGACCAGGTACATGTACTTTGCCATTTCTTATACTGAATAGTCGTATAATGCAGAATCGTGGCATCTATTTTCTTGACATCAGAGGTCAAATGATTGTATAATACAACGAACCTATGTTGGGTAAAGGTCGATTGCTATCAAACACCTATGTGACATGGTTTGGCAAATATAATACAGCATCATCGAACTGATAAGGAAAATGGTGTAGTAGTTGGCAAAGTGCTGATTTAAAAAAGTGAAACCTGGGCATGATACATATTAGTAAAAAAAAATATTTTTGAGAAGAGATATTCATGAGACAAAACCAGTGAGATATTGAAATTCATACATAACAACCAGAAAGAACAAGCTGGTTAAGCTAGCATTGTATATGCATATTTAGACAGCAGACCATGAATGGGGGGTTCTCAGTACAGAATAGTATTTATACACTGAGAAAGAACAAATTAAACTCAAAAACAATCAACAGATTAGTGCTAATATAACCAGAGGGTACATCTTAGGAGGATTTTGATTTCAACAGAATCCTAACAGATTGTCACAGGAAGAAGGGTGTGTTTCAGTATTAGGTGATAATGAACTAAGGACATTTATCTACCTACCCCTTTATTTTCCTACTCCCCCTTATTTTAATGACAAGAAAAAAAATCACCCCTTATATAAAATCATCTGTTTTATCAAATGTTTATTTGTGTGCCACTTACCACTGATAAAATATCAGGTATGTATATATAATATCAGGTATGTATATATAATATCTGTGTATTATGTCTTCCCTAATTTTGTTTTCAAATTAATTGATTAAAAAAATAATCTGTTCCAGATCATCTGATATCAGACAATCAAGATCATGTCCTTTAGAGGAGGTGGAGGAAGAGGAGGTCGAGGAGGGGGAGGGGGAGGTCGAGGAGGTGGAGGTAATTTCTTTGTTTTATTGGTTCCATCTGGATAGAAAATGTACATCTTCTGAAATGTACAACTCTAAAGAGCAAATTAGATTTTTTTTGTGTTTACAAGCCCAATGGGCACATCACATTGCAGGATTATCCTGATCTGAAATTAGAGGACCCCTGTTGTTTTACTTTCAAATGTTTTGATCACTGCAATGAAGAGAAAGCAAGAACAGTGAATTTTGTATAAGTATATTTTGCTCATTAAATTAGCATTGTGACCCTCATTAACTTCTTTATTGCGATTTTGTATCGGCTTTGTCATCTTTGCCTGCTAAGTACATTGATAGTTGCTCTTGGATCTTAAAATCCCACAGATCAGTCACCACATAATACACTAGGTGATCCATGTCAGTCTATCGGTCACCACATAATACACTGGTAGATCCATGTCAGTCTATCAGTCATCACATAATACACTAGTAGATCCAGGTCAGTCTATCAGTCATCACATAATACACTAGTAGATCCAGGTCAGTCTATCAGTCATCACATAATACACTAGTAGATCCAGGTCAGTCTATGAGTCACCATAGAATACACTGGTAGATCCATGTCAGTCTATCAGTCTTCACATAATACACTAGTAGATCCAGGTCAGTCTATCAGTCATCACATAATACACTAGTAGATCCAGGTTAGTCTATGAGTCACCATAGAATACACTGGTAGATCCATGTCAGTCTATCAGTCTTCACATAATACACTAGTAGATCCAGGTCAGTCTATCAGTCACCATAGAATACACTGGTAGATCCATGTCAGTCTATCAGTCATCACATAATACACTGGTAGATCCAGGTCAGTCTATCAGTCATCACATAATACACTAGTAGATCCAGGTCAGTCTGTCAGTCATCACATAATACACTAGTAGATCCAGATCAGTCTATCAGTCATCACATAATACACTAGTAGATCCAGGTCAGTCTATCAGTCATCACATAATACACTAGTAGATCCAGGTCAGTCTATGAGTCACCATATAATACACTGGTAGATCCATGTCAGTCTATCAGTCATCACATAATACACTAGTAGATCCAGGTCAGTCTATGAGTCACCATAGAATACACTGGTAGATCCATGTCAGTCTATCAGTCTTCACATAATACACTAGTAGATCCAGGTCAGTCTATCAGTCACCATAGAATACACTGGTAGATCCATGTCAGTCTATCAGTCATCACATAATACACTAGTAGATCCATGTCAGTCTATCAGTCATCACATAATACACTAGTAGATCCAGGTCAGTCTGTCAGTCATCACATAATACACTTGTAGATCCAGATCAGTCTATCAGTCATCACATAATACACTAGTAGATCCAGGTCAGTCTATCAGTCATCACATAATACACTAGTAGATCCAGGTCAGTCTATCTGTCATCACATAATACACTAGTAGATCCATGTCAGTCTATCAGTCACCACATAATACACCAGTAGATCCATGTCATTCTGTCAGTCACCACATAATACACTTGTAGATCCATGTCAGTCTGTCAGTTAACACATAATACACTGCTAAATCCATGTCAGTCTCTCAGTCACCACATAATACACTGCTAGATCCATGTCAGTCAGTTACCACATAATACACTTAGTCTAGTAGATCCATGTCAGTCATGTCACCACATAAACCACTGGTAGATCCATGTCAGTCTGTCAGTTACCACATAATACACTTGTAGATCCATGTAAGTCTATCAGTTACCACATAATACACTGGTAGATCCATGTCAGTCTCAGTTACCACATAATACACTGGTAGATTCATGTAAGTCTATCAGTCACCACATAATGCACTGGTAGATCTATTTCAGTCTGTCATTTACCACATAATACACTGGTAGATCCATGTCAGACTGTCAGTTACCACATTATACATTTAGTCTTGTAGATCCATGACAGTCTATCAGTCACCATATACTACACTGGTAGATCCAAGTCAGTGCTGATTATTCTTTCAGTCATTTAAAATGGACATTGTTGAACTTTATCTGCAGGAGTGTGATGGTAAATCTGGGTCGACACTATGAATAGTTTACCATCTTTTTCATGGTTATGTGTCCTGTACATGTTACATGATTTGGTTTGTTATATAGTCGGCACTAATTGGATAGAGTGTACATGGATCTCACAGAGTATTCAGTATTCTCAGGGATGCTTTAAGTTTGCAGGTTTGAACTTTTTGTTAAAAAAGATTCTCAGGTTAGGAATATGTTGCTTGTTGGTCTCCATGCTTGGCAACTTTCCTGATCAGAAGATTTTTGTTTAACTTGCAATGCATTGCTTTTCTATTTAAGAAAATAAGGTATCAAAGAAACCATATTCATACGAATGGTAAATGACTTTTAAAACAGTTTTACACAAAATTAAACAATTTTGACATTGCTATGGCTTGATTCTCACTCCAGGTTAATGCAGGCTAAACAAAATCTACTAATAGTCTCCCAAAGCTATAGTTTGAAAAAGATACATGTTCCTTCTCTGATACTGCATAGTAACATTGTAAAAAAGTTAATGCGTACTATTGATACTAGTGATATTACAGTAAAAACTGTATTTATTGGTGAAATACTATGTACTTTATTACAATCACTTACACCCAGATCTGACATCATATAATCAGTGTTTATTTGTAATATCAAGTCCAGTAATAAATCATACATTATGGTATACTGATGACCAATACAGTAGACCTTGGTCAGCAATGTAGTAATTCTTCAAAATATTAACACTTATTGAAGCTTTTTTCTTCTCCATATTAGGATTTCGGGGAGGTGGTCGAGGTGGAGGAAGAGGGGGCAGAGGTGGTGGTGGAGGAGGAAGGAATTATTATCAAGATCAGGGTCCTCCTGAGGAGGTAATAGGTAAGTCGGTTTCTTGCAGAAGGGTGCAAGAGACATATGCCTTTAATAAAATGGAGTTGTTAACTTTGCTGGTCAAAGACTGGATTTTGTCCAGTTAATCAGTGAGCCATATCATTGAAGTTTGGTCAAGAGGTAGAACTGTCGATAGTGGAATGATAATACATGTGTGATGTGATGGACGTTCTTTCTATCTGTAGTTTATTTTTAGCATAAGTATTGGCTTTGAGCTAGGTCATTTTGCCTGGAATGGATTCCATTCATACTGTGCTGGTAGTTGATTCTCATTTATGAACTGTGAAGTCACCATTTATTGTCAATCAACAGCCATACATATATGGACTACAGAATGCCTTTGATTGGACTGTTGTGGGTCTTTAATCATGTTTGACTAGCTTTTAATTTCTGTGTGACAGATTACATACTGTCATATTGGTAATCACTTTGCAGTAATCAGGTGTAAGAATTAACTTTCCTAGAATCTTCTACTCTCCCTCCCTCTCTGCTAATTACATTTATAATATTTGTAATTCCAAATGTTAATTTAGTTAATCCTAATACCGCTGTAATTATAATTCAAATATATGATTTGATTGTCTTGGTTATGCTGCTCTTGTCTGTGTTGGAATCATAATTGTCAAATTTGTTTCCTTTATAAATACATTCACATTGTAATGAATAACATTTTCAATGGAGATGGTGGTAGCCCACTTGGTGCAATAATCCAGGTAATCAGCACCTGGGTAATTGATATTTTACTGTATTAAGTTTGTATATTCTAGTCCTTAGACCTTATCATTCAGACTTTTTCCCATGGTCATAAATCTTAACAGAATTATGCAGCTGGTGAGACATGACAATACTGTAATTAAGACTGGGTAGTAGTAGCTACCTATTTTCAATACATTTTTGATGTTATATTAGTAGAATCTTCTATTACGTTACTTCCAATTATTGTTTTAAAAGATGCACACACGCACACACACACACACACACACACATATATATATATATATATATATATATATATATATATATATATATATATATATATATATATGTAGTGATCATAAGGAAATGTGCAGTGTAATAAAAAATATATTAGTTTTTGTTTAATAACTCTCATTTCAAGAAGAGTTTACCTTAAATTGTTTCCAGGGGACATAATTTTTCAAGAAGAGTTTCCAGGGGACATAATTTTTCTTGCCCAACTAGCCTGAAGAGCTAAAGAGCATTGTTGGGCAAGTAAAATATGTAATCAGGGCAAATTTGAAACAGAAAAAGAATACACATTCACATTTTGTGACCATTTTCCTGAATTATTCTTGCCAGACTAGTGGGCTAAAACTGGAATCATTGTCCCTAGCAGCCTTAATTCCTGCAAGTCATTGTTTCAGAACTTGGCACCATGATGCACACCTGTGAAGATGATCTAGTGTGCAAGTGTACCAATGAAAAGGTGCCATACTTCAATGCACCAGTATATTTGGAAAATAAGCAACAGATTGGGAAAGTGGATGAGATTTTTGGACCAATCACAGATTTTGTATCCTTTTCTATCATAGAATGTGTTTGCATGTGTAAGACAAATTTTGATACAGCAATTGTTATAAAACATTAATTGTGATTTTTATTTAAGCATATCTCATACATGTACTCAGTGTCAAAATAAGCGTCATGTTTTTCATATCTGTTTACTGCTGAATCTCTTACAACAAAAGGGAGATAAATGCCCTCGGTAGTTATAGAGCTGTTTTTTTTAAATGATGTTTACTGGCTAACTTGAAATCTTTAGTCTTTTCTAAATACTAAACACTTTCTAAGGCATTTCATACATGCCACCTTTCTTGACAATGTTGGTGGTGGTGGACATCAAGACTAAACAAAAGTAGGCTTTGTTGTCCCAGGGGGAGGGTGTGGTGGGTCACTGTGTGACTTAAGTAATCACAAGGTTCCTGTGCAGGTCTGGAATTCTGGAAAAAAGTCTTAAATTTGAAAACTGCTTTTCCGGCCTTGAAAAGGTCAGAAATTTAAAAAAAAATGACTTAAAAGTCTGGGAAAAGTCTTAAAATTTTGTTGTTCCCATTCACATGATGTCATTAACACTCTTTCCCTTCACTGAGTTTAATTGTCATATTTGGTCCTGGACAAGACATTCTGTCATAGTTTGAACCATGCATGGAGGAAGGTTTACAAATGCATGTTTAACAATAAGGGCTACCTACACAGTCCTAAAGGCCAAATCCTTGTGCAGTTCATATTAGATAATTCAGTTCAGCAAATAGGCCTACTGGCTGATGATAGTGATGGCAGTTTATTTTAAAGCTATGAATTACATCAAATTATTGGAGCCAGAAAAGTGTTATAAGTGAGCACTTTAGCTGATTGCTTGATTGAAATTGAACTTTGAACTGAGTGGATCATGCATGTAATCAGAACTGGAACTAACTTCATTTTGAAAGCTCGAAAATATACTACACTGCAAATGTCTGTAAATTGTTTGACCAAAATCAACACACCATATAACAAATTCATAACTTTCAAACAATAGATATGTAATTTCAGTACGTCTGGTCACCAGCATAAGAGATTAACTCTAATTCTTGAGGAGTGTTTTAATATATTGCTTGTATATTTCTTTTACTAATCACTTTACCGGTAGAAGAATGAGTGCAATTTAAACAATGAATAGTAACATAGATTTATATTCTTTGATTAACATGGATTATGTTTTTTGTTTCAGAGTAAATCAATGCAAGGTGAATTCTAATGTACACTCTGGAATGATTTACCACAAAATTATCCTAGATATGAATAACATGGGGATATGTTTTCAGTGTGTTCTGAATTCACTTGAAGAAATGCAGGGATATCACAAATTTATTTAATTTAGTGTACTATAAAAAGTGTTTATATTTTAATGTTTGCAAGTTCCCAAAGTCCAGAAAATTGTGATTTCAATTTTTAATCCGCTTTTTGTGTAATATCTTAAGGTTTATGAGTGGAAAGAGAAAACAAGAACTTTAATATGTAATAATGAGGGTAAATCCAAAAATGTTTACTGTTCTCCTTAAAAATACATAATTCAAAATACCTTGACCATAGATACATATATCCTTATAAGGGTCCAGATCAATTTCACAAATAATCTAAAAATAAAATTACGAAGTAAATATATTTATTTGATCAAAATACCACTTTCAGAACAAGTAATTTAAGAAAGAGGAACGTATGCAGAGCTTATGTTAGTAAACAATCTTTGTTTGGAGCTAAAGTATCAAAAAGGCATTACCCATTAGCAGTGAAAAAATGTACATAATAAACACAAAGAACAGTTTCCAAAACTTGGTCCAGCTGGCTAAGCTAGCTATGTATATGCTCCATCAGCACAGGTGTCTCAGCATAGAACAGTAGTCATACACTGGTGAGAAACAGATTTAGCTTAGAAAAAACAGATAAATGCTTATGCAGCTAGAGGTGACATCTTTTAAAGATTTTGATTTCATAAGGACTCTAACAGAGTGTAGCTAGAAGAAAGATAGATATCGTAGTGTTAGGTATATAGTGAACTATGGCCATTTCGTCCTCTGATTCCATTTTGTTCTACTTCCCCCCCCCCTTTATTTTTGTAACAAGTGGGTACCCCCCCAATTAGATAACATCCAGGCAGCATTTGTGAAGTGAAAGTACTGGATCTGCAGCTGTAGAAGAAAGTATAGGAGCTAAATGGTTAACATCTGGGTTACAATGACTTCCTTTTTAAATATAATTTCCCTTTCATATTACATTTATTTATTTCTGTATTGGTTTTATGTTTGTTTCTTGTATTTAAATTAGTAACTAAAGCAGAACACTTAATACCCTGAGTAGCCACTGAAAACTGGTCATTGAAAAGTCACTGAATTTCAGATCTGTATTAGCCTTGTTTCATGGATTATTTTATTAATTAAGTTTTATGTTATGCTATTGAGTTTTCATTTTAATTTTGTTGATTTTATTTGATGTCACATTCTTGGACCAATCTTTTTGTGTGCCACTGTGGACCTGTTTTTTAAAGAATGCCTGGACATTGTGTTTATAACCCTTGTGGGAAGAAGCTGATGACTTCAAAGCCTGGATAGGGCCTTCCAGACTTAAGACTTAAAAGCCTGGATAGGTCCTTCCAGATTTAAGACTAAAGCATCTTGTCAGCTATGCAGGTCAATACACTTGTCACATTATTAGGTCTGGAATTTGTTGTTGTTGTAGGATTTAATGCCATTTTTCAACACATGATAGGCTATATATGGTGGCCAGTATTAATGGTGGAGGAAGAACCCGGGAAAACCTTGGAAAGAACCACCAACCCACAAGAAGCTACTGGCAAGCTTTCTCACATACCCAGACTGGCTGAACCTGAGACTCAAACCCACACAGACAGAGGTGAGATGGCAGTGATCTGTAACGGAGAGTGCTTTAGACCACTTGGCCACTTGGGGCCCACCTTCTTTTTGGTCTGGAAAAGGTCTTAAATCTTTCTCTAAATTTGTGGCGGGAACCATGTAATCAGCATTGTACAGTTGAGAATATGTATATATAGTCATATAAGCCTGCAGAAAAACATTGGAAATTCAGTATGAATACAAGAAAGTTAAATACTTGAAGCATTTAATACACTTCAAAACAAAACTTGCTGATTTTGTATTTTCATACATATCATCACCACTCACATATACACACAAATACACAATCATAGCTGTACAGACCTAAACTAAATTAGAAATATATTGATGGAACATGGATGCTTCTCCACAATGACTGAAATGACCTAAATGCAGTAATGAATTGTGGGTAAAACATGTCCCAACAGCTATCTTGCTGGGGCAAAACAGTATAATGGTTCTGCCACTGTAATCCATTATCAAATAAGATCAGAATTCTGTCAGTATGCACTTTCCATATTTTCTGATTTATTCTTGAATTACTCCAAATTGTAACCATATGCTGTACATTGGCATATGTACATCGCAGTTCTAGATACAGACTGTGCTAGACAGTGGAATATATACTTGTAGATACAGACTTTGCTGGACAGTGGAGTATATACTTGTAGATACAAACTTTGCTGGACAGTGGAGTATATACTTGTAGATACAGACTTTGCTGGACAATGGAGTATGTACTTCTAGATACAGACTTTGCTGGACAGTGGAGTATGTACTTGTAGATAGATACTTTGCTGGACAGTGGAGTGTGTACTTCTAGATACAGACTTTGCTGGACAGTGGAGTATGTACTTGTTGATACAGACTTTGCTGGACAGTGGAGTATGTACTTGTATATACAGACCTTTGCTGGACAGTGGAGTATATACTTGTAGATACAGACCTTTGCTGGACAGTGAAATATGTACTTGTAGATGCAGACTTTGCTGGACAGTGGAGTATGTACTTGTAGATAGATACTTTGCTGGACAGTGGAGTATGTCTTGTAGATAGATACTTTGCTGGACAGTGGAGTATGTCCTTGTAGATACAAACTTTGCTGGACAGTGGAGTATATACTTGTAGATAGATATTTTGCTGAACAGTGGATTATGTACTTCTAGATACAGACTTTGCTGGACAGTGGAGTATGTACTTCTACATACAGATTTTGCTGGACAGTGGAGTATGTACTTGTAGATACAGACTTTACTGGACAGTGGAGTATGTACTTGTAGATACAGACCTTTGCTGGACAGTGAAATATGTACTTGTAGATACAGACTTTGCTGGACAGTGGAGTATGTACTTGTAGATTCAGACTTTGTTGGACAGTGGAGTATGTACTTGTAGATACAGACTTTGCTGACAGTGAAGTGTGTACTTGTAGATAGATACTTTGTTGGACATTGGAGTATGTACTTGTAGATACAGACTTTGCTGGACAGTGAAATATGTACTTGTAGATAGATACTTTGCTGGGCAGTGGAGTATGTCTTGTAGATAGATACTTTGATGGACAGTGGAGTATGTACTTGTAGATACAAACTTTGCTGGACAGTGGGGTATGTACTTGTAGATACAGACTTTACTGGACAGTGGAGTATGTACTTGTAGATAGATAATTTGCTGGACAGTGGAGTATGTACTTGTAGATGCAAACTTTGATGGACAGTGGAGTATGTACTTGTAGATTCAGACTTTGCTGGACAGTGGAGTATGTACTTGTAGATACAGACTTTGCTGGACAGTGGAGTATGTACTTGTAGATTCAGACTTTGCTGGACAGTGGAGTATGTACTTGTAGATGCAGACTTTGCTGGACAGTGGAGTATGTAATTGTAGAAACAGACTTTGAGGCTTTCAAATGATCCTTGGAGGGTTTGAAGGTAATACAAGTTTTATTTGTTTTCATCTTTGTATTCAGTAGAGACCAGTTGGTACTGTTTGAACAACTTGCCTGAAGATTTTATTATATTTTTCTTTGCATTGAAGATGATCTTTCTACACTTGCACTGCATTGAGGGAGTATCAAACATACAGTGGTATGGTAGACGACAGCTGTGTGTGGACATTTTACCTTTAATGAATAATCACTTTCAAACTACCATTCCAAAAACTGAAATAATCATGCTTTGCGTTTTCAGAATTACACAACATATGGAGTAAATCTTAAAGAAACATTGCTGCTGATCAAATATTACTAAAAAGCAATTAACATATATGACTTAAGCAGTTTTATACAAGGCAGAGAAGTGTAATATTTATTGTTTCTTCAATACACATATGATTTACCTAATTTGCAACCAACTGGGCTGTCCCACTTGTACACCTTATTTATGCAAGTTATCCAAAATGGATTCTCCCATGGCAGTGCTCAAATGTCCCATGGCAATGCTCAAACAACTAATAATGCTAATCACCATAACTGTTGTCATTGTGTAATTGGGGGAATGGTGGTTGTTTATTTTTGACCACCTTTGCCTTTTAATTGCCTCTGACATTTATTTATGTAAAATTCCCAGGGTGATAGTAGTGATAGTTTACTGTTTACACAGTTGACAGGATATGAACATAGATGACAGTGATGAAAAATGTCTTTATGTTTTCTTGTCTTAATAAGATTTATTGGAAATGGTATTCATGTTAATACAGTAGTGTTAGGAAATCAGGGACTTGAAAATCACATTTATTGTATGACATACCATGACATGGGAGGTTTGACATGGATGCACATGACCCAGATCGTGATCCTCATAATGCCAGCAGACTACTAATCATCATCAGCAAAGACCCAGGTAGTGATCCTCATAATGCCAGCAGACTGCTAATCATCATCAGCAAAGACCCATGTTGTGATCCTCATAATGCCAGCAAACTGCTAATCATCAGCAGCAAAGACCCAGGCAGTGATCCTCATAATGCCAGCAGACTGCTAATCATCATCAGCAAAGACCCAGGCAGTGGTCCTCATAATGCCAGCAGACTGCTAATCATCATCAGCAAAGACCCATGTTGTGGTCCTCATAATGCCAGCAGACTGCTAATCATCATCTGCAAGGACCCATGTTGTGGTCCTCATAATGCCAGCAGACTGCTAATCATCGTCAGCAAAGACCTAGGCAGTGGTCCTCATAATGCCAGCAGACTGCTGATCATCACCAGCAAAGACCCATGTTGTGTTCCTCATAATGCCAGCAGACTGCTAATCATCGTCAGCAAAGACCCAGGCAGTGGTCCTCATAATGCCAGCAGACTGCTAATCATCATCAGCAAAGACCCATGTTGTGGTCCTCATAATGCCAGCAGACTGCTAATCATCATCAGCAAAGACCGATGTTGTGGTCCTCATAATGCCAGCAGACTGCTAATCATCGTCAGCAAAGACCCAGGCAGTGGTCCTCATAATTCCAGCAGACGGCTAATCATCATCAGCAAAGACCCAGGTCATGATCCTCATAATGCCAGCAGACTGCTAATCATCAGCAGCAAAGACCCATGTTGTGGTCCTCATAATGTCAGCAGACTGCTAATCATCATCAGCAAAGACCCATGTTGTGGTCCTCATAATGCCAGCAGACTGCTAATCATCATCAGCAAAGACCCTGGTCATGATCCTCATAATGCCAGCTGACTGCTAATCATCAGCAGCAAAGACCCAGGTCGTGATCCTTATAATGCCAGCAGACTGCTAATCATCATCTGCAAAGACCCATGTTGTGGTCCTCATAATGCCAGCAGACTGCTAATCATCATCTGCAAAGACCCATGTTGTGGTCCTCATAATGCCAGCAGACTGCTAATCATCGTCAGCAAAGACCTAGGCAGTGGTCCTCATAATGCCAGCAGACTGCTAATCATCACCAGCAAAGACCCATGTTGTGTTCCTCATAATGCCAGCAGACTGCTAATCATCATCAGCAAAGACCCAGGCAGTGGTCCTCATAATGCCAGCAGACTGCTAATCATCGTCAGCAAAGACCCATGTTGTGTTCCTCATAATGCCAGCAGACTGCTAATCATCATCAGCAAAGACCCAGGCAGTGGTCCTCATAATGCCAGCAGACTGCTAATCATCGTCAGCAAGGACCCATGTTGTGTTCCTCATAATGCCAGCAGACTGCTAATCATCATCTGCAAGGACCCATGTTGTGGTCCTCATAATGCCAGCTGACTGCTAATCATCAGCAGCAAAGACCCAGGTCGTGATCCTTATAATGCCAGGAGACTGCTAATCATCATCTGCAAAGACCCATGTTGTGGTCCTCATAATGCCAGCAGACTGCTAATCATCATCAGCAAAGACCCATGTTGTGGTCCTCATAACGCCAGAAGACTGCTAATCATCATCAGCAAAGACCCATGTTGTGGTCCTCATAATGCCAGCAGACTGCTAATCATCAGCAGCAAAGACCCATGTTGTGGTCCTCATAATGCCAGCAGACTGCTAATCATCAGCAGCAAGACCCAGGTCGTGATCCTCATAATGCCAGCAGACTGCTAATCATCAGCAGCAAAGACCCATGTTGTGGTCCTCATAATGCCAGCAGACTGCTAATCATCAGCAGCAAAGACCCAGGTCGTGATCCTCATAATGCCAGCAGACTGCTAATCATCATCAGCAAAGACCCATGTTGTGGTCCTCATAATTCCAACTGACTGCTTTGGAAGTTTTAGGCTGCCTTTATAATGATGAGATATTTATATGCTGTACACGACCAAGACATCTTTATCATCAGCAAGTTATTCATGAATTCATTATGTAGACATGACTACAAATTTACAAATACTTAGGTTGTCATTTTGTGGCAGTAAGTCTTTAAGACAACATAGATGTATCAATTTGCCATCATGTCTGCATAATCATGTCAACATTGCAATTAGTAATGAGTCTTGAAGATGTAAACAGAAATATCTGCTTTATTATTTATGCTTTAAAAATATCTCACCATGTTAACCATAGTTTAATGCAAGCAGAGACTGCCATTTGTGAACCATGAAGCCCCAGATATTGGTTACTGTAATACCAGCAGACTGGGTCTGTGTTAATCATGGAAAGTAAATGGAAAGAACAGTATATGTATTGGTTTGCCGATTTATTATATTATGTCACATCTGCCATTTTGTGCCCCAACTGCTTGCAGCTGATGGGAGGGGGTGATTGTATCCTGTCCATCCTAACACGTTTCCTGGTAAGGTTGCAAGAAAACACTCAGAGCAGACAGATACATACAATTTGGTAGGCATATTTGTGTGTGCCTGGATTACATTCATTTTTCAGTTTTACACATCTGTGAACTTTTTGGACTAAGATGTTTTGGTCAAAAGTAGGAGGATACATGTTTGAGAAAGATTAATCTAACTTGCAATAGGGTGCATGTTGTACAGTAGCAAATAAAGCAGGTCTAGACTCTGATGAAGCATCTAAGACGCAGTGTGAGATGAATGGTACACAAGAGTTTTTATCTACTCTTTCACATGTACATTGTATGTGTCATGTCATACTGTTTGTTTTGTACATGAGGAAAAAAAGAAACACCCATTTCATCTATTGTACAATTGGAGTTGTTTATTTTTAGCATCAAGCAATCAATTTATTTGTACACTACCATTTATGGTTGGTATAGTAACAAAATATTTATGATTATTTGGAACTGCATTACAATTCCTTAATGTTCATAGATGTTTTCTGTTAAACTGTCGGATGACATGAAGGCCAAGTCTTTTACCAAAAACTCGAAGGTAAGAAATTTTAACAAATTTCATTTCATACCCACCCAAATAAAACTGTTGGATGTTGACTATGTGGGTCTTTTGAATTTTGATTTTGCATATGGAAGATTTTTTTTATATTTTAGAATACAAGATTTCAAGTTTCTGTCTTGGACACTTTTTCTTCCTTCAAGGAAAAAAAATTCAAAATTGTACTTGGCAAATTATAATAAAGATGTATTTCTGCAAAAGCAAGACCATCCTGTTTCAAAGTATACAGTTATCATAAAGAAAGACTATCATGTATTAAAGTATAAAATTATAATAAAGCAAGGCTGTGTCATGTATTAAAGTATAAATTATAATAAAACAAGGCTGTATCATGTATTAAAGTATAAATTATAATAAAACAAGGCTGTATCATGTATTAAAGTATAAATTATAATAAAGCAAGGCTGTATCATGTATTAAAGTTTAAATTATAATAAAACAAGGCTGTATCATGTATTAAAGTATAAAATTATAGTAAAGCAAGGCTGTATCATGTATTAAAGTATAAATTATAATAAAGCAAGGCTGTATCATGTATTAAAGTATAAATTATAATAAAGCTAGGCTGTATCATGTATCACAGTTTTAACTTATCTTAAAGCAAGGCTGTATCATGTATCACATTTTTTACTTATCTTAAAGCAAGGCAATGTCCTGTAAAACAATTTAAAATAATCCCAAACCAAGGCTGTATCCTATGTAAAAGTTAAAAATTACACAAAAGCAAGGGGCTGTATCCTGTATCATAGTAAAAAATTATCCTTAACAAGAAATAGTTTTTAAAAGCTTATGTTTAGTTGCCTTGTGTTTGTGATCTGTTGATTATGCTAATTTGATATGTACTGATGTAAGTTATGTAATCATTCTGTAATATCAAGTCATTTTAGAACTCAACTTGAAAATTGTATGAGGGCTATTCCATTTAAATATACATGGTACCCAGGAAAGGCAGATTTAAAAAAATATATACCAGGGTACATTGATTCAGAGTTCATATTAAAATGATAAGAAAATTCTAAATTGCATCAATATGTGAGTACGCTACTTTAAAAGTGCCTTCCCTGGGTCCCATGTATGTTTTAATGGAAAAGTCATTATTATTGTTAGTTTTTTAATGAAAAAAATCAGTGGTTCCTAACATTTATCAGTTTTCTTTAATAATTTTTGGACATTTACAAGTAAGATACTTTAAATCAGTATTTCATTTCATTGGATTACAACTATGCACTGAAAAGCATATTTTACTTCATTACTTTCAGTTTTATGTTGATCCTGCAAAGTTACTTCCCCTTGCTAGGTTTCTCCCTCGGCCTCCAGGACAAAGAGGAAGAGTAGGGAAGTTTGACAGAGGGGGTAGAGGAGGTATAGTAACCATTTTATGTAGAATAATGACATTGCATGGATTTTTCTGGTTTTTCTGAAGTCAGTATATGGGTCAGAGGAATATAAAAAAAATCCATATATAATCAGTCACATGGTTATTTTGTCAATAGCAGACTGCAGATATTTCAGTTGCTTTAATTCTAGTTTTGTTTTGATACTTGTCATTTAAATGTTCCATTTTATATGCCCCTTCTAAGGAAGTATGTATTATATTATGCTGGTGTCTGTTCATTCATATAACCTCCATATGTCTGTTCCCTGTTTCATTTCTGCACATTAACTCCAATTCTTCATGATTTAAAATGTACATATGTAAGTGGCTTGCACCTGTAACAGTGAAGAAACTTTTTGATTTTGCACTCAAGAGGTATAGGACCAGGATCACAGTTGTTGAAAGGAGGAACAGTCTTTTCATGCATCAACATGACTTGTATACCAGATTCTGTGACCAAACTATGTAAATGGTTTGCATTTGAGATAAGAAAGGCACTTGTTGATTTTTGGGGTCAAAGGTCAAACTCTTGGGTCAAGAAGGCAAAGGTAAAAGTCGTATTGACTTCAAGAAGACAGAAATTTCTAAACAATATCTTAAGGTATTTATTACCCACTTTGACCAAACTTTCTGGATGGCTTGCATTTCCTTTAATACACCTGTTCATTGTGGGGTTAAATGGTCAAATTTTAAGGTCACATGAACTGAAATGTGGGAACAATTTCCACAGAACTACTTTAGTTCCCTTTCAAAGGCAGTGACTAAACATTGTTGATGGCTTCCCTCTGAAATGAGTAAGACACCATTTCATTTGGGGGTTACAAAGCCAAATGTTGCAGAGGTACTCTGAGAAGGAAAATGGTTCCACAAAATAATTATAGTTGTGTGCCACAGACCATGATGAAACTTGGTGGAATGCATGTATTTGAGAAAAGAAGGGCATCGTCTGACTTTGAGGTCAGAGGTCAAGTTGACCAAGACCGAAAGAAGAAATTTGGTCAACCACAAATTAACATTTAGGGTGTATAATGTGCTGTTTATGGTACCGTTTGTTCTGAATTTGGAATATTGTGGTTAAAGTAAGGAAATACAAAACATTTTTCATGTCAGAAATTTATGCACTAATTCGTAAAAGAGAAATCATTATTATGGAATACAAATAAATGATATGTGTTATAGTATCTATAAAGCATAGTGAAATCTGATTTGTCACAATTACATGCTGAAATGCATTAAAACAATAAAGATAACTAAATATTATGGTACCCTCACAGGAACTAACATAATCAGTACACTTTTCTAGGAGGACGTGGCGGTGGTCGTGGTGGATTTGGAGGTGGTCGTGGTGGAGGTTTTAGAGGTGGCCGTGGTGGAGGAGATCGAGGAGGAGGGGGAGGTTTTAGAGGAGGTGGAGGTTTCCGTGGAGGAGGTGGCTTCAGAGGTGGTCGTGGTGGAGGTTTTAGAGGAGGAAGATGAGGCATTGCTGGAGAGATAATAGAGTTTAAAATTTCCAAGAATAATTGTGTATAAACTTTCATGAAACAAAAGGCAGATTCTTTGGGTCCAGTAAGAGTTCTGAGTGTAAGGAGTACACCTACTGGAAGCTATAGCACTGAAGTCTGGATTTCATTGCAGTAGTGTAATGTTCTGTTTGAGACGTCTGTGTGTCTGTTCAAAGTAAAGATGGAATTTTGATGTTTGTACAGGGATTTGTCAAAGTTGTCCGAGTGCTTGAATACAAGATCTTAGGCTGTCCAGTTCCTTCTGATTTTTCCACATATTTAAGTGTCATTTATTGACATTATGATCATTATTATAATATAGTTTAAGAGAAGAATATTATTGCTTATTGATATTACAGATATTTGGATTGTAAGCATACAAAGTCTTTTTGCTTGAATGCCAAAATATGTTTATTTTGTCCTGGCCTTCTTGTAATCAAACCAAGAAAAAAATTGTGAGCAGTTTTGATGCATCGCCATAGGAAATTCTGTACACTTATCATGACATTTCCTCATTTTAAATGATAACATTTTACACTATCTTCACTGCCGTTCTTTTTTATATGACCTGTTTAAATGTGTGTCACTTTTGAGTGGCAAAAGTGGCATCATTTTCAGTGTGAGATCTTTTAAGTTGAAAATAAAGAATGCATCATTGAATGGATGCATGTGAGACACTTTGTTTTCCAGAACATTTTTAGCATTTTTGCACTTTTCACCCCACCAACCCCCAATGCTCAATGTACATATGATTACAAGATTAACAACTTGGCTGTCAGGTTTTGCGAATTTCCACACAAGTTTAGGAGGCAGATGTGTTACAGACAAGCAAGTGGATTATACGAACAAAATTAGAGAACAGTAGAGTCACAGACACTGACAAGCAGGTGGATAAAATGATTAAACAGATGGTGTCTTAATAACTCCAATCTATTGAAAAGGCTAGACATATTGTTTTAATATAAACATCTGAGTGTTGTGGTAAGACCAGCTATTTTGGATACTTCCATAAGACCAGATATTTCGGATACTTCCATAAGACCATATATTTCAAAACCTTGGGGAAGGCATGATTTCTTAAAACCTTTGGATAGTATTGTGTACAGCACTTCATCATAACAACCATTGGATATTGGGCTAGTATGTTGGATGGAACTGTTGGGGCAGATGGAATACGACAAGTGAGGGGTGTACAGGCATGTGCAAGAGCAGCTACAGATAAATAGTAATAAAAATGAAATATCTTGGCATGTAAAGCTGTAAAGTTCACACTTTATAGGCTGAGTTATTACAGCCTGTAAATGTTTCAAAAAGTCACGGTGTAAATGAGCATAAACCTGGCTGCCATTGATTCCTTCAAACTAAGTTACATATTTCCACATCTTTGCTTTGGTTGGATTTTTCCATTAGTTGTTAAAGTATGTATGACATTTCCAGACCGGCCTACCCTCACAATATTGATGTGAATTTCATGACTCGAGATAGCAATTCACAGATTCATGCCACATGCAAAATATCATGAAATCCCACTTCTCAGTTGGCTTAAAACCATGAATAAAATACATTTTATCCCGTTAAGTGAAAGTCAAAATAACAGCAGTGATCACTCGTACCTATAACTGTCCTCTGTTGCTGTTTGCAGTGTTAGAACTATATTCAGCTGTTACAGTTTGCCCAGTAGCAACCATTGTAAAGTATATAATCTATATTTAGAACAGAAGTTTTTATAAATACTTGTGAAGAAAACCAGTGCCCAACCTTTTTTTTTTAAATGGCACATGTACATACTCATAGAAATTTAAATATTTTTTAAACAAACACCAAATAAAGACAGCTTTTTCAAGTGTAGGAATTTCTGAGATATTGAAAGTTTAGCATGTATCATAATTTGCTGGAGATTATATTTGTCCGCGCATGCGGCAACATTACTAATTGTTAATTGCTCGACGTTTCATCTTATGGATTAATACCATTTCGTAATTAAGTTATTAAACAATTAAAATGTTTTCACCTCCCTGGAAAAAGAAAGATTTGTATTCCACAAAAAGTGAAATATAGATTCGAGTACACCAAAAATTGGCCTTGCATTCAGACATCGATGAACATTATGTTATTCGTACAGTGTTATGCCATGAATATTTGAATTGGGAATGTGCACAGAAGCTCATATCATTGCTTACAATTTACCAGTCATACATGTACTATATAATAATATTATTATATAGTACCTGTATGACAAATAAATTGTAAGTAAATTGGGACACGAGTCCCAATGGACATATGGCAGAACAAGATGAAAAAGCACACAGCTTGCAAAAAGCACAAAGATATTGGAAAAATGAAGAGCACCCAGAAGATTTCAGCTCTGATTTACTTTAAGCCACCAACTCGAGTCCTGCAAGCTACCTATGCTGAAGCATTATTTGTGAGTTTTCTTGTTGAATATAACCTGTCTTTCTCAGTTGGAGATCAACAACAGTGACAGTAAAAGTGTGTTTCCTATTGTAAGGAAAAATACAACAAACTTTAGTGGTTCTTTAGGTGCTGAAAATTTGTAACAATTTTAGTCACCAAGATTAAACAGCAGGCAAGAAGCCTGAACTGTTTTGAAAACAAATTTACCATAGCTCAGTTGAGGAAGTATAAGTCTGCCACAGCATCATATGACAAATAGTGTGAAGTTGGTGTATATCAGTCAATTTGGCTGCAGATAAATTTGTACTTGTAACCAGTGTATATAATATGTTTTAGTTTTATTTCAGGATTTTCATATAGTGCAGTACTGACCATCAAAATGGATGGAGCTAGTGTTATGGTATAATTTTTCACTAATTGTGTTCAGAATTCACTAATTTGTATCCCTCTTTTCACTAATTGCGAGTCTGGAGGGTTGGTAGCTCTGCATTTCACATCCAGTTTGGCATTGCCAATAAGAAGCCTACGTTTATGAGAATTAGCAGTACCACACATTACACATCAGGTTGATGTATCAATAATGCTGACACCATCAAATGACAGGTGTTACTAAAACTAGAAAACCTTTCAAATATTAATCCTGGAAATCGGGCTCCAGAACTTGACCAAATTTGACTGTCCTTTTATGAAAACCTTTTAGATTTATACAAATAATGCTGATTTGCCATCAAATATGGGGACCGTACTAGTGGCCTAGTGGTTACAGCATCCACCTCAGATGAGGAGGTCACAGGTTTGAACCCCGGCCGAGTCATACCAAAGACTTGTACAAATTGTACTAGCAGCTGCCTCGCATGGCGCTCAGTATCAAGAGGTTACCGCTAGGACTGGTCAGTTTGGTGTCAGAATAATATGGGTGGACATGATGCTACATGTCTGTGGCATGATGCCCCAATGCTAGACATCACTATAAACTGTCACATTGCATACATTGTAGTGATATGACTGAAAAATTATTAAAGCTATGTTAAAAATCCAAAACACACACACTTACGATCAAATATCTATCAACAGAATTTTACTAACTTTGATAGGACACATAGTGGCATGAAGTCCTTTCAATATTGGATGGCTGTTGCTAATTTCCATCAAATATGGATCAACATACAGAAAATAGACAAACCTCAAAGTAATTGCATTCATAACGTATAACAAATATGAGAAGAAAGATCGGCAGAAAGCATCCTACTTGTCCTCATTTCTTGGGAAACTGTTTTTGCCTTTAGCTGTTTGGAAGATGTTGGGAACAGAGCAATATCAGTCCACCTTGGGCCTCTTGTTTGAAAATAATATTTGCACTTTATATTTGTCAGAGGGTATTAAATAAGCACTTGCTTCCTGACAGATCTAGTTAGAATAAAAAGAAAAATTCATATGCATTTTTTTGGGATAGGGAACTTGATTCTGCCTTTGGGGTATAGAATATAGTGCTTAGGAACTGAGTGAAGCCTTGATCTTGTCTCAAAATTCTGACTCCTGAACAAGATTTCCATTCCCATGTCAGTGGATATTACAGATGATGTTAATCTGAGAAAACTGCCCTTCTGGTTATGACAGTCATAATTTTATTGTTTGGAGATACATGGAGAGGGATAGTGTGTTTAAAACAATTACTAGTATCAGATAGAGAGAATCAAACTTTTCAATTCTGTGGAGTTTTTTTGATTTACTAAAAATCATGCTTACATTAATATTTTTACCTTTTTGATGTGCTTGTATGAGACTTTGCTGGTGAAATTCATTTCAAATTTAGTGTACTTGAGAATTTTAAAAGGAAAGATAACTCTTATGCAAGGAAGATTGTTGCCACTTTATTTTGGATACACTGAAACATACACAGGTCAGACAGTTATAGTGAAACTTGTTGACAGAAAGTTTTATGGTGGTTAATAGGTCAATATTCTATTGTGACGAGTTGTTGAAAGAGGCCAGCAAACATAGTTTCGGAACAGTTTTTCATTCATTCGTGAAATGTGCAGGAAGTGTGGATGAAAGCTTTTTGTGGTTATTTTTGAGGGTATTATAGATTGGTTCATTATCTTGTTTTTAGATAGATTTTAAAAAAATGTTTATTCTTCATATATAGTATTTTGAAAATATTCAAAAAATGGAATTTTAATAAATCATTAATGTTTGCAATTGCTTCAGTCTGATCTAGTTTTTAATACTGCAAGGGTGTACTTTTGCCATTTTTGTATTAAGTTATTGTACAAGTGTACAGTAGGAAATAGTATACATTCATTTTGATTACAAGATCAGTTTGAAATGATTTGTATTCTCATTTTTTTCATTCAAAATCCTTATATTAATGAGACACGTTTTTGGCTTTCCTTCAGTAGCATGGTGCAACACAAGTATCACAATTTTGGCTGCATCACCATCAGCAGTTTTAATGTATTGTGTTAAAGTTATTGCAAGTTAGATATTTGTATCAATTAAATATTCAATAATGTGATCTGCATTCATACCATATATATATATATGATTATAAGTCAACTGCAAACAATACAGATCAAGATCTGTTGCATATTACACTGGCAGATCTGGGTCAATGAAATTTGTTAGTAGTAATCGGTAAAACAAATAACAGACTCGGAACTGTTTGTACATTCTTTACATTTGGACTTGTGCAGTACAAAACACACATATATCAGATATATTTTTGAAGAAAAATAATTCAGAAGAAGGTCCTGTTACATACATGCCAACCATTATACTTTTGGCGTAATCATTACACTTTTTACCACTAAATTACACCTTACTCATAAATTTATTTGGATTACGCTTTTTTGGTATGTCACCCTCCCAAAAATTTATAATTTGTTTTCTCATTTTTATTAACATCCCATTAATCATTCAGACCGTATTAACTACGAATTAAGAGTATACTTGTCTGTCCTTGCATCCACTTTCCTAACAGTATTATGTTCAACTGACAGCAGCTGCCCTATTTCCAAGAAACATGCTGGTGTTACTTTCAAACTTTTGGCCTCAATTTCTATTTATAGCAGCTGTCTGGCTTAGTTAGGAGAGAACAGGCTGGTTTTATAATTTTTAATCTTTCCTTGCAGATTTTTTTTTGTTGTTCTAATTCATGTCTGATACAGAACCAGTCTGTAGGTATTTGGCGCTAAAAGTCAAGTCAGATTTATTCAAGTAGAAACGTGTGTTAGAGCAAAAATGTTTTCAAATAATTTCAAATAATTTCACAGATGGATTAGAAAAAGACGAAAAACCGATTCAAAGATGAATACATGAATTACACAATACAGCGTTCTATTCTAGGGCAGCTTCACGCCCACTGCAGACCGCTCCGGTGGCCTAGTGGTTAGAGCGTCTGCCTCGGATGCGGGAGGTCGTGGGATCGATCCCTAGCTGAGTCATACCAAAGACTTAAAAAAAATGGTACTAACAGCTGCCTCGCTTCAGTATTATGTTGAGACAGATATCATTATGTAGCACCGTATCCTGTCTTCATTTCAAGTGACCAACATTATATAATCTGACGGAAGGTAGCATACTATATTACAAGGTATTGTTTGCCTTTATTTAATTTAATAAAAGAAAATGCATAGGTCCGAAACGAGTGAATAAGACTTACTCTGAACCCCAAGCTTCCCATTGAAAGGAAGAACCATCACAGAATACAGGCACCATGTCAGATTCTCTCTCGCATATTCCTGATAACATTTCTCTTAAGTACCTTTTTGATCAAGAGAAACTTTCCAGTAAAGTGTTGCAGAAAGGTTCGAACTACTCTACGCAAGGATATGTACGCGAGATCAAAGTTTTGGAGTTTGAAAATAAGATTCAAGTAGAAGCGAGATGCCGGCCATCTATGAAGAAGAACCAGCCTTCGCACCGTCTGCAGATCGAAATTATGGACGAAAAGTGTGAAGATGCATACTTTCCATGTAAAGCGGGGTAAGATTTAATATATTTTGTATTTTTTCTTAACTATTTTTAATGTTTGAACAGTTTAATACCTTGAAGTAATGGCAACTGTTATGGTGTAAGTCAGATCATGTAGGCATTCAGTGCCGACTATTTCAGCAATGTGTGTTATTGTTTTACAATTTGATTGCACATACTTTAAAATGGTGAGTATTCACTTTATTTAGATCCTCATACATCCATATTCATTTAGAAAGTCATATACAGTGTTTGAGAAGTACATTTGGCAAAAACAAATGTTAAATTTTGTATATGGAGATATTTGGATTTGGTCAATATAAAGGTGTTAGCGTGCTGTAATCTCAGTGAAAGCTGCAGCTGTTGAAAATAAAATTTTTGTTGTTGTTGTTGTTGTTGTTGTGGGGTTTAACGCCATTTTTCAGCACGATAGGCTATACATGGCGACCAGTATTAATGGTGGAGGAAGAACCCGGAAAACCCCGGAAAGAACCACCGACCCACGAGAAGCTACTGGCAAGCTTTCTCACATGCCCACATTGGCTGAATCTTAGACTCGAAAATAAAAATCATCCTGTTAGCTGTTGATTTCACCTGAGGTCCTTTTCTCTTGACCCAATTTAGTACCTGGCCACCTTTGCAAATGTCCACAGTGATCAATAATTTTAGTCATGAGTCATTAATGTATTATGTCACAATTTAAACGAATCTTTTTGTACCCCGCCCCCGGCCCATCACAAAAACTCGGCCCCATTTGACCCCCCCCCCAATAAATATTGTCAAAATTAAAATTGGCTTGAAATCCCTTTGCATTAGAAAAACAATACAACACTGCATTCTAAATTATTTCTCTGGTAGATGGCGCTGGCGTTGGTTTTGTGATGTCACATTTTATAAATACCCAACCCCCATCTTCATACTTGTTCGATCACCCTTGGTGTATGACGTCATATATGGATGGCCTCTGGAAGCTTTTTGATGACATTTAAGGTGCAAAGCTATTCATTAGTCGGGATTGAATAGACTTTGCATAAACTATGTTACTATTAATTTTTAGAAAAATTAATATTCATTTTCACTGAGTAAATTCACTTACATGACCATGCTGACATACAGTATACTAGAATACTAAGCTCAATTATGTCAGGAATCTCAGGAAGCAGCACTAAGACAAACAAAAAACACAGTATCTGACATGTTTTATTTTCATTTATGTTACTGGGAGGATTATCAAAATTGCAACGTTGACACATGTTTGTAAACCTAATTAATAATGCACAAACACTTCCTCTGACATTTCACAGAGTGGTGTAAGCAGTATGCGTCAGATATTTACACCAATAACATTTATTTTACTAATTAACTTGTGTGATATATGAAAAATGTATTGTTGCAGGGTCAGTGGGCATTGCTTCCGTGTAGTAAGGCTAATTAAGTCCATACAGGGTATTAAACTACATAACTTCACCACTGTTCCGGTCCAGTTGAGCTGCACAAGCATACGTCAGCAATGGCATGTGTCAAGGGGATCGAAAATAAAACCAGCGCCACTTAACTATGTCGTGGTTGCTAGGCCGACAGAGTAGGAAAAGGAAGCCACTGGTTTGCCAGACAGATATAAATAAAGAGTATGAATTTAAAATACAAATTATTTACCAACTTGTTTGAAATCTTATTGTAGATGGAACATTGAGTTAACTATTTATTACTTCCAGATTAAAATAAACACAACAATCAATATAGCTTTAATAGTTTGCTTTTATTCATCATGCTGAATTTTTTGCCTCTACCACAATTTTGTAATTATAGAAGAGATGTATCGTCGAGTCGCAAACATGGTATATGTACCTCTTTTAAGCTTGGAGTTGTTCCAGCAGGCAAAATTCGTAAAAAAGCCCTAACTTTAGTTTGGTACAACGCAGAAAAGTCAACGATGGCTTGATGAATAAAAAAATATCTCGGGAGTAAAACAAGCCATAGAGTATGGTCGTTTGCCTTCAAACACAGAAATAGCAGAAGGATATCGAGGCTCATGGGTGGAACCAAGTATTTGGAAGTTACGTACCTGCTCTCTTATATAATATGATAGAGAGAGGGTCCTATGTCAGAACGGGTCATGGGGGTAATCTAAAGTATTTTTGTCACTATTATAATTCTTTTCTTTCAGATTATTGTTTTTTTTGTTGTTTTTTTTTCTCTTCTCAACATCAAGCTCTCGTCGAGCACCTGTGAGACTTAGTAACTTTTAAAATAGGGAACATGAATTTTGCCAAACTTGAAAATACAAGCTTCTGAAAGTGCAATGAATGAATTACCAAATTTATGAAATGTAAAACAGTTATCGGTTCTTTTTACAATTTATTTCTGATGTTTAGGAAGTGAAACTGTAGAGCGCCACCTTTGATTGACAGGTCGGATCTTAGCATTGGGACGATGTCTGATGTTAGCATGAAGTGATTTAATTCCCTCTTTGTCTCTGGTATGGTACCATTCTCGTTTGTCAAACATAGTTTGTATTGGTAATAATAGTAACAAATTATATGGTCTTTCAAAAATTTTATGAGAAAGAATCAAGCCTTACCGTTCTGGTAAAGTCTGCATGTCAAGGGAGGCAATTAAAATGTTGGCAAATGATTAAACTACATTCATCATCTCCCTTGGATTTTGTTGGCTGATGGCAATACTTTAAACAACAGTAGAAAGTGATTTGAAACCGCTACCGATATATTATATCAAAATTTGCTATGTGTAAAGACCTAATTAGACAATTGTGTTCTTAATCCCTGTTTGACACTTCCTGGATAGTGATCTGTTCCAAGCATAGCGCAAGGTAAAATAAAATCAGTCGAGACAACATCGAGAAATAGGGCGTCTAAATATGTAAGGAGGTGGACACAGGTTTTGATAGGCCTTAAATTGGATGATCTGTAAACTAAACATCACGCTGTATATTTGTACCTTTCCTTGAAATTGTACCTCTTGAGATATCTTTCAACCACAAAAGAAGCCTTGCCTAACTTTGTTTTGCGGATTCAGCAGAATAGGGGGTACCTGGAATGAAAAACATATACATGTCGATCGATTGTATCAACATTTTGTACTATCTGTACACCTATTTATTTAGAGAATTTTCATTTCAACTAGTCGTGGCGGTTACAAATTCGGTATTTGCTCCTACAGTCGGAAAATGTAACAAGAATATTTGTCCTGCCGATTTTGAGAAATAGACAGCTAAACATATTGTTATGTATAATAAAATCCATAAGGAGACTACCCCATAAGTCCATAGTGGACCCTATGTGCACCCCCAACACGGAACTTTTACAAGGATCGTTCTTTGATATTTTGCATTCAGGGATATATTAGATCCCCCAAAGAAGCATTGAGGATGATCGTCAAGAGGATTCAGAGAAATTGGAGGATCTTTGTCGATATCGGAAATATTAAACTGCTATATTTGGGGCAGATTATATCCGAACTTTGCAATGCCTACCATAAACTGAGCACATTATTTATCGAAATCTGCAGGATGAAGTTCATTTAAACAATTCCTAAGGTTAAAACACATCTCGAAATAGATACTGTCCAAAAGGCGTTGAAATGAACATCTTCACAATAGAGGTTAATTTAGTACCAGACCGTACCGGTGGCATAAGTGGTTAAAGCGACCGCCAGAGGAAGGGGGGGGGGGGGGCGGGGGTCGCGGGTTCGAACCCCTAACAAGTAATATCAAAGACTTATTTTAAAAATAACGGGGCTCAGCATGAACAAGTTAGTTTTAGGACTGGTCGGCCTGGTGTCAGGGCAATGTGAATGGGTGGGAACATGATGCTGAATGTGCGCTAAACATCACTATAAACTGTCACATTGCAGTTATCTTAACGATATGATTAGGAAAATGTTAAAGCTACGTTAAAATTACACACACACACACACACACACACACACACACACACACACACACACACACACATTTATTACCAAAGTATTAATATAATCGATTAACATAGTACTTGCATTTCATTCCCGGTATACATAGGTTGCCCCTTATATCGCTGATATCTCGCGACAACATTTGTAAATTTTTTCTGGGTCAAAAATATCAATAGAGAGATAATCTCAAAGAAGGGCCCATCTCAAAGTTCTTAAACGAAGCGATTTTAGGGCCCATACGTATATGCAAGATTTAATCCCCGTACGATACATGTTATACCTGCCGCTCATATATTTAGTACCCAAGTTCTCGAACTCGACTACACGAATTTGTTAACTTTTCCAACCGTTGGAACAGGTCCCTAAACAGTCTCTCTCTCTCTCTCTCTCTCATAAAATATATCCCATCGTACAAACTATCGATGAACGGCTCATATCAAAATCACTGTTAGGAGTGCACTGTCGCATCCACACATGGATTGAAGAGGTACTATCCTTGTGGGCTTTTCTTATACTTGCCACACATTGAGCTTCCTATTTTCGAAATCGGTTTGAGGAATATATTTATCGAAACTTCCCAGTATTGAAACAGATGCCTGACAAGAAACTGTCCGAGAGACGTTGAAATCAAAATCATGTTGTGGCCTTATTCTTAAAGATGGGATGTCAACTTACGCATACAATTTATAACAAAAAATATTATATACAGTTTACGACCAGGAATAAAAACTATGAAAATTAAATAAAGTCACGTACCAGAAGTTACAGAAAAGAGAGATATACACAACAATATGAAATTTAATCCATGTACGGCATGTTTTATATCCCTATGTATTTAACGCCATTTTCTCAAAACTGACTGGACAAGCTTTTTTTTTTAAAGCTTTTGCTATTGCTAGAAGAGATAACAACTAGTAACTGTCAAACATGAGTTGAAAATGAAATCAAGTTTCTCTGAGTCAGGGTTCATGCATCGTAAAATTTTGGTATGATCTGTTCAAGACTAACGGTTTATTACTACCGGTATCTATAAATATCCTCATATTTCTCCGACTTCTTATGTTACGTGTTTAGGCTCGAATAAACAGTAACACAAGAAAGAGTGAAAACAACAAGCTTTGAAAACTTTAGCAAGTAATTTATTTCCCTGGAAAAATATTGTAAAAATGAAAAAATAAGAACTTCGGTTTTAAGAATCAAATCCAAAAATAATCAAAGAATAATCCACGAATTAAATTTCAGAAGTCCTAATAATGAAACGTTCTAATGAATTCAAGTTCGAGTCCCGACGAAAAGTCCAAGATGGAAGGCGATTACGTATACTGTATCGTTTGTGGTGTTGTAACGTCTACAGTTCTGTGTTATTCACAAACAATAAATCCGGAATTTGAATTAATGAGATGTCTTTGTCCAAGAATTCTGTACGAGTACTCAAAATTTTCCTGGAAAAATAATTATCCTTTAGGATCCAAATAATTCGAATAAACATTAAAATATAATTCCCCAACCTGGTCACAAACAAACGAACACCTTGACATCAAGTGTTTTAAGCCCAGGCTGAGAGATATCACATAAACAATGATTATACAGTAACTAGAAACGCAAAACAAAGTCTCGGATGAGGGTAAACTTTCGAGAACCTTCGAGAAGTATTTACGTATAAAAGCAAGTAGTCCCAGTATGACCATGACATGAACCAATCATTTTATTTTAAGTATAGTAGTCCCAGTATGACCATGACATGAACCAATCATTTTACTTTAAGTATAAGATACAAATAAATAATAAATGTTTACTTCTCTCACTGATTTCTGAATTGAGGTCGGGAACTAGGTCAACTTTGAATGTTTATGAATGAACAGTCAAGGTCAAACTATTTTCTTGAAAAGTATCGAGTTCCTAGTAAACAAAACTACATTATTTTAACATGTAATGAAACTAAAAATAAACAGATTTTAAAACTTACAAACAATTACAATTAAATATAAATTAAATCAAATATACATAACAGACTGCTCTCGACGAACGTCGTCAATACTTCTTTTGCGAGACAAATTTTGTTCCTACTTTCAGACTATCAAAGAACGATCCATGCCAAAATCATCTTAAGAGTGAACTGTATGGTCTACATATAGAATGAAGTAATCTCCTTGCGGGGTTTATTATACCTACCGTATATTGAGACCATCTTAATTCTCGAAATCGGTTCAACAAATCTTTCCTTTTTTTTGTTTCAAGTTTTCTCACTGTTGGAACATATTCTACTATATAATGTCCAAGATGCATTGAAATCATTTCAACTGTTACTCCTGTTGTAATGAATCCCTAACTAAAACCTGTGCAAGAGTGGTTGACATAAAAAGCTTCCAAGTGGGTGTTCATTTGGTGCAAACTGTTAATAGGATCTGTGTGCCTACTTTGAATTCAAAATCCAAGATGACGGGAAGGTAAAAAGGCAGTGTGTTCGGGGCGAAAAATGTAGGTCTGATGTAGTTTCCAAATATTTATTACCGACAAGAGTAATTGAAACGTTATTTATACGGTAGAAATACGTTGATCTTGTCATTTGTTTTCTCCACATACAGACCAGCTTTCCTTGAACTTGGTGGTAAAGCTTGTGCGATCTACAAACTGACATCAGCGAAAGGAAATGTAACCTAGTAAGTTAAGTGCAGAACACTCCACCTAACTCACAACAACTGAGCAAACTTCGTTCTGTTTATTCTGACTTGAATGCAAGGATGGAGGTCGATCCTGAAGTAGATAAAACTGTATACGATGGATCATCCATTTCAACATCAGAACACCGATCGTTTTCTCAATAGTGTTCATAGTTGCCTTATCAGTCAAGATTCTATTTCACAGTTTACTCCTGAGCGATGCGACACATGTTGGAACAAATTGATCACGAATCTACGGGAAAGCACATAAAGTCACATTCAGTGTCTTCAGGCCCGACGTTTTCGTGAAACTTATTTTGAAACGCATAAAGAACGATATTTTCAGCGCTGTCCTTCAGTGAGTCAGACTTAACATTTATTAAATTTAAACACTACTGTCTTGAATAATGTTAAAGTTCATTACACCAAAGTGTTAGGCTATTAATCCTCCTCCTGCATTTCTGCAAGTTTAGTAGTGTTTTCATTACGTCCTTTCTTGAGGGGCTGTATAGTGTTACCGTGATGCTCACGGTTCTGTGCTCACATAGTTGGCAAAGTAAATAAGAAAGGGAAGTCCGAGCGGATTATTCAGTTCTAGTAGTGGAAGGCAAGATTGAAAGTTATTCGTGTGTTGAAATCTCAGAAGGGCGACCCTGGCTAATTTGGTACAGGATATGACCAAATACGGTGTCACGGAACTGTATAAATCCTTTTATTTATTAAATACATATATTCGGGTTTCGTTTCTTGTGTACAACGATACCCGATGGTGATTTATGTATATTCTACAAAGATTTCGAAATTTTGAGTTCGGTTCATCTTATGCCGCACGTGCGAAGTGCTTTCGATGGGAAGAACCGAATACTTCCAGCGCACAAACGCTGTATTGCGGCATCGTCAGTGTATAAATGCCTCACCGTAAGACTAAATCTTTACATTACAGAACGTCTTGTCAGTGAGCGGACTACTTCAAGGACTTGCACATATTCAGCTGTAGAGCTGGCCAGAGTGACTGGAGTGATGACCAGAGTGATTGGAGTCGCATCTGCATAGCTGACCAGAGTGATCAAAGTTATCGGAGTGATCGGAGTCGACGTGGTACCAGCTGCAGAGCTAACCATAGAAGTTAACCATAGCAGCTGTGAAGCTGAACAACAGCAGCTGTAGAACTGAGTAAACAGTGTTGCTGGTCGAGTAGCAGGTGATCGGTCGTTGCTGATGGAGACTGGTGAACGCTGATTACTTGACTGACCAACCTGGAATACTGACTGCTTGATTGACCAGTGTGACTGGTAGCCAAGTGTGCTGGTGACGGAGTGTGTAACTCCATACATGTAACCTTTTAGTCGTGGTCTAATCTTTGGGGTTTATAATACCCAGTGTGTTTTGGGACTGTAAAGATAGTTCATACATCTATCCCTTTGTTTTCATCCTTTTCACTATCTGAGTGAATTAATTTTTACTATTTGAGTAAAATACCTCATTCTTTCTTTGTGAAATCACTGTGAGTCATTCACCCCTTGTCCTTGTACTGTGAAAGTTATTTATTTGTATTTTCATTATTTAATTCGTGCGGATTATTTTAATTCGTCCAATATTTGGATATTATACACACGTATTAATCATAGTTCTTTTCTCATTCAAGTCATTCATCATTAAACATTTTATCACCATTAAAAGTGTTCAATGTAAATCCGAAATCCCACCCGGTTATCTTGTTCCATACGGTTTCAACCTGGTGACAGTACTTAGGAAACTGAAGAAGGCCAAAAAGATTTAATTTTGCTAGACCTTTGATGGAAAGATCGACATGCAACATATGACAGGTAGTCATAGAAAGCGAGTCGTTACTCTGAAAGGTATCAAAGATGTCACAAATTAATTTTTTTTTAGATAAATTGATTTCAGAAATAAATGCTAGAGAGGATGAAGAAACTGCACAAAGAGGAGGTAGAAAATAAACTGCATGCAATGCAAACGCTGAACTTGACCTTGAGTGTAAATATCATATCTGACCTAATTCAGTGACCATTCCAAGATAGTTTCCTTTGTAAGTTCTGTCGTGTTAGAAATGTTTCATAGTATAGATAAACTATGCATTCTAGTCAATATATTACTAACTTGGGTAATATCTTCAAATTCTGTTACCCAATTCATATAAATTGTTTGTCTCTTCCTGAAATCTCCCAACTGTAACCCTTTGCACGTACCATGCTTAAATCAGTGGTGTTTTTGCAATACAGCATGTACTTGCTTACTATTTATCACTTTGCTTTTGTTATAAGTAATGTTCCAATTCAACTTGCTTTAGTAGAATCTTCATCATAAGGATTCAGGAGTCATTCTTGCTTATCCCATCTCCTTGATCTGCCGTACATATTGCCTAATGGTTAGTATAATATAATTATTTTCCATAGGATATGCATTGGACTATCTAAAGTACCTATTGCATATTGGTTAGTTTAGTTATTTTGCCATAGGATATGCATTGGACTATCTACCGTACCTATTGCCTAATGGTTAGTATACTTATTTTCTATAGGATATTCATTGGACTATCTACCGTACCTATTGCCTAATGGTTAGTATACTTATTTTCTATAGGATATCCATTTGACTATCTACTGTACCTATTGCCTAATGGTTAGTATACTTATTTTCTATAGGATATGCATTGGACTGTCTAACGTACCTATTGTCTAATGGTTAGTGTAGTTATTTTCCATAGGATATGCATTGGACTATCTACCGTACCTATTGCCTAATGGTTAGTATAATTATTTTCTATAGGATATCCATTGGACTATCTACCGTACCTATTCCCTAATGGTTAGTATAATTATTTTCTATAGGATATCCATTGGACTATCAAACGTACCTATTGCCTAATGGTTAGTATACTTATTTTCTATAGGATATGCATTGGACTATCTACCGTACCTATTGCCTAATGGTTAGTATACTTATTTTCTATAAGATATGCATTGGACTATCTAATGTACCTATTGCCTAATGGTTAGTTTAGTTATTTCCATGGGATATGCATTGGACTATCTACTGTACCTATTGTCTAACGGTTAGTATAATTATTTTCTATAGGATATTCATTGGACTATCTACCGTACCTATTGCCTAATGGTTAGTATACTTATTTTCTATAGGATATCCATTGGACTATATACCGTACCTATTGCCTAATGGTTAGTATACTTATTTTCTATAGGATATCCATTGGACTATCTACCGTACCTATTGCCTAATGGTTAGTGTAGTTATTTCCATAGAATATGCATTGGACTATCTACTTTACCTATTGTCTAACGGTTAGTATAATTATTTTCTATAGGATATCCATTGGACTATCTACCGTACCTATTCCCTAATGGTTAGTATAATTATTTTCTATAGGATCAGATCACCTCTGCATTATATGCCATCTTGATGTATCAGTCCATAACCCTCTACCTTTATCTGCTACTAAGAGAAACCTCTGTATGATAAATAGAATCAAACTAATGCACGACATCCAAGCTAACCTAACAACTTGCTTACCTCCTACCGCAGAACAACTCGATAACTGTCTGCCTTCATTACTTGACAAACATGACCCAGCTACCAAGTGCAGAGTATCAATTCAAAAGTGTTCTCCATGGTATAGCAGTGTTAGGGACCAGCTTCGCACTGCTAAAAGAGACCGCCGTAAAGCTGAGAGGCCCTGGCTTTCCACCAGACTCACTATTCATAAGCAAATCTATGAAGTCGCTAAGAAGAATGTCACAAATAGAGTCCATGCAGCGAAATCAGCCCACTACACTACTAAGATCATGGAAAGTTCCAGCTGCAAAGAGCTCTTCGAGATTACTAACAAGCTAATGTCAAGGAACAAATCAACACCACTTCCAACTACCTTCTCTCCAGTCGACCTTCCGGACATGTTTGTAAATTTCTTCCATGACAAAGTACAAACCATTAGAGATAAGATTGACACCACAATTTCAAATGACTCATCGTCACCATACAGTTGGGATAGAGAATTTAAGCGGCAACCATTAGCAGCATTTGAACCTGTCTCTATGGATTTCGTACGTACAATCGTGATGAAGAGTGCACCAAAGTCATGTGAACTTGATCCAATTCCATCATCACTGCTGCTTGAGTGCCTAGATCCAGTATTGTCTTCACTAACTGATGTTATTAATACCTCTCTCTCATCAGGGGAATTCTTTTTCAAAACTGCCATTGTAAAGCCTCTGCTGAAGAAGCCAACACTAGACCATAACGATTTAAAGAACTACCGCCCAGTTTCTAATCTCCCATTCATATAAAAATCTTAGAAAAGGTTGTTCTATCCCAGCTTGTATCTCATTTAAATTCAAACAGTCTTTTTAGCAATGTACAATCTGCATATCACCGTTGCCAGAGTACTGAAACAACTCGTCTAAAAGTAGTTAATGACATTCTCTCTGCGTTGGATAGCGGAAAGATTACAGTCCTCACCCTCCTTGATTTGTCTGCAGCATTTGACACAATAGACCATGATATATTACTTCACCGTCTCCAGCATGTATTTGGCATTCATGATACAGCCTTACTGTGGTTCAAGTCCTACTTGGTCAACAGGACACATATTGTATCTGCAAATGGAATACACTCCAGCCCAGTTGATCTATGTTGTGGTGTTTCTCAGGGGTCAGTTCTTGGACCTGTTTTCTTCATTCTGTGCACTCAGCCGCTCTCAAGTGTCATAGATCATCATCCAGTGTCTCACCAATTGTACGCTGATGACACGCAAATATACAAATCTAGCCACCCAACTGAAGTTGATGCTATCATCCAAGGTGTAGAGAGGTGCATTTCTGATGTGAAATCATGGATGACATGTAACAAGCTGCAGATGAATGATGATAAAACTGAGGCCATTCTGATCACAACACAAAGACTTTCTCATTCACATCCTTTACCTCAAACAATAAATGTCAGCAACGCCAACATTAAATTCACACAATCAGTACGAAACATATGTGTTACTCTGGAGAGTAATCTCACATTGCACCAACATGTCATGAACATATGCAAGGCTGCATATCTTGAGCTGAGACGCATCAGCTCAATTCGCAAATATCTTTCAGTTGATGCCAATAAAACACTTGTGTGTTCATTAGTACTTTCAAGACTGGACTATTGTAACTCAATTCTGTCTGGTTCATCTCAATATCTACTCCAGAAATTTCAAAAAGTTCAAAACACAGCTGCTCGAATCATACTTAGAGTACCACGATCAGAGCACACCTCCCCGCTGCTCTGTACCCTACACTGGCTATCCATTCGATCCAGAATCAAACACAAAATTTGTTCTCTGTGCTACGTTTCACTGTCGGACTCTAGTCCAACATACCTATGCGATCTCACCCATGTGTACACACCAGCAAGATACTTATGCTCCTCTTCTGACAATCGTATACTCATTATTCCCACTATGAAAACAAAGTCATATGGACAGCGTTCTTTTGCATACCAGGGCCCAGCAACGTGGAATGAATTGCCCACTGAACTTAGACACAAAGACACAGTGATCACATTCAAGAAGGCTCTCAAAACTCACTTATTTCGACTGCAAGAACAAACCTAAAGACCTAATAATGTTTCCTACCTGAAATATTCTCAGCATGTTTTTTATTTTTTAATGTTTTTATAATTTCATGGTGTTTGTTTTTGTAATAATATTATTATATGTTTTTTATCTTATAGGTGTTGCCTAATGTTGTAAAGCGCTTAGAGCTTCTAAAGATTAGGCGCTATACAAAGTCCTCATTATTATTATTATTATTATTATTATTATTATATATCCATTGGACTATCTACCATACCTATTGCCTAATCGTTAGTATAATTATTTTCTATATGATATCCATTGGACTATCTACCGTACCTATTCGATAATGTTGTAAAGCGCTTAGAGCTTCTAAAGATTAGGCGCTATACAAAGTCCTCATTATTATTATTATTTATATATCCATTGGACTATCTACCATACCTATTGTCTAATGGTTAGTATAATTATTTTCTACAGGATATCCATTGGACTATCTACCGTACCTATTCGATAATGGGTAGTATCATTATTCTCCATAGGATATGCATTTATTTGATCTACTGCACCTAATGAATAATGGTTGGTATAATCATTTTCCATAGGATAAACATTGGGCTATTCCTCATTTGATCCAGACGCCTGCATGGTAAGAAAATTTTGAAATTTAACGATTTTTTATTTGAATTTCTACTGATTACAGGTCTTAAGTCACTATAAATAATGACTATTATACTCTAGTGTAAACATGTTGATTATAAATATTCACCTGAAGTAGACAATCTTAAGCTCTCAAATCATACCACCAAAATGTGATTTCTTTCTTGTGTTTATTTGCGTTTTTGTTTAGCCCATTGGTAATATAAGTAGTCATGTTTGTACTATGGATTTCACTCTTCATTATGCTTTCATGGGATGTAGAACTAAATTCAGGTTCCGTGACACAGATAACGGCATCCTCCTCCTCCTCCTCATCATCATCATCTCGCTAATGTAGCAACTCCTCTCGAGCAGACGATACAATACTGTTAGTAGATTTAAACATAAAAATGTTCATCATAAATCAGATTACATGTTAACACATCTTGATTATTTTCATATACTTGCATTAACCGAAACCCATTTTGATGACACTAGAAGATGATTTCACAATGAAGGATTTCACAATCTAGTCAGATAGATCCAATAATGGTGGTGGTCGTGATGTTATGGTTTAAAAAATCAACGAATTGATGCTTATAACACAGTTGGAAATCTTAGATAAAACTATAGAATGTTTATGGATAGATCGATTTGCTTAGCGTTGTAATTATTTGAGATGCGTAGTTTATCGACCATCATCATCAGCAGTCAGTTTTTGGGATTCCTTAAATAATACCATTGAATATGACCTCAAAATGACCTCAGTTCTTCTAAAAACGTTATTTTTCTTCGGAGTCAAATGAGGATTTACTAAACGCTAATTTAAGAAATCTGAGGGTGATAATGACAGTGAACAGTGTAGAAAATATAATTACTGACCTATATGGGGATCACTGTTCTTATCCACTTTACTTGGCCCTATTATTGTATCAAGCACAGCGACGTGTGGCGCTCGGGTGTAATTCCAGTTGAACTATCTATATGTGATCATCCAGCTACACATCTGATAATTAAAAGTATATTTGATTTTTAATATATATATATATATATATATATATATATATATATATATATATATATATATATATATATATATATATATATATATATATATATCACATTACTACGATAAGTGTCACAAGACTCTTGGCTGATGATAGTTACTTCGTTTATTTTTCGTCTAATGCTGATGACATCGAATACGTGAAAAACTCTGATCGTAAAACTATAGACCATTTGCACAAAAAATGGTTAGTAAGTTAGTTTTAACGCTTCAAAGACCAAAGTTATGTTTTAATTCAATAAATTAGAACCAGATTTTCCCTAGCTTGAGTTTAAAAATGAGAATTACCTTTTGTTGAGCATCACCAACACCTTGGTCGGACATTCGCTAACTCTGGTAGCTTTTCGAAACCTATTGGTAATATATGCTTACATACATCCCAAAAGCTAAATGTTTTGAGGGTCATTAAATACAATCTAGGTAGGACAGCATTAGTAGGAGTCTATCTCTTATATAAGCCACTTTCCCCGCGTATGATGATATAATATCTGATAATTACTACTGCCACTGACTTATTAAGACTCGAAAAAACTGCAATTTGAATCTGGAAGAATTGAAACTGGACTCACACGTAGCGCTTCTACTAAAACTATTTACAGAGAATCCCTTTCGTTCCCAATATCGGAAAGAAGAAACTTTCATAAACTCTGTACTTTGCACACAATTTTTTAGTCTGGAACACTGCCGAATCCAGTAAAACATGAACTAGATTATTTAATATTTGAGCGTAAATTTTCACCTACACATAATCATGTCCCTCTATATTATTATTCTAACAACAGGTTATCATCAATTATTCAAACTTGGATAAGAAACAACTGCAGCGATTTGCAGAATGATTTTTTCTCTCAAAATTTCTTACTTGATAGCCCATTGTACACACGTAGAGAGGACGATGAAAATTGTTACCATTATATTTTTTAATTGTAAGAAACATACATTACAATGACATAGACTAATGCATGGGTTAAACCAGTCATTCATCACTGTTAGTACAAACTAATTGCTGTTTGGATCAGTAGAGATATCAAGTGGTCTAAGCACTCACATCTTTGAGTTATATTAAAGATACTTAAATATGTCAATACTCGTCTAAGACAAAATACCTACTGGCACGATCTCCCTCCGGTACCCGCCACGGAATTCCTTTATTGCCCCCGTCTTCTCTTTAATCTTCTTTAAATTATTTGCTGTAGTTTATTTTGTATTATCATTTTTAATATGATCAATGTTTCGATATTCATTTGTAATAACCCACTGTATTTCTGATCCGCGCAAAAGTATATACAAGTACTCTTAGTCCTTGCCACTTTTCATATACCTACTCGTGTACTGCTAACTTGATTTTTTGATTTGTGGATGGAACATAAATCCAGATATAAAATCTTAAAGAAGATAGGTTCATGTAACCTAAGAAGGGGACGTTCCATATGTTTCCGTGTTATATATATATATATATATATATATATATATATATATATATATATATATATATATATATATATATATATATATATATATATATATATATAAACTTTTCCAGCTTTATGGATGAGTTTAAGGCATTAAAAATGTAACATAATCGATCATCTTTCTGTATAGTACTGTATATAGCTGGCACCGTTAAGAACCCTCGTATTTCTCCTATTGGGCTAGACGATTTGTTTTCTCTCATCTTATTATTGGGGTCAAGGTGGAGCTTCATTTATGAATGCCCTGAAGAGTGTTCAGAATTTTAGGATTAATTTTTCATCGACAATAGCTAAACGGTAGCCTTTTCCTTATTCAATCGGGAATAATGAATAAGTAACCAACTAGATGAATAAAAAGATGTTGAATGAGGAATAAATGTTTACTTGTTCATGACTGAACAGTGAATAAGGGGTAATGCATAAGTAACCAACTTTTCTCAGTCAGTGTCGTTCATGCCACGCCACTGTCTAGATACGGGATTGCTAAAAGTTAAATATGGTAAAATTCACACTGTGCTCTTTTTAATATTTGCTGCGCATTCCTTGCCAGCGCATGCTCATGAGCTATGAACTGTCAAGTTCTTGATTAACACAGTCATTTCCCAGTCGTATAATCAGATTACAATCGATCTTTGATATTCCTCAGAGATTAAGCAAGCAGTCTTTAATGACATTTCAAGATTTTATTATTTTTTAAAAATTTTTTTATTCCTGCCTGATGAATGATTTTTAGTGAAAAAGATATCACTGGTACCAAGCAAATCACTTTTGTCGAATTTAATCACGTTGCCTGCTACAAAATTAGGAAAGATCTATTGAAGTTCTTGTCCTTAAAATACTACCCGAGACGTGTAAGGACCGATTTTTATCCTTTTTTTTACTGATTCGTACCAATATATTATATTCTGAAACCAGTGCAAACGTTCCATTTGAAGCCGCCGTGCATACCTGCATATACGATCCCCTGATATAATAGTTTCGCAAGGTTTCATGTCTGTTGTGTTGCTTGTCGTACAGCGCTCCCGTTACGCTTATGAACAGATGTACAAACCATTTTTCCCCGCTGGTTGTTTGAAAATATTGTTTACACTGTATTGCAGATTATGCCCTTCCATCATGAAACACATTCGATTCTAGATCTTGCTTGAAAATAATCTGACAAATTAAAAAAGATGTTCTGGTCTATTTTGTTTAAAGAATTCCATGTCAGGAGCAAATTTCATAACTCGAATGAAGCGTTGTGTCGGAAGTCCCGGTTTTACAAAAAGAATACCCCCCCCCCCATAAAATTAAATTTCTTGATTGATTTCTATACTTGGCGATCATAATATATAAATAATTAATTTAGTTTTATAAATTTCATTTTGAAATGAGCACAGAGGTGAGGGTCTATTTTTCACATGACTAAAAGCCCTGAATGAATGCAATACAATTGAAAATATCTGATGCCTTTGGACATTTGGTTATAGCCTTACGTGACTTGATGGTGTTATTTACGGCGTAAGGTGGTGCTATTAAACGAGGGTAATATAAAATATGATATGGATTTATCAGTCTGAATAACAGTGGTCATGTATGAAAGAAAGTACCTTTTACAACTTTACATACAAAGGTTACGCTCGTATGTGCACTTAAAAGTCACATTTGGAGTTGCCTGAATTTATCGTAAAATTTGAAGAAGAGACCAGCTTCATACATTGCACCCAGAATATCTCTTCTCGCTAGATATATGACTGCCAATAAATATTACGTGAAATCGATAACGGGAATGCCCTTTCGCTCGACATGTTTAATGATTCATCAAGATAATTTTGAGTTCATGAAATGCTTATGTCACTTTGATGATAATTTCATTGTAAAGACAATTTTCACGTGTACCCCGATTCTATAAAACTTTTTCTTTTGTTTATTGTGTATTGCCTATCGGGACTTGTAAATGTGTTTGATCGACCAGCTTGATCAAGAAATAACTGGAAATATGAATTCATTAGGTCAGAATTCAAAACTTAGTTCACAGTTCAACGATTAAAAACTATGGATATCCTTGAACCTCTATTGTTCATATTTCAAAGAGAAATGTCTGAAACAATATGCAATACATTGGTTTTTTTTCCCGGATATTTTGTTGCTGTAGTAAAGAAAACATAAAGTGAATCTAATCCCTGCTAAAACACATACATCTTATTATATTAAATCTATTTTAACTAGTTACAAGTGTAATAATATCAACTCTATAAAGCTAGTGCAAATTAAAAATGTGTATCGTGATCCAGAATACCGTTCTTAAAACAACTGGGAAGAGTAATTTCTTATAACAGCTAGAGGCCATTGGAGAAAACCACAATCTAGCAGCACCACCTGCTAGTCAAATGAGACTTATCAGCGTGGTTGATTGTCAAAGAACAAGCCCAGAGTAATAGTTTTTTTATATTGCCTTTTTGTTTCTTTAGCATATTGCGAATGTAGTTAGAGCCAACACCCAACAAAACAAACGGCGATCAGCGCAATAAATATAGGAAGTTCAGTTTCCCGGCGGCTCAATGAAAGAATTGATATGCACCACTGTTGTAGATGTACAAAATACATTGAATACGGTCAACAAGAAAGGACTGCAGTGAGTAACGTCTCTGTGTGATAGAAATCTTCCTACCCTAAATGACACGAGCGCCTGCAAGGATAATCAACACTACATATAGAATATTTGAACTGCATCCGAATATGTGTTCGAAGCCCCGCAATTCTTTCATTCGAGTACTGAAAGAAGTTCAGAAGTTTGGAGTATTCATAGCTCTTACTTGGATTTTCCTAGGATTGATGCATCCATTTGGTAAGCAGAATTTTAATCTGAGGTCGTGATTATTCGTTTAATGTTGATGCATTTTTAATATATGGAAAATTTTATACCGTTACAATATTTCGCTCGATATTTCTAAATGGCGCTTGCAACCAAACATGTGCTCATGTAACATTAACGGTATATTATTTAACAACAGTTAAAACGTAACAACTGTCTTTCAGTTGTGGTTACATTTTTAAGTTTTCCTGTGTTTTTTGATTTTCTCTATTTTATGGACTTTCCAAGTAAAGCTGTCTACATAGAAAATCAACTCTGAATATATTGATCTTGCATCTTAATCTAACCTAACATAGGCAAGTTGATTATTTCAAATCTAACTGTCCCGTATTTTTAGAAAGTAAGAAAAAAGTAATATTCTTAGATATAATAACAAAAATATATCTAAAATGTTTTAGTGCACATCTTCGTTAACAAGGCTGCATAATGAAATTGACGCCCGTCTTGTACCTTAAAGGTTTGGGCCTAGGTCCACCGGTTTCCTATGCCACACCAAACCTAAAGATTTGGGCCTAGGTCCACCGCTTTTCTATGCCACACCAGACCTAAAGCTGATTTTCTTCTTCTTTTAATCATGACGTTTCTTTTCCCTTTCCTATCATTTCTTACATTCAAGTTCTCATTCACGTTGTTCATATGTGTTAACGTTGTTCACATGTGCTACTTGGAATGTGCCATTTTGGTAATGAACATTTCAGCATTTTGGAATTTTTTCCAATCTTTCCGCAGCAATATTACTGCTCTGGTTATTGTTTCAAGTATACTTTTAATTAAATTACCGTATATTATTTGCATTGACAACATTCAAGAAATATTTAAGATACTTTAAATGTGCACGCTCATTAAAATTTGCAGAATAAAATATACTCCCCCACTCTCCCACAAACAAAACAAAACATAACCCTAAACATACTAAAATACACACAAATAAGCAAAAACCTTGTTTCGGAATAGCTAAATATGTAAAATACATTATTTCGCAGTTTGAAAATGGCTATATAGGCTTTATTCAGTTGGTGGCGTTACTTGAACTCCAATTGATATTTGTGAATGTGTTGTAAACTCCTTAAGATGGACTGGTATACTTACAACGGCAACTCGTTTATCTGAACTACAGGATACAAAGAAAACGGGAGTTCATAGACACGGGTCCAGTCAAAACCATATCTGCAGATTTTGGAGTCTATGTCATGGATGAATGAGGGTTGCACCAGTGGACTGGGGTGGGGGAGATTCCTTCAAGGTTATGCATTGGAAGGTGTGTGATTTGGATCTTTAACGCAGCTTTAAAAAAAAATTTCAGTCATATCGCTACGACGTCTGCAGCGTGGCAGTTTATAGTGATGTCTAGCACTGGGGCATCATGCCGCAGACATGTAACATCATGTAACATCCAGTCATATTAACCTGCCACCAGATCAACTAGTCCTACCACTAACCTCTTAAAGCTGAGCGCCAAGCGATGTAGCTGATAGTACCATTTTTATGTCTTTGGTATGACTTGGCCGGGGTTAGAACCCTCGACCTCCCGCATCCGATGGATGCTCTAACCACTCGGCCAATGGAACGTTCGACATGCATTGGAAGAAGGATGTTAGTACTATAGAATCTGAAATACACTACATTATATATCGTTCTAGAAGGTGCTGCCCGATTGAAAAAAAAAAATCGGTAATTGTTTATATCCGAGAGTGTAGTCATAAGAGATTTTAAGAGAGGCGTATGTTTTGTTTCAGACTTGTTAGTTAAAAAATATACCGGAGTAATGTACACAACGATTAAACTGGCATTTACAGGTCATCTATATGTTTTACTTACTGTGAACTTAATAACGGAATTTGAACTCGATTTCGAAGAGGAATGTCAATAAACGGATGCATGGTACAAAAAAGGAGTATTAATGTGGTGTATAATTTTCAACATATCGGAAATTAGACGCCATGGTGATAATCCACTTTGTTTTAGTCCTAGACTTTCCATTTAGGAATCAGTGTAAATGGGAACTGAAGACAGCTGTCTCGTTAATCATACAAATTACATCCCCTTCCTTTCAAAGATGATTTGATGTAGTTAGATAGGAACGTAGCAGGAAATTAAATTACCTACGTGTGAGGTACTTTTTCTTTTACTTCCGTTTTTGGTATTCTGAGTCAGTTTTGCCTTAAGAAATTAGATGTACAGTGATATCGTACACTGTGTAAGTCACTCTTGTACCGACATTATACCGTGTATATTCTACTGGTATAAGTTTCATCGAGTTTTGAAAGACAGCGAGGGGGTCAAGTAATCTTGGACGTCCGGATATTCGTTCGTGCCTGTGTTAAAGCTTGCGTAATGTCATGCATCGCCCGGTCAACATTTAAACGAATTATTTCAAGCCTGAATTTGTATGTTAAAAAGGGCTTTGGTAAAATTCAGATATGGATTGGAACAGAGCTAGTGGATAAAATTAGGAAACATAATGATTAGTAACTAAAAAAATTGGCTTTCATCCTGCTTTACCTCAGATAACTACATTCGTGAATTTCTCTTGACTTCTTAATCTCAATTTTTGCAGTAATATATGGTCACTAGGAAAATAGAAAATAGGTCTTTTTACAGTACTTTGTTTGTACTAAGATCTTAACAGTTATAGACTTTTTCGAGGGAAGTATATAATGTATATAACAAGACTTTCTTTTCACTTAAATTCACCTTTTTTTTAAATAGAGCGATACATTCTTAGCATAAACTTTCAGAAAACAACGTCCATAGCAGAGACAATAAAATCAAGCGAGCACTGAACAACATGATCAATTCATAGATAGATAATTTTAAATTTGATTTTTAAACTGCTGCATGCTAATAGCTGCTACTTGAAATGCACAGTAGCAAAAATGTTTAACATCGGATGCACTAAAGTGCAAGAGAGGCTTATTGACCTTCAAGGCCAAAAGCTTATTGCTAGCGCAAAGATTAAAGGTAAGTTTAATGTAAATTCAAGGTAAACGTTCGGATCCATTCTCTAATCTTAGACAAATATTTGTTAATCTGGCATCTGACGATCGAACGTAATTTATTACCTTATAACTCTGGAGAGCTAGATAAATTCGGCCGATGCAGAAATGCTAACGTTCTGATGGGAGGCAGCAAGGTTCCGATGCAGTATAGTTTTTCTTTACACTGTCCGATGAGAAAAATATTTCTTTGAAAAGAATAGGGAAGATTTGCGTGCACAAAATACTTTGAAATCGAAGAAGCATAATTTTATTTTATTAACCTTAATCATGATATCTTTAAAGAACGAATCACTTGGATGCTTAGATACTTAAGTATCGTGATGATTGAACATAATACAAAACCCGTTCTGCAATGAAATGACCATGGGAGTTAAAGTCATGATAAATGAAGCTCAAAACTTCAAATATTGATTAAGGAAAACGTTTGTGATTCGTCTGGAGACTGAAGCAAATAAATTATTATGCTAATCAACCCTACTCCCAGTCACTGTCCGTATCTCACACAATAAACAACAAAAACCTGGTTTAATCGTTTGCTTTTGTTTATTTTTATGTATTAGGACAGTGTCGAGGGTCTAGTTCATATAATAAATATGTATACTTGCGGTCAGACATTGTCTTTGTGGATTTAAACAATTGTTTAAAATGACATACGCTCGCCGTCTTTTCTTTTCTGTTTTTGATTTAATTCTTTAACAATACAAACAATGCAATACCAGGCCCTTATAAATGCTACACGAAAAGTTGAAATAGACAGGTTACTCTTTCCGACCTATATTTTGTTTCCATTCGTTGAACCTGTTCTTGCTGTATCGGTCTCCGTACTGAAACAAACAGGTTCACGTGGATATTTAGAGAAGAATAACAGCACACTCACTCATGTATTTGTGATGAACTGGAACAAATATACACTAATTAATTGATGTATGCTAGAATAATACGTGTTCCACATAATAGCAGTAAATCCTATAAACCATTTCGAAGATATACACTTCAATTCAGCTTCAACCGATTTGTGTTCTGACTTAACAGCCACTCATTACATCATCATATTTGCCATGCGATCAGTATTTTAAACATCAAAAATAGATTTATGAACTATCATTTATTTTCATGCCCTTTCGAAACATGGCAATTAATCCCTTCCTTATCAGCAGCCATAAAGATCAACATTCATTTCTGAACGTCAAGGTGCTTCTTCGCGCTATGAAAACTTCATTCTGTGCAACCGAGTTTAATTTAAAAAATGTAACATGAAATTATTTTAAAAACATTCATTCAAGGAAATGCTAAAAAAATGCATTACACAACCGATAGATTAAGACTGAATGCACGAATATTACTCTTTACTGTAAGAAAATCTGACAACTGATTGAACCTTGTACTTTCAAAAACTGTTTACGGTCATGGTAGGTACCCTACCTGTAGAAAAGGAGCGCTCATGGTTCAACCTATTCTTGACGTCACGAACGTTAAACTCTCCATTTTCCAAAATATTGAGACGTTATTTTACCTCAGGCGCCACGCATCTCTGAAAAACCATTATTGCTGTTTGAGTGTGCTATATAATTATGAATACATTTTGATCTCTAAGATGTTATACCACGTTAAGATAATGATAGCCACACATCATACAATTCAAAGCATAGCAATTTATTGATCTAGCAATGAAGAAATGAGAGATACAACCTAATGTCAGTTTTTGAAAATCTGAAAATAAATGTGTGTGTTATTTTTTTATATATAAAGATTTGGATTTACAACGTTGCTTTAAAATAATTTCATTCATATCGCTACGATGTCTGCAGTGTGGCAGTTTATAGTGATGTCTAGCACTGGAACATCCTGCCGCAGACATGTAGCATGATGTCCTACCCAGTCACCAGTCCTGACGTCAGGCCGACCAGTCCTATCACTAATCTCTTAATGCTGAGGATCTAGCTATGCAGCTTTTAGTACCATTTTTTTAAAAAAGTCTTTGGTATGACTCGGTCGGGGTTCGAACCCCAGACCTTCTGCATCTGAGGCGGACGCTCTAACCACTAGGCCACCGGAGCGGTCGAAAATAAATTAAATCAATGCAGATTAGGTTGCTTAAATTACGTTAATTGCACAAAATAGCAAGAATAAAAGAGTTGCATATGTCAACTCCCTCTTGCTTGAGAAATTAGAAAATGACTCAGAAGGAACAAAATAAGAATAACGCTAGAGGTTTTGCTTATCGATAAAGTTTCGTCTCCGAAAATAGGAAAAGCTTTGTTTTTAGAAGGGACATTTGATGAAAGGAATATTTATGCTGTCTGCTCAGTTGATGAAAACAAGATTGTACTCTTTGATACAGTTGATGAAAACAAGATTTATACTGTCAGCTGCGGATTGGTTATGATATATGTTACGACTGAAAATAACTACAATATAGCATAAAGGAGATTTAACAGATTGGTCGAATATTATTATCCTTAGTATAAAACATATACATAATCTTATTTTTTTTTTCTCTGATGCCCCACTCTAGTCAAATACAAAGTACGTGTAATTGAACGGATAGGAAAGTTCACCTCAGGGATAGATCAAGGACTTGCTCTAAATCAGTGCTGTCCAACCTTTTTAACACCATGGGCCACTGAAAATGTTTTCTTGAAGCCGAGGGCTGCAGCAGAAAATTAAAAAGCAACGACTATAAAAATTATTCACAATTGTTTATCTTTATTAAAATTTATTAAGTAATAATGTATGTATACTTTGTAATAGTTCAGCGCACAAACGTCTAGCAATAAAAGTTCAAGCACGTTTATAGTGATATATTTGGCTTTGAATTGTACTTGCAATTTTTTTTTATTTGCGGTTGAAATTCAGTAACTGTTGCCCTCATTAGATTTTCTAAATGTTCGTCAGTCAAAGAGTTTCGTTTTTTTTGACTTGATATTGGTCATTGCAGAAATCCAGCTTCACAGACGTAGGTACTTCCAAACATTGTCAATATCTTTTTACAACATTTCAATTTTTTTTTGGAAATTCATCAGAAGAAACATGTCATCCAGAACTCAGTTGGCGGCATATCCTTGTGTTTGTCACGAAGAGCCATATTATGTTCCATTTCAATTATTTCGAGTTGCACTGCACTTCATCTCCTCCCAATAACTGCATCTTTGTGGCTACGATAGAAATAGCACATCTGAATGGATTTTCAGCAAAAAGTAGCAGAGAAGTCAGACTGCGAATGTCTTTGAAAGGAGCAGAGAAATTCAATTTTGACTTTTCTAATGATATGTTGAACTGTTCACTTTTCACTAGATTTGGAGATTCTTGTGCTGACTTGGAAAGTGCATGAAAGTGTGTAAAATTAGATTGATTCGATAGACTGATGAATAAGCCCAGCTTTGTTTCAAAAACACTAATTTCCTTCATCAGAGTTGGCAATATTTGATGCTGCCCTTGCAATTTTAAATTTAATTTATTTAGGTGGTCTGTGATGTCAGTTAGAATTGCTAGCATAACAATAAACACTGGCGTTTCCAGACAATTTAACAATTCTTCCATGGATTTCACCGTGTGGAAGTTTTTGATTTCTTCAATTCGATCCCAGAATCTTGCCAGTACATTCCCTTTGCTCAGCCAACGAACATCAGTATGAAGAACAAAATCACCATAATTGCTTTCGTACTCTTCTAACAAAGTTTTAAACTGCCGGTGATTTAAAGGATTTGCTCGTATAAAGTTTACAATTGTAACAACAATATCCATTACATTTTGGAGCGCACCATCTTTCAGTTTTGAACAAAGGGTTTTCTGGTGAATAATACAATGATAAGCTTGGAAACCTGGAAAATCGTCATCTGCCATTTGCAATCCGATGAGGCCTGCTCTCCGTCCCACCATTGCAGGGGCATCATGGTAACTGATACAAGCTTTTTCATATCAATGCCATTTCTTAATAAACACTCCTACAGTGCCTTGTATATATCCTCACCTCTTGTTGTATTTTGCAATGGAACCAGTACCAGCAATTCTTCTTTAAATTTATGTCCCGTGTCAAATCTAACCCAAATTATAAGTTGTTCTGTATCAGTGACATCACATGACACATCCAATGCTAGACTGAAACAGGTTGCATTCCTCAAATCAAAAAGCAACTGCTCAAATATATCACGCGATATAATTTCAACACGTCTTTCTACCGTCTGGTGAGACAGCTGAAGATTTGATATCTGTTTCTTGATCTCATCTTTGTTCTTAAACTCAGCAAATAAAGAACCTGCACTTTCTTGGAAACATAGTTTAACAGTTTCACCATCTGAATATGGTCTCTGCTTTTTAGCTAACACCCAGCTTATCTCTATAGATGCCTCAGTAGCACAGTCACTTAAGCTCAACAGTCGACGAAAAACACTTTCCTGGTCATTAAGATTTATTTTTAGCGAAGCAACTTTGTTTTCTCTGACCTTAGTACCAATTGGATAATGATTGTCGAAATCTTTGTGCATTGAAGTGTAGTGCTTCTGTAGATTGTTTTTTTTTCTCTCTTCAAAACAGAGATAGAATTCTGACATATCAGACACACTGGCTTATCATTGACAGTATGAACACAAAATCCAGTTCCCATGACTTATTAAACGTACGGTTCTCTTCCGTAACTTTTCGAATGTTTGCTGCGCTAAGCACTACTTGTCATTTTGTTTAGATTTTTAGAAATAAATATATTTATGAATGTTTATAGTTATTACTATTTACAAAGAATGGCACGCTAGCGTGTTCTAGATATCTGTTTCCGGTTTTAGTAATTTTGGCGGAATGTGTTTATTTTAATTACTCACGGCTCGTGTCTTTTGCATGACAGGATGTATTAATATACAAACTTACTGGTTATTTGTCATTATCATTCGATAGATGGCGTTAGCTGTAATACGCTGTTCCATTTTGTTGATCCCAGCTCACGTGATTACCTGGTTAAGAAGATATACTGGAAAAGTAGGCCATTTACTTTTTTTTTAATATACATAAATGCATAAAAAAATGCTCGAGCTCTAGCGGGCCATTTAAAATCAGGTTGGACAGCAATGCTCTAAATCTATTGGACTTTTTAGGTAAGAGAGTGTGTTACGTATTGGCTCCTGATTTCATATTGGAAGAGTTGCGTCAGTCACCTCAGGGAATTGCTTGTGTTTCGCTGGGAGCTGCTTAAACAGGCCAAATAAATAGGTGAAGATGTATATTCATGGTTATGGTTAAGAGGTTGCTGACGCAACCCTTCGCATACAATAATGAGGAATCAGTAAGTAACAGATTCCTTGCATAATACGTCCAAGAGGTACGAAAAGGTGCGCGACCTGATACAATATCCAGTATTTTTCCCCTTTGAAATACCGGTAGTTCGTAGAAGCTCAGTGATATATTTTAATATAAAGGATTTGGTTCGGTTTGGTGCTTTACGGTACACCAGCACTGTTACGGCAATACACCCCACGGTAGCTTAAACAGGTCTGTATGATTGCAAGATTTTAACCCACACCTTTTCGGCTGTGAGTCTGACATGATAGCCGCTGAGCCACCGCTTTTTCGACAAATACAAAAGATAATAAAAATGATATTAGTATTCGACTAATACTGTAATTCTGCTTCATGAAAATAAAAAAGTAGAAATTTCGGCCGTAGCATATTTACATTATTATGATACTTTAATTTTGGTGGTGTTAATACCGGGATACTTGTAATATTCGATTAACTTGTACAAGAAAACTCGGGGCGCCACAGTTTCCTTGCGAGTGAACACCGTCGATCAAGTAGATATAATGAAAGTCGTTTAGTTATTTTACCATCTTTGCCAGCTGTTACATAATTTTCAATAAGTCAGTCATTTACATTCCACTGCAATCAGTTCCAAATCGAGAGAAATCTGAAGCATAAAGCTTTATACGTCAGTTCCGTCTCACTTGTACAAGTAAGGGGCGAATCAGAAGAAATCATGAATTAAGAATACTAATAAAACAGACGCAGGATATTTTGCTCACATATACATTTTTCCCCAAAGAAAGAGAAAATTTGGTTTAGACGTAGTATTCCATGAAAGAAAGATATATGCCGTCTACTAAATGAGATTGTGATGTCTATAAGAAATCCATCAGTTTGAGTAGTTGGTACTACCAGAATACCGTGATATTTAATTAGCTTGTCAAAACATTCCTCTCTATGATTTTGTTTATTATCTCTGGGAGGGATGTCTTCCATATTTGACGACGCAAATACTAACATCAAATCAATGGAGCTCGATTCAGATTTCTCTTGGGAATTGATTCAGTAATTAGCACACAAATCGTTCACATCAACTGCGGGCGTTCCTGTAATTTACTTTATTATGAGAAATAGCACGCAACAATATGCTATACAATAGAGTGTTCTGCACTAGTATAATGGATATAGATACTGTGGAACACCACGTTGTTTCCTCTCCATCCAAGTGAAGACAATTTCCGTTTGACAGGGGATTGAATGATTGTAATTTTATCGGGTACATTTAGAAAAGAATGGATTAATGTGGTCGGACGGTAAAACTTAACGCATCATGGCCGTACGTTTAAATCTAATCTTATTACACAAGGAATATTCATGTACATTCATAAGTAAAAACTCATAGACTTCTATTTCATTTAGGATATATTTCTATTCATTGTTACAAATTAACAGATCCGTATATTTGATTGAGAGAGAGAGAGAGAGAGAGAGAGAGAGAGAGAGAAAAGGGGGAATGGATGCCTAAAATTACACGTTGTTTTTTTTTTATCATATAATAAGTTTTATTCAGAGCCTATGATGGTGTTACATCAGGAAAGACATCTTTAGAGGTCCTGATTGTCTGTAAAAATATAGGTTGTTCATAGCTACTGAAAATTGTACACAGAACAAAAAGAACAGAAAACTTTGAACCTTACACAAAAGTTTTGGTGTATGAAATTTTATTGAGGTTTCTCCGACATAATTTGCTTTTGTTCTGACCAAAAAGATAACAGGAGATGCAGTTACCAATTTTTCGTCACTTCTTCCCTTTTGAGAAACAAATTTTAAAGGAAACAACTGACAAAATGTCACAGGTTGGGAAATTATTCGCATAGACACTGACAAAGGAAAAATTAAATACATCAAGGCATCGATATCATTTTTTCCGCTCCACCGGGCGCACACGTTTTTAAAACTAGTGCATGCGCACACTTTTCCCGAGTACGGCTGTTAGCTATGCTTATTGTATGCACGGATATTAGGCAACTTGAGTTTTGCAAAACGGTTAAAACGGACATGTTGCTCATCTCGAATATTTATTTTGTATGTTGTATTCTGGTTCTTATCTTTAATTTAAATCACCTTGTGAAGAAATTGCGAGGGTAATCAGAGGCGCTTCCTTATTAAACAATAGACTTTGCTTGCAGTATAACAATTTGTGATATGAGTTGATCTTGTTCTGGTCCCCTTACTTCGAATACAATTAAAAGATTAGAAAGTACAGTAATTACGATTATTGCTCTCTCTTGCGTTCTTATGACATTTTTTTCTAACTTGAACATCGTTTAGCCTTATATAAGCATATTCCAAAAAAATTTGTCTGCCCTGTTTTAGGAAGTGAAATTTTCAGGTGTATTCTTGTTGTCATATGATTGTTCTTTTATCGCAGTCAGAAGAAAAAAAAATCATGTAAGCGTAATATGTTATCAGCTTTAGCTGAATACAAAAGACAGTTAAGTCGAATATAATGTGTTCTCCAAGCGACGAATACAACAGTTATGTCGAATGAAATATGTTCTTGAAGCGAGCAGAATTTGTTCATTAAGTTCGAATATTTTGCAATTTTCTTCTTTTTTTAAAAAATGTCTGTCTGATTTATCTTTATGCATTCATTACTTTGAATAATATGTAAAAGATGGTTGTATCAGATTCAATCTTCAGTGATTAAAAAATCCGTCCTTCATTGTTATACCTGTTTGTTTGCTTTACCAAGTCTGTCATAATGGCTAACATATGCGTAAGGAATTTCTCCCGAGAAACTTTTCACCAAATGTCTGAATAATTTTGATGATGGAACATCTTAATATTTATTCAAGACAACTCGTGATTGTTTTCACTTTCTTTTGCCTTATCCATACAATTACTCTTGATCTTATTTTATGTCACCATGAAAAAGATCGTCTTTTCCCTGAAGAGTTTGTCGCCATTCTCTAGAACGTCAGTCGGATGATATCTATTCTGTGACATGATATCTTTTGCAAGCCGATCAGTTTCATATAGAAACAACAAAAATGTGTTTTTCGTGGGCAATTTCTAATTTCTTTGGAACTTGTCATTAGCCTACCTTTTGAAACCATATGAAAAGTGGAAAAAGCGACAACACTTTATCCAATACAGCTTGGCAGATCCCATCAACTTGAGAATAATTCTTTTAACGTTTCTTGGTTTTCATGTTTGCTTTTGTTTTTTGTCTTCATAAAAAGATAATTACAACTGGATGTGCCAGCTTCTTAAATATATGGACTTCAGCTTTAGAGAGAGAGAGAGAGAGAGAGAGAGAGAGAGAGAGAGAGATGGTCCATACTGTTCATATAATATTACGAGTCAAACGTGAAAGTCTGCTTAGCCAGCTCTCTAAGCCATTCTTTTAATATGTTGTAATATAGTTACATTTTGTTCCAAGGTCTTGTGTTCATCATATAAGTACTACATTACTTTTTATATGAATGTTAATATAAGACATTATGCTGATATTTACAAAGGAAGACTTGTATCAATTCTGGGAAAGAAACAAGTAAACCAGGTTTCTATACAAAATAAACTTATAATTTGTAAATATGATTACGTCCAAAATAGAGAGAAGTCAAATTATAGTCAGATGACAGTATGTTAAAATGACAGTCAAAACATACATCTGTCAAAATAAAATACAGCAATAGTTTATGTGAAATATCTTATAAATATAAAGGAATCAAAGTTAAAAAAGAAAATACAAAGATAGACGCTGGGCATTTGTTTAGCTTGTATTTGCACTATTTTTAAATTTAAGTTGAACTAGAAACGAGTGCGTCTGAGCTCGACTTTAGAAGAAATATAAAATGCAATGTGGTCTAATGTATTTTCCTTTCATGAGTTTCCAAAAGATTATTTTCCCGACCTATAGATGTACAATTCATGTCTTGGTATGACTCGTTACATTTGGAATTTCTTTATGAAGTTAAATAAATGTTTCAGAATGGTGTCATGCCGTATTGGCGAAAAAGTCGTCTTTATGATGTCTTTGCGACCAGAAAAATGGAAGTTAGATTTATAACGTTAAGGATATATGTTAAGCTTCTGGCGATATGTTTTTGCTGTATTAGATGACAATAATGAATTCCTTCGTCTGAGTCCTGGTACAAGGTGGGAGGTGGTTGCTGCAAATCACAAATACTTTATTGAGGATCTTCTAAATTGTACATAATACTTCCGTACCGCTCTGGTGGCCTAGTGGTTAGAGCGTCCGCCCCGTATGCGGGAGGTCGTGGGTTCGAACCACGGCTGAGTCATACCAATCACTTCTAAAAATGGTACTGACAGGTGCATCACTAGGCGCTCAGCATTAAGAGGTTAGGACTCGTCGGCCTGGTGTCAGATGCTGTTACTGTTGTTGTTGTTGTTGTAGGTTTTAATGCCATTTTTCAGCACTCGATCGGCTATACATGGCGGCCAGTATTAATGGTGGAGGAAGAACCCGGGAAAACCCGGGAGAACCACCGACCCACGAGAAGCTACTGGCAAGCTTTCTCACATACCCACATTCTCCGAATTGGAGACTCGAACCCATGCAGACAGGGGTGAGATGGCAATGATCCGTAACGGAGAGCGCTTTTGACCACTCGGCCACTCGGGGCCCCCGCCTGGTGTCAGGATAATGTGACTGGGCGGGACATCATGCTACATGCATGCGGCATGATGCCCCAGTGATAGACATCACTTTAAACTGCCATACCACATAAATAGTAGCGATATGACTGGAAAATTGTTAAAGCTACGTTAACAATCTAAATCACACACATACACACACGCACCATTTTCTGAATTGAAATCAAAAGAATATCACTGTTTGAGTCATTTCTCTAATTAGCTAATACACGAATGTTTGTGAACAATACAGTTGGTTGGCTGATTTTAGGATGAGTACTACAGGTTCGCACTTAGCAAATAGTTTGGTTTTTAAAGAAAAATAATTTCCCAGGTTTTCCTCTCTGGTAATTTACAACAGACTTTTATATCTTATGTATTATTAAAATAGCTTTTGGATTTCCTTTATTTTGTGTATGATAGATGGGTGTAATTTTGTGTATGATAGATGGGTGTAATTTTGTGTATGATAGATGGGTGTAATTTTGTGTATGATAGATGGGTGTAATTTTGTGTATGATAGATGGGTGTAATTTTTGTTGCTTGACCTTACTTCAGATGGTCACCTTTCAAAAGGCTGCTAGCTCCGTTTGGTCATTTTCACCTTCTGGACTTCAAAAGTAAATTTAAAAAAATAAAAACTCCAACCCCCACCCCCACCCCCAACCACAAAAAAAAAAACAAAAACAAAACAAAACCCACAAAACAAAACAACAACAAAAACAACGAACAAGGACGCTCCCCCCAAAAAAAGAAAAAAAAAAGGAAAAAAGAACGGATATTATATTTTATTATTCATTCATTAGAAGCTGGTCTTGTCTAATCTGGCAAAATTCATTTGCTTTATTTAAATAAATGCTAAAGTTATTGTTCTTTGGAGGAGCTGTTTTATCGACAGCCTGCTTTAGAGAGTGCATATTTTCCATAATTACTATATGTAAAGAAATTACAGGCATAGGTCATGAAAGTAGTGTAGAAGTACTTATCGTCACAGTGTCTGTTGCCAATGCGAGCAACGTCACCTTAGCCTGTCTGTCTGACTGTCCGTCTGACTGTATGTCTGTGTGTCTGTCTCAGAAGTACATAATAATTGTAGAACGCTACCTTCAAGGCACTTTAAAAACATTATTCACGACCAGTTCGGGTTTTGTTGGGTGATTTCCGGACCCCTCTAGCTAGAATAAAAAAAAAAACAATACTATAAAACCACACACACACACACACACACACACACACACACACACGCGCTTATCACTTGATATTTGATCATTTGTTTTATTCTTGCATACATTTATTGGGTATTATGCAAACTCTGAGTGAATAGACACATAAACATTTGCTTTGGTGCACACCCCCAACACTTGACATGATCCGGCCATATTATAGCATGCCAATGCAATTAGAGTTAAGTTCCTTTCTCAAAGATACAATGGAAGCAAACGACTCAGGTTTTCCAGGTCGGGTTTTGATCTCATGACCCTTGCATTACGAGTCCATCACTCTACCAGCTGAGTTGCTTCGGATGTCCTGTAAACATTAAAGTATATGTTGATTAATTAAGGTAGTCCGATTTAAAACAACAACAACCCCCCCCCCCCCCAACTCTTACTAAGCTTTCAAAAGAGAACGGATATACATGATGTGGTTGTGACTTCTGTCTTTTCGGGAGCACTAAACGATATCGGGACCTATAGTATAAAAATATATCTCTTGGCAATTAATATAAAATTGTTTAACTATACCTTGTTAAATAATTAAAATAACACATTCTTATGGAGTTTAAACAATTGCAATAAGAGTAATGTGTGTGTGTACGTGTGTGTTTTTTCGATTTATGATTTTTAACGTAGCTTTAAAAAAGTTTCAGTCATATCGTTACGATATCTGCAGTGTGGCAGTTTTTAGTGATGTCTAGCGGGGGGGGGGGCATCTTGCCGCAGACATGTAGCATCATGTCCCACCCAGTCACATTATCCTGACACAAGTTCTTACACTAACCTCTTAATGCTGAGCGCAAAGCGAGGCAGCTGTTAGTACTATTTTTTATAAGTCTTTGGTATGACTCGGCCAGGTTTCGAACCCTCGACCTCCCGCATCCGAGGTGGCAGCTCTAAGTGGTCTAACAACAGTTTAATAGCATGCTATAAAGTGAACAAATGTGCACGAAACCTTTGGAAATTTGTTTTGATTTACGACCTTCCGTAAATCGGCAGCGCAGTGTTTCTTTTGCGGTAACTGATATGACCTCATTAATTATGTCATAATCACAAAAATTCACTTATCAATATACTGTTTTCTTTGTGTGTTTACTAAAGGAAGAAGCTCTTAATATCATCTGGAGTTTGTTTGTAGGGTAATAATCATGTCTATAATCTCGCTTTTACTAAGCTGGATTTAATTTAATGTGTGTCATCAGTTTGTCTCCAAGAAAGGTAACTGAACTCTCTTTCGTGATCATCAAAAGAGGAGACTGAGTAAAGCTAATTATCAAGGAAGTTTGCTTTTTCAATATTTGCATAGGATAGTTTCGAATTAATATTGAAAGGATGAATTGTTGACGATCCAATACATTTGTTCGTAATAAATTTCATTACATTCCAATAAAATTTTTGATTCATTTTATTGTTTTCAAACAGACAGACGTCGAAGGCCTTGAAAAAGAATTTTCTTGCTTCATTTTCAACTAGATTACTCAATTTAATTGCTTTATATCCTGTTAAATAAAAATCCCTCTAGTATGTAATGCTTTGTTCCTCAATCTGATTTCACATCCTAAACCTGAGTGAAACCATATTTTGTTGCCTGATCTAATTGTCACTAATCAAGATTGAATGCACTTTTGAGAAAACAGATTTCTTTAAAAAAACAATAAGCACCTAATTTCTAAGCAATTACGTTATTCAAAAAATTAATTTAATGTGCAATTACCAATTAATATATTGAATATATTTCATAATTGTCTTTGTTGTAGAGACTGACTTTTTGTTTTAATTAATTAATTAATCTTGGGATAATCTAATTTATGTTGACAAATGTGGCCTTGTGATCACTGATATGTTCTTCAACAGGCAGTGTATCCGATCTGATACGATAATCAGACCAGGCAGGGTCGCTGTGCGAGTGGAGAAGAGAGTTGGTTAATTTATTTTATGTTAATCATGTTCTTTTGCAATAAGAGATTGTGCAGTTCAATTATCTAAGAAGGTCGGCTTCTGGATTATCCGTAATAACCATGTACAGAGATAAATCACTCACAGCACTAATACTGGACGAAAAGTTCTCCTATAAATCTATTGTTGAATTTGGCGGCCTGTATACCAAGTAGATTATAGCTGATTTGGCTCTAAGAGATAATTGTAACCAAAATCATCTCACAGCCAATATATTCAAAATCTGTTTTGTTTTGCAGTGTTATGTACTCAGAGTTTGGTAGTGGGGGCCGGCGCCAAGTTTTAATGTTGTCAAATATGTAGTTGTTGTTTTTTCTCTCACTGTGACAGTGCTTCTTAGTAAACACACGGCCATCCATTGTCTAGAACTGGAAAATGTCCTTATTGTTGACTTTAAGATTCTGTTTTAATTCATTGTTTCGTTTTGTTAGGTCTTCGGTGACAGTGATTCCCTTTAGATGTTTCTTCTCTTTTATCACTTTGCTCCTAGTCCTGTACGTTTGGAACATAGCAAAAGTCTGGTAAGTATTGACATGGTCATCTGTGTCGTACAGTATATTACCAGGTTTATTGAATCTGTGGATATCATTAAAGGTTAAACCCCAGCGAAAAGTTTGGTTACAAATTTTCAAAATGACGTCCTCTGTTTCTCTTGGGTCCTGGAGAGGTATATTATGAAATCCAAAGTTACTTTACTCTTATTTTTTTGGACCCTGTCAGTTTTATTTCTTATGTGACAACGTGTGATATGCAATACAGTGTAAATCACGTACGCCAGGCAGCAGTTGACCATAGATAAAGAGATAAGAAGAGGCTGAAAAGATCAGTTGTTGAAATGGTGGAGATGACATACAGATGAGATATAGATAATGTACAGAGAGGACACAAAAAGTGTATTATATGCATTGTACAACTATTCTACGTTGGACAGGCAATGCATACTGGGATATATAATGATTATACTACGAAGCGTTCTCTGTTATATCCTTCGCTCGAAGGACGGGGCAGAGCTGATTGTGTGGCTCTAGATCATCGTTATTGTAATCATCGACAAATGCCACAAGCTTTACGTTCCTACAATTAATACCTCTCAGAGCAGCCCAAAAGAGAGACGCTGATCGATAGGTCGGCAAGAATGATCTGTCCGTCACATCTGAAGCTTCAGTAGGCTATTGGTGAAGTTTGAAGCTTCACTAGAATATTGGTGAAGTTTGAAGCTTCACTAGGATATTGGTGAAGTTTGAAGCTTCACTAGACTATTGGTGAAGTTTCAGTTCACGCCAATAATTAAGTATGGGTGCGTGCTCATGTTGCTAAAGTAATCTGGAATAATTATTCCGTGCATATTTAAAATTCATAACCTCTGTGCCGTATTCTCGAGTTGACGTGGCCCTACTATTCATATTAATAGAATATGAATGGAACTGGTCTTGTTCCGTCGTCATAGGCATCAGAATAAAATCAAATAAAAATACAATAACGATTTTGAGTATTACAAAGAGAGAGAGAGAGAGAGAGAGAGAGAGAGAGAGAACTGGGTTTTTAACATAGCTTTAACAATGGTTCAGTCTTATCGCTACGATGTCAACAGTGTGGCAGCTTATAGTGATATCTAGCACTGGGGCATCATGCCGTAGACATATATCATGATGTCCCCCCCCGTCACATTATTCTGACACTAGGCCGACCAGTCCTAACACTGACATCTTAATGCCGAGAGCCGAGCGAAGCAGCTTAAGTACCATTTTTCAAGCCTTCGGTATGACTCGGCCGGGATTGGAACCCGCGAGCCCCTGCATCCGAGGTTGACGCTCTAACATTTAGGCCATCGGAGCGGTGAGAGAGAGAGAGAGAAACACAAAAGACACACACACACACACACACACACACACAGAGTAGTAGATGTACAGATAAAACTATGCAGAGGTTAGGTGACATAAACTTTGATATATATTAGTCTTTCGTTCCTGCATACAATCAAATCGGACCCTAATAAATATTAGTTATTTTAGCTCATAGCTCGTAGCTTAAATTACAAACACACTATACACTATCACATGATACTGTTAAAGCATTTATTTGAATTATAACACATCTGTTTTATTTACTGGATGAATAAATGGTTCCCACTGTTCCCAAATCTTTCTGTTCAGATTTGATTGCAATATGTTTTGAAATTATAGTGGTCTTCAAGAAAGTCTTTCAACCCATTTAATTTAGATATATTCCATTTAATTTTACATCTCTTGATATAGTATTTGGCCATAAGAAAACAAAATTCAAAAGGTTGTTCAAATATTCCATCTCTACTCGTATCTCCCATTATAACAGTTTTTGCACTTGGCACAATATCTATTTTCACTTTATTCCAAATCCAGTGAGACATCATTCCTCATTCTGTTTATCATTTTACATTCCCAAAACAAATGCAGTATTGTTCCACAGATTGCTAAGCTGGCTGATCAATACTTTTCTACACCAAACTCTCAATTTTCTTTTCGTTTTTGAATTTCTTGTAAATTAACGAGTAAGAATATTAATATGAATCTAACAGAAGTTTCATTCTGAACTGAAATCTTTTCATTCAATAATTATCAAGCGGGTTTTCTGACAGATTTTAAATATCCCTTGCAAAAAGGTTTAATTAAAGCAGCTTCACCATTATAGGTCATTAAGCAAAAATGTTTGGGTAATTTATATAAACATTTTATTGTGTGATTGATGCTGATTTAGTCATTCTGTCAGTATTATTAAAATACACATGAGTCAGAAATGCTGACGAATTGCAGGTTACCTAGGTTATTTTCCTAATTCTGAAAACTGATTTTGATTATCAGAAATTGCCATTCCTTATTGCTCCATTTCTCAGACATTTAGCATCTTCCATGTAAACTGTGCACTCAATCATAGTCTTTTCTTCAGAAGCAACCGATACGACACAGCTGCCACGTAATATAGTTTAAAATAAAAACAACTAAGAATAATAAATAATAAAAAAATAACCGCGGTGTATTCCTCTGACAGATGAAATTACTTCATTAAATCAGGAAAAGGGAAATTTGCAGATGGAACAGGGGCTACGTAAAAGCGCAAAATTCCCCTAAAATTATTATAAAAAATGCAAGAGGCATATTTGTTTTGATGTTGAATACCAGGCTATCGTGATATTAACTTATCGGAGCAGAATTTCAAGCCGTTTTCTATTCTCTAAGGAGGCAACGTGTTTCATAACAAAAAGAAACTATCACGCAATTATAACCCTTACTGTTTCCACCGAAGAGTCATCACGAATACATCATTCCATCTATGTACTTTCTTATTACAGGCGAAACGACACAATGCTCTATGGATGTAATTATAGAATTCGTCTGCGGAAGAATATTGATACCACGCTTTTCAAATTATGAGGCCTCTTTTGATATGGTATCCCTTGATTATAGATCACCACATACTTCTTCTATGTTATAAATTAGGTTTTTCATACTCCACCAGGTGCCTAACCATTTATGAGCTTCTTTGCATGTTTGTTTTTGATGGACGTGGGGTAGGGGTGAGGTGATAAGGTAGGAGACGATTCATTCTTTCTATGTATGATCGTATAACATAATTGTATCCCCCCAATCATGTACAGACGTGTTCAGGTACAATATATGGTTTAAAATTGAAGTTTAATGTCTTGCCATTACTTTGAAAAGAAACTATCAGCAAAAATCAGCTGATTAAGAATACGGAAGTTTCGCTGACAAAATATAAATCAAAACTCCAATTAAGCCATACATTCTATTGTAATTCATAAAACTGACATTTTTTAAAAGTATACTGTCCAAATAAGTCATTGTAAAGGGACAATGAGTATACCGAACGAACACAACTGAAAATTCTTATCTCTGTTATTAACCTATCAGGCCACAGTAAAGAGTTCAATATTACTACGGATTCCACATACTAATTGAAACAATTCGATCCGGCGTTGTTGCTGTTGTCTCGTAGCACATCTGCTACGTCTTGGAACCCTATGTCTAGTATGTGAAGAAGCAAGTGATTCTAAACTACTTTACATGAAAATTGAGCACCTGTCTCGACTTGAACTTATTCTAAGCAATTATAGGATATTTTTGCAAGACAAACAGAGAGAGAGAGAGAGAGAGAGAGAGAGAGAGAGAGAAAGAGAAAGAGAGAGAGCCTTTCATGCTAAAATTCCTAAAGATTGGGCGATTTCTTTATTTCATTTTATCATGACGTGCGCCAATTTTTATATGAAGTAATATGAATATGTTTTGAATTTTAGTTTGCGGAATTCTTAAAATAATTGTTTTTGTCTCATTCTTTAACGTTTTTCAAGCATTTTCCGTTAGTATGGTCAAATAATTGACCCCTGTCGCACACAAGTCGTATTTAATATCCCATGCAAGTCTGATGAATTACTTTTTGATGTAAAACATAATCACATACTAGTATATTGCTTCCGACAATACGATAATTACCGTTAACAATGCTTTTAGGAATATGGAGTACTTGATCTCATGTATACGAAAAGCGGAAATAATTCTTATCGTTGCTTTTCTTTAAGTATTAGATTAAACTTGCCGATATTGCCATTAAAACAGACATTTTCTCTTGAGGCATAGGCATTAACTTTTACTTCGTTCAAAAGTGAATTTTTGGACCAGCACTCCAAATTAACATGTACTGATCCATACGCAACGAAAGTAATAATATTGGTTCGGTTTGACCTAATGACAACTTTTCACGCTTGATTACGGTTGCTTGCAACGAGGCGTATAAAATGCCATTAGCTGCCTAATACTTCTGCAGACAAAATTCAGTGTAGAGCCAAGAGGTTAAATTTGAAACTTTCGACTGCGGCCAGCTTATTTTTCTGTGCAAGTAAAATTATATTTGTATTGTAAAGTAGCTTTTGTATATCTCAAGTAGAAAAAGGGAAGGTAAATATAAAGTACTAAAATCTTTATAAATGCTAGCGGAATAATCAGAACTAAGACAATTGCATGATGATAATGCTGCATTTTTATATGATTTTATGTCAAATAATAATAATAATAATAATAATAATAATAATAATAATAATAATAATAATAATCATAATAATAATAATAATAATAATAATAATAATAATAATAATAACTTATTCAGTAATTTAGGCCGCGAGTCCATATTACAATATAAGTAAATATAAAGAAGTTACAAATGGCGGTCATCATGAGTATAGATACATAATTTCCAATAATCTGTGCATTATTTTATAAATATGTTACTACCTCTATGTATATTATTCACCATTCGTTGAGTTTTCAAAGATTGTCTAAGACGAAAAGCCAAATTGATGTAGTAAGAAAGATTTCTTATAATTAATATATTGCTGTGACGCATCAGGGATACAAATTTTTCTACAGACGGATAGAGATAATAAACTTCATTGAAGTATTTCTTTCTTATTTGGTCGTAATCTGGACAAACACAAGCGAAATGGAATTCATCTTCTACCAAATAAACATTACTTTTCCAGCTTAATTTACAATATCTATTATTTTTCTCAATCCTTCATTGGCAACATGTCTCTGTATTCAGTGTATGCGCTGAGCATCTAAATTTAGCAAGTAATTTCTTAAGAAAAGACGATAATCCACTGGGGGATATTTTTCCTCTCATAATTCGGTTTTATACATGCAATAATACACACATTTATGTGAGTTGTAAATATTGCTTTGCCAGTTTTGTAGTGATGAATCTTTAATTCTTAGTGCGAAATATTGGTTTTCGTCTCCAACATCTTGATTTAGCTAATCATCACCTAAACCGAAACGAAATAACATGTTTGTAAGTTTGGTAGCCCAGGGGACACGGTTTGTTTCATCTAATCTTTTCATCATTAAATAGCATTGGTGGGGGTATCGACTTGAAGGCATTATGTGAAGTGCTTTGTACAGTAATCTGTTTTCACAGTTGTCCATTCTGAGACAGTAAGTGTAAATATAGATATGGCTCTCACTCCATTCCCTCCTGCCAGCGATATAGATAATTAAGGTCTTGATTTATTTATTTATTGCCTTCATCTCCAGGGCCACCTTTTGTCAGAATTAGTCTGGTCTACAGTGCACGGTATAATTAAACATTTTTCATTTTATCATTTAATTTCCCCAATAACCTGGCTGGTCGTAGGAGCGCCACTGATGACTTTGCGACTATCTCTCTCATTTTGCTATGTTCTCCACTGCTCTTTGGGACTTCAGACTGTCCACTCTTTAATATTATCTTCACATCTCTTCTTATGTCTGCCCTGTTTTACATTTTCTCTCACTGTGTCAGGTAGAATCGTCTTTGACAGGTCAGATGAGCGTGAGACGTCACCATACCATCTAAGTTTGCGGTTCTTTACGGTGGTGAGCATATCTTCATATGGTCCAATTGCACTTTGGCTTCTAATGAGCATCTCCTCATTAGAGACGTGGTCTAAGTATGAGATTTTCGGGATCATTTGATAAAATCTCATCTCCAAAGTATGGATTTATCCTTCTGGTTCTGCAGTCAGGGTCCATGTCTCAAATGCATACAGAAATATGGACATAACGAGGGAGCGCAAGCTTAATATTGTGCTGAACATGTAGCCGTTGAGTTGATCTTGGAACCCTTCCACTATGACCGTTGTCTTCAATTTGAAAGACTTCCGACGATGGAAGACATGTTACCACCGCCTCTTTCACCCATAGTTTGGATGACTCATGGAGTCCGGAGTGTCTTAAATCTTTCCTTACAAGTTTTATCTTGCCCACTGTCTATTCAGTCCAAGCAAATTCTTAATGCTGAGCGTCAAGCGATGTATTTTTTTTGGTGCCATTTATTTATTTATTTGATCTTAGGATGGCTCGGCCGGGATTCGAACTCGGGACCTCTTTCATACGCTCTAACCACTGGACCGGATTGATTAAACACTATCTGTTGCGAAATTGGTGTTGAATTTATAGTTTAACATATTTATAATTCATAACTTCAGCATCAGCGGGTACCTTGTTGTGCTCCAAGTGTGATTCGACGGAGGACCCAAACTGCCAGACCAACCCACCAGTGGCGTCGCCATGTCTAGAGTCTAGCCGAGTCAACTGCATGGAGGCCAAGGAATACGACAAGAATGGTGAGTTTTAGTTTTGCCGGGTAACAAAAAATATGTTGTGATTTTAAAATATTCATCTCAACGTGATAAACTGTTCTTATGTTTAATGTAGTTTGGTTTAGAGTGGATACTGGTTTGAATGAATTCTTCATCTCTTTTGCAAAAGGGGAGCATGCCTACGTTGCAGTACTGTGATTGAAACCAGCTGCCAAAGTGGAAAAAAAGAAAGGGAACATTTCAAAGATACCGTGCTCATTTATTACAAGTAGTTCTTGGTATGTCATTTAAAAATTCAAGAAAATCTATCAGTATGCAATGAATTTTTTACGTACCGCTGTTACGTGTTTAGACTCGAATAAACAGTAACACAAGAAAGAGTGAAAACAACAAGCTTTGATAAATACAGTAATTTATTTCCCTGGAATAATAATTGTAAAAATGAAAACAATAACCTACGACTTCAAGAATAAAATCCAAAAATAATCCGCGAATAATATTTTAGAAGTCCTAATAATAAAATGCTATAATCAGAGTCCCGACGAAGAATCCAAGATGGAAGGCAATTACGTATGCTGTAACCTGTTCTGTGTTGGTAATTAATTCTCCGGTTTTGGAAATCCAAATAATTATTTTAAGAAATGTGTTTGTTCAAGAAATTTGTTTGAGCACAAAATATTTCCAGAGAAACGGATTAATCTTTCAGAATCCGAAAAATTAAAGTAAAACTAAAATCTAAAAAGTTCAATACTGGTAACAACAACAACAAAAAAAACTTGACATCAAGTGTTTAAAAGCCCCCAAACTCTGAGATCTCTCTCTAAACATCACTATTAATCCTAAGTATTTCGCAATTTTGGAAATGCCTAATTGCGAAAAAGACGATCACGTGATCATGTTTACATATAAAAATCACGTATCCCCTGTATATCCTTGATAAGAACTAATCATTTTACTCCTAGAATAAAAGTTGTTTATTTGGCCCTCAAATAAGACCAGGAACTAAGTCAATAATAGAAACAGTGTTTCTATTATTATGTATTTATGGAAGATTCATGTAAAACTGAACTTTCTGGAAAATATCAAATTTCTAGTAAACAAAATTACATCACAGTGACATGTAAAGAAAATAAAAAGATTCCAAAACCCACAAACAATCAAATCAAACAAGTACAAATTAAATCAAATATAAATTAAGTCAAATATACGTTATATTTACTCTTCCCATACGGTAACAATCTTTTATATTCGATATTTTGCATTCACGTCCAATGTTACTCGTCTGTATACAATTAATGCTATTAATATTTATATTTTATATTTTATTCATTATGATACATTTATGTGCAATATTTCGTACTCAGTGATTATGTTTGGCATGCGACGATTTCCATTCATATTTCCTTCATATCCAAAACTTCCAGTCATATGTGATTTTTGCATTCGTATCTGATCTATATCATTTGTACGCAGTCGTAAATTTGTTTCATATTTTATAACATGCATTGTGGGTAATCTGGTGTCGCCTGCCTGGTAAATTACATTTTGTTGGTATTTTAAAGCATTAACGTTTCTAGCAGCCACATGGTAATTCTGCATTCATTCTCGAGTCCAAGTCAGTATTTGAAAACGACCTTTTTGATTCTGGTTGAGCTTTGGTATTTCGTTGTGGTATTATATTGTTGTACTGTATTAGTTTCATTAATGACGTTTGTTAAAATTTACCATACTATACTTTAGGTTTAATTTTTACATATTATTTTTATTATCTAATTTATGAAGCTTAAATTTATATAGGGATAAATATACGGGCACTTTTAACAATGTGATAAATTTTTTATTGGCATATGGGCGTTTCTACAATAAAATCACGGAGTCATTTCTATGAAGAGGTAATAAAGTTTGATCCACAGACAGGACAGAAATTATAGAGTTGCCCCCTCCCCTTTATAATCCAATGTTCATGTACCCGATGGAAGTAAATCTAGCATTTCTGATATCTCATAATCAACGTTATTAGCTGATTCCAAACATTCAGTCGCTTTGAAAAATCAAGCCAATAATGTATTTTGGAAGTATGTGTCTGATAACCTTATATATTAACGGAATGACGCAGTGGCTCATTCGGTAGCGCGTCAGACTCGTAAGCAAAGGGTAGCCGGTTTCAATACCCGACCAGCTCAGCCCGGATTGGCTATCTCGGCTTGTCTAAGGGAAAGGCAGTAGATTCAAATTTCCTCGATATAACCAATAATGTACTTGAAACGCCTTCACGAATCAACCCAGCTTTGGTTTATTTGATGCGTCATTTTGAGATTTCAGGTGAAACCTCAATATGTATATAAAAACACCGGATGAGAAACAAAGGCTGAGACGTAACATCGACTTCTGCCTTTCTCTTCATTTTCCCTTTAAAATCAGAAAGTAAACAGAATAGAGACTTTAGAATTGAAGAATATTTTCTCTGAATTTGATCTGTCGTAGTTTCAAATAATGAGCTAATACCCCAATAACATAGTTTTGAGGTAAAAAAAAAATAGCAAACACCCGACTGGGGCAAAACAACAGATAGATGTTAGGATGTAATAAAATTGCTTTAAGTCCTTTACTGTATGCTGCCTGGCCAAAACAAATGTTCTCACGATTAAAGTTTTAAATTTATCATTAACGTCAAATATGGAGTCTAACAATTTGATTGGTTGAAATTAGGATTTTATCCAATCTGATTAATAAGTGACCCTTTATACCTCGACTGCCGACCGCTTATGGTAGAAATACCTAATTGCCTTTTATAAACTGCGCCTTCTTATAACCCAACATACAAGTTCTAGCCCTGGACAATGGCGTACATCGTAATTCATTACAATAAATTTTAGCATGCTAACCAGTTAGTTTTTTATTCACCTATGTTTAGAAATATCTAGATCAAGCACGTCGTTTTGAAAGGACACTGCCACTGACGCCCTTCCTTTTGTCTGGTATTTTAACCTGTTATTTCCGGGAGACTGTTTTCCTGATTCGTTGTTGCTGGATCATTATCTGTATCCCGTATTGTCAACCTTTACAAAAATGCTCAGAAAAGATGTGATTGTACCAAAGTTTGAAAATGTATCAGTTTGATTTGTGAAGATTCAGTAGTTGTGAATACAATTTATTGCAAAGAAGTCCAATCTTTGCTTTTCTAACAAATTATGGGATCAGTTAGGTATATTCATGTTGATTTATAATGGCTCCTTTGGTCTGATCGAATTTGAACAGAGTATTTATGTCTTGTTTTGTTAACATTCGTAAAAATTATTATCCGGTTTTTCCGGTCTACGTTGAATTAATGGTTTCGAAGACAACTTATTCAATACCGAGGTCATGCTTCTGGTGGGAAAGACAAATTTGATGGAAATAACTTATGGAGTTTTTCGATTTCAGCTGTAAAACCTGTGAATGGACGAGCATATTCTAATAATACACGTAATTAAACCCGTGGAATATATTTCTTTCACATTTTGTAGCCACGTTGATAATTGAAGTCTTAATAAAGATAAAATCAAAACAATTTACTTGGGTGCATAATTCTTGAATTTGCAAGTACCATTTCAGATCACTAGTAACTGTGACTCATGTTCATTTTACTTGTTCAAATCTTCCACAGAATATTACATACTGATTTGATGTTATTGTGTAGCTTGTCATTTGCATTATAACACATTTGTTAAGCTGGAACTGAATGCCCCATCTCATGCTTAGTTAAATAATGTCATTTTGAAGTATCTTGGTATCCTACTGGATTTGAGTTGATCTGCAGCATACTTTTGTCAGAGACCAATCTTTCTGGAATTTTGCGAACGTCCGCCAGTTGTTGAAAGGTGTGTAAGCACTGACACCTACTATGAAGACCTTTGTTTGATTGTTTTTATTTAAAAAAATAAATATTTCTAGCTGTCAATTATTAAGACAATAACCTTTTGAAGAGTTTGAGGTTATAAACTTGTTAGTGCTATATTATTGATGTTTGGTACTTTGGGAAATATACATCTTGAAGCGGTGTTACAGGTGTGAGAATAAACACTGTATAATTGGGCGTTCAGTATTTCAGATGTCTCTGCATCATTTTCTGCTAATTGTGGTATCTGTCTTAGAATGTACTGTGAATCATTTTTTCTTTTCTTCTGGTGGTTGACGTTTCCTTATTTTTCCAGAATGGTTTCCAGTCTGAGGTTAGGTTAACCAATAATGTTGTTGACCTAGTTTATTTCTGAATTGTTAGTACTTTAATTTCTGCTTTTCACTGTTTCCATTTTGTTATTCATTTTTTACTGCTGGTACCTTTTTCTTTATCACGATGAGAGCTGTTTATTAAAAGAACTAGATTTCTAATTTTGCATGTTATCAACGGTATGGACAGAACTGATCTATTAGGTTTAGAAGGAAATTTTTCTTATCAACTGTAGTAGTTAAAAACCATTTGTAACAATATTCTTCCAGTAAAATCCCATTCTTTTCCATGGCGTTTAATTTAGCAAAGTCGTTCGTTCCAGATCTCATTGCCTCAAAAGTTCCATTGCTAAACAAATATAATGTCCGTGGAGTATATTTTAAGAGATACTTGTCAAGGTAGAGTACATGCTGTAACATCATGGCCACTCAATTGATCATGTGAATGAATGCATGAGAATCGACCTGGTATCTAGGTCAGAACGAGAACTAATATATTTCTTTCTGGAGCTGGATAGTAAACAATTCGTTCCAAGCTATAGCCTTTCTTAATATCAACCAGGCACATGCTAACTGGTATTCCCTAGGTTGACAGTTATGTTTATCCAATCAATATTATTATAATTAAAATCCTGTATGAAATGTGTCCGCTCTTGTAATATTTTACCTTTTTAAACTGCTCTTACATTAAAAGAATATCACCACAGTGACCGCTAAGCCCTCTTTACCAGCTAGTAAAGGGTCCCCTAGTGACCGAGTGGTCTAAAGCGCTCTCCGTTACGGATCACCTCTGTCTGCGTGGGTTCGAGTCTCGGACTAGGCCAATGTGGTTATGTGAGAAAGCTTGCCAGTAGATTCTTGTGGGTCGGTGGTTCTTTCCGGGGTTTCGTCGGGTTCTTACTCCACCATTAATACTGGCCACCATGTATAGCCTATCGTGTGCTGAAAAAATGGCGTTCAACCCAAGAACAACAACAACAAAAACAAACTAGTCATGTCATGCGTGCTGATTCACTGGTCACTTCAGTATGCACTGGTGTGAGATATTTAAATTAAACGCCTCTACTATGTCATGTTCTATCATTCCTATAAACATTAAAATTGCATTCGTCGGAAATATCTTGGAGGTGTATTGTTTCAACAGCTCTCGGTGACCTCTACACTTACCCAAATGCAATTTATGTTGATTGATGCATAACTCTGTATTTTAATAATTAGTTTACTATTGCCTAAATAGTTGCGTTACCGTTTCCTCCCTTATTTAAGATATAAAATGTATTTTTAGTTTTAATATTTTAGTATTAATAAAGGAGTGGAGAGAAGTTTAGAATTTCACATGTAGGATATATCCAATTACAAAATGTAGCACGAATTTCACAATAATCCCAATAACCTATGAATAAGCAATCATCGCGGATCAAATAATTACAAGAGTAATATTTCACAGCCTTCTTTGGATTGTGGACCTGTCCACTATAAAGGTCACATTATTGTATAGTTTGAGCAAAGCCAATTATTTTCGTCTGTTATTAATTTTTCCTACTCCTCTTGGTTTCGAGTCACGTGACTGGAATCGTATAGCAGGGTCTACCGTTCAGCTTTGTATTTTGATTTTGAATGGGCATATTTATTACTTGGCTCTGGGTATGAAAGCATACTTCCATCATGTAATTCACATGGTATTAATTACCCACAACGCTTCAATTGCCAGATAGGATATATCATATTACCCATAATGCAAATTAATGAATTGAAATACAATGCACTATTGCACACAACTGGTAAACATTTAATACGAATATATAATACTGAATAACAATGCTCATTATTGGATAGAAATGAATACGATTGAACGTGAAGGAAAGTTATCTCACACAAAGGCTAAACATCGAATAAGAATGAGAATTATTGCCCGTAAATGATAAATATGCAATATTTTAAGACAACTATTGAATATAAATTGGGTTTATAGGACAGGAATGGGAAACATAGGATATAATGCAAAATATCGGATATTAAAGATAACTATCACAACCGAATAGGAAATATTGAATATGAATAAAAAAAGCTATGCAATATGACAGAGAAGTATTGTATCTCGATTGTCTTTATTAAATTTTGAAAAACCATATTAACTGTGTTGTATTTTATTATAGGCTTATAGAAGTAGCTCCTTCATAAATTGTGTCTGAAATATGAAATTAACATCAGTGTATGTTACTTTATGTGCAATGACTTATAATTTGATGAGGGAATGTATGAGACCGGGCTTCAGCTTGAGATTTTATTTAATTAAACTTGAGCTTGGGTTACACATGAGAATTGCATGTCAGCCGATCACAAAGAAAGCTATACTTGTAACGTCAAACTTGATTAGCTCAAAATGAAAACTGAATCTCAAACGAACACTCAGATTTATATGGTTTCCAAGGAAGGTCGTATTTTCTCTTTTTGTCTTTATGTCACCATCTAAAGCCGAAAGCGTATACTATTAAAAACGTTTCAGTTTGTATTTTATGTTGTTAGTTAACAATATGCACTCTTAATTTAGGAAGCCATAATTACAAAAAGTGACATTTTTTTGTGTGGAATATTATGACAATGAGAAAACTGTTGCATAGTGTTTTTAATATGACAATTCCGCATACCGGCAACATATTTCTCTTTTTAATATGACAAGTCCGCATACCGGCAACACATTTCTGTCTAATATTTATATGCATCTCTTGTAATTTTGATCTGCGCATCATTCACACCTATATAGTTAAAAGGTTTTGGAATGCCCTGAGTATTTACACGTATCTTGAGTTGTCCAAAATGGCACCCTATTTGCAAAATCTGCACGGAATGGGAACAAACCGAGAGGTCAGAGTCGGCTGATTTGCTAGTATGCAGAATTATGCCAGCTGCTGCTGGAGATGTGTTCTTTGATATTTCATAAATGACATTTGGATACGTGTCTTCACGAGGTAGGAGTTTATTGTCCTTGTGAGGGTGCACATCTAAGGCACGGAGTGGTAACTTGAAGAGTCAGAAAGCCATCTTGTCAGTTATAATAAATAAGTCTAAAACAATAACAGAATGGAACAAATCAGTATGAAGCCAATCCTGTCAATGTAAAGAAAGTACTGATGTTAAAATAAAAAAAACTTCAGCTTGATCGATATTTACATCTGGTCGCTCTTCCGGTAAACAAATCAAGCAAACATTCTTACATTCACTTGGTTGGAAAGATGACAAGTCTGGTGTTAAGCAATGCATAAAGATACGCTTTCGTTCCATCTCCTCGATATCACCAAAATTCACAGCAACGCAGAGAGAGGCTGATTTCCTTCCTGTGTGTCTTGCAGCCTGATTTCTTTTCTTATTTACGAAGTAATTTGAGTCTCTTATTGAACCGTGTTCGGTCGATTAAAGCTGCTTAAGGAAATGAAAAGGATAAAGACAATTACAGTTAGAACTTAAAGCAGAACAGAGTCCAAGACTTATGAGACCATAAGAGAAGGATATGCTGAAAGCTTTGTGTTAGATTTTAGCTTTGTATAAGACAAATAAAGTAATTTTCAGTAATAGTCTTCATCGATTAAGAAAACTGCCAGTTGAGATTAGGTTACTCTGCAGTAGGCCTATTCGCAAAGGTTTCACTTTATGATACATATGTTGTCTGACTGAGACTGTGGTTTCAGTGAGAACTACCAGAAGCGAAGGCGTTACTCACATCCAAAACAAAACACTACTTAAACATATTTTATTTGCTAAATTATGCAAAGAGGATTAAGCTACAAGTTATCACATCATAGTATATACCGTTCGCCACACAAATGTACTAGTACAAATTAATCATTCATGACAAGCAGAAGAAAAAGACAAAGAATGAAAAAGAAAAAAGGACGAAAAGCAACAACAAGAACAAGAACCAAAAAGGCGGGTTGATAATTAAAGAATAAAGTTTAAAACAAAGGAATAAAAGAGACATGTCCAAAGCAGTTAAACAATGATGTTACGAAACGTCGGAAGGAATATAATTTAGTATGTAATGCACCTAAATCACTATCAAGTTGTCATTATACAGTCTGAGAAATAGTAATACTAATAATAACAAGAATCGCTTTATATTTAGAATCATTAGTTAAAACTCATCTGTTCTTAATGTACCTTTGAAAAAACTTAAATGTATTCTAAAATTTGCTCAGTTGCAAGTTCAGGTCTGCCATATAAAGGAGTGTACTAGAAGATTTCACCTTTGAAATGTGTGTTGAGTTCAAATGAAAATATAGTATGCTATTCCGATTTCTACGTCAGAGCTGCATAAGGGGTTGTCTTTTTGGAGGTCGCTTTATTGGTTTCTGATCCTAGAATGAATAACATTGGTTTTTGATCCTAGAATGAATAACATAGTATTTCTGATCACCACGAAGATAAGTAGGAACGCTATTGTTCCAAATGAGAATAGAAGAGTTAAGAAAAGATTATTTCTTATTTCAAGTCTGGCATTTTTGTTGAGCTCGTAAATCGTACCTTGACGTTCCTACCATAAAAGAGGAGCAGTTAATTTAAATAACTTGTTGAATCATTAATACGTCTATGAAAAGTGTAGAATGTGAGATGTTCTTCTTTCTGAGAGTGGGGACCATCTGTATTCCTCATAAATATTGCACGTGTGGGCCATTCTGGTTAAACCTGTGACTATCCTAGCATCCTCTAGCTGAAATTTTTCTAATCTAGTTGAGTCTCCTTTATAATTACCATTCCAAATATCAGATATTTTAATATGGGCCTAATATATGACAAGTAAATTTTATATACTCAGTAATATTTAGCAGTTTAGATGCTTTTGAAAGTGTTCTCAGTATGCAGATTTCATGTGCACTAAGTGTACAGCACATATGTTTACGACTGTCAACAAAAGCCAGCGATTTGTTTTGGAAGTTTAATTTGGGAACGAGTGGGTAATTATTTTTGCTGAAAAGCATGACTTCCGGTTTTGCAAGGTTAAAGCTTACAAACCATTGCTTAGACCTGTCATGTAGAGTTCTAGGTCGGCATTGAATATAAATTTAATATCATGTATACTCTAGGTCAAAAGGTCAATAACTCTAATAAAACTGCGGAAGCAAAGTGATCTGATCATATACGCATCTCCAGAAGACGAACATAACATTTACCAAGTTTCGTGGCAATTTACCAAAAACTGAGAGACTGGTAGCGTTTACAAATTCTGTCATACACCACTACCAGTTCAAAGTTAAAGAGAGCAATAACGTTAAAACACGTGCATCTTCAAATAATGATCATACGATATACCAAATTTCACAGTAAGCCATTAACACCTGCTGAACTAAATTGTGTTCAGTGGATATGGTCAAGCTGCTCGACAGAAAGGGCAACAACTCTAACAATAATTTAAAGAGGATAACAAAGATTCGATAGGTATATCTTCAAATAATTGCCATAATATTTCCAGAGATTCATGACGATTAATTAAAATCTGAAATTATTTGCATTCACAAGATTCGTTCAACTGCAAGAAGCAATGGACAATATATCTCCAAGTAATAAAAAGGGGCAAACCATATATAAAATTATGTAAATAAAGGAATTTGCCGATATGCCTAATATCCTGTGATGACTATAATATTTATCAAGTTTATGGAAATCCATAAACGAATTCTGGACAATTCGCATTCGCTGGATTGTTTGACGGACGGAAGGAGGAATATACACATTGATTCTTATATCTCGTCCCCTTTGAATAGTCACACATTCATTTGCATATCAGTTCTATCGTTCGAGGAGCCGTATAGTGAACAACTGCAGAACATATACTATTTCTAGTAATGTTATTGTAATATACTTCAAAACATAATCGGATATAGATCATGGCAGTTTATAATGGCAAACTAATTTAATACCGTATACGTTTGTTAATGATTTATACGAATGATGAACAATGGATTACAGTCAATTTCCCGTCCCCCGAGTCTCTTCTGAAGTAGTCAAAAATCTTTTGCAAGTATTTGCTGCGTTATGACTTGACATGAAATTTAATTTCTATACCCGTTAAGGCCTAAATCTCTTGTAATTCAATATTAATTTTGCGATCAGAGAGGCTTCCAGTGTTTTGCAAAAACAATTAGTTTTGGACAAAGTGACACAGAAAAGGGGATTACATATCCAATTTAAGTGTCATGGGGTTTATGGAGAATTGGTTGAGAAGGAAATTAATGGTCTTTACATGGGGAAAAAAACCCAGCCAATTTCTACAAGTGAGTATTGCAGGCAACATTTTCGGAAGACGCAGACCTTAAGGGAGGATGTATTCATTTATCATTGTCGCACAAAAGGTCGATAGTTACACTCTTCCAAGAAGGTGATAACCTCGATTTACTTGAGTATCATACAGCTGAAGATTAGCTATTAACTGTCGGTTGCCTTGAACTGCTGTCTTATTCTCTTAATAACATTTGAAGTAAATAAAGACATTGCAATTAAAATGGGGAAATATTAAAGTGATCTTATAGGTTGTATACACATATAACTCTGATATATATATATATATATATATATATATATATATATATATATATATATATATATATATATATATATATATATATATATATATATATATATATAATTTAATCAACCGCTTCATTTAAAAAGCACTATAAATACACCCGAATTGATTCAGATTTGAGCAACATCTGAGTGACCCGTTCAAAATTATTCCGAAACTCATCCCGCGGCACATTAAATCCAATGAATATTTGCAAAATCATATGCGTCAATTCCACGAAATATCATAAACTTCTTCAACTTGTCATGGATTCCTTTAGACACGTGTTTGTATCACTGAGTCACAAAGATCACGCCCTTATTCTCGCATTGGCCTCGACAGAATATTCTCGGGGGACTGTCTTGGTTTTCAAGCATCACATCGTCGTACACAACAAGATTATCCTCACTCGCATTAAGGTCGTCAATGATCGGATCTTTATCTACTGTGGAAATGCAATCAACAGTGGAATATTTGCTTCTCTGCTACGACTGAAGCCCTTCTATGAAATCGCAGAGTACAGAATAAAATGTCAGATCGTCCGCTAACGGCACAGCTAGTACAACCAACCCCGCGTTAGCCATATCAAAATGATTTTCAATGACAGCTGGGTTTCCCCTGTTCAAACTGGACCAATGACTAACGCGTGAACTGATTATGGAAACATGTCACTGTACGTGGATAGTTTGGGCTTTGCCTGCAAGGAAAATTCAATGACGATAAAAGTGGAGCTTTTTCTCTCTCATGATGCATAACTCAGTATTGCCTTCATAGTGAGTGCAAAGCCGCATGAAAACATGCACTGCAAATCCAACGCAGGTTCAAACACGTAAAGTTTGAGATGTGATCACAGGAACTTGTATTCGGTGTTGAGGAAAGTTAATATTCATTAAAACAATTGCTCGAAATGATATCGATGTTGCATTAACAAAGGTATGAGGACCACCCTGGTGAAAAACATATCCCAGAACACAATTACTGTGGGCATAATAAATAGCTGAATAAACTACTTGATTCTAACAATCGATATAGGCCTGAAGTAGCATCTATAAACTGCATTAATGCTACATGTTACCGACAAACTCTTGCTATTAAGGCAGACAGTGCGCTTCAACAATATAGATCCCATCCATAATCAGTTTTACACTTGGAGACAGATTAATCATAAAAGTAGTTATTGAAAAATATGATTCATTTGGTGGACTAAATCAACTGATTGGAGTTAAAATATATAGGTATAATAAACAAACACACATGAATAAGAAAATCGCAGTTTCTGAACGAAATTTGTCGAAAATATACCACGTTCGCGCTGTTATTGAAAACGGCCGCTGAAAAGTTAGCGAGCGCGACAAAAGTCACCCATGGAATTATTTGATTACGGTTAGCCAAAAGAAACATGGTAGTAAATTTATCTACCCGTATCAAGAACGATTTTTCGTGGATGGTTTGATGCAAGAACACATAATGAAATTCATCAGGTTAATCATGTGTTTCTTCTACAAGATCGGGTACGCGAACATTCATACATATACAGGTTGATCATTCTAGATGTTGCCAGCAGATACAAGGAAGCTGATCATTTAACGTCCAAAGGATAAACAAGTGTCGCAGACGCGCTTAAAAGTACTTATATAAATTCACTACAAACACTACTCAAGGTTGCTACAGGTCGATCCCGGGAAATAAGTTCTTGGAGCTGTTGCTGTTTTCTTAACAAAATAAACTGTACTTGATTGTGTTGGACACATTAACACACATTGCAAAAAACTATTGCGGAATGATTTAACCATACACGTGCGGAACGGTGTTTCAGACATAGTACGCATAGGAATTGTTAATGTCTTGGAGTGTTCCATCTCCGATCAAGCAGCAATCTCGCAAAAGGGTAACACGACTTCCATCACTTCCATTACAAGAGCTAAATAATGCAATACCGCGTGTGCTTAAGTTAAAAACTGCTGAGGCGATTCAGCTGAAGACTGTCACCGTCCGCATAAGTCATTTGCACAACAACCTGTATTAGACCCACTCTGAAATAATTTTGCTCGATGTTTTTTATGCACGGGGGGTGGGGGGAGAGGAAACGTCGCGCTACTGACCTGGTATAGTCTATCGGATTGATTGATCAGAGAAGCTCAAACGTTATAATTTAGCACCCGCTGACGAACGAGAAGCATTACCACCAAGCAGAGCATTTTTTCCCTTAGAATTGTAAGACATTTTTGCTTAGAAAGAACTAACTACAAGATCTTTTTTAATGCGCTAGCTATCAATTTCGCGGTACCCTTACACATGATTGATGATTTCATCGTGAAATATCCATCGCTTGATATGAGACAAACTTACCATTGTGCAACAATACACATTTATATGATTTTTTTTAAGACCAGATCAGATTTGCTTTTTGTGCGAATTCGCATTACTGCTGAAAAACATTTCACATAATTGTCATACTTAAGATCTATTGAAAACAACAACCCGGGAGCTGAATTCACCTTTTTAATGTTTGTACCGCTTTGCGGTTTGACCACGATCGAGTGCATGTTAGGACTCAGTAACACATACACGTCAATTGGCTTTACCACACATTCATCCTTGAACTGAGCAACAACCTTTTCATTGATGTTAATATGGGGCGATTGATGATTTGGATAATCACTTGTGTCAGATTCTTTTGCAAATATGTCAGATATCATATCCGCATATAAATCGTCAGTGGTGACAAGCATAATTGAATTCGGGCCTTTATAGGGCATCCTGATACGATCCTGGTACAACAGTTTGATCTTGTAATAATAAAACTCGTACATGATCAGATTTGACAAATCTAGCACGGACATAGATTGGTTTGGTCATCTTCAGCTTATCTTTCTTGTTCTCGACAGATACAAGTTCTCTACTAAATAGCTTGTGTGACTGAAATGCATGGTCCGTGATGACCCTTCGAAGCTTGTCTTGTTAACTATCTAAATATTCCTGGTCATGCCGAGTACGGCATTGTTCATAACTTTTAGAAATTCGTTCAGAAGCTTGTTTGTGGCATTTATGCGCAGATCAGTATTCATTTTGTAATGCGGCGCCGTCCAAAAATACTGGTTAAATTGAAGAACCCGATCTGATCCGAAGCATCCGAAGATAACGCTGCAAGTTTCTCAAAAATAGTACGTAATTGCTTTTATTTCTCATGTATCCAATGGCGTAATTACTCACACATGAGCATGCATGATCCTGTGAAAATCACAGTATTATAGCGTGTAAATACTTCTTAAGAGATAACACGGATACTTATTGCCATGGTGGTTAAATGCTTTAGGTTAACATATTACTAGTGTTTGATTTCCCACATTGATAATTATAACAAAAACAATGACTTCGTATTTTTGTATGCGTTCTGTTTTCTCCAGGGTAGTTTGTGAATAGTACATTGAAATTTTCGAATAAAAAAGCAAAAGTCCATATTTAAAACCCTTCTCAGTTAAACGTACTGTCTCATGATTTCTTTACTTTTTCTTCAAAAAGCAGCTGATTCTAAACAATAAAGCAATGTTTCATATTTCATTTTGAGTGCATGTAAATAGAGTACTCCCCCAATTCCAACAATACCACGACCCCGAAAAAAACCCAGACAGAAGGAGGCAAAATTATGTACTAAGTCAGATTTGTTTACAGTAATGGTATAAATTAGGAATTTATCGACGTACATATCGCAATATTCAATTCACAATTTGCGGTAAACTCTTCTAATAAAGGATCACCCATTTATCATTGTCAAGAAAACAAGCTGGCAGTTCAGCCTTGTTTTCATCAGGAGAAGTGATGTCGTAGAACAGCTCAGAGCGTTAGCGTATGTATCGACCGTAGTAAGGATTACCACATCAGCCCCAATTATAATACGAGTCGATGATAACAATATAATCAAAGATTGAAGATTTAGGGAGAGATTTCACATATTATTTACAACTGAAAGATTACACCGGCGTGATTTGTTTGGTCCTTTGAAACTAGCGCATACTGTAGAAATAATAATGAAAATAATCAATCAACAATGGAAATATACAAAGTGGACGGGCAAAATATAATTACTCAAGCAGTTTTTATTTAAAAAATAAACCTTAATCTTGGATTTTTTGGGCCAAATTTGTCATGCAGTCTAGAACCAATGTGCACGTTGTACATTGCTTGCCTTGGACGATTAATCTTTTTGCAAGAAACTGATCGTTTGTCGTCTGTTTCATAACAGTGTTTAAATTTATTTATTTTGCTCTTTAAGTCAATAAGTTTTGAAATGAGACTATGATTGTTAGCAAACGTTCTATCACTTTCCAATGTTATCTAACATGTACATTGCAAATTTTTGTTGTTGTTGTAATTGCCAGGATTTTGTTAAAACATTTTTATAGCCGCATGCATATGCACTACCATTTGGATGGGATATTCATTAGGTTACATCGTAATGTACGCTGCTGTTGATAGTTTATACGCCCGCCATAAGGAGTAGAGCACTATGTTATGATGTTCGTCCATTCTTCAGTCACAACTTTTCATTCTGTACAATAGCTCGATTTATCAGAATATTGTGTTAACAAACTTTGCATATGGCCTGAACTTTGAGTAAGTAAAAACTCTTGGGCTTAAATGACCAAGGAAAAAGGTCACTGTGACTGCAGGACGATAAACAGTATCGGCACAATAACATTAATTCAACATTATATACATCGATCAACGTATGAATGTTTACTTGGTGATCCTCAGGTCAAAGGTCAAAGTAATTATTACTGAAATAAGTGATATTGTTTTACATAACAGATCTGGCCTAAACCGTGCGGATGGTTTGCATTTGGGGGTAAGGAACGATCTTGATAATTTGTGGGTCAGAAAGTCAAGGGTGAAAGCCGCTGAAAAATGGATTCTGCCAGACGTTTTCAGTTTTCGTCCGTATGCATTACGAAACTGTGTCTGACTTATACTTTGAGTTAAAAAAAGTCTTTCGATTCGGGGGTCAAAGGTCAAAGTCACGGAGACGGAACAATAATTTGGTTTGTGGAGTGCTTGCACCTAAAATATGAGATAGACTTATCGAATTTTTGGGTCAACAATTCAAATGTCATGGTGATAATTGTTCAAAGGAATTAGTTCTGGAGAATATCCATTGTCATAGACGACGTGCATTGTACAAACTGTATGAATGTCACTTTGGGTAATAAAGAAAAATGTAGATTTTTCAGCTCTAAAAGTTAGAGGTCAGATTCATGTTAAGCCTAAGAAAGAAATGGTTGCTGCATAATACGTTTAGTCCAAGAGTGAAATTTCACAGATTACTCAGCCCAAAAGGCTGATGTAAAAGAAGACAATAAAGAATCTCGTCATACCAAATAAAATTCATTTATTTATGTAACCATTTTTAAATTGTACCATTAATACTTAAATATTAATTCTTCTACCGCATCGCAGCTTGAAAGTGCGCTAATATTCAGATACACATCAAGTACTCTTCTAACGAGTGGTAAGGCCGAACAGAGATTTGCGAAAGGTAGACACTTAATGACAACGATTGAAGCCGGTCTGTGTGATATGGACCTTGGGTCGGGTATCAGTATTCCATGAAATCTTGCTTATATTTTCTACAGTGTGTACACTTCTCTAATTATTTTGCTGCAGGTCAACACATCAAGTTTATCCGAGGCTGTACTAAAATTTTCTAATTTTTTTGCTGCAGGTCGACAGATCAAGTTTATCCGAGGTTGTACGACGGTGGCGGCTGGTGAGGCTTGCATCAACCGGGGAATAGACAACATAACATTGTGCTATAAAACCTGCGGAACAGATGGCTGTAACGTTGCCAGCTATATTAGTTTATGCAGCATTTCCATGTTACTTCCAGTGCTATTGACCATTTTGCTTGTCTGGATTCACCATTAGTCATAGAAAACCCCGTCCATCAGTGCAATATAAAGTTAGAAGATTTTACAAACGAAGCTTATACTTTTTTCTTTTCTTTTCTTTTATTTCGAAAACCACGATTCCAGTTCAGAAACAAACTGTAAAAACCTCCAATTTTTGTATTTCTGGAGATCGCATCTTTAATTAGAATAAGCGAAATCTGCCAAATGATTATGATAAAAACATAATTTCCATGGATTTCGGCAAGAACAATCCGGCGAGTTCTGAGGAAAATTTCTCGTGGCATAGATTTGTAAGAAATAAGTGGAGAGGCTAAGAACACGCCATGGAGCTTGTAGTGTAACTGGAACTCCGTGGATGTTTGTTTTGCCGTAGACGATAAGAAACAATCTGTATTATTATTAAGCATAGCTTTTCCAAGCTACTAATTCGTAAATTGATTGTATAACTAATGTTACTGAAATGTGTTGTGTTTATTTCTAAAAGAAAATAGTTTGAACAGATACATATACCAGAAGATTTCTGTATTTAATTATTACCAATTAATTATAAATATTGTACATATTGGACGTATTTGCACAAAACAAATTTACTTTGGTGAATAAAACTGGTACATTGTCATTGTCTCACTTGCCAAGCAGAACGAGAATAATACAATCTTTCATATTTATTGGTATTGGATAGGAAAGCTCCGACCAGGGACCCTCACGCTCCACACAGCTCATACTCTTTCAGAAAATATAATTTTTGTAATTATGTTTAGATTTCTAGGTTATTTAAGCTTTAATTCATTGTCTCCGCTGATTAGCACATGGGAAGTTCGACTGGTTCCTAGCTTTCTTCTCTATGCACATATTAAAATCCAGTCAAGAACGAGGATGGCGTGACGCGTTTAGCAAATTGCGACGTCACTTTCATCCTATCTTATAATTACAGTGGCCTTGCGGTTAATCATTAAAATCAATGTGCAGGTAGGTATACAATATCACAGGTCAGAAAAAAGCAAGACACGTGTCTACAAATAATTGGTCACTGGCATTATTCGCACAGCAGGAACGCCATTCCCATGATGCCTAGTTTGGGAACGCTCACTGGAACTTCAGTGTTTGACTGGAAGCTTCATATTTGTGTGGTGCACGCAGTAATTAATTAGGATGGATAATGATAGTTATATACAGCCCCAGTCTACCGAAAGCGTGATGAAGATGTTAGCGAATGAAAGATAAATGTATCTTTTTAATTTTGGAGATATTTGGAAAGACAGCTTATGAAAACTTTATCGAAACTGAGTAACCTTCAAACTTAAGAGTACTGCTTCAAAAGCTGCAATCGGTCACTATAATCTTCGTTTCAGTCCGCTGAGCAGTTTTGTTTGAAATTTGCAATTGAGTTTTACGTCTATGCCAGTATAACTTTTAAGTGGGAAACGTTGTCTAAAATAATGTATTTTATCAGTTTATTCTGTTCTTTGTTAAAATTAATATGATTTATTATTGGCGTAACACAAGCTTGAAAGTTGAAGAAGCCATAATTTCTTCTTTTGGGGTGGGTTGTCGGGGTAAATTTTCTGTGTATAATGAATAACTAGGAAATAATCATTAATATATTATCAGAGTTTTCTAACTCATACGTATAAGCAGCGGAAGATAAAGCGTCAATAATGGAGTTCTCTTGAATTTAAAACTTTAGGGTTTCAATTAATCGATCTGTATATATAGTATTAAAATATGTATTTGGGATAAGCCTGTAACACAGATTAAGCATACCACGTAATGACTTCTGTTGTGATGATTACAAAGAATGTTACATATTGAACTATTTTCACTACTGGAATAAAAATGCTGGATGCAGTATTTTGGCAGTCCTCTCAGATTTACTAGTGACAAATCCAGGCTTTGAAGTTAATCATTTCATTTCTTTGAATTTTTCTTCTTGTACTTATTTCAGCACGTTAGATGAATTCATTTTGAAAACGTGTCTCGTAAACTTTCTTCGGGTGATGTCTATATCAGTATTTCCGAACGAATTCCTTCTCAAACGTAATTGACGGAGATGGTCCCCGTCACATATCATTTGAAGACAAAAGTGGATTTAAGATGATATATGCCTCACTTAAGGGAACATGTCTGCGGCAAACAGCGGCGTAGATCTTATGATGCATTTGCATCAAGCCAGTTAAATATATAAGCTGTGAATATTAAAAAGTTCAATTTAACCCAAAAGTACCACGAGCAACAAAAAGCTTCTAAAATCATTTATGGCTCAAACTAGCATTTGCTGCAGTCAACGATAATAGAATCCAAAAGCTAAACGATATGTTACCATAGAGAACAAGGGCACAGCTGTTATCAGTAGAAGAATTTGAAATATAGACTAATTTCCTGAATGATAGTCATAACCACAGTTGTGAAACTTACGTATAGCTGCGATTAATGGATGGTCTAATCGAATGTATAATTAGTTTTTTTGTGTGGAATTGACGCTGTTTAACTCCCCTGTGGACTGTCTCATCCATAAGTACTGCCCTTTGTAATGTACTTCTTATAAATTCTTTACACCCCGTCCGCTTTAGTTGTTGCCATATTATATGCGTTTTGGCGATTTAAAAAAAAATGAGTTTGCCTTTACAGTATATATTCCATAGATAAATTTACCTAAATGTAACTTTACTAATTGTCAGTTATTTCTTGATTTTCATACTTCGTTTCTTTATAGTAGTTGATCCTACAAGTTAATATTGAACTTTCAGTTTTCGGCCACATTTTAGGTTTTGTGAATGCAGTTACTATATCACATATCACATACTTTATTGTCAAAACCATTTGTGTTTGTTCTTCTGATAAGAATCTTGCGATGCTACAAATCTATACATTCTTCATGCAAGTGTCTTCAGACAAGAGTATCGATCGAAAAGGGTAATTAAAAATCGTTCGCATGATGAAATTTTATAAAGAGTGATCACTTTCATAATTTGAATTTACTGTACATAGAAAGTTTGGAATGATTTGATACCTCCTTGTCCTCATTTTGTTCACCTTCACGCCCCTTTCCAAACAGTAAGCTCCAATATGTTCCATCCTAGACAAAATGCACGTACAACGCAAATGTGTATATAGTGATTTGTTGTGTTTAAATCATTTTAAATATCGTATCATAATTATGCATTACCGTAGTGCACACGTATGATGTATCATGCTTGTGTTTGCATTTAAAGCTTATTTGCTATACCTAACGTTACTCATTACAAATTATTCCTTTACTTTTTTCTACGTCTTTTCATATCTCTTTTTAGTAGGGTATTAGTAGAAATAGGTTATACTCTAATACTGTAAATAATCTTTCAGATTTATCAACGAACTATTCCCTCTAATTTCTTATAAACAATAGACATAATAAATATAGAATTGTAGTCAGTCACATTAGAGACTGTAATATATGGCCATTAAAAGTACATATTTGAGATTATATAGCTTAGTGCATTTAATATTCCACTCTTTGATTTCTGTTTGTCTATTAATTTAAATTTAGAAATGCAATTTATTATTCCTAATTAGAATCAAACAATATCATTATCCTTGTACTACTAGTAGAACGAGTGTCAATGAACGAATGAGTTTCTGCTATGATAACCTGTTAGACACAATGACTATTGAATGAGGTTTCTTACCTACTTACATATATAATGATATTATTCAGATACGCGTAAACAACCCTAAAGTCACGATGGTTATAGCAGTACGAGATGAGAAAGAATAAAACACGCATTTGACGGGATTAAATACACAAAATGATATTTTGCTAAATTTACAGAATAATTTAAGGTTTTAGCAAATTTGGCAAGGTCAGATAAGAATAAACAGAGATGCGAAATTTATGGAGAACAAAGAGGATAACAACACATGACGAAGAAATTTTAATGCTCCCTGAAAAAATCTAAGTTTGATTATATATCGGATCAAGCACATTAGATCAATGATTACATTTCTGGGTCATAATGGATTTGATGTAGTCGGTACAAGTTGATAGAAACAGTTTAGAGTATTAAAAATATAAACCCATTTTCTTCTGAGCTTTTCTAAATTGTTCTGAATTATATCTTTAATTGACTCTTAATAATTAAAATACTGTTTGATTTACAGCATCGTATTTTCAGCACTCCGCTCATCGAATATGGCATTTACTGTGTCGTTAATTGTCATGTGAGAAGGGTGGATGACTAAAAGTAGTCTGTGCCGAGGTACTTTCATATTCTGAAGATAGATTTCAGAGACGGAGAAGCCTACCGTACCTCTTAAATTGCCTTCTTTGAAAATGTTGGACGTAAAAGAATGTGGCAGGATTAGATTTAATAAGTAATTCAATTTGCCGCACTTCCAGGATCAAAGACAGATGTCTGATTTATGCTCGTTTCTTTGAAGCTTCTCTGTTAAATGTTTCAGATATGACTAGATGGTCAATTAAGTTCCTCTGGCGTTTGAATTCACATCGAATGCCTGTTAGCAGCTTGCTGGATTCAATATACCAAAATGAGTCTTTCATTGATAATTTGTCCCATAGCTTTGTGCTAGTGCTATAAGACGATGGCTAGAGCCTTTGGTATAACCACTTTCAGGTTTATATACTGTTATCTCATAATTCCCGCAATGACAAACGACGGCCGCCAGTTATTGAGTTACATTGAAACGTTTAGTAGCGAGCTGAGAGATGCACCCGGTGTTTCCGAACTCGATAATAGATATAATCTGGCCATGATGAACTATCATTGTCTCGATTGAAAAAGTCTTTAGGTCTCTAGGAGCGAGTTCTTTTATTTTAACCTTAGCATTAGCAGAAAGGAATCTGTTCTTTTATTTTCTTGTCACGATGGAAGTTTATATAATGGTTTTCTTGGTGGAAAATGCTTAGAGAATGTTTTAACCATTTTGTTTGAATTGTTTGATATAGCAAGAGCCAATTAAACAGATTTTTGTAAGCGCTTGATTTTTGTAATCTCTATTTTTATTTAGGTTGAGTCTTTGTCGTAATATATTTCAGATAGCTGTAACAGAGGAGAACAAAATTAAACACGGAGACGTATAATCTTCCTATTTTAGTATTGCTCTCTCTGACATTACGACGAAGGTAAGCTCCGATATGCGGTATTCAATTACGTTTTCGTCCTGTTCCCTGACTGGTTATTGCGCGCATGATCAAACCGATTCGCTGATACGTTTAGGAATAGCAAAAGGATCCATCTTGGGCATGGAATATGTTTGCAAATAAGATTGTAGGGTCTCGTTTCCCAATCTGCCTTATGCAATGTCCATCTCTGACGTAGCAATTTAAGTTTAAGAGCTACCGCTTCGATTAGCTAACTGGTTAGGTCATCCGCCTCGGATGATGCAACATGTATGTGCCATGATGCCTCAGTGCTAGACATAATTATAATCTCCCATACTGCAGACATCATTACGATATGACTGAAAATGTTTAAAGCAACGTTAAAAACCCAAATCACACACACACACACACACACGTACGCGTGCAGATTTTAAGACCATTACTTCTTTTGTGGTCACCACCATAGGCCACATCAAGCTTCAAAGAGAACTGTTATGGAGATGAGTCTCAAATAGCCAGATCTAATTACAACGGGATTCTGAGCCAGGATGAAAGTAGGTATACGATTCATCATTAATAAAAGCAACGTTTGTGTAGTGAAACAAAGTCTTCAATTTTTTCTTCTCTTGCTGATATCTCTGCAACTCTGAAAAGTATTGTTGCCGATAAAGTCGCCAAGTAGGACTAAAGGTACTTATAATTGTTCAATAAAATGGTAAAGACAATGTGTGATTGAAATGTACGAGTAACATATGCTGAGCACAGAGTAAGAGTTGTCTGTATAGACACAAGAAAAGATATAACCTGTGTTTGACTGAGATGAGTTTGTGAATAATGATGATGGACACTCCTGCATCGGTTCTAACAATATTACTTGAAACGTTGTTGTATGCAATACAATTTATTGCATTAACTCTCTCGCTTTCTAAATATAATCTCATGAGGGCAAAATTATTGGGTCATGATCCATAAATAAAAACACACCGTATCAATATTTGCCTTGAATCATCGGGACTTCCATTATATTATCGTGTCAAACATATTTATGAAAAGCAGAGAACATTTAGTAGGCTTCCATGGCGTGGGATCATAGTCTCCCCAGTTTTTATACTTTCTGAGCTTAGAAATGGATTGAGGGGCTACATACAATCTTCAGTTCATTTCAAAAGGTTTTATTAGTCTTTCATTCGTGTATCGTTTTGTCTTTAGTATGCATCACCGTTGTGACCATTTGATTGACTGATTTTTGTTGCTGTCCTTATCTAACAGACTTTGAGCTAGTAGTTAGGGGTTTCTTATTTTTCACACTGTTGCAATTATCACTGGAGCCAGCACATTGATGCTCTTTTTGTGGGTTGGGTAGATACAAGAAATCGCTTGCAGCCTTTTATTCTTTATTGTCACACTGATACATTCATTACTATGAGTATATGCTTTACTAACAGTTTCAATGGTTGTTTGCACATGTTGGGGTGGGAGTATTAATACTGTAAACTTGGATTCACCCGGTGACCTGATAATGTCTGTCTGGATAAGGACCGAATTTGTTGTAGGCTTGGTCTCCACCCAGCCGCTTCAAGAAGGATCTAGCGTCTGTTGAGTTGTGGTTTCCAGAGCTTACCGGCTTCTTGGAAGCTCAAGTTTATTTTAATTATCCCGCTTCTACATTGGGCAGTGCCTCATGTATTAGAAGTGGCTAGCCTGGCAATTCTTATATGAGATTTTTGACATTGTGTGATGATGCACTCTGGCTTTCCTATGCATATCTGAGACGCAAGGTGTTTGTTGCGATAATATTTCTGATAGTTACTTCATCGCAAGGGATTAGGGGTGAATCGGTCTACTTGAATATTTCATTCATGCGAGGATGTATCGCAATCAAACTTCAACATTGAATGTTAGTGGCAATCAACTTGCCATTTTGGAAAATGTTGATTAGTGTCACTTGGGATACGTTCTGAAATCAGAGAGCATTTAAACATCACAGACTCACTACGGCCATCTAAATCCTTATATCGCACGACACCTCGACATTTTCAATATTTATGTGGAGACACATTGATGGGTATTTATCCGACCATCTTTGAGCATATTAATTTTGCATTCATCAAGTAACTGGTCCGAATTGAAATTCGTTTTACTCTCTTGCGCTCCAACCAGACCGTGACATATTTCTGGAATGACGAAAGGCGAGGAATTAATAACTTTCTGATTCCCATGAGTCCATTCTAGGATGAGAAGATGCGACAAACTGACTTGACTTAACACAGTTTCTTCTCCAAAGCACTTGTCAAATTTAGTCATGATTTACTGTAGAGCAGGTATTGCACTATTGATTGTCTGTTTTTGCGCATTTTCCCAGATGGAAAAATATTATTTCATTACTTTTGCTTCCTGCTCGCACCGGAATCCAACCAGTGGACAAATATTTACTCTGACTTATTGCATTGTTATACCATGCAAAACATGGTGGTATTGACATCACCACATATATTTGGCCGTAGTAGTCATTTCATGAGACCGAACCATTCTGACCATTCGTCTAGCTGATGCTGAAACCGAGGTAGTGTGCTGAATCTGAGAGGGAACAACAGATCATCTACTTTGCTCAGCTATCAGGATCCTCTAATCCATCGACACAGAACGCAGCGCAAGGCGTACAGGTTGCCTCAGTTAGACGTATCTTGTTACAAGCAGGAGCTATATCAGTAGGCCTATTCTACATCCAGGAACCTGCATGCGCGAGAGAGCACGTGGATGACCAGTGGCAGGCATCGTTGGCATACTAGTATATGACACAACACATTTTGACAATGATAAATGTCTGTTATAAATATATTTGGCTGATAAAGTATAAACGATAAAGGTAGATGACGTACATAAAGTGTTATAGAAATATTGAAAGAGAGAAAGCGTGCAGATATACTGATAACAGAGTTAATGCAGGAAAGCATTGACACTATCTGACTTACCTAGAGAAAACAGCATTTGTATTGGAAATATATAACAGCAGACACCCCCACCCCGATCCAAAACAAAACTGGAATTGGTTTACTCAAAATAAAACCAGAAAATGGGTTGACGTTACCCAAAGCTAATTGAGGGATATAATAACATGTATCATAGGTTAAAATACATGGGTGAAGCAAGCAAGGAAGAATGACTTGAAGTTAGAGGAATAGAGATGGCATGTTGTATGAACAACATATTTGAAGTCATTAAAAGGGGAGAAATAACAAGACATTTGCATTCCTGAATTGGAAAGGACATGATGAATCAGTTAAATCTTGGGAACGAGTGGAAATTTAGTACCCTTAAAATAAATGGACGAAAAAAATATTATATAAACTGCAGTGTTAAGGAACCTGGATAGTTTGGTTCGTTGAAAGATAATAAGTTTCTAGAATGTTACAGATGTCTACAAATATACAATAGAAAAAGACTACAATTACACAGGCTTGATATATAAAATAGAAGAGGTAAAATAAGGTACATCTATAATCGAAATCTGTATAAAACTGGTACACATGACAAACTGAATATGGCGATTACAGTGCAAAAATAACTTAGCAAGGCAATGAGTGAAATTACAGAGAAAATGAAAGAAAAAGTTAAGATTTGATTGCATATACATCTCAAAAGCTGACAAACAGGTACACTATAAAAGACGATAGCCTAGTCTATGAGATATTTATTTAAACAAAATAAGTTGTGATGAAAATCACACAAATGTTGATAAATGAGTTTTACGGAACAAAATTCTTATCACTGTAGAGTCATGTAAACAATTATGTTTCGGCTATTCGTGTCTGATGCTTTACCATTTTTGGATAATACATATCATTTAAATGCTGACAAATGAAGAATGAAACAAATATTATCAACAAAATTTACACAACATACAAACCTACTGCTGTAGCAGCTGCCCGCATCATAGGTTTGCAGTTTACAATTTGTCCACCTTCATGGATATTAATTAAGGCACGGAGCTCATAAGTGTCGTTTCTTTCAGCCAGTTTATAAATAAATATGTGATATCAAATGGAATTCTCTCAGGACAAAAGTATATTTTTTTCAAATTTATTTGAAAGCACACGAAAGCAAAATGTTCAAATCATTGCTTACGTGAAATGAAGCGGCACACCTATCTGATAGTTTAGAGTGAAACGAATATTCATGAAGTGGATCAAAGTGTTTATTCATTTGAAAAATGTAGAAGAAATCTTGAGTATGGATATTTGTCATGTTATTTGTAAATATCATTATTGACTAATAACTGAAAATCCATCACTTGAGCAAAGTAGTTTAGGATCAATTTTCTACTGTTCAAACCATACTTATATAATATTCATAAGCCTTGAGCAAATCAAAAACTTGATATATCCACAGCACTGGAATATTCAATATCTTTATACAAGCACTTCAAAACCATGCTAGTTTCATGAGTGCATTGTGTATATAATTCGTGACTGAACATGTTACACTGCACACTGGATAATAGAAGAATGAGAGAGAGAGAGAGAGAGAGAGTCTGTAAAGTGGTCGTAATGAAAAATTCAGTGTGAAAATCACCAGTAACCAGGAATATCGATAAACTAAATGAGTGGAAATAAAACTATAAATGCTTATCACTAAGAAAGACAGCAATAATTGTAGGGTACTAGCTAATGGCCTTAAATCCTGGAATGTTTTATAGAAGGTGTTAGCAGAACTGCATGGGGTGGTTGCCCCGGGCGCAAGAGGTCTTGGGCGCTAAAATCCCTTTCGGTTATCATCGTCGCCCCAGGCGCCATTTAGCCTTAGTACGCCACTGACAATTGTTCATGGATTCAAAGATAAAAATAATGCGGTAGATAATGTAGTCGACGATTACACGCAGAGGACAGGAGACAACATAACTGATAATTAAAATCATAAACCACTAGCCATTAGAGTCGATATATAACCTGGAAAAGAAAATGGAATTACATTGTCACCAGTGTCATAGTACTTTGTTTTTAATCAATCCTCTGTAGGATATTGAGTGCATGCTCGTGTATTCTGTAGATACTTGAAACGAGCTTGTAACGAGCTTTGTCCCGAATTTAATAGGGTAAGAAACTATTTGAAGAGAGAAAATGAAATTAAGTGTTCCCCATATTCCTCATGATGTGTCATCATTATTGGAACTATATCAGGTTATATTAGGATATTCGTCTGCAGCGTATATTTCAAACAATTTATGTCTAATAAAATCCGCTTTACATCCGTGATACCTGGAACGTTATGTATGGCCATACAAAATACTTTAAAGTTCTTATCTTCAGAGACAACACACACAATTTATTAAGGTTGATGTAAGCCATTTCCAATACTCATACGTTGGTTGTTTTCTTCTTCATATGTTCATAGTAAGTGCAAGGGTGCGCACATACATGGGGAAACATGTAGTGGTCAGTCATTAAACATTAGTATAAAAGCCACAAAACGTTTAGAGGTGACATTCTGTGGTGGTGGTGGTGGTGGTGGGGGGCAAGTGTTCAATATTGGATAACTGATCCTGCCTCTGATTGATAAGTGCCTGCACTGCATGTTATACATGCTGTAGGCCTATATATAGGAAACTAGAGGTTTTGGGAAGTTTGAGTTTTGTATGTAACACAGTCACACGGAAGACAAGATGTTTCATCATTTTTGTTAGGTTGATAGGTACAGTCATAACAGTTAGAAGTCTGAATTGATCTGTATTTTCCGGCTGAGTAGTCAGACAAAAACCATTTATCTACTTTTTATATTATATTTCAATTCACTGGGTCTATATTTTCAACACAATACACGTAAGACAGTAAAATTGGATGTACTTTCATGATTTGCAAAATCTTCAAACTGTGCTGGAGTTATGGACCATGTAACTGGTTTCATTTGGTCAATTTCATTTAAACGTGGTACAAAATGTGTACAGAACATTACAGCGGGCAATCAATTACCATCATATTTCCGCCCCCTTCTTTAGAGTTATTTATGTTGTCACTAGCATCTAGTGCCTGAATATGGATTGCAGAGATTGATGGATTTTGACATTGAAATCTTTAAACCAAAAGGTTCCTTCCTGTCTGCATAGACAAATCCTTATTAGAATTTGTTGGAAGATGGCGCAGAATATAATTTTTAAACTCTTACCTTCATCTCATAAGAACTATCCATTCTCATAGTTCGATACGTAATTAAAGTACTTTTGCGCAACCTTTTCTGATTGCTTGATTGAAATTCTGATGTAAAAGAGTTGCAGACAACATACATATATCGATAACAATAAAAACTCGCAGTATTAGTAGTAGTAATAGTAGTATACATATTTTAAGTACTGGTACAGCCATGGTTCAGGTTTGACTCTACACATTTAATTTGCATTTTTGATATAGATATGAATAATAATTAGGGGATTATCAGAGGTGTGCAGAATTATGTTTTTGTTTGCATACTGTTTTCATACAGCTGACTCATAGAAGACATACTATTTTTGGTAGATTTTATACATGGGATGTTCGTTCTTTGAAAGCAGGGAAATGACTTTCATCAAATGTACCAAATGTCATAGGGTTAATTTGAGCCGCGATGGACTTATTCCAGAAATTAAAGTGTGAATGACGGTTGGATGAACATGTAAAAGGATGATACTATTACAAATAATTACACTAAAGAATTATAAAAATCACAATACACACTTGGATTACTAGTCTAAGACAAATATAGCTTAAATGGATTCTGACATTTTGCTCTGGAAACGAAAATGTGGACAATGGATGGGCAGAGAAACGGACGAAAACAAAACAGTGTTGAAAACGAGGAACCTTTAATGGCAAGACGCATATCAATACATACGTCGTGTTTCACAGAGATTTATTGAACTGTTTGAGAGGTATTTTCCTGTTTACAGACTAGACAGACAGAATCATATTATGTCTTCACTTATTCACTAAAATATACTCACAAACCTATATTATAAGAAAAGATGAAAACGTCTTATTATGTTAGCATTTCCATCTGGATATGTTATTGCTACATAGTGCAATTATTCCAGCTTGGTTCTAATAAATTCACGTGTTTGGATCGTATCTATTTTGATCTCCATCTGTGATGCCAATTTATCATGCTTTGACTTGCCATCTATAGCATAGATAAGTCTTAGTCTTTTTTAATTAAAGCAATTTCTCTAGTCTTTAGGGTCAAATACAAGTAATGTCTTTAATTATTGTCAGAGTAATGTTTGTTACATCAATTTAATTGGTAACTATCCCTTAACAGAATTCTTTCTAAAGTTGATTTAATGTTTCTTAGTCTTTATGTGCATACTTTGTATTAACAAAGTGTTTTTATTAAGAACGTTTTAAATCTTTACACTGAAAGCAACAATTATTGATACCAGTGTCTTAAAGGATTGTCCACATTATATTTAATACATATTTTACTATTCATTTATTAGTACTATTATTATTTGATTTTGCAGTTTAAATTATATCCTTTCTTTATCAGCAGTTCTTTATTTCCTTTCATGCTTTCTTTTCTTCCTTAGTATTCTTCCTTAGTATTCCTAAAGAGATAGTGCATCATGAAATTCTTCCTGATTTACACAAGTACCTTAATATCCTCTTTATAGATAACACACCCATCACAAAAGTTGATATTCTGCTTAATGTCATTTCAGAAATCACTTGATTCAACACGAGTACACAGTGAATTTGTATCTGTGAGCGAAAGCTTTATGTACTTTTAAAATTTTTTCTGCAATGGTACAATTGCGTTAATCATTTGGATAATCCAAGTAATGTTAAGAGACTGTACATAAGTTTAGTTAGTTGTATTCTGTTGTTGTCAGTCTCACAAGTACCAAGTTCTGATCCGTAATTGTCTTGACAACAAAATATATAGCATTTTCTGCTTGTGTATAATTTATTTTTATTTTCTCATATTTTATTATTAGTTACTCTTTTGAAAGATTATTAATTTCTTTGCCAAATATTATTCATTTCTTTATTAATCTGAAGAAATAGAAACAATTATACACATAATTGGTTGCTTTTAATTTCAAATGTGTTTTCATCGCAAGATACATTTTAAGTCAAGGTTGTTAAATATCGCGGATCGTTGGATATTTTTTTACTTTTGAACATTCCTTAAAAATAACGTTAAGCAGTAATAAAACATTTTATCTTTGTTAATGTGTGGTCAAGAAAAACAAACCACCTTGATCATATGACCAGACTAGTCAGTAAGATCTTTACTAGCCACCATATCAAAAGATCTTATTTTTTGTCGTAAATATCATGAAATGAGAGAAAATGTTTACTTTAATTTAAAAGATAAAAGGGGGTTGTATCCTCCTTAGGATAATTATAAAGCACTATGCTCAAGAATAAATGATAGAAAGCAAAAGTGTTCTTTAAACAATTCAGTTTACAGCGATGCTTTATTTGTAAAAATTGCCAGCGCAATATCCCAGCCAATAACATCGATATGATGGACATATACGTTTTCATGCATAATATTACAATGTGTTATTGTACACATTCCGAAATAACAGGGTATTGTTTTTAACCCTTTCCAATGGCGGATATATCAATGAAATGCAGGATACCGTATTGTATGTTAACCAGAGGATCGCTACTAAAAATACCATCAAAAGTCTACGGTGAAAAATGTTATTAAAATTGTAAACAGGAAAAGAAATAGGTCTTATTCCTGACTTTGTATGTGAAGATAGATCGACACAGATTTGGTCCGTTAAGCTAAATAATGAACATAAATCTAACGCCTGTGATACCGAATATTGTGCTATGAATTAAGAAGGATTCATTATCGTGCTGGGGACAAGATACTGGAGGTAGACCCTATCAATCATTCAATTATTCCATTTGGACAACATGTATCTTCATTGTAAACTTTATTTCTTACCCGAAGTACAGTCGCCGTCTGAGGTACAATGGATTGTGCGTGAAGAGTGGATATATGCTATTAATTTGGTTATATAATTTAGGTTTTGTTCATTTCTGTATGCATACTAGGCCTATGAAAACGTCTGCAGTTAATACAATCAGACCGTAAGTTTAGCTCTAGTCCAAATCTAGAAAGGTCTTCAGGGAATGCTATCGCTGAAGTCCCCTAGGATCCTTTATAAGTCTAATTAAATGTGAGGAAGAAAACCCTATAATTCCTCCAAGCGCAGTTACATCACATTATAAGCTATAAGAGCTAGTGGATAAATCACAATTAAAATTTTATTGTGTGAAATTTTATTAAAACTGTAGTTTAAGTCGTATTCAGGACATTTTTTGACTTTCTACACAATTTCATGAAGTGATCTGTCCCGTAGAATTTCTCTTTTGACTTGCACACACACACACACACACACACACACACACACACACACACACATATATATATATATATATATATATATATATATATATATATATATATATATATATATATATATATATATATATGTATATGTATATATATATGTATATATATATATGTATATGTATATGTATATATATATGTATATGTGTGTGTATATATATATATATATATATATATATATATATATATATATGTATATATATATGTATATATATATATGTATATATATATGTATATATGTATGTATATATATATATATGTACATATATATATATATGTATATATGTATGTATATATATGTATATATATGTATATATATATGTATGTATATATATATATATATATATATATATATATATATATATATATATATATATATATATATATATATATATATATATATATATATATATATATATATATATATATATATCTGGCTAGGGTTCTGTTGTAAAATTCAAGTACTGTTAACCAAGAATATCACGATATCCTATTTAATAGTCTCCATATGTACAGATTGTATTAAAATATTTTTATACCCGTTGGGTAAGATTGCAAAACTCGTGTGCTAAACAGGAGTCAGAAAATGCATAATCTGTAACATACACAGAGTCAGAAACACAATTTAGTTCAACCAACATCTATGAGAAACTATATTATAGTTAATTTAGCGACCTCAGTGACATAACTTGCAACTGTATTAAATTGCAAATACAAGACATGCACCACCACTATTAATTGAGCTTGGAAGATTATTCTGTTAAAATTGATCCAGTTTCGAAAAGTGTGTTTCATTCAACAATGATTTCTTATTTGATAGATTCATACAAGAAGGAGAAGCAAATAACAGTCAAATTGACAATTATTTATAAATAGCTTTAGATTCTCGAGACAGTGTATAAAACAGCTCCACAAAATATCTGAGATTAAACGTTCACATAGACACGGAAACAGTTAAAAATATCGTATATGACCCAACAGCAGAGTGTGCAGTTGACAATGTGTAGCAGAAGTACAATAACATTTACTGTTTGAGGAAGGAAATTTAGCTGTACAAATACATGGATAGCAGTGAACGTTTTAATAAAACAGCTATACCATCGATAGAGAAATCGTTTTCATCAGTTTATTATTCAAACACATTGAATAGAGAGTACCAGAATGTACATAATACCATGGAATATTTACGCTTTAACACATTTGGAGATCTTCATAACTACTTCGTAACGATAAATATATTAATACTATATCCCAGTATTAATACCATGGATTATTTACGCTTTAACACATTTGGAGATCTTCATAACTACTTCGTAACGATAAATATATTGATACTATATCCCAGTATTAAGGAGTCTAGTAATCTTCGTTTGAAAAATTACAAACTACACCCTGTTCAACAGAATACGTCTCTATAAGTAGCTCATGATACGCTGAAGCAAATTAAGAATAATTACTACTTGGACAAACATGGTTAGATAAAAATGATATGGTACAGAAGGTCAAGGTCACTTATGATATACCAAGATACGAGCAGCCTCTATGTGTGTGTCATGAGGCAATGCTGATTAAAATAACTAAATGGGTAATTGATCACATTAGATGGTAGAAAATGTATGTTCGCTTACCAGATGACAGCTTTTAAGAAGTGGATTTAGAGTTTCCATAACCTTTATTACCTAATTAGCACCAGATAGATCAGTTCTAGATGAAAATAAGACTGGTCTACAATGTTTTAGAAGTCGTCTGCTTCAGAGATAAAATGTCCTATTTATTATGGATTTAAATGTGCTGAATTCAAATATGATAATTAAAACAACTGATTGGCTACTGTTTCCAAGATATTGAAGTTTTTACATTTAACGTCTATGTATATTGTGTCGATAGTAGAGCGGTAATCATACATTGTAAACATAGGTCTTTTCATGTGTTTATGGTTCCTTTACATTATAATATTTCACCTGTCTTGTTATGTAACACGTTGAAAAACAACAAAAGGGTTTATTATGTAGGAAGAGGCAAAAACCCTATTATGCATATATAAGCACACAGTTTAGTCCTTATTCAGTGTCTACTCGGCTCTTCTTTGCTTTTTTCTTGTCTTCGATAAATTGATTATCTCTTGTCATTGTCCAGCAATAATCTGCAAACACTGATGGGCTCCATTTGCCAAGATAGTGTTCCTCCATTGTTGCAATGGCCTGGTGAAATCGCTTGCCGTGCTCGTCGCTCACTGTTGCTCAATTTGGTGGAAAAACATAGATGAGAATGCAAACAACGTATCTTTAGTGACATGATGCAACCAAGGCTTTTTTATGGCTTGATCAACTCAGTGACTCAGAATCAGTACAGTGTGACTACATTTATTTCAGAAGCATTTTGCCTGTAGACCAGTGTAATTGATATTCCTTGCAAAATAAGTTGATTGCAGGAGTTATGTTATATTACTTATATTAGTTTTAGTGGATCTGTAATTTGCTATAACTCTATGGTCTTAAATTAAGAAGCGAAACCAGCAAGTTTAGTAAAATTCAACAGGAACCTATTTCCATAGAATACAAACTGAAAATTCAAAAGACATTCACAGTATTGTGAATTAATTCCCAAAGAATCCTAAATGTTCTATCACAACTCCAAAAGTATAAAATGTTCCAAATTAATGCCAGTGATCTTGAATGTGTTAATGTACAATAGTTTTCAATGGGCTGATGTACCAGTAGTCGTGATGTATCACAATGATATAATCCAGAATGTATTTGAATAAATCCACAGTATTATTTTCGTTCAAAAGATCAATGAAAGCTTCATAATTCCAATGACTAATTTAAATAAAAGATGCCTCTGAAATTATATCTTAACACAACAGTAAATGGTTCCATTGACTGAATTTTAAACAGGAATGAAGGCTGTTTACCAGACCTATATATAGTAATTTCGCTTGACCTAAGTCACACTAGAAGTTTAGGCATTGAACTTAAATTGCAATAAATATCTTGTTACTCATTTATAATCGTGACATGAAAACCAGGAAAACAAAACATGATAATAATCAGATTGGCCAAAACTGTATCCTCAATCACGAACAAACGTCAAACACATGCAATAAATTCAATATAAGTAAAATATTTTCATTGTAGAGAGATTAAAAGCTTCTAGCAGAGATAGTGGTTCATATCCTATTTCATAATGTGTTCTAATACCGCTTCTGCTACGATTAGCATCAATATAAATGATAATTTATTTCGTGTTTAGATTTTGTCCGTATTTTATGATACCATTTTTGATGTATTTTTTAATTGAACTTTGTCAACTTTGTCAACATATCGCCATGTGGCCTTTAAACATCTGCACAGTTATCAGTTCTTTGTACAGGCTAGCTCGCAACCCGTCCGCTCTGGATCGCTCTGATATTTTAAGAGTAGGACTCTCGTCGCCAAAATTAAGAAGTTCCGAAAGAATAATTTCTTGTCTTGCACAATTTTAAAATTGTTGAAGATCAGATTAAATTGTTTAAGATATATGTTATTGTTATTTGATTTATTTTCATTGGTTTTCGCACTTGGAAATAAATATAAAATGTATATACTGACTTGAATAGCAATGTAATTTTAATACCATCATGGTATGCCACAATCAAACGCAGCCGTCAACATTACTCCGTTTTATTGATTTCATCAATGACACATTTAAAAGTTGAGTTATCACAAATGTTTAATGGCTTGTCTGTGAAACATTAGATTCAAACATAGTCAATTTGAATCCCATTAAATATATTGGAACTGCATACATGGTAAAGGTGATTTAACCAGTTTGTTGTGTTGAATCGAATCTTTGAATCATATTAAATGCTGCAGTTGTTAGTGCTTGTTAGAAAAATAGAAATTACAGTTTTTACCTTTTGCAAATCTACTACCACATCCACATCGTATATGATTAGCCTTTTTTATTGTTACGATTCTATGGTCTTAAACTAAGTAACAAAAAATGAGTGTAAACCAACAAGATTTCTAAAATTCAAATTATAAGTTATTTCTCTAAAATAGAAAGTGAAACTTAAAAATAACTTACAGATGGTTTATGAAATCCTAACTAGTCCTAAAAGTCATGTCACAAGTCAAAAGGTATAGAGTCATTCAAACGAGTTCCAGTGGTAAACCGAAGTTCACTCTGTTATGATGATGTGCCAAAAGCCGTGATGTATCACCGTTATAATCTGCAATGTCTTTAGATGAATTCACTGTGGTTCAACACAGTTACTAAATCCGAAAAGTCTGAGGACTTTGTAATTCCAAGCGAATAAATGAAACAAATAAATACTTAAATCCCATGATGTGCACTGAACTAGTCAACACGTTTACTTCAGTAGAAGTACATCTCACTACCTTTGAAACTATGAATATATTTACAAGAATGACCTCATCTTTAAAGTACAAATCTGCAACTATAAAGAATGTTTATATTTCATTTGTTATTTAATAAAAGACCCTTTCAATCTAAAATCTTGAAAACTAACACAAACAATTATTAAATGCATAACATTCAACAATTACACGAAACTCCTATTTACAGTTTCCATATACCCATTGCAATTTTGTATTGATTTATCCCTTAAGGTTTTCATCTGGTCTACTTCAGTGAAAATTTCATCATTGATTTACACAGTATTTTCAACTCTTGTGCATTTATGTTGCTTTTCTTTTTCCCCTTTCCTTTGTTCTCAGTTGCATTAATGACACTTTGTGTATTTTTCAGGTTTCATGGAGATGTAGTTTGATATTAGTAGATGCTATCTCGTTTCATTTGGACTTTGTGCGTGGTAATTAACTTAGGACATTTCTACAAGTTGTTTTTGTTCCTTATATAAAGGTAACATTAAAAAAATTTTTATAGCATGCCATCTATCTCCCTTCAAGTTTTAAAGCAACTAAAATTGCCTGTCAGATTTAAGATATTCTGTCAGGAAAGTTGCAAAAATAGCCCTTTGCAAACGTTGTTTATTATTTTAAAATTGTAAAAATCCTTTACCTCTTTTAAATTTAGGCCTTCGAGATCTATATCTTCTCAGGCAACCTTATAGACTAACCAATAATTTTGATCTTTCTCTTTGGTTGCTTTAACTGGGGTCATGACAACAGATCTAAGACAATTGTTATTGTTGCTCTAAACCAAATGTTTATATAAGTCAACGCAATTTCTGGTGCATAATGAGTCAACTACGTCCATTGTCTAGTCGGCACATACATTTCTGTCAGTGTTGTCCTTTTTGAACTAATCATTCACAGGTCAACTGTCAAAATGCAGTTGTATCCCGCTTTGTAGTTTGTAAAATATTTTGCTTGCATGTCAGCAATGTCCACGATAATAAGATACTAAGGCAAATATGTCTTTTTATGGCAGTTACTTTATACCTGCTCGTGGAATGTGTAACTTTAAACTTAAATTATATTATTTTCTTTTATCTTATATATCTCTTTTGTTCCGTTTAATTGGTTCCCACAATCGATTGATATATGTGAAACAATTGGAATAGTGAAATAATATAGAGAGCGTTACTTTCATCACTAGTCTCTATGGAAATGCGATCTTTCGGTACGTCATTTAGAAAGGTATACAAATATACAGAGGCTATTGTATATTTGACAACTTGTCTTTAGGTGGTATCAATAAAGCATAGGGAGATATAAACTACAGCAGGTACTTTTAGTTTGAGTACTTTATATTTTCTCTTTTGAGACCGACATGTTCAATTTAAATAATATCCTATCACCATTCTGAAAACCAATCAATTCAATAAAATGTAGCTTTATACCACTTTTTATGTTGTGTACAATTTAAATTGGTGTTGTGCTTTGCTAAGTGTCTTTATAACTTGTGCATATGAATTTATAATATTATGCAGGTACTTATGTAGATGGTTGTATTAAAAAGACGTGTCTGTAAATTAATAGATACTACAGAATGTTTAATACATATCAGTAACACAGAGGTTTCTCTTTTCGCGATAGTGACAAGAATTAGTATGACGGCAAAATCTAACAATTGTTTTAATAAACTAAATATTGGCAACAAATACACACACACACACACACACACATCGATCTACAAATATTGGGATTAGAAATACAAATTGTTTATTTATATTGTCAAGAACGTGCCTATTGCAGTTTCCAGTTATACTATTCCCCTGAAAATTGATACACTATTTTTGGTTATTAACACCTATCATAACGTCACTATATCGAGTATTGTCCTTAAAAAAGGAGACAAGTCCATCGTTGTTATGAATGACGACACGCTATTCAGTACCTTAAATCAATCTAAAAAATAATACAAGATACACGAAAAATATTAGTTAAATTCACAAAAAGGTTTCACATTATATAATACCTCATGGGTTTTATAAATCTTGCTTAATTTTGATATATGTCCAGTTTATGATGTAAAAATATTCCTGGAGTGCAAATGACTAAATTCAAGTATATTTCATAAAGAAAATCGGATTCTTTGTGGACACAGAGCGACTAGCAATGTTTCGTGTTGGGCGGCGAATCACAGCCGACTGGTGTAAGGGAGATAACCCAGTGAACCATATTTAAAACCCCGTGTGTTCGGAGATGTAGAATATGCCCAATACACTGTCCTCAATGCTTTACAAAACAAACCACTCTCTCATTATTATATATACATCTTTTAAGGAAACATCAAATTCCTGTGTTGGCACCATATTTGGTACCAACATCAGAACCCATCGCTTTATTCAGTGCGGGGTAGAATCTGGGTAAATCATATTTTAGCCATGATGGTTCCAGATTTGTTTGTTTTTATTGATATGTATAGTTTTTCGGTATTGCTTGCGATATTTATGAAAATAATCCGTGTGACGAGATTCAGATATATAGGCAGTTACAAGTCTGACATGCAGTTCTTGTGTATATTTATACTGTAGATATTGTTATTTCATGTTTATGTTTTAAAAATTATATTGCCATCGTTTTTTTGTTGCTCTTGTCAATCTATCTCTGTTTTGAAAGTACCTTTGATTTAGTTGATTTATGTTTATTTACATAAGTAGAGGGACTAATTATCATCGTCTACTTAAGTAGCACAAGATATCCATCTTAAGATGGCGAATTGCGGGACATGGGCTGAAGGTCTTAATTTGAGTTTGTTTTAAAAAAATCTTGACTGAGAAAGCTTCATAGAACATACATTACCTCTAGATTACTTGGAGGGTTATGATCATTATAAGACTTTTGAATTGTAAAGCGCATCTTTAAATATTTATTTTCAAGAAATGGTGGAGATTCATTATTTTAGTGTCGATAGGTAATTATTGCTGCATCAGTTTCCTAAGCAGGAAATAGAAAATGAATGGCACCATGTTGGGACCGAACTCTTCTCATGCTTAAAACACGATCCTGGGGTCCTCCACTGTGCATTTTTCGTAATTAGATGATTTATGCATCTCGCCATACAGTGAAATCAGAAACCTAAACAAAATATATTAATTGTCATGCAAATATGCGAATTTCCTCTAATCTTTGAACAACGATTCCATAAAGAACCAAAGTCACTCAATTTATAAGAGCTAAAGTATTTAACTAGATGAAAACTCTCAGTCATGCAAACTGAAATATTAAAGTGTTGTAGTCTAAAGTATTTTAAATTTTTTTGATTTTTCTCTGCTTTTAAATCAAGACACTATCGCGGATGTTGATAAATTAATATGGGAGTGATGTATATACATCACAATACTCATTTCCCAATTTCCTTTAAACTATTCATATAAAGGATCACCCATTTATTATTGTGAAGAAAATAAGTCATTATTACAGCTTTGCTTTAAACAGGACAGTTATATCGTATAAATATTCAGAGCGGTCGACTAAGTATTGACTGTAAGACGATCTATTTTGAACTTGCTTATTAAGTAGAAGTAATAAAGAAAATAATCAACCAAAAATATAAAATACGAGAGAAGAATGAACGGCAAAAGTAATGAAAAAACCCCCAGATTTTATATATAAGATCTATTATTATCAAGTAATCAAGAACCAACGTATGGATTTTATATTGCTAGTTTGGAAGATTCAACATTTTGGAAGCATCTGTTCATTTGTTCTGCCCATAACAGTGAATTCGTCTCTTGAAAGTCGATGAATGTTAAGGAAAACTTCACTTGTTTGCAAAAGCTAGCAAACTTTGTCTTGCGCCCCTTACGGAATTATTACTAACCCCGGAGAAGGACGGATAATTAAAAGGTTAAATAGTCCGAGCCCCAAGTCAGCAAAGTCGATGGTCTAGGTGTATTAAGTATACAAATAATAAGGTGAAAGAATAACAATTTAATAAACTATATCATGGCGTTCAATAATTACAGGAAAAATGTTCAAAGCAACTGCTTCCAATCAATACAAGACCTATCCAAATTGCCAGTTATTTCATCACGCGAAATTAGAGGTCAGAGTGTTTCCTTCCCGTGTCCCTTCAATGTTTCTCATCTGTAACTTCAGCCTTGTATTTCTTTGTCGGTACTTCCGGTACCCTTGTTTCCGTTCTCCAGTCCTCCTTGTCGGTAAGTACGGCCTCCTTGTCGATACTTCCGGTACCCTGGTTTCCATTCCCCGGTCCTGCGTCTTCGCACAACTGAGTAATTCCACGTGCTCTCCTAGTCTCCTTCTCTCTAATCTTCGGGTGGCGTCCTATCTCACCTGAAAAGCTGCATGTGGATTGGAAGGGAAGTACAATTTGGCCTCCTTGTTCAAACATAGGAGAATTAACACACTCTGACAGACCTTTCGTCAGCATAATGGTAATTAAATCATTAGGTCAACTTATACACACACCTCTAATTATTACATACACGCCTGTTCTATAATAAAGGCTACAACAACAACAACAATCACGACTTCTGATACATCCCTGCATATCCCAAAATCTCTTTATAGTAAACTATCAACATAAACAATATTCCTACGCATTTCCTACCTTACAAAATATAAAAGACACATACAAATATACAAATTCATAATTATACGTGCACAAAGCCAACAAGACCTGACTCTGCATAATCCCAACTATATATTCAAATACAAACAAGTACAATTTCTAACACTACTCACTATTAAATTCAGTTCTGCACCACGATGCAACATCGTAGCGGATTACAAAATTAACTTCGATTTGATCCTAACAACTCCATACATTAATCTTGAATATTACTAATTTGCTATATGCTACATGTTGATAATTCAGCTATACATAGAAGATTAAAATTCTACTAAATTAAATGCACATAATAACGTTTAAATCTTTAAATCGGGCGAAGATATTTTACCTTAGAAGCCTTTGTTCCAATTTCGTCCGAACTTCTTTCCCGTTCTTTTAATTAGAGCATACCTACGGCACTCGAATCGCAGTCTAGTGTCTCCAACTTCCCTTTGATCTACTCTTGACAATGTCCAGACATGCCCTGATCCGTTAATAATGAATGTAACAGAATAATGTCTGGCTGAAAGACAAACACACCCCAAACTTTGACTCTCTTTGTCTTGATTGGATACCGGTGGTTTCTTTGAAAACTGTCTCAGGTAGTATCACTCATGTGTTATAATGTCGGGTTTTTTCGGCCTATAGGTCTAAGACGACCCGTGACATCAATGCCGATTGCAAAACAAAATAGTTTCTCACTACCGTGGCAATGTTCTCTTTGTAGAAACCACGAACTGGACCGTAGCTTAATGGCTAAGGTAGTTTCTTTGTTTCAAAATCGGTCTGACGTCGTAATATTAATTACCAATTATATCAGAAGACATTTTTAAGCATGAGGCAGGTATTGATAGCAAGATTTCTCACACAACGTGACACACTTCTTACCGATATCTATCATTTAAACTGCCCATTAATCTTTTTTGCTACGTTAACAGGACTTTGTTAATAAAGTTTGTATAAGGGCATACATTTGGTTACAGATAGGATTGAATTCTCCAGGAATTTGCATAAAATACAATCGTTCTCTTTATAATTGTGTTTTTTTTTCAATAAAAGCCGAATAGGTACTACTTCGGTACTTTAAGTACTTCACATTGCAGTAAGATATTAGCAATTAATGTTATATTTCATGCTAGGTAAGTTCAAAAAGAAAAAGCTCATGTTAGGAAATTCCTTCGACATATCACGTAGGTTGAAGATATATACTAGTGTTAGTAAGGTCATGAAATCTGAAGTCTGGTGGCGTGAGCTACATCGACAGGCAAACCATTTTCGGAAACGTAATTCGTTATAAAACAAACCTCGTGACTCTGGAAAACAAGTATAGCTTTCCGTAACTTCGGAATGCAGGGTTGAGCCTATATGCTTATACAGCGCCTAAGAACTTGATCAAAAGTTCTACGCCACAGAACAACAGAATGCTGACTTCCTCTTGTATCTTATTACAGTTTAAAGACTTTATGTTGGGGTCTCAATATATTTGATTTTTTTTGGAAACATAGCTAGAAAGTATTTCATTCTCTCTCTTGACACAAGTATAGGTTTATTCTATCATATTAATTATGTTATAATGTTTTATGGAATTGTCCCACTTGCTGTTAATTTATATGTATTTTAATCGTAGTACTGACATATTGTGAAAATGATTTCGCCGCCAACTTCATGCTCGTTAATAATTAATTTAGAAAATAAAATAACTTTTACAGTTATAAAACACATTGTTTCGTTATATAAGATTCAGCATTTATTAACTTGCCCTTACGACAAAATTGTTTTGGTATTAGTTAAAATACTGAAAACTTTAAGTTTAATTTGACTATCTTTGGTTCATTCGATATGTTTAGGCCATAGTTTAAAATGACAGCAATTTCAGGGTCGTATGAAGTTGTTAAGCTTTGGAAAAAGTTAAATTTATAAAACGAAACAAAGTATTTTATGAAAATTCTGGGTAAAATGTATCGTAACACTACGATTTGTATGTGATATACAATGAAATGGATCATAATGTGTGTTGTTATTGATTTTTATAGACCCGATATATTGTCCATCCATCAGTCTTCTGTAAATTTCTATTCCGTACAATAGCTTGATTTGCCCATATTTATATAGCTAACAAATTTCGTGGATGGCTTTCACTTTGGGGAAGGATGGGCTCTGGGCTTAAATATTATTATCTTCATTTAATCTGCACTTAAATGAAGATAATAACTATCGGCACTCGAACATTATTTCTTAGGCTTTTACTTGGGGTACAAAAGAAACACGTCAATTTGCGGGTCAAAAGGTCAAATACTAAAATAGTTATTATTCAAGAATGAAAAAATTTCGCATACTAATAGTAGTTCTGCATAACAGACCTGGATCAAACTATGCAGATGGCTTGTACGTGTGGTAAGGAAGAAGCTAGGCCGATAAATGAGCCCCACACCTATGATGATAATGTATGCCGGTTTAACTGCCAGTCAGTATCGCTATACGCGTTGGGCTAATTTATCAACTTAGGAAGAAACCTGCTGTTTGGGATGTGCAAAGATCAACATTAAAAGTCTCTGAATGATATTCACCAAACTGTAGCTGATTTACACTGAGTAAAAAGAAAGTCTATTGGTATAATGGTAAAAGGTCAATGTCATTGACCCTGAAGAAAGCAAAATGTTGTTTCACTTAATAACTATAGATCTAGGAAAGTTAGTTAGTGAAAAAATGTATAACTTCACTGTCCGCTTCACAATAAATTATTTTAGTGGTACAAAATCAAGGCCACGATGCCACGTTTCATTTGTCGGCATTTACACTCGATCCCATGTATATTTACTTCCGGTTATGATGAACAAGTATGTTCCGGACTCGTGCACCTTTAGCATGTGAGGCACCTTTTTTGAAGTACAATTACGGAAATATTATTCAAAGAAGGAGAGAAACCATCTGAAAATAAAATCTTTTTTTTTTCTTCTAGTGTTGATAATGGCTTTCATAGACCTAAACTATTTTTTCCAACTGACTCTCACTAAGGCCGACCTTCAGTTCGCGATAGAAATATTATCATTTTCCACAGGCACATGACTCTCATTCAGCCACCAGCAGAACAGAATTTTGTCAGAGTATCACAGAATATCATCGATAAAAACCACCAGCATAACCGACCTCCGCATGAAAATATATGTCGACAACGGATTGCCTAATCAATTCCACGTGTTGCAATGAAAATTAATAAATATAGTACAACGAACAAAAGTCTTGTTGAAAAATTTGCATGCTGGTGTCATCGTTTTGATATCGGTCCATGTATGGGCCACAGCTTGTGATATGCAGGTGCGGTATGAAGAGTGGTTTCTTCATTGTTAAGCCTAGTTTCTTCAGAGGGTTCCTGCTGACAATTTAACCACAAAAGGACCTCACTCAATTCTAAGTTGTCAAATATCGTTTAACTTTGTGTCCTTTCATTATCTCTTGCTGCAAGTTCAAACACTCAGAACTAATGTTTAGGTGCAGTAAGACCCAGCTGGGTACTTATTTGCCAGGTAAAGTGTCCCACAATAGCAGTGAGTGGGTGTGCGTCTGTGGTATGTGCAAAAGAGGACGATGTTGAAGTGGTTCCTGACAAGCATGATTATGTAGCTTCTGAAGGGAATGACACATGTATCCACAATGTCAGTGTATATAATACAACTTGACCAGCAACTGCACCTGCATTACGTCAATCTGCATTGTTGAAGATATTTTTACGAAAAAATGAGTCTGTATTTAGATCCAAATATACAACCAACCATATACCAACCAGCACGGCGAAGCACTTATCAATCGTGTTGATGCTGCTTGTTACCGACATGACTTTGTATAAACGGTACCAAAATATATCAGAGAACGTCAGCGAGCCGACATGGATGTCCTCGGTGACTTGAATGCGACTAATCCAGCACGGAAAGAACGAATCTCACCTTGGGTCGTAAAAGGAGGCATGAAAGCCAAGAATGCATTGGCTGCTGAACTAAGAGCTTCATGCAGACAAAAGTCCACTCATTAAAAGCAAATTAATACTAATACAAACAATAGACACAAATAGCGGAACATTATCCAAAATATATTATAGTCCGCGTGGGTAAGTAGAACATGTAGCCAGTGTAGCAAAGGTCACGCATAGGATTTCACGATCATGGTTAGCCTACCAAGGGCTGTGGCAAATGCATTTACCGGTACCAAGAAAGACTTGTGCAGTACCTAATGAGGTACGTCAGGCTGATTTGTTGTTTTTGTTCCATATGATCTTGTCTGTGATAAACAGGGTCGTTCGCGCATATACAAATTCGCTTCACGATTGTCGATGTTGCCGGCAGATACAAGGAAGCTGAACCGTTGACATCAAAATATTCTGTAAGTGTCACAGATGCACTCGGATGCATTTACGCACATGGAACGCTCACATGAGCTGTTAACCAGACACGGTGTGCAAATCGGTCGTGTTAATATAGATTGTGACCAAGCTATTGTAGAAAGATTTAATCGCACTCTTGCAGAACGGTTCGTCGGCCATGAATACCCGTAGGAATTACTCAGGAAAACTCGGATAAAGGGAACTAGCCTAAAGTGCCCCTTCGGCCATGAATATGCGCAGGAATTAAACAGGAGACCTCGGATATAGCGTCAAGTGCCCCATCTCAGGTTTAGCTAACACATCTTCCATTTGTCAAAGCAGCATTAAATAAAGATTTCATAGCCAGCACTATTACAACAAGTCGGAGACAAGTTTGCTCGGTATCTGTATGCACCTGGAGATTTAGAAGGTGGACAATGTCGTGCTACTGACCAGATTTGGTCCGATTGATATTCCAAGAAAACCAACAAATTTCGGTTTGGGACCATACTTGGTGGGCTAATTCCACTAAACCAAACATTTGTGCGAGAGGAATTGCAATTTATTTTCACAGCGAATACAGAAATGTCAGTTGCAAGTTGTTCACGCGAATACAGAAATGTCTCCAGTGTATTATTGACGTGCTAGTGCGTTGCACTAACCAGTACCAATCGTAAGTTGGTTCACAACATCACGATGACCTAACGCGTAGGTGGTGAGTCCATCTTTTGGTATCCGTAGCTTGGTATCAAGTGGGGACAAACTCACTTTGGTGCATAGGTAAACACCAATGTGATGTTTTGACATTGTATCGTATTTGCGAGTAGGCAAAATCACGTCGGTCGCGAGGACATGCCACAGTTCGTGTTTTAGATCGTGCTACACAATCACCCGTGGAATACCTTTGGCGCTTTTAATGTGTTTGCTGGAGCCAACCAACCAATCAAGTAAATTGTGGGCCGCAGCCGAGCGTACTGTTCGATTAGTTTGCTCGAGCATTCGTCTTTGAACTTGCCAACAACATTTGTGTTAGCGTGTTCTTTTGGATACTCGTTTGTATCAAATATTGTGACCAAACATGGCTGTGTGTTCTTCGCATACACATCATTGGTGGTGATCTGTATCAGCAGCGAGTCAGTATCCGTGTGCAACATCTTGACCAGAACCTAGTAAAACAGTTTGATCTTGTCATAGTCAAACTGATACATGAACATCTTCGTTAAGCCAGCAAGGTCGATCGAAAAAAGATTGGTTTTGTTAGCGTAAGTTTTGAGTTTTTAACTGTGACAAGTCCACGATCAAAGATTTTTCAGGATTCAAAGACAGGGTCAGTGAAAATCCTTCGAAATGTATCTTGTTCACTATTACAGACAAGATCGACTCGAATTCCGTTTGTGTAGATTCTGCATAGTTTTCCCTAACCCGACATTGTTAATGAACTTGAACCAGTTCTCCTCCGTGTCATTCATGGCCTTAGTTCTCAGATCGGTGTTCATCTGGATAAACGGTGTCATCCAAGTGTATTGGATAAATTCAATCACAGCTGGTACAAATGGTGGTTTCGTACGTGCAGTGTATACCATGATTCATCAACGATCACACACTGATACTGGCCAACCGCGTACCAGATAACGACAACGTTTTTGGTGTCTGCGAATAATAGTTTTGCGCCTTATGTAAATGTACAATGTTTTCTAGATCATTTCCAAATTAGTATTCGTGGCCACTGTTAAATTTGTAATCGTGCACGTATTTGTGTAGGTCCACATGCGCAGGTTAGATTCGTAAAGGCTTTTGTTATCTAGATACATAATATTACTGTTAGAGGGAACGTAACCATACCCTTCCACGTCTGGATTGTTGGCACGAGCATATCTGTGACTTGACATTGACATTACACCAAGAAATAAAATCTCGATGAACAGATGCTGGTCAATGTCAGTGGGCAATTCACGCTCGTATTTGGTTTTGGACAAGGAAACTTCCCGAACAGATCAGAGAGCAACAAAACATCGGTGCGCAAATACAGATCATGATAGTTACCAAGGTTTTGCATTCGAAATGAGACGAAATTTTAGTTTTATGTTCGTAATCTTGTTTTGAAAAACCTTCATGTGGCAACGATGAGTAAAATGCTTCGAAAGATGGCAGCTGCCATATCAGCAAATCTGTCCGAGTAACTCATGGATATTGCTTACCTTGATTTCTAATCGTGATGATTAAATAACTGAGCAAGATTCTTCGTCCATACGTAGAGCAATACGGATTCTGAATTTTGCATTTCACTCAACAACAAAAAATCTTTTAGTGCTTCTCCATGCTGCCAGTGTGTTGATAGTGTAAATGGATAAAAGCCTTTGTCGTAAGTAAGATCTGGATTAAGTGTTTCAGGTTTGTTCGGTGATGCATCGAAATCATCAAAGTTGAGATTACTAAGTCTTCTTGGTATTTTAGAGGCAGTCTTGGTTATTACTAGCCGGATATAATGCCGATAAAATTGTCCATTCATAATGTTGTCAAACTTCTTTACGTTTATCGCTGACCTTGCGGGACCCACTTTGGTGTTGCTATGTAGCTGGATCCACGAAACGATCGATACGGTGAGATATGTACGTTGACTTTTGTACATTTTTGGAGAGTCCATCTCAATCCTATAATGGTGTATTTCTGCAAAGTTTCAAGAATAATTTGAATGCTTTTGTGAGTTTCATCGCTGTTTTTGCGATTCAGGATTACGCGGGCACCGCTGTGAAACAATGGCGTAGAAGTGTTAAATTCATCCTTGTCAAGTGACATAAGCAAACGCATGCTACGGACATCTGCTTTAACGACAGAGTGCCAAAAACGTTATCGATTTCAGTTTATGATCCTGATAATATACAAAACTTAAAACATGATATTAACGAACTACTTATTTAGAGACACCTTCCCCTTCCTACCGTGCCCCAGCTGAAACAGATTGCGCTGCGGCATTTAATATGGATAACAAATCGTTTGAGAAAGGCTAACATACTTTAAATATTGAGACCCTTATTTCTACTGATTCCACCACCACTTCTTACCACTGCAACATAGGTATAACAACGAAACTATTTTCTTGAAAAGCACAGCAATCACTTGTATATGAATTCAGATTTCGAAGAGAATAGCGGTGAATTAGAAAATCACGTGGTAATTATCCCACCCACATACAAACCAGATAAAGATGCTCGACAACTATTAACTTATGATTCCGTATTGGTTCTAGTTATTATTTCATTTACTTTTGTTTTGTCTATTTTGTATCTTTATGTGTAGCCAAAATTGTTTGTCGATTTATTTTTACGTGTCTGATATTATTCACGATCAGATCCACAGGGCCGGCAAAGTCGATTATTTATTTGACCCCAATACCACACTTAAGAGAAGATCGTGCGCCTGGACCTTGACGTAACACCAGCGTATGTGTTTTATAGTATTCGTAATGATATACGCAAGCGCTAATCAAATTAGGCGTCTATGTAGTCTTTCTTGTTTTATCTTGTTGTAAACAAACTAAGTTGTCAATCAGCCTTTGCCAAATAAAGTACGCCTATTTCAGGGTACTCATAGCAAAAGTCATTATTTTTCAGAATCACTAACCTCAATGACCCATCACTGAGTAGTGCGCCAACATAAATTTTTCAGACTGACGTACGTACCAAATATTGTCAAACATCATTGTAAATTTCATCAACACTATTGGGTTGTTTGTATTCGACAAAAGCCATTACTAATTTTCTCGTCTTCTTGCTTTGCTTCGTTTCTGCATCGTGGTATATTATTTTGTAAAACAAATACTGTCGGTTGGTGAGTTCGGACGCCATTTGTTTAATTGACTTGCTTTTGGATATGCTCATCATTAAAGCTGGAGAAACTCTCTCTAAAATCATCAAACATTTCAATCACTTCAGATGGAGTGGGTAATTTATTCTTCTTTTATGACTTTACTTTTACCTACACAATATTCCGCAAATGAATTATTTTTGTTTTCTTCATAGGCCTGTCCTTGTTTATTTTGTTTAATTTCTAAGGTCTATCTAAAATGAATCAATTTATTATTGTGTATTGAATATATCTCAGAGAATGCATATAACATATTTTGAGAAACTTTGATAAATCTGTATGCCATTTATATATTTACCAATGCAGCAATCCTTCAATATAACATATTTTCAGCTGTACATTTAATTTCAGTACACATTCCATAATAATTTAGAGAAAATCAATACGTATGTATGTTTATCAATCAGAACTGCTGCTGCCATAGTAATTCATTGTGTGTTTATAAGCTGGACAGTAATAATGGATGTCTTATAGAACCACATACATAACAAGCACATTGGTGTGAATTATCGGGTTTTGTCCTTTTTGAGGCTCCATGGGCTATGATATGCCTCATAGATTCTACCCCCGAAAAAAATGGTAATTATCCATGGGCTAGACACAGCATATTGTAAACCTAAGAATCCATGGTGTGGGTGGGTGTGTAGAGTCTGTGAGGTCACTAATAATCAAGTTTTAAAAATATAATTCTTGAGTTATTTGTATTTTCTGACATTGTGACAGCAAAATGAAATCGTGCCTTTAATTATAATAAGTTAATTCTGGAAGATGATTAGAATGAATTAAGATCTTCAATGGATTCTTGCATAAAAATTACTGCTAGGTCTGAGAGAAGTTTTTGATGACATCCTTGTCCCTGTCCGTGGCGAGATCAAAAACACGTAATATCCCTTGCTGTGTAACAGGAACAATGTGCATGCGATCGGTCATGTTTTTCAATTGAAAAATCAAAGATAACGACGTATAGTTTTACCAAGCCTAGCGTTTATAAGTTTGCAATTTTCGAGTATGTTCCATCACTAATATTAATGATGTATGTTGTATAATTACTAAAGGAATAGTTCTTACGCAGGTATTTGCAAATTTACAACTAATCATAAATGTTTTACATATAGGCTATATTTATACAGAAAAAGTCAACTTTGTTGAATAAAAATTGACATATTTGGCACATCGCATGGCGATAATCTTTCATATGTATTGGTGCCGAATAGAGAAATCCCATTCGCACGGGTCATAATAGACCTAACCACAGCCTATTCTCTCTCAGAACATATTGCTGTCGTAATGATGCTTGGGCCACTAGGTTATCTTTATCTGCGATATAGTGCACGAGAAGCTTGACTGGTTTATATTATATTTCTTTGCACACATCAAAATCACTTTATTAAAGAGGATGGTGGCCCCCACACGTTACCAAACGATGCTATTCGCATAATATGACGTCACATGCTATGCAATAACGAATCCGACCTTGCGTTTCATTATGGAAGACAATTCGCTGATAACGGTCCTAATTTGGGAATCCAACATCGTGTGTAAAATTTGTCTCACAAAGAATTAGTGTCGTTATTCGCACAGCTGTGACGTTATTTACAGAACGGCTTCTTTGGGAACTTCCTAATGGCCTTCAATGATTAGCCAGTAGGTTCACATCAATGCAGTACATCATGGGAATACAAGAGGAGAATTCATACTTACATTTAGATGGTGGATGCTAGTAATCTGGACTCTCAAGAGCGTAGAAAGTGTGATGTAATTGTTCGCGAATGTCAGCAACAGAACTATCTTATTTATCACCAGCATGTTATGCGAAATCTTTAGATTCTGAGCCAAAGACACATTAGACCTCCCACAACACAGCAATTCAATCTAAATTAAGTAGCGTCAAAATATTATCAATGAATACAGTTATCACTAGGTAACACTTCAACTGCTGCTGCACTGTGAAGTGGTATAATCCTACCAAGCGTACATCAAGTGGAATATAAAATAACTCCATACTTTTGTATAAAAAGTTTTAACCACTGTGCTTTTCAAATTTCAGATAAGTTCCATTCGACAGGAGTCATTAATATTCTTTCCATGTCATTGGCCTGGCGATTTGCTGATCAGTATATAATGTTGATTGCAATAAATAGATATCATCATTACAGTCTGAATAGACAATAACGCGTTTATTGAGTTTGAACTCTTGGATTAGAAGAAAGACACGTTGAAACGGAGAGTTTTTGAAAAGGACACGACGTAAAATTTTCAGTTATTTAATTAAAATACAATTATTTGCAGAAAATGCATTATATGTTTTTGCATTTGCATATATGTTGTTAACAAAGTACAAACATGAATATTATTGTCCTGGTATGTTTGAAATTACAAACACTGTATTATATATCTTTAAATTGTCGATAAAAAAGGAAATACAATTATTATATGAGTGGTTGCTAATAATTTTACTTAAATTTAAAAACCAAGTATTAGCTAATATGTATTATGTGGCAGTAGAATGTAAAAGAAGTAAAAAAAGCTATTAAAATGCAAAACTTGTACAATATAGCAGATAAATGATAAAATTAAAATAACCCTGTTGAAACATAGCCCTAAACTAATTTTAACAGAATAATACTTACATCTACTGCTCTGAATCTCTTCAATCACTGACTATCATAAAGTATTATGGAGAAATGCCTACGTGTAAAATGGGGCTATATTATGTTGTCCAAAACACACCCACTCCTTGATGTTTAAATTATTCGTCATGTTTATTAATACTCATGGACTTTTCCAACAACATGTACAAATTAAAATACAACGAACATGGCTGCAGCTTTTGAGCGAGCTACTGTATTGTCAGTTTTTGAAGAAAATACAATTCAACAGAACAAAATCAGCCTATTGTTCTTTTCTATGATGATTATACATTGATATTTATAAAATCTGTAACCTACATCATCTTCAAATTCTCAAAAGTCATTGAAGAAGGCCGTTGTTATTGTTTATATATTTTATGTAATATAACATTTAAAGTTTTCCCTAGAAAAGCGATGGGGACATGAAAAGACCTACATATGCTTCGAAAATACATTTCTATGCAAAGGCTAAACAGGAGAATTAGTTGGTAACCAAGTCTGCATATGTATATAGCACAAAATTACTTTATAACATTCTCTAGAATACAAACGTTTGGGGATTAAATTCACTTGTTTATATATTTGGGATTGCAGAACATATTTGAAAAGACATTGTATAAAATATGTATACCATATAAGCACATATGCTGTTACGATGTTCAAGTATGTTAATATTCAACTATTGTCCAGTTTGAATTAAAAGATGCATTGCTTTCAATCTTTAGCAGCCCTTTCACCTTTATTAGTGATGTATTCAAACTGTGTGGTCAATCTAATCATTTGATTTCTTTGAGACTTTTGTACATATTTCAGGACGTTAGATGGATTCATTAAAAATGTCATATGAGTTTCTTCATTTGATGTCCATCTCAGTATTTTCTAAATGAATCATTTCCCAAACGTCTTTGAAGACGATAATGTCCAGCATGTATCATTGATTTAATTTAATGTCACACCACGTCTTATACATACAATGGTACTTAGTTTATGCCGATTTGCACCATGTTAGTTCCAATAAATGTTCTGCATATTAAAATTCAACCTAACCCGAATAGCATATGCTGTACAAAACCACTTAGAAAATAGCTAAAACCAGCTCGCTATAGGCTACCATGGAACAATCCAATAAAGAAGTATACGATACCATTATAAAAGAGTATCACACACACACACACACACACACACACACACACACACACACACATATTAAATGATGACCTTTTTTCAGATAAAAAATTATAATATCCACTCGAATCAACATTTTATGATAATGTAAATGATTCGAATTTTGCAATGATCAAAGAATGGAAGTAAAACTTAGACCATTTGCGTTTGTAATGAGTTGATCCATTTTTGAATAATACGTTTATATCATTAGGAGAGGAATGTGGATTCAAATGTATATTCTGTCTATCAATGCAAACCATATGGTCAGTGTAAAAGTTCTCGTTTTATGGAAGGTAATAATATCAACACAAAATGAGCACTTAAATGGCTCGTATCTTCTTGGTATATTATGATGCCTCTAAGCTTCTCGCCTTCAGTTATATTTCTGAGAAATTTGAATACATTCCAAAATTGCTGAGATAGTCAAGAACAACTTCATGGCAGTATTTGTATTGCTCCTGAAATAGAAAGTTCACATAAAGTACATTTATAACTTACATATTCATCACTGGTTAGGTGCGTGACTTACTGCCATTTTGTTTTCTGCATTAGCGTGTGTTCTAAGTTGGACAGATTAAGATAAAGGTTGTAAATCAACAGCTGTGACAATTGCATAGATCTGCTGTAATACATGTTATTCAAAACCATTTCGATTTGTACTTATGACAAGAAGGTAAGATATCTAGATTTTCTCGATGCGATTCGCCCCAGTAATCCAAAAGGTAATTAAAATTATCTTTTGCAAGGTGAAGGTTATAAGTTGATCATTTTCAAATACATAATTTTATACTGCTCTTACAAAGTTTGGAATGATCTGTTGCCTCCTTGTCCTCATTTTCTTCACCGTCTGATAAATAGCCACGTCCCTCTCAACGTTCAGTCTCTCCAGGACAGTGGTCAGCACGCAATACAAGCCGCTCCTCTCTGCTCCATCCCTGATAGAATGTGCGTGAAAAGGGCACTTGTATTTAGTGAGTTGCTCTGTTTAATCATTTTAAATATCTATTCAACCCTATCCTTTAACAGAATGTATCATATTATATTTAGGAGATGTTTTGGCCTTTGAAGCTTATATTCTATTCATAACGTTACTCATTAACAATCGTTTCATTTAGTTCTCTTTACAGCAGGGGGATTAGAAGTTTGTTACGAATTTTAACTAGTCATTCGGATTTAACAAGAGTTATTCCGTTATCTAAATAATGTACGTGATATGTGATTATAGTTTACTGTAAGAATCGTTAGTGCATTAATATCTTTAGAATACAATGACCAACAAGCACCCATTTATTACTTATTCAAAATCTTATTATAGACGACAGCATGTAAAAATAGTCTATCTTGGGATTCTTACATGCAGTGGATGACAACAGTTTTTATATCGGACTGTCTCTGCCACTGTTCCACCCCGTCAATCAATTTCAGCATGGCGTCGGCCTGCAAGGGGACCTTGTCAGATTCGGGCCAGAACTTGCACTGGAACTGTCGCACCTCACGAGGCTGCTGAAAATCAAATTAAGATTGCTCACTTCAATGAGAACAGTTTTCAAGTATGTAAACTTCTGTGAGTTCATTTCTTTCCAATTTACTTTCCTTATGTTGCTGTGCCATAAGACACAACATAACACAAAATCAAACCAAGCATAAACCTGAAGCAAACTGTCTTTAAAACATCTAACAAAAAAGATGAGAAATGAAATCTGTACGAAACGTCATCAATATGAAATTCTGGCAACTGCTTAGAACGCAAGCTTGGTGCTCTTTGTTAAGTGGCATATGTACAACTCGGTTGGTTCATATAGACATAAATATTTTTCGGAAGTACCTCGCCGTCTTTAGTGAGCCGAATTGTTCTCCATACATAAACTGTATTATCTGTGCTCTCATCGACATTTTCGATCTTGAAAACCATCTCCGTCATGGATTCTCCTTTGGAAGGCCAATATACTCCAATCTATTAAACAAATAAAGTTCAAGTTTAAAATGTTCAACTCGTCCAGAAGCTTAACCCGAATTCATTGTAATATGAATGATTCTTTGAAGGTTAGTTCCAAGGCATTTTGAGAGATTTTGTTTTCATATGAATATGCAAATATATAAAACTGAAAAAAAATATGTCAAACTATATCTGAAATAATTGAAGAAAATTTATTGCTGAAGTATTAGTCATTAATCATTTCATTTTACAAACAAGGATGACTGCGTATGTATTATATCATTCTCATTAAGTGGAGAGAAAATATATCAACGGATTATCCAACTAACCATCAACGGATAAATACAATTGGCCAAATCAATTCTCGGGTCATATGATATTATCCGAACGTTTATAATGAATAATTGAGCGACAAGCACTTCTTCGTTTTGAATATAATATAAATGCATTGGCATTTGACACCATGGGTACTCACTCCGTCTTTATTCCTCGGAAGAACATTCAACATTACAATAGTTCTAACTCCGAAGTCGTACACCAGTCTCCAGAAGTCTATCACTGTGTCTTCTGTCGGCATCTGCGTTATGATTAATCCATCTTTCTGTCTATGGCTCTAGAAGTAATAATGATTAATTTGTATATCTTTGAATATAAATCTAACGTCAAAATTGTAAATGACATCTCCATCAAATTAATGGCCAAACAATCACCAGATCAGAGATCGTAAACATTTGAGCATCAGATTTGCCAAGTTATTGCCGTTGTTTCGTTATTTTAATTGCTTTGGAGAAAAAACGTTTACCCAAACCCATACTCTTGTATGTTGCATGACCTCATGGTCAGATATTTCTAATTGTTTGAGTCGGGATCTAACTGTAATAATACGATCAAGAAAACAGGCTAAATGACACAGGATATTGTGACATCATATTTTGTCCTTCCGTAATATATTTCCTGGAGTTGCAAACTTTGACTTCGTGATATGTAGTTTCGACCGCTACAATAAACGTTATATTTAGATGGCACCTTGCTAGAAACTCATGACACTGGCATGGTATATTTCACTAGAGTTTAATCAATGGAAGAAAGATACAGTTTAATTTCTTAGCAAAATTTCATCATGGGAAACTAAGTGAGTATTTGCATATTGTATCTAATTACAATGGAAAATGGTGCAACTAATATTCACACTTACTGGAAGTTTCACGGCATTAATGTAATCAGTCCTTCCTTCTACCAATGACAAGCAAGGCCTGTATTCATCAGCTGAAACGGAAACTGGAAATTATTTGGAGCAATCCACATTTTATCCATTGGGTATCAATTTTCTGAGTGCAAAGCCATGTCATCAGTATGCTTTTCGTACTTCTAAATGAAGATGATTGCAATTTTGATGAGATGAAAAACGATTGAAGATTGTACTGCCATGTACACATTTTACACTACATAGCCGAGTTCGAGAACTTGTTTTAAGTGGAAGGTTTTTAGTATCATAACGTAATTACCTGGAAGAATGTTGCTGTATCGGTTTTTGTGTTTGTTCATTTCAAGCTTGGAAGTACGCTGAGGATTATTGGTGATGGTCTCCTTCTTCGACTCACTCTCTTCCTCTTCGTCATCTGTGTCATAGTCCCCTGGTGGACGATATACAGCTTTGTTGCTCTCGTTTTGAAGTTTCTGCAGAATATTAACAATAATATATAACACTGAAATAAAACGCATATGAGTAAATACGTGCATCTAATATTACACTGTTCGATTTATATTTTTTTTTTAATTTCGTTTATACATGTATTCTATTATACCTGCTTAGATTCAAACCGTACGCTTATTCTTTCTTACAAAAAAAAAAACCACAACAACGAATGTCAATGAACAGCCATTTGCACATATGTCTTGAAATATCGGACATGCATATATTAAAGTCATAGTTCTGTGAAGATGACATAAACATATTTATAGAGCCCAGAAAAACGACTGATAGTCTTCATTTTTTCCCAGAAGAACCACACCGAGCCTCCTATGTCTTTAAATTGATCTATTATTATTTAAATATTTCTATGTATATGTTTGAAGCTATATATATGGGGGGTGTGGGATTTTGTTTTGTGAGTGTGGTTGTGGGTAATTGTTTGCATCTCTGTTTCATAGGCAATATAGTAGATTTCACGCTTGAAGATCGAATAAACGTCTTCCGACTGTTTGTCGCAAAACAAGTTACGCGTGACGTCGTATGAATAACAAATAAAAGTGCAGGCATGCAAGTATCGCTACGTCATATGATACACCTATAACATTGATACAATCGCTGTAAATTACTCTTCCCATATTTTAAGCACTTTTTCTGACGTAAACTGGTGATCCATTGCAGCCGTCGTGATAATTCACACAATATAATTATATTAAGCAATTTAACGAGTAACACTATGAGAAATAATGATGAATATGTTCAAGTGAATTGATCTTATGCATACAATAACGACTATTAAAAATAATAACATCAATGTGAGTGAAATATAGAACGTCTCCATATAATATCAAAACCATTGGAAAGAAACGTATTGCAAGAACGTGTGGAGTCGCATACACCTCGATGTTGCCAATCAGGCTAGTCTTTAATAGAAATAGGGTTATGACTAGTTGCTGAAGATGCGGCTTAGCTTCTTGAACTGTGACAGTCGCAGAAATCATCACATTACGATGGCAGGAACTAACGACAGGAAAAATTTCAGTATAGAAGGATTCCACTGCAAGTTTGATGTTATTCATTTCATTAGATTTATGTGGTAAAGTTTGAAAATTGCAGTGATGTCAGTCGCAAACTTCATAAGTTCCCTTGTTTTTTTTAAAATCGATCACTTCTTACATACATTATAGGACTGCAGAGTATATTCAAGATTTACTTAACTCCGAAACTGAAGAGCTTTACAATGTGCAAAACTTACGCACCTCATAAACTTATGATTTGATTATTGGAAATGCTACGATGAGAATGGGCAATTTTTGTTTCACAGAAACGCGACATACATTTTTACAAAGAATATAAGTTAGATCAAGTTAAAATCAGTACAGATACTTAACACACCTTGGCCAACGTAACAATCAAGGTCTATAACAATTTTGTTGGCTCTCAACACACATATGCGTCAGTAGACATGTCAGTTCGATTCACAATCCATAAACCATGGTAGTTTCCATAGTCTGTGTACACTACCTTATGTAAAATATCAGTTGAATGTTGAAACATAGCAATCCTTTCTTCCGACATTACCCACAACGTCTTGTATTCGCACTGACAAAATATTACACAACGCTCCTTATAACAATCGTATCAAGTAACGCGTGCCTCCCCTTGGGTACAGCTGATACCCCAATGTAAATTTTCCAATCCAATTCACTAACTCTAAGGCCCATATCGCACTCAATAAAGTGTCTTGCGTTGATAATAATTTAATAAAATAAGTAATATATGCATATCTGATCTACTTCAACTTTAGAACAGAAGACTATGTTCTTTACATTGTATTATCCTTAAGTTAGAAATGAAACTGGAACCAAATGTAACATCTCCCAACCCCCACTTCTAATCCACCTCGAATTCAAGAAGTAGTCCATTTTTTCTTTGCTTCCTGTCGATCTCCAGTAGCTCTGTGTACACAGACGAGAATTTTTCGGCTGAGACAGCAGATCCTGATACCATCAGAGCTTCCACAAGGGCTTCGTGCAGGAATCGATACTGAGCCTGGAAAATGTATATTAAGAGGCGACTATTATTCATTTGAACGGTATTAATTGAAAAGGAGAAGCACAGTCTGGATGAGGCACAAACATGATCTATAATGCATTATATATATATATATATATATATATATATATATATATATATATATATATATATATATATATATATATATATATATATATATTGATTGACACATATTCTTTGCATTGGAAAATGTAAATTTTACTTTGAAAAATATGTTCTTTGTCCTATAATACCGCAAGAATATATTTCACATAGAATGTATGGTTGTCTCAATTATCTTTGTCCTATAATACCGCAAGAATAACGGAACTAAAAATGGTGTTCTACGTTTTTTTTTTTTTTACCATTCTTTCTTTCTCTCTCCACTGTAATGTTAAGTCTATCTGTCCATCTCTCAAAACACTCCAGACTAAAGTACTGCCCGTTCTACTGTCACCCAAGGCAGTAACACTTGTATGCGTGTGCGTGCCTGTGTTAGCTTTCGCTTACACACATATCGTTTGTACGAACATTTAATAACAAAGAAATAGCAACCATTGACGTAAACCATTTAATGTAACCGTGTAGGTGTATGTCATCGTTCTAAATTTTCCTACAATTCACTTATGGGTCTACTAGATTGTATAAAATAATCTTCATGAGGTATCAAACAAATTTATTTCTTCACTGGTCGTGTTGGTTCTGTCATCCTACTGGATTTACCACCGTAGTTCTCTCAATTTTGTGATGCACTAAGGGCGGAGAAAAAAATACAGCACCATAACGCTCCTTGTTCTATCCACAGTCTAAAATGAGAGAACATTGTTACATTTTATTTTTTCTCTGAACCCATGTTTTGGCTTTAGAATTCAGAGTTAACCATGGTCAGGGTTATACAGTGCAGTGCCACTCGCGTCATTCTTGAACATTGTTACATTTTTTTCCGAACATGCGTTTTGGTTTTAGATTCAGAGTTAACCATAGGCAGGGTTATACAGTGCAATGTCACTCGCGTCATTCTTGAAAAAGCATTGTGCTTGTTTCTTTTCTTGAGAAACGGTAGATCTAATGTTAGAATTTTTCCGTGACACATTGCAGTGCCAAAATAAAGAGAAAGCTACGATGCCTGATTTGTACAAGTTAGTGAACTCAAAATTTTATTTCATCCAACGATTTACTGATTTACAATTTGTAAGGATGTAAGTGTTTTAAAAAAAATGACATGACAAACGGAACAGTTCACAGAAATAGGGTGACTATTGATCACAATTTTGGAGAGGTATCTTCAAACAGGCACAGATACCCTTAAGATTTCAATCAAAACTACAATGACGGAGAGAGAGAGAGAGAGAGAGAGAGAGAATGTATTTCCTACTTTAAAAATATCACGACACGTACGTTTGTTTTTATGGTATATTTTCCTTACGTAAAATAAGATAAGAATTCTTTATTTCAGACTACATAGTCCATGCATCTAAATTAAAATATAAAGTAAAATCATTGAAAAGATAAAAGAACATATAAAACATAACATAATCACATCCATAAAAAATACACCATTAAAAAATATCACAAGAGTGAACTGAAGAGCATGTGACTAAAACGTGACCACAGAATAGTAGATCCAAACAAGTCGTCATGTATTTCGTAATATGACTAACATAATTTAAATGAGTCGCCCATGGCGTGATCGTTTGTGTGTTAGTTTTATTGTTTGTGAAGTGACTAGTGGTCAGGTACAGGAAAACGCGTCTGATCATCTCGCGGTGCGAATAACAACTGAAACCGATTTGAAGCTAAGGCGGTGGAAAATATCGGTTAGCCAATGAAGTCACTTACAATGTGTAACACATTGTTTGGTTGTAAATTCAGGGCAAGTAGTGTAGCGGCCAGCCGCAGGATAAAAAAAAATTCCGATCTTGTCCCTGTGCGAAAAGGTACTGAAGTCAATTTGAAGCGAACGCGGTCAGAAAATAAGTCTAGGCAATGAAATCGTTTATGATGAGTGATGCATTGTTTTTTTCTAAGGTAGTGTGCCAAAATAATGCCAACGCAAGAGCGTTGTTACCATTTCAGTGCAGACAGATTGGAGTGTAAACTTACAGTCCCTTTGTTGCGTATTGTACCATTTCTTCTTGCCACATGAAATATTAAACGACCAGAGTACTGGTTCGCGTTTTGAAACTGACAAACATTTTTAATCTTCTTCAAACATTTTGACAATCACACTCACATCAATAGAGACAGAAGTGTTACAGTACCGGGTGTCAGTTTTTATTGGGTTTTTTTTCCCCCTTCAAACTAGTGAATTTGGGGTTTGTATGAAGTAAATAAATTAAAGTACAGTGAACCTCAAGGATGATAACCCAAGCTGTATGTCCATTGATGCATGTATTTACATCGGAAGAAATATGATCTAAAAACACAAAGATATAAGACAAGAATGATTAGAACGAACACAAAGACAGCAAACTGTAGTAACAAAGATGTTTTCCTTCACGTCCGCGTAACTTAAAGTTTCAATCCCTTTGCAAGACAAACTCGGTACCTTTTGTAGAGCTTGAAATAAAAAAACTGAACAAACTTAAGCAATTTGTCACAGATATTTTCTTTCACAGCAACAGACTAAACAACATAAATACCGTTACAACAATAAATAATCTTGCATCTTCTATAAAAAATAAAGAAATACGTCAAAATATAGAATTAAAGATTAACGATGATTAACCAACAAAACCGAATTTAACAAAGGCAATGACATGTGTAGAAATGCCTCTCACTCTGAGAAGGTATTTGGATGTAATCTGCCATGCACCAACAATTTGAAAAAAATGTATAAACAGAGAGAAACCTTAATTCAAAATTTAATTTTATTCCAAATTGTTTGTGTCTTTAGGGAACATACCTAAGCACTAATAAAGGGTGGAACAGGGAAGATACACATAAAAGCTTTGATATTTCTGAAAAAATGAGGTGATATTCCTACAGTTCTTAACCAGCTCTATATGCTGGGACGGGTCTGTGGAATATCCACAAATAAAGAAGTACAGATTTCTGGTCACGTTGCAAGTGTGTGTGTGTGTTTTGGAAAATGGTAAAAATTGGATACACAATTTTCTCGTGACACTTATAAAGTGAAGAGTCCGTACAACTGTCAGAAGCCGAACATAGGGGCTTGACAGTTGTTGTTTGGACACCTCCGCTCAACTTCACAACTTACTTGCTCTGTCTCATATTTTGATCTTAAGGAAAGATCACCTTTGTGCAGCAACAGTGGTAACAGCAGGAGGAGACGCCGTCACTGCTGTCGAAAATGGGTAGTTCTTTTAAAAATGAGCTTAGTATATTCTTTTAAAATATCAGATGAATAAAAACGTGTGTTAAAACAGGGTTGGTAGAATCGTAGTCAGCGACAAAGTAGAAGTGACTGAGAGAAGGAGACATCGTTGTCGAGGGCGTAGTTTTCTGGAGTACGTACTTGTCCCAGCGACACAGTGCCACCGTCTCTAGCTCTCTTGAAGACACCAACTGTCTGGGTATTTTTCTTGCAACTTTTTTCTTTCGTGGTAGGGTTTGAATCGAAGGGTCGTCAAGATGCATGAGGTGTTTAAGACGCACCGCTGTCGTTGGGTTCCTATATGCTTGGCTTTCACTTGCCCTTGTGAAATATACCAAGTCATTGTGACAACAAGAGGTAGAGAGGGTATATATGGAGAGAATGAACTTGGTTAAATCATTTCTGAATCAGCAATCGAGATGAAACGATCGCACGATTTCGGTGAGAGAGAAGAAGAACGTAAGAGGCAGCGAAGTGACGTATCGCCTCTCACACGAAATGAAGTGTTCGCTCAAATAGAAGACATGAGCGAACCTGAACCAATACCTTCTACGTCTGCGACCAGACATAGAGAGCCTACTCCAAACCAAAGTGCACCAGTATCACCCGCAAAGTATTACTACATTCGAGAGACGGAAGAGCGCCCCTCTAGAAAATTTAGAACCACGGCTTACAAATACACGGTGAAGTTTAAAGATTTCAAGTCCGACGTACCGTTGGAGAAAGCAGAAGGGTTCATCACCGAGGTGTGGGATTCTTTGCTCACCACACTAAAGAGACAATGTCAACCCAAAGAATACGATCGCTTGAGACTTTCCATAGAACACGACGATTTGAAATCCCCTGTTTGGATCGAGTTTAGCAGCCCTGCAGAATTGACCCCTTCCAAAGTCATGGACAAGATTCAACACGTGCAACAATCCAATGACCAGTTTGACATCACCGATGGAAAAGCCACACTGTCCATGACCCACGTCTCTCCTCCTCAAGGGACTGGACGCAAAAAGGTCTTATTGGTGGACGACCTTCGCAACACCAAAACAAGTCTCGTCCGAATTAACAATCCTCAAGACCAGATGTGTTTAGCCCGTGCCATCGTGGTGGGACGAACCTATGCGAACAAGAACGACACGGTAGAATGGAAAAGAACCTGGAAAACTATTCAACAATCCGACCGAGCCAAACAACGAAATGAAGCAGAACTCCTGTTACAACAAGCCGGACTGTCCAAAGACACACCCTGTGGCATTCCTGAGATGCAAAAATTGCAAGATGCCCTAGCTCCACGATACACCTTGAAAGTGCACCCTCAAGAAGTGCGCGGACCTCTGTTGTTTCGAGGGAAAGACTTTAAGGACGGAAAATACATTCATGTCTATTATCACGATGAACATTTCGATACCATTACCGCCATCACCGGATTCCTGGGATACAGATATTACTGTGAGAAATGTGGCTATGGTTATAACAATCGAGAGCAACACAAGCATTGTGGGTCGAAATGCTCAGCTTGTTTGGCCTCTCCACCCTGTCTGAACGAAGGGCAAGAACGAGTGCATTGTCCAGCTTGTCTGCGCACGTTTGTCAGCCCTGCCTGTTACCAACAACATCTGAAGACGCAAGGTTCACAGCAGAAATGTACTTGTCAACTCCTGAGATTGTGCCCTACGTGTGGACAAGGCATATGTACCAACAGTGCCAAGGCACACGTATGTCGAGAAAAGAAAAAATGTCACATTTGTCACCGAATCGTGGACTTGGAACACCAATGCTACATGCAAAAATACCAACCCCAACAAGAGAAAGAGGATGGTCACAAGAAGAAGAAGAAAGGCAATTTCGTCTTTTTCGATTTCGAATGCATGCAAGAGACCGGTATTCACATTCCTAATTTCTGCGTGGCTCATCGAGCGTGCGAGAAGTACATTCAAGAACCTATCTTCAGTTATTGCCCTCAATGCAGCAAGATTCCTGGAGGACGTGAAAAAAATCTTTCGGGGACCGAACACGCTAGCCGATTTCGCCCGATGGGTCTTAGACCCCATCGACAAGACATGGAGCCAAGAGGACATCGAACGTTACCGAGATTGTCATCGTCATGCCACGGTGATGGCTCACAATTTCTCCGGATACGATGGACAGTTTCTTCTCAGATACTATACAGAACATGGCACGGAACGTCCTAAAGTCACTTTGAACGGAGCCAAAATCATTTTCATGCAAGTTGGACAAGTACAGTTTAAAGATTCGATGAGCTATTTGGCCATGCCTTTGAGTCGAATGCCTAAAACGTTTGGAATGACAGAAATGGCTAAAGGGTACTTTCCACACTTTTTCAATACGTAAGCCAATCAACACGCCGTTCTACCCCATTTGCCTGAGGCTCACTATTACGACCCTGACAACATGCGTACCGAACAACGAGAAGCTTTCTACGCTTGGTACCAGGCTCACGCCTCAGACCCTTTTGACTTTCAGGAAGAAATGCTAAAGTATTGTCGTTCCGACGTGGACGTTTTACGGCGTTGCTGTGGAAAATTTCGAGAACTGTTCATGGAACACGGAGGGGTCGATCCTTTGAAAGAAGCTTGCACCATTGCCAAAGCGTGTTCCTCAGTGTACCGGCAACGATTCATGCCTGAAAACACCGTGGCTGTCACCAGTCCTCAAACGACCAACTATGTCAAACGTCAATACTCGGTCAAAGCCCTACGCTGGTTACATTACTTGTGTGACAAGGAAGACAAATGGATTCAGCATGCCCGCAACGGAGGAGGCGAAAAGACCATCGGAACGCATTCGGTCGATGGATGGGACTTAGAAAACCCCAAGATCGTGTACGAGATTAACGGTTGCTTATTTCACGGATGTCCCGTCTGTTACCCTGACCGTGGCACTAAAAATCAGTTTTTACAACGAACCATGGAAGACTTGTACCAGGACACTAGTCAGCGACGCCTAAAGTTAGAACAGCAAAGATACCAAGTGGTGGAAATGTGGGAACACGAATACGATCACCGTTTGAAAACCGATCCCGAATTTAAACGTGTCGTGGAAAGTTACCAGTGGGTGGACCCCCTGAACCCGAGGGATAGTTTGTACGGAGGAAGGACCAATGCCACCTGTTTGCTGTACCAAGCCGACGAAGAGAAAGGAGAAGAAATCAAATACTTGGACGTGTGTTCGCTGTATCCCTACGTGTGCAAATATTGTCACTTTCCTGCAGGACACCCACAATTGCTAACGGAACACATCGACCTGAAAAACATTAGACAATACGAAGGCTTGATCAAGTGCAAAGTTTTGCCTCCCACGGACATGTGATGTGATGTGATGTGATTTGGATTTTTAACGTAGCTTTAACAATTTTTCAGTCATATCGCTACGATCTCTGCAATGTGGCAGTTTATAGTGATGTCTAGCACTGGGGCATCATGCCGCAGACATGTAGCATGATGTCCCACCCAATCACATTATCCTGACACCGGGCCGACCAGTCCTAACACTAACCTCTTAATGCTGAGCGCCAAGCGAGGCAGCTGTTAGTACCGTTTTTGTAAGTCTTTGGTATGACTCAGCCGGGGATCGAACCCACGACCTCCCGCATCCGAGGCGGACGCTCTAACCACTAGGCCACCGGAGCGGTCCCCACGGACTTGTACCATCCCGTGTTACCTCACCATTGTCAAGGCAAACTGATGTTTCCTTTGTGCCGTACTTGTGCCGAAACGTGCAACCAAGATCAACCTTGCCAGCACACCCAGGAAGAACGCACCTTGACGGGGACGTGGGTCAGCGTAGAATTGTTTAAAGCTCTGGACATGGGATATAAGCTGTTAGAAGTGTACAAAATTTACCACTTTCCCAAGACAGAACAATACCACAAGGATGACCCACTCAGAAAGGCATTTTCGCAGACTACGTGGATGCCTTTTTGAAACTAAAGCAAGAAGCCAGTGGCTATCCTTCCTGGTGTCACACTCCAGAAGACCAAAAGACATTCAAAGAGAAATACTGGGCACAAGAAGGCATCTCTTTAGACCACATCGAGAAAAACGAAGGCAGGCGATCGTTTGCCAAAGTGATGTTAAATTGCTTGTGGGGTAAAATGGCACAACGGTCGTGTTTACCCAAGACAGAGTATTTGACAGAACCTTCCCGCTACTTCCAGATGATTCACGACAAAACCAAATTCATGAAACACGTGGACGTCGTTCGCGAGGATTTGATCTTAGTCAATTACGAAGAAAATCTGAACTTTGTACAAGCCGACGAATTTGGAAAGTCATCATTGCGGCTTATGTGACAGCCCATGCTTGCTTAAAAATTGTACGAAGCTTTAGAACTGTTAGGGGATCGTGTCCTGTACTTTGACACGGACAGTTGCATCTACATCGATCGACCGGGTCAGCAACACCCTAACATCGAAGGAGACCGTTTAGGAGCCTGGACAGACGAACACCCCGACGACAAGATTCTACGTTTCGCCAGTGGCGGTCCTAAAAATTACGGCTACCAATACCGGGACAAACAAGGAGAAGTGCATACGGAGTGCAAAGTGAAAGGACTGACTCTGAATTATCGTACCAGTCGAGTGGTCAACTTTGGGGTATTGAAAGAAGCCTTGCAATCTGGAGAGGATGGAAACTTTAAAGTGACCACTCACCAACCGAACAAGATTGTACGTTTACCCACTCACCACATCGTCAGTCGATCCCTGGAAAAAGTCTATCAAATCGTGTACCAGAAGCGAGTGAGACTTCCCAATCACTTTACGTTGCCGTACGGTCACATCGATGTTGGTCAGCATATAAAAACGGACAACTTCCAAGAACGACACTTCATTGCGAGGACAAGCGACGAGAAAGATGAATAACTCTACGCAGAAAAAAAAAAGAGAAGGAACAAACATCATTGACCTCTTTCACCACCATACCGTCACAGCAAAGTGCGTTCAAGAAGGGAAAGGATTCAATAGACCTAAAGGAGTATTTTAGCATCCAAATGACTCAGACAGCGACCTCGAGAAAATTTAGAACGACAACTTACACCTACACGGTGACATTTAAAGACTTCGCGTCTGACGTTCCAGCCGAGGAAGTATCAGGTTTTATTACGAATCTACTTGACTCACTGTTAGAGGAACTCAAATGTCATTGCCAAGTCAAAGATCGAGGTCGTTTGAGCCTATCAATGTATCACGACAGTTTGAACTCGCCTGTATGTCTCGAATTTAGCACACCTGCAGAAATAACTTCATCCAAACTTTTGAGAGCTATTGAAGACGTGCAGTCGATGAGAGAAAAATTTGACATCACCGATGGAAAAGTGACTATTCATATGGCATATGTTGTACCTCCATGGGAAGAAGACGATGACTGCTCTTGATCTGCTTACCGATAAGTGTACCTAGCACGATGGACGTAACAGCAGATTTACGACTGAAAGGGAGTACGTGATGGGAAACATCTATGCTGGGACACAAGTGGTAGCTGACCAGATTTTAAACAACGTATGTGACGGATAGAGAGACAAACAGGAACTTTCTCTGATTTGATTGTTTGTTACTTGTTTTATTTTAGCTTTTTCTTATAAACGAACATTTAATGTAAATTTGTTGCATATGAAGTGATTTTAGAAAGGAGTGAACGTTAATTTTAAACATTAGTTTACTAGAGTCAATAACTAAACAACTCGTAAATAGGTTTGTTTTATGTCCAAATGTTTATGTATTAAATGGATATTGCTTAGACCAAAGCACAGGCTAGAGTGCCCATGTATATACTTGAATAAATGTTTTGAACCCATACAACAGACTTTTCTTTTTAGAGTCTCTATTCTATCTGTGAGTCTTTCTTTAGAATATTTCTGTCCTCTTTTCTGTGTGTTTGGATGTGTATTTGTTTGTTTCTGTATGTCTATGTTTGTCCCTATCAACCCTTTGTCCCTACAAATACATTTCACCCTATAAAAGGTTTTGACGCTATAAACCTATGACGTCACCAATGTTTAATTCCCATTGATCCCCAGGTGACATTCCCATGTTCAATTCCCATTGACGCCAAAGTGCAAACCCCATATTTTAACGTTAAAGTCCCATTGACGCTAAAGCACCGGTCCTGTTCAATTTCCATGTTCAATTCCCCTTGACGCTCTACAGTTCCATCCATGCTAAAATTCCCCATGTTAAATTCCCCTTGACGCCAGAGTGCATGGACCGTTTTTGCATGGTAAGTCCATTGACGCTAGGGTGGCCCTATATACTACTACCGTGTTTTCAAACGAAGCTTTTGATTGTGGGTTTTTGATGACCAGATTTGAGGAAAATCTTGATGTGCGACAACAAGATTTATATTTTCTAATAAGTATAGGATGAAATGTCTTTTGTCCCTTAATACCTGCTTTGAGAGAGAGAGAGAGAGAGAGAGAGAGAGAGAGAACCTCGTTTTTGTATTACCTCAGTCTGTACCAAGTTGACTCTTTGCCCCCTGAGTTGAGCAACACAAGGAAATATGTGCACGTACTGCTTGTCTATCCCTTGATCGACCAAATAGTCCAAGGCAATGTAGGTGCCGGTCCTGCCTATTCCGGCGCTGTGATAAAATGCGTGTTTAAAAGAATAACTTATTTTTCCTTCGACAATGTTGTATACTTATTATTATTATTATTATTATTAGTAGTAGTAGTAATAACAGTAGTATTATTAATGGTAGTATTTTTTATTATTATAGGGGTACCGTTACTGCATCGAGTTATCGCAGACACCGAGTTACTGCGAAGCGACTAAAAGTTAGGGACCACTGTAAGAAATACTAGAATGAGCAACAACAATCTTTGCGATTTTCCTAAATACAAACTAACGCATCTACTATTTACAACTCCTACTCCATTCTCAAAGTCGTACACAATTTTGTTACCTCATAAGCAGATTTCAATCTTTCAAACAAGTTTATGGCCGTTGTTTCCAGAGATTTGCGTTGAAAAAAAAATGAAAAAAAAAAAAAAAAATGTACAACTACTGACAGGACCGCAAAGTCATGTTTTATATCATTTCTTTTTGTTGTTTTTCCTTCGCATTTAGAAAAGCGTCGAGACATTGCATTTCGGAAGTAGGTGAAATAATTACTTTTTAGGACGTCTTCATGCAATAAGTCGCAGATATTTATTTCTGCACATCATAATGTGTGAACAAAACACCTATAAAAGACGTGCAACAATTTGGTTAGGAATTTACAGCATATTCAAAACTCATACTTTAATTTCATAGTACCAATTAAAGTTTGATCGACAAAAATATATGCGTAGGAAATAATGTATACACTCTTAATAATAATAATAATAATAATAATAATAATTATTATTATTATTATTATTATTATTATTCACCTGCAGTGGACAACTGTTGGGCTCTGTTTGTGGGGCTGCGCGTTCCTAACCTTGTGCCAGAATTGAACAATGGAAGAGGCGACTGCCGGTACTCCTTTATCCGGCCATGCAGTGAAATGAAACTGTGTGACTTGTTTAGTTGTATTTTCCTGTTACAGATAACAGACACGCTGCTTCAGTTTGTTGCTGTCGCATCTTTCTGATATTTGTAATTATTCAGTTTTTATTTTCTCTATGCTTGATAAACGTTTTAAGGAGAATAATATAATTATAATAAATTTGTTAGACGGTATTGGTAACTAATGTTGAAAAGCGGTGAAAACAATAATTTTCTTAGTAACCTTTGTACGAATTGCATCACGTACCTTTGGAATCTCAAGTTCTCTTTCATCGTTCATTAGCAGAAGATAATAATTTCATGATTAAAACGAACATAATGTATTTTAAGCACCGACGACTGAATACAATATGTATGTATTTATTTATCAAGAGCCTTCAGATGGATAAAATGTTAATATATGTATCATATGTCCATTACGGATATTATAATACTTGAACTATAAGCTAGAATATGTCACGTAATGCGATTTACCACTGTCATGGTCAGGGTCCTTATGTCATATTCAGCAAACGTGTCAACATGCACTAGTGTAACCTTAATTCCGCCATATTGCTGCTGGGATCCCTCGTTGGGCCAGTACTGCAGACATTTCATCTAGACAGAATAATGTACAACAATGGACATTTTGAGAAAAATGTTATTTAGATTCACTCAATCGGACAAAGTAATAGAAAATAAAACAACAAACTCTTTGGAAGACTTTACACTGACATTATTGAAAATAAGACAAAGCGAATGGGAGACAAACTTTCAGAATGTGGGTCTTTACACTTCACGTTATGTGTAGCAATTACTTGATAGCGAATGAGGAAAAACATATTTTTGTGTGGTGTCTGGTGGCCTATTCAGCTTCTGTATGTTTGTTACCTGTCTAAAATACTGATTTAACTTTTATTTCGTGGAATTTGTTTACGTCATCAAAATGCAGTGTAAACTAAGTACGAATTTTACAACTATTTTCTTTTCTTTCTCTACTTTTTTCTACCATGACATACTATTGATTGGAATGCTTACCGTATCACCTTCAGCAAGACGGGTGAGCATGACTATTTTCTCTACGTCTTGTTGGTATATCATTCTCCAGAAATCATTAATACTGAATTTTGTTGTTCCTGGAAAGAGATGGCAATTCGATGGAATGGAAAGGTTAGAATTAGCTTGTTTTCATGGCAATACACAAGGCATTGTTAAGAATGATACCACTATATGCCCTATACCTGAAGCATAACACTTTATATACAGCATCTTAAGCAGATTATTGTATATTAAGTATTGAAATAAATACGTCTTTCATTATTCCTTAAATGAAATACGACATTAGAAAGCTGCCAATGTTGATTTTACAATATAAGACTAGATACATACATTGTGAAGAAACATTTATAATAAAAATTGTATTAAACATGAAAATCAAAATTACCTTGGGATGCTATATATGCTTTTGGTCTTGAATATCCCTGTAAATACACAAGAGTATCAAAGAAATAAATCAAATCATACAAAAGTGCTTAAGATGTTACTTATTTTATCATTCTTATAATACGATACGTGGAATATAAATACAGCAAATGTGTTTATACTTATTCGCGAATTTAAATTAAAATTTTGAAGACAACAGGTATATCTGAAACTTGTTATATAAACACTTGTTTTAAATATCCATTTGTTTAAAAAACGGTAATTAAGCCATTTCAGTATTTCGTGGTCTCGTTGATATGTGTTAATCTGCTTTTATGACTCACTTACCATATGGAGCTAAGATCCCAAATTAAATACTATACAGTAGAAGTCTTTTTTACTTCACTCATTATGAAAATATTAAATAACACTAATGTTGCAACATATTAATAAATTACAAATCATTTTAAGTAAGCCATTCAAATAAAAAAAATACTTACTTCTATAAAAGATGCGTTTATGTAGTCTGATTTGTCTTCTCCAACAGGCATAAGTTTGACTCTTGTGTAACATAAAAATGAATACTAAATCCTTTCTAAAAACGTGAACAATACATTAAAGGTACATGCACAGGCGCACATACACAAATGCGTACACAAATGCGTAATGTACGAACACTGGAACTTGATAAACGTGATATCTGCATGATAACTATTTATTGAATAAACGTATTTTGCACCATCCACGAGATAGAATGTAAGCACAGTTCAACCTTTCTTAATCCGTCCGATGTAAGATGGAATAATGTTTGCAATATATTCGTTGCACAGTATTAGCTTCCGTTAGTGCTTCTCAATACTAAAGAGTAAATGGTCTATAGCTGCAAATTGGAATCAGATCACAATTTATAATTCCGGTTCAGTACCCACGAATGCAGTCCCACTCTAATTTGGAGCATTGTTTCATGTCTAGTTTTGGTGATGATACAAGAGTTAGATTTAGGCATTCTTAGTGAAAAGGTAATAGTTTATTCTTTAGAAATTGAGCTTATGGCGTGGTTGTCTGTGTATATTTCGGCGATAGTGCACAGTGAGTAATAAGACCTTGGTGATGATCCGGAAGTGACGTATGTGTTTCATTTCACATTGCTTTGTTTACAGTCCAGCCTCTCAAATAAATGCCGGTGAACCTTTGACAAGAACTTCACCGTCAAGTCATCATTGAAGGTATTTTAGATTAACATATGATTTGTTTTGATTGGAACACAGTGGAAAGATCAGTTTTGATAAACAAATGTAGAGACTATCTATTAGAATTAATTGTGATCTGAATCCATTTATAGTGGCAGGATTCTTTACACTGTATATGCATTGTCACGTGGTAAATAGCATACCCCACAGTTAAATTTGGATCTTTTGCTTTAGATGCCATGACAACTATGGTCTGATAGATCAGATATAACTATATTTATTTTATTGCAGAAAACATATGACCGTTTGAATCTATGTAACTTCATCAACTTAAAGGAAAAAAATAAAGACAGTGATTTAATTTAATCATCGTTGTTGCAGTTTTAAGGAGAAGTTTATCATATCATTAATATGTAATTCATTGTTAGCAGACATCTGAACTATTCTTTGTAGGGACTGCATATTTTCTTTCACTATAGGAGTAATAATATGCTTTTACAAGAGCAACACCCAACTACATACTTTTAACATAATGTTAGATTAATTTTTTCTCTCTCTATCTCTGAATTTAGTACCAAGAAAATTAGGTTGATTAAATACAGTGTTAAAAGTCGTTTCTTTTCTTTGCTATTCACGTCTTTGTTGTAAATGCATTTTATTCAAATAGCTTTAAAAATGTTTGTTATGTTGAGGCCATTAGAAGCGAGTAGAAGTAATGACGTATTATTTTATTAATAAACATTCATATTTGCCTTATTTGTACTAAAATGCTTATGCCATTCAAGGAAAAAATATGACTGCAAACCTGAATTATATATCTATTCTGGCCCTTATAATGGCACATGTAACGATGTTATAGAAAGTAGATGACAGTGGTTATTTAACAAGCTGAATTAGCTTAAGGTACTTACGTTCGAGCATAAATACATACATAGTAAACCATCTTTTGTTGATGAACTTATCTCTAAATATTTTTCGATAAATTGTACTAAGGGTTTAATTCAGTTTTTTAAAAAAAAATTCTTGAAACTTAAATGTATGTGGGTTAATTTGACACTTGTCCAATAATCCATACTGTCTTTATTAGTCCTATTTGGTTTTACAGATGCAATGTAACATCCACATATTTTCATGTAAGATTTGACGCTTATCAAATCATTACAACCCGAGGCATGAATCCACTGTGACTTAGAATTAGACTGTTTAAAAAATTGATAAAATACACAAGTGTTATTAGCTCTACCTTTCGGCTGTTACACCCGTACACAGCACAATGATCGTGCCCGCCCATTTTATTCAACATGAATGATATATAAGTTTTGATTTGACGTGTTTACCGATGCTTGTATTCTACAATGACAGCGACTCAATTGCCCCTTCAATTGCTTGTCTCGCAAAAGCCGAGGCAATAGCATAGGATCTTGAGGCAACATTGTACGCGCAGAATAATGTGAAAGGGTGAAAGGACTGTACCAAGAGAGAAATCTTCGTAACATTGTTTGATTTAAAACTATACGCAAGTGATACACGTTCACTGAAGCAATTATTCCTGACCAATATGAAAATTATTTTCAAAATAGAAAGATCATAAATGTCTATAATTCAACATAGAATATTTGCATAAGCGAAACTTCATGGATATCAAATAAAGATATTATTCCAACATTCGGTATCGTAGTCAATTAATAATAGAACTGACTTACATGGGTAAAGACCTTTGTATCGGTTCTTCTGACGGTTGCTTGTCTTTGATGCTGCTTTTACTGGAGAAAGTAACCCAGACGGTAGAGCCTGAAATGTACACCTAATTTCATCGTTGATGAAATAAGATTGTCTAATTAAGCAATATTTTTGGAAAATAGATATACAAAATATTCCCACATAGTAGTTCACGATACATGTCCTTTAAATTCCTTCTGTTCTTAGTTTTCGTTTAGACTTAATTTCTAGTTTTCATTCTTTAAAGGTCAGGATCAAACGGGTAAGATTATATTGATATTAAGTGACTATTACTATCGTTTGTTCCTAAACTATGCAACAGAGAAGAAGCGAAACTACCAAGCTTAGTTTAATCAGAACATAGTGAAGTTTTCATGAATACAAAGTGAAAATTGAAAAGACACTGATAGTATTGTGAATTAAATCCCAGATAATCCTATATGTTCATAAGTTTAAAAGTACAATATGTTCCGAATGAATTCTAATAGTCTTGAGTGTCTTGATCTTTCACAATGATATAATCCAGAATCTCTCTTAATGAATATTTCGCCGTAGATAAAATAGAATTTCCGAGGTAACTAACAAGGTCATGAATTTGGATGTAAGTAAAGAACTTGTATACTTCATAGAATCATGACAAAAATCCGATAGAAAGATGATACTCATTGTTAGTTGAACATAATATCTATCTATCTATTTATCTAATAATCTCTCTCTCTCTCTCTCTCTCTCTCTCTCGCTATATATATATATATATATATATATATATATATATATATATATATATATATATATATATATTACTCTTAATCTGAGTAACCGAAAAAAGCGAAATCCAACAAGTTTTTTTTTAAAATTCAGCACGTATTTTATTTGACTCATAAAATATGTTGCATTTTTGAATTTACACATGGGCAAATCACAACACATTCAACGCATAAATTAAATACGATTTTTCTACAATAAATTACTATATCGTTATATAAGCACTTTCAGTTAACGGGTAATTTGTTGAAACTGTTACAGTGTTGTTGACTTTTTTAGCACTTTTTCCAAAGCATGGTACACTTTCTTCATTTTATTTGTACTATATATTTGCCGCATTTTATCGTCTAAACCGAAGTTGTTACTGACTTTTTGTAGAACATATCTCTAAGAGTAGTTTCAATGATCACAAATAACATTGCTATTTATTATTATTATTATTATTATTATTATTATTATTAAACCATGAAAAACCTCAAACTCGTCCGATAGTTTGCTTCCATGAAGTGTTTTCTCCTGGACATAATCCCACAGATTAGATAACATGACTGCACCGCGTGGAATGAGAGCATTCCCCTCCATATTGTAGTAAGTGTTATCTGTGGAGGCATATTCATCCGATGCTTCAATCTTTGTGCATTGTTCTTTCGAGTCCTCTTCATGTACTACCAAATATATAAACGTTTGGCATATATGAGGCAATGTTTAAATGTATTCTCTGAAATATATCAATGATACTATATATATATATATATATATATATATATATATATATATATATATATATATATATATATATATGTATGTATGTATGTATGTATGTATGTATGTATGCAAGTATCAGAGTGCGTACAGTGGCATATTTGGAGAGAACTCACCTAGATTTGTGTATATAACTTCTCGTATTTGCTGTTGTATACTGTTCTCTAGCTGTCTATTGTTTGGAGTAGGTAAAACACCATCTTTACGTAACGTTTTGTGGCTACTGTTCTCTTTTAACCTGAAAATGGAGCAGGAAATTGAATTCGTTGGGCATACACGAGGTCTATCCACTCCATTTCGATGAAACATGACAAATCTATGTTGTACTCCGATTTAGAGTAATATAGGAGTCGGATCAAAATTCTGAATAATTGACAATGTTGTAGTGTTTCATGTCAAATATTTGAAAATTATAGCCGCTTTTGGGTGGCTGAAGAAACATGAACCTAAATGCAAGACGTCCTCGAGATTTGTCACACGAACTGAGTATTACGGCCAATTCGATAACGAACATGTTATGACACATCTTTAAGCCTGAATTTGGTGCACGAATTCATTGGTTTTTATTTCCCAGCCCCAAATTAAAGGTTGATTAGGACACCATGACAGACTGGACTGATCTGAACACTGGACGAAGGCAAATGAATGAAATATTCATTCTGAAATATTATGTTAAATGGGCTTCCTTACTTTCGAACATTAATACGGTTTAAATATAAAATTGATGACATACACATTTGATCTCGTTTAGTACCTTATACTATAATAAGTATCACATAAATAATGTGCAAGTAGGTTCCCAGTCTTGTCAACCATTTTAACATTTTCTGGATTTCTTCAAGTTGATCTGTTTTCTATTATTGAGATGTCTATGTGGACGGTATAATCTTGTATATCACAGCGATTTAAGCACACAGTGTATATTGTGACATCTTCATACTTCTGGAACTATCCAAGAAAGGTCTATATTTCCAAGCATATCATAGATCATTTATATTGTTTCAGAAGACGTGTTTCTAGTTTTACCTGAGATAGGAGACGACTCAAGCATATTGCATATTCTGCAATAAACTGCGGGCAGCAGTTTCTATTCGCGAATTTTGAAAATATAATAATGTCGTTATGCGAAAGTGATTGGGATTCTCTAACTGCAGAGCGATTCTGGAATGGTCTACACTAGATTAAGATTTCAGATGATTTTGAACTCTGAAAATGCGCAAGGTGTGTTTGAAAGTTAACGGATAATAATTAACGACTACAATTGAAAGACTGTATCGTCATGATTGATGTATTCTAAGACAAATTCAACTACGTTACTTTTTATGGCAATACAAAATAAGATTGTAAACTAGACTATGAGAATCATATCAAGGATAGCTGTGACTATATACAGGACAAAAGTAGCAATGGAAAGGAATGACATTGCAGTTCAAACATTATCTGTTAAAAACAAAATGTAAATAACAAAGCAACTTTTTTGCGGTATATTTTCTGCATTATTCCCTTTACACAAAACGTCTCTGAGGGGATTTTGAAAGAAAACAAACGAGAAATATATGTTCAAAAAGCACACAGCAAGTCTCAAAATGCACAATAAAACATGGATAAAATCCTTGATTTTTTCATTAATCGCAGAAAACAAATTATTGTAAATTATATGATATAAAAATTTTCCAAATGCACGGGATTTCCATGAGATAATTTTAGTGAGTAAAGATATGATTAAAAAAGTAACTAAACATGCTCATTTAAATTATGCATGGTAACATACATCGTTTTAATACTGCATTGTGTGTTTCATGCATGCACTTTCTTCGAGGTGTCGACCCCTGAGAAACAAATCAATAAATCAAGTAATAACTTAGAATATATATATATATATATATATATATATATATATATATATATATATATATATATATATATATATATATATATACTTTATGTACAATATTTTTACACTTCTACATTACGTATACATTTAACTTGACCATTTACCTATGTCGTCTGATTGCGATAAAGATGACGATAGCTACCACCACCAGCAATGCTATAGCTCCTCCTGCACCCCCTGCAATGCCACCAATGTTTGTATTGTTTTCTTCGGAGTCAGCTCCAGTTCTTGCAGTATGTTCTGAAACAGTGGGAAAGATTGTATATGATTCTGCGGCGAAATTCACGTACATACGAGGAGAGATAGAGGGAGAGAGAGAGACATGGACAGAAAGAGAGAGAGAGTACAATTTGTTATATTTAATGAGTGAATTTGTAATATTTTATTAGTGTCAATTTACCTTATGAGAATATAAGGAAATATGTCACTAATGAAAATGCATTTTGATAGATCAAAAATAATTTGTTCAAATAATGTCATTTAGGGCGTAACGTCCGATAATTTATATATAGCGGAGAACAGCAACTATCAAAAGGTAGTGGACAGTATGAATGAGAAAATAAGAGAGGACACAGTTTCAACGACCTGGATACTGCATTAGTGCTACATGTATCTGCTTGCCCTGACATATGTACATACCCAGACAATAAGTATAAACTGAAAAAGCAAAGAGAGTCTAAACTTCTATCAGCCTTCTTATGGTCACTTGAAATACATGTCCATCACACTTGTAATTTGTACCAAACCAAAAATATGCAAAAGGCAACAGAACACAACGTGTATTGTTCCTTATTAACACCTTTGCTAAATTCAACGCTTTTTTAGCACAACTATAGAAACCAGGTGTAAGTACGATCAATCTATATCTCCTAAGAACATGTAATAACTAACACATGGAGATAAATACCCTCTGTACAAAATATAATTGTATTATATAAACCCCGACCATACTTTAACATAATCACACTGTACAGGTAGCAATTTCAAATCTAATTCTAAATATAATAATGATACCATGTTGTTTTTTCAACTGGTTTTATATGAAGGCAAAAGAAGATGCGATGTACACAGTGTCGTCATATCGAAGGGAAGCTATGATCTGTTTATATTGAATGACCACGGCATATTCATGACACAGTAGTATGCCTGGTTACATGTAATAGCTACAAATAGGATCGAGCAATGCTTTATGAATGACAAACTGAGTTAACGACCATGAGTTGGTAATGCGCAAAATACTGATACTAAAACAATACATATTCTTGAGTAGGTCAGGTTCTTGTGAATACTACTTAAGATTCATAGAAATTATTACAGGATTTGAGATTTAAAATTGATATGGTAAAATAATCAGATGTCATTAGGTTTGGTAACCAAAACTAAAAACTGTGAACATTTTGTTTGCATTACGATAAAATTACATCAGAATCAATTGCACAATCGGGAAATTATGAAAATAGATATGAAATTGCCTTTTCTTACGACTGATTATGAGACAAAAGACACATCGACATAGCATTCATTGCAGCATTGAAGAATATTATGCTCGGTTTTACTAGAATGAGGTTAAAGAGTGGTTGATGCTGTTGAAAAGGCGGAGAAAGTGATCTAGAAAAGCTTTTCGACTCAGCCATAAAATAATTGCAGTGACTATAGAATGTTTACCAGATATTGTTAGTCTCAAAGTTAAGTTTTATATTAGACAACATTTCATAAAAGTCACATGATATTTCTTGGATGAAGAATACAATTATACACAGAGAAGTCATGTAAGTGTTCCTAAGTTTGCATTGATAGCTATTTGCATTTTTTTGAAAAGTACAAATGATAACATACTGCATGGAATTGGTCTTATATTATGCAATGAAATGTTTCCTCAAAACAACTGAATGAATAAAGTGCATTTTCAAAAGTAAACGTTTTCCTTTGCGATTCTCAGAAAACATCTAAAACAGTAAAATAAAATAAAATATTTTAAGCATGTGTAAACGCATTACAGTTGGCATGACCATGTTTGTACTAAATCTGACAGAGACTGAATACATTTGGACTCAGAATCTCATAACTATCTGTCTAACCTTTCTGTACAACAAGAGTTATGAGGAAAGCGGTCACTGAAGGAAGAAAGAAGATATGTATAGATCCGGAGACTATGTTAGCCGAGTGGTTAGAATTACTGTTGGATCTCTGGAGAAACGGTACATTCTGTAAAATTAGATCAATATGAAGAAAACTTTGAAAGAGCTTGGTTAAATTAGGTTGATTTTCTCATTTCTCAAACATACTAAGACTAACGATCGTCAAGAGTTGTTCTCCTGAGAAATAAGAAATCTTAATGGCAGATAAATATGTTCATCTGCACACATTTATTTTGTTTTTCTTTTCCTGAGATCTTACATTTCTTTGACAATTAGTTTGAAGTAGTCTTTTATGAACTGATTTGTAGCATTTTGCCTCAAAATTGTATCCAGTTGAATACAACTTTTCAAACAAAACAACGCTGTATGTATTTTCAGTATTTAACCAAATTGTGTGTATATCTTTGAATGTTTTCCTACGTTACCTTATAATGTTGATACCATTGGTTTTTTATTTATCAATTGTCTTATTTGATTGGAGATGAAACGTTTTCATCTGGAATTCATTACTCTGGAGCTAGTAACAGTCACGCCAATGTAATGAAATATAAAAATCCCCTTCTAAAACACATAATGTATCATGGTCAACCAGTTATTTTGAACAGAGTACTTTTAACCATCTGAATTGGTTTTTTTTCCCTCAACTGATAATGTTATGCTTTTAAGTCATTTATTGGCTCAAGACCCATACATACAGGCTGTAATATTTATCTGAACATCTTTATAAGGTAGTATATGCTTGTTAAATATACATCCTACTTGATCGTTATGAATATATCACAGTCTTTTAACAGTTCTAATTCTACACACGGTACTTTAAACTCGCTCCTAAAACCAACTCATAAAAACTATAATAGTGAACCAGGCATTGTTTGTGTATTTTTCACGCATATATTTAAAATCTCCTCAGAAATGTAACATATCATGATTGGATCTTCCAGCATTTCATTCATATTTACGGATATAACAAGTTCATTTAAAAGTTTTGAAATATCTCCCAAAGTAATCCTAGTCTAGTAATTTGTCAATTGATATTTTAATGTTTTCCTATTGATACATGAAAACATGAAAAGAAAAATAAACTACTGATACATTACTGCCCATCGACAATTGTAATTATTCCTATGAAATTCGTTTTATGCTTCTTATTGTACGTTACTGTTTCAAATTAAAGGTTGACGGAATGAATGAACATGAATCTCGGTCATGAGAAGGGTGGATCAGCAATAGCTGGAAATTATTGGATAATGATTTAAGATGATACATTCATCAAGATTACCCTGGGTACTGAAATACTATGGGAATTATCTACCGTTACTTACACCTTCTTGGTTACTTGCTATGTACCTTGATACATTAATAATTGTGTCTTTCAGACCGTGAGAATCTCTCGTATGATATGTAATTGTGTAACCATCTTCATTATAGATGGAACTGATGTCTATCAAAATAATGCAAATATTATAGACGAGGACATTTGGCCTGCGTTTCTAAATGTTTTTTCTGATAAGAAAGTCACTTCTATAAGGACCGCATTATTTTAGATAATGAAGTTATGCTTTTCAAAATCAAGAAGAGAGAAACAAATTAAAGTTTACATTCATTTCACATTCATACGACGGATTTATTGTCATCAAGAACAACATCATGATCAACCTTCTCACTAATACAATTGTCATCAGCTGCATGACTATTAAAGCCATTGCGAAGAAGACTTCTCAATAGCCATCACTTAGATAAGCAGTGATATCCTTCTCCACCATAGAAAAGAAGCTTAAAGTTCCCTTCTAAAAATCAAAGGTTGTGATTGTTCATGGGACAATAATCATAAAGAACTGAAAATATGATTATAAAATGATTTTGCAACACCTTGGACTTTATATGATACATGTACCAATACACATTATCTCGACAGGAAAATATTTGATGAACTTTATGCAGGATACGTTAAGTTCAATGACCTGAAACTAAAATAAAACGTGCAGAAGAGAGCAAAATGAATTGTTCCGAAATTAATTGGGTAATGGATCATTTCGAAAGAAAAAGGCAGAACGTGTATGTATAATACCCACCAAACGTATACGTACCTGAAGAGTAGCAATCCTGAATTGATTTTGTTCCAATGCCAGTTGTGTTTGTGCTATTTGGGCACGTATAGCATGATATTTGGCCAGACATATTTTGATACATGCCTACATCACAATGGGTACACATATCAGGTCCTGGTTCGCTCTTGTAACTTCCAGGGGGGCATTCCAAACATAGTGATTGAGCAATAAAGTTTTGATACATACCAGCAGGACATGCGATACATTTATTTGTCCCCTCTGAAGACTGATAACTTCCTTTGGGACACGGAATACAATTAACTTGACCTGTTTGGTTTTGGAAAGTCCCGACAAAGCATTTGTTGCACGACACTGCACCAGGTAAATCCTGATAAGTTCCAACTGGACAAGCTGAACACTGACTGGAAGATCCATGATCTGGTTGGTAGAATCCAGGACTGCATTTGATACATGACTCAGATCCAGTGGATGACTGGTAACTTCCCGGTAGACATTGCATGCAAGAAGTCCGGCTTGTTCCATTCTGATATGTACCAGCGTTGCAGTAAAGACAGGAAATTTGGCCAGGTTTTGGTTGATACATGCCATTGGGACATTTCTCGCAACCTTGACCTTGGTTTGATCTGAATGTTCCTGCAGAGCAAACTGCAATGAGAAAAATTAACAAATAAAATAAAATAAATAAAAATATAAATAAATACATATGGGAGATAATAGTTGTTTAGCAATTGGTATTTGGTACTGCATCTAAAATGTAAGAACGCACATTTCCCGAGCATAATAGTTTCAGACCGTCAATGCTACATGTATGCATTCAATTTTGGATTGAATATTCAAAACTCTTGTAATGCGTAAATATTTATACTTTAACGTTAACATATCATTTAGGAAAAAATGAATACTTTCTTTAAATAATGCCAACTGTGAACGGCAATTTACTGATGGTACGAGACAGTTTATTATAACAATGAATCAGATTAGTCCAGTTTTTTCAGGGAATTACATCTTTAGTGTGGGTCATTTCTCATGGGTTAATTATATATATATATGTATATATATATATATATATATATATATATATATATATATATATATATATATATATATATATATATATATATATATATATATATATATATATATATAATTTTGTGCTTATTGGAAAGATAAATTTTTCAACTTCAAGGAATACTATACTTGGGCAGTAAAATGTGAATATAATTAATTCTAGGAGTCGAAATAGAAAGTCCGTTTTTGAACTGCCGAAGCCCACATGCAATCATGCGGCTATTGATATCGCAGATGAACAAAATCTGCAGAGATAAATGCCTTATATAATGCTAGTAGAAGGTACAGTTTCAGTTCTAACATGTTTTACCGTGTTCCTTAAAAATATGCATCTCACGTTGGATATATTAGACAATCTCTTATGAGAATCAGAGTTCGTTTCTGGCTTTATGCTTGTGAAAAAGTTTGTTCTGAATACTCTGAAGCATCTCGTTTTCTTAAGACACGTCGGCTTTGTCAGATAGTTTTAGGTATAACTTCGTAGTTAATGATAAACAGTGTTAGGTTACTGTTTTTAGAATTTGAATGTTGTAGGTGCACACTCATTCGGTAAAGGACAGTCCTGCCTGTATTTCTTCTTGCATATTGCACCAATACTTTCAATGTTCACAGTAAGCTATATTACTGTATGACCACGATGAGATAATACCGGTGTTTTTCTCTTCTTTTGCTTTCAACGATAATTCCAGTCTGGAAACAAACGGCACATATAAAAAAATTTGAGTATTTTCCAATATATTTAAAACAGATTGCATACTTATTTAGAGTAAGTATATTCTGCAAAACGATTAGGGCGTGCAAAGATTTTAAATGGATTCCAGGGTAAAAGTGGTTGCCTTTTCATAGAATTATTGTCAAGACCAAGAATACTTCATAGCACGAGTGTACAATAGGAGCACCCCTTGTAGTCCAGTATAGATGCGATGTTTTCCCTCTTAGACCATATAACATATGTTGTACGGCAATTACACGGCTAGCGTTTGATATCAATGACGTTGAATTTTAGGTGTGATGTTTTTTCATAGCTAAAACAATTGTCTCATATAGGTAATTATCCTGACAAACAAACAAACATACTCAGGTATTAGACTATTTACGACCAGTTATAGTCTTTACGTCAAGCATGCCATTATCGGAGCTTAGTCTTTCTTATTGTCTCACGGAGGTTTGGATCGGTTGGATAAAATTATCACTCATTCTGATGACTGCAATGGTGTCTGTATATGTCAAGATTTTAGTTGAAGTTTTCAGTATGGGCAAATGTTCGAACACTTGACAGGATGTACTACTTGGACTACGGACTTTGAAATCTTCGACCTTTAATTTGTTTCCATGCACAGTTGCTATTGCTTCAAGAGACCCCTGAGATTTTGCTTTCCATCCATTAGTCGCCTCCTTTGTATTTGGGAAGTGACAAATCCATGTCAAAGGCATGCATCTGAGTGAGGCTCCTGCAAAGTATTGTGTGTAGTGTAATATTGATGCACTATATAAGAATGAAATGTCCTCGGGTTTTGTTGCGCGTACAGCATTCCGTGATGATGGTTTAATCTTTAGTCGCAGTTATTTGAAAATACTGAACTTGGTTTACCCAATAGTGCATGCGCAAAGTGCCTGCAATTTGAAACCCAATTACTTCTAGTTTTCTAGCCGTGAACGTTTGCTACAACCGGGGTACTTATAGAGTACAATTTAATTATTTTTATCACAACACAATGAATTTTATCAGGATACTGACCACTTTATGGGAGCTAGCTTCAGCTGTTTTTGTGATGGCTAGTCTTATAAATCTTAGGAGGACGGTATTGGCTTACTCGCAGTGAGGGACCAAGACGTAGGAACTAATTAGTCTGCAGGGAATAGGGAATCCTTTGGTAAAATGAGATGGGCAAGCCTTGCAATGAGAACTGTGGAACTGGAAATACGTTGTGATCGGCCTGAGATATATTGTTCAATATTTTGAAAAAATCAATAATATTCAATATCACTATCTGGGTGTGTAAATAATTAAATATCGCCATATGAGTGAAAAATCAATAAATCTTATGCTATGATATGTTTGGCGATAAAATCGTGAATTGTACATATTTGTGCATAAATTCTATAAATTGATCATGCATAGTGATAGATCCATTTATCAACCATATTGGTCCAAAGATGCATACGTTGTTTCTTGCTTGATTCACAGACGTTTATAGTTTTGATTATTTCCATGTAGGAGCGATATCATTTCCTTATATCACTTTTTGAACTCAGTGCGGATCATTTTGTCAAATCCTATGTTTAGCTTTCTGCGCAAAAGTTCATTCAAAGCTCGATTACGTGATACATAAAGATCTCATTTATGAAAGTACTTTAGTGTCTTCGCTAAATCCAATCCCAACTCGGCTTCATCCTGTTACACTCATTAGATTGGGCACTGCCACACCCACACTAGCCAGCATCCCTACTTTTTCCTTTTTCCCTGCAGATAGGAAAGATTTTCTCTGTGTAATAACCATTCGGTTCAAATAAATACAATGTGTTTAATCTCTCTCTCTCTGACTGTCTTTCTCTCTCTGTGTCTTTCTCTGTCTCTCTCTCTCTCTCTCTCTCTCTCTCTGCGTATAGTGTCTTTGTTTGAAATTTCAGGGTGAAATTGCATTGTCTACTACGATTATTAATTGTGAGCAGACATGATTCGAATGTATGAAGATACAATTTGATCTCGTTACATTGCGTGATGAATGAAATGTCGGTAATATCACTGGTCAACAGTGAAATCATTACTGACTTGAAAAGGCCCTAATCTGTAGTATTTTAATGTGCCGAACACGAATATAACCGTGAAAAATTTGTATTGGCTCTCGTTTTGAAGATATTCATATACCTCATTTTCTATGTTTCACTGTGTAAATTTCTCCAGTAGGACTGCAGCAACATCCGGAATAATGATGTAACATTGCATAATACCATCATGCTCACATCATCCACAGTTGATTGCATCATTTTCTGATGCAATGCAATACTAATGCCATGCGGCTGCTGAAGTAAGTTGACGTCAGCAGTGTACTATACATGTGTAGGCCTATTATACTAATGCCAGGCGGCTGCTGAAGCTGACGTAAGCAGTGTACTATATAAAGCCCAATCAGATAGGTTCAGCATTTAAAATATTTTAGACGTTGTGCGAGACAGTTCAAGCTACTGTTACATAAAACTTATTATTTTATCCATTTACGTACAATAAAGAACAGTAATGCCTCGAAAGTGTGTTAATACCGCGGACAATTTTTGCTATATTTGTGGGGAAGTGACATTTGCCAACCAGAAGAAAAGTATCAATTCTCAAGTGAAGAAGGCATATCATCTTTACTTCGGATGCAAGGTTGGTGACCAAGACAAGCCTTGGGCTCCGCATATATGCTGTGCTACATGTACAACACAGCTTTCACAGTGGTTGAATTGCAAAAGGTCATCAATGCCGTTTGCAGTCCCAATGGTGTGGAGAGAGCCAAGCAACCACCTAAATGACTGTTACTTCTGCTTGGTTCCTCCTCTTTCCGGCGGAATAACGAAGCGAAAGAAGTCGAGAATAGTCTACCCAAACATTCCGTCTGCATTGAGACCAGTTCCACATGGTGAGGGACTTCCTATTCCAGAACCTCCAGCAGAATATTCTCTTGATTCATCTGACGAAGACAAAGGTGAGTCGACCTGTTCTTCTCCTGGTCCATCAGCATGCAGTGATCCAGATTTTCACTGTGGTGCATCATCAACCCCACACAGAATAACACAGGAAGAACTAAATGACCTGATTCGTGATTTGGACTTATCAAAGAACAAGGCAGAATTGCTAGGATCAAGACTCCAACAATGGAATCTTCTAGAAGAAGATGTCACAATTACTGCATATCGAAAGCGCCACCAGCAATTGGAGCCTTTCTTCAGAAAGGAAAGTAATCTGATATTCTGTTCCGATATTGAGGGCCTCATGAATGCTTTAAAAATCACTCATGACCCACAAGAATGGAGACTATTTGTGGACTCTTCGAAACTGAGTCTCAAGGCTGTGCTTTTGCACAATGGAAACATTCTTCCATCTATTCCAGTAGCGTATGCTGTCCACATGAAAGAGACATACGATAACTTAAGGCAGCTACTGAATTCCATTGAGTATAACAAGTACAGCTGGCACCTCTGTGGTGATTTGAAGGTAGTTGCCCTTTTAATGGGACTGCAGCAAGGATATACAAAATACATGTGTTTCTTATGCGAGTGGGATAGCCGAGCAAGGGAAATGCACTACATGAGGAAGGAATGGACTCACAGGCAGAATGTAGCCATTGGAGAGAAGAATATCCAACACCCAGCTCTGGTTGAGGCTCAGAAAATCTTGCTACCACCCCTTCACATCAAACTAGGTTTGATGAAGAACTTCGTGAAAGCCATTGACCGGACTTTGCCAGCATTCCGATACCTGCATGAAAAATTCCCTCGACTCAGCGAAGCAAAGATTAAAGAGGGAGTTTTTGTGGGTCCTCAGATTCGAGAGCTTTTCAAAGATGACCGGTTCAACAACTTGCTGGAAGGTGACGCGAAACAAGCATGGAATGCTTTTCGCCTAGTTTCTACAAACTTCCTCGGAAATGTTAGGGCAGAAAACTATAAGGAACTAGTAGAAGACATGTTGATGAAGTATAAGAAACTTGGCTGCAATATGTCTCTAAAGATTCACTTCCTTCATTCCCATTTGGATTTCTTTCCTAGCAACTGTGGTATTGTTAGTGATGAACACGGCGAACGTTTTCATCAAGATATCGCAACAATGGAACAAAGATACCAGGGAAAATGGTCCACTACAATGCTGGCTGACTACTGCTGGACACTCCTCAGAGATGCTCCCGAACAGCTGTACAAGAGACAGGCGAAGAAATCTAAGATGTAGTCAATGACTTGATTTTTTATAGGTAGGCTATTACAGTTGACCTTTTACTATTGGAATGCATTTCGTTATGTAAACATTAATTTCTTGCAGATTACAAAAAAACTAGAGCCAATTTTGCAATTTGACTGTCATATTCGTGTTCAGCACATAAAAATTGATAAGAATTGACTAATTTTATTTCAGTAACATGACTTTTGTAAAAATTTGTTGTCCAGTGTATTGCAACTCCCCAATATTGCTGAAATTGTGCTCACATGTGGCACATATATGGTATCACGCCTACATTGGTATCAGGGTCTCCCAAAAGTAATACTATTAGTATCATACCACACTTTTGTTTAGTCGAAGTGTGTTGATATGATCGACATGTGTAATGGTTCACTGGTGATATTTGTGTTTATTCTTTAAACCCAGGAAATGTACTGATAATGAATCTTAAGAGTTTGGGCGTATTGAGCATTTTGTTTCATAAACCTATTATGCGCATTTACAATATTATGTATGAATTTATTCTGTATGCTGGAAGCTTCAGCTGTAGTTCAGATATTTAAGCAATTCATCGCGGTGTTATTGTTCATGTCAATATCACACTTCACTTGACTCTAGTCAGACTTACAAGCCTGTATCAGTTTATCTGCAAGTACATGTAACGATGCAAAGTTTATGGCAAATCAAGCACTAAGGTATTTGATTGCAAAACCATTTAGAGTCTAAAGCCTGGTTGATTATCAATGCGTTTTGTGCTGTGAGCTAAGGAGTCTACAGGACACTTCGCATTAACGTGTCCTTATGTTCATCTGTACCTTGCTCTTTTGACTATTGCTTTCTGACAATACATATGAATGGTACTGCCAAATGCGTCAGGATTCTCGAATTGTATTTATGTTTCCCTGTAGATCTGTAACATAAGATATATCAGTTATATCACATATTCTCTTGGCAATTGTTGTAATCTTATATAACCCTCGAATCACAAACAGTGGACTTGTCGGCTTGCTAACAAATTAATTTAAATTGAAAATGACATTCTCCTTCTAAACCTTTGCACCCTTAAGAACGCCATACCTGTAAAACAATCATTTTGGGAAGTGGATCCCTCTCCAATTGTGGTTTTACCAGATTCACATGGATAGCATGATAGCTGACCTTCAGAGGGTTGGAACTGTCCGATCGGACATGGTGTGCATGAAGACCGGTTCAGAGAGGATTGATAAGTTCCACTTTTACAGGGCATGCAAGTTGTTGCTCGTGTTGTGTCGCTATAACTTCCAGCCTGACATGGGACGCAATCATTCTGACCAATTTGATTTTGAAATGAACCCGGTTTGCAAGACAAACAAGAACTTTGACCTCTGCTTGGTTGGTACATTCCTGCTGGACAGGCATAACAAACAAGACTTCCAGCTGGTCTGAATGTGCCAGGCCCACAGTCTGAAATATTGATTATTGTTATAAAAATATTAAAATTGAAAATCTGATCTCGAAAAAGTCATCATTAAGAAATGTAAAATATATATGGCACATATGTTTGTACCATGAATAATAACACTTTAAATAAATGTAATATCCATTACATGTTACATCTATTAGTTTCTTTGTAAGAGTTTATCATTGTGCTCGCCTAGTAGTCTTTCTCTTTGTCTATCAATGTGTTGGCACTTTCATTATAAGAATGACATAATGAGGTAAAGTAATGAAAATTTGTTGTCGACATTTATAGAAGTAATAACAATAATAGTAATACTACTACTACTACTTGCTACTACTACTAATAATGAAGACTTTGTATTGCGCCTAAACTTTTGAATCTCTAAGCGCTTTACAGCATAAGACAACACATATACAATGATATAATTACAAACAACAAACAACATGAAATTAGAAAACAGAAAACATGTTGAAAATATTTAAAGTAAGGAAACATTATTAGGTCTTTAAGTCTGTTCTTGCATCTAAATAGGTGAGTTTTAAGAACGCTCTTGAATGAGATCAATGTGTTTTTGTGACTAAGTTCGGTGGGCATTACAGAGGTCATCGCCTTCCATCTTGGATTTTCATCGGGTTTTGAAATGTGATTCACTTACATCTTTTCATTGATAGGACTTGTGTTTTAATTCTTGGATTACTTTTGGATTTAAATTGCAATACCGTAGTCTTTTTTTTGTGACTTAAAATACAATTCAAACTTACCTAAAGCGGCCATTCTATAATATCCACATATATAGATTTGAATAAGTGAGTTCTTATATAACAAGAACTTGATATACTTAATGTGTGTATCAATGGCAATGTACAAATAGAGGAAAACACACCGAAATGCTCTATTATTCCACACACATCAATACATTTCTGCTGAGGCCTTGTTCTTACATTTTCGGTCAACTTCCTATATTTTTAGGTTTCTTGTATTTCAATGGATTCCAGGGCAAAGGTGGTAGCCTTTTCATAGAATTATTTTCCATTGCCGTATTTTGTTCCAGTAGGCGAAGAGACCAAGAATACTTCATAGCACGAGCGGTGCAATAGGAGCACCCCTTGTAGTCCAGTATGGATGCGATGTTTTCCCTCTTAGACCATATAACATATGTTGTACAGCAATTACACGGCTAGCGTTTGATATCAATGACGTTGAATTTTAGGTATGATATTTTTTTCATAGCTCAAACAATTTCCTCATACAGGTAATTATCCTGACAAACAAACAAACATACTCAGGTATTAGACTATTTACGACCAGTTATAGTCTTACGGCAAGCATGCCATTATCGGAGCGTAATCCTATTGTCTCACGGAGTTTGGGATCGGTTAGATAAAGCTATCACTCATTCTAGGGACTGCAGCGGCGTCTGCATAAGTCAAGATTTTAGTTGAAATTTTCAGTATGGGCATATGTTCGAACACATGAGAGGATGTACTACTTGGACTACAGACTTAGAAGTCTTTGACCCTTAATTTGTTTCCTTGCACAGTTGCTACTGCTTCAAGAGACCCTGAGGTTTTGCTTTCAATCCATTAGTCACCTCTTTTATATTTGGTAAGTGACAAATCCATGTCATCGGCATGCATTTGAGTGATTGATGCTTCTGCAAAGTATTGTGTGTAGTGTAATATTAATGCTTTATATAAGAATGAAATGTACTCGGGTTTTGTTCCGTGATGATGGTTTAATCTTTAGTTGAAGTCATTTGAAAATACTGAACTTGGTTTACCCAGTGGTGCATGCGCAAAGTGCCTGCAACGTGAAACCCAATTACTTCTAGTTTTCTGGCTGTGAGCGTTCGCTACAAGCAGGGTACTTATAGAGTACAATTAAATTTTTTTTATCACAACACAGCGAGTTTTATCAGGATGCTGACCACTTTATGGGAGCTAGCTGCAGCCGTTTTGGTGATGGCTAGTCTTATAAATCTTAGGAGGACGGTATTGGTTTACTCGCAGTGAGGGGCCAAGACGTAGGAACTAATTAGTCTGTAGGGAATAGGAAATCCTTTGGTAAAATGAGATGGGCAAGCCTTGCAATGAGAACTGTGGAACTGGAATTACGTCGTGGTCGGCATGAGATATATTGTTAAATATTTTGAAGAAAAAAATCAATAATATTCAGTGTCACTATCTGGGTGTGTAAATAATTCAATATCGCCATATGAGTGAAAAACCAATAAATCTTATGCACTGATATGTTTGGCGATAAAATCGTGCATTGTACATATTTGTACATAAATTCTATATATTGATCATGCATAGTGATATATCGATTTATCAATGATATTGGTCCAAAGATGCATACGTTGTTTCTTGCTTGATTCACTGACGTTGCAAGTTTTGATTATTTCCATGTAGGAGCGATATCATTTCCTTTTATGATTTTTTAAACTTAGTGTGGATCATTCTGATAAATCCCGTCTTTAGCTTCCTGCGCAAAAGTTCATTCAACAACTAGGCTTCATCCTGTTACACCCATTAGATTACACTGTTAGACTGGCACACCCACACGAGCCAGCATCCCTACTTTTTCCTTTATCCCTGCAAATAGGAAAGATTCTTTGTCTCTGTGTAATAACCCTTGGGGTGATATAAATACAAAGTGCTTAATATCTCTCTCTCTCTCTTTATATATATATATATATATATATATATATATATATATATATATATATATATATATATATATATATATATATATATATATATATATATATATATATATATATATATATATATATAGTGGTTATGTAGAGAGTCTTTGTATGAGATTTGAGTGGCTCCTACGATATTAGTATCAGGGTCTCCCAAAAGTATTACTATTACTATAATACCACACTTTTCTTTAGTGGAAGTGTATTAATATGAGCGACATGCGTAATGGTTCACTGGTGATATATATGTGTTTATTCTTTAAACCCAGACACTTTACTGATAATGACTCTTAACATTTCATTTTCGGCGTATTGAGCATTTTGTTTCGTAAACCTATTATGCTCATTTACAATATTACGTATGAATTTATTCTGTATGCTGGAAGCTTCAGCTGTAGTTTAGGTATTTAAGTGTTATTGTTCATGTCAATATCACACTTCAATTGACTCTAGTCAGACTTACAAGCCTGTATCAGTTTATCTGCAAGTACATGTAACGAGGCAAAGTTTATGGCAAATCAAGCACTAAGGTATTTGATTGCAAAACTATTTAGAGTCTAAAGCCTGGTTGGTTATCAATGCGTTTTGTGCTGTGAGCTAAGGAGTCTACAGGACACTTCGCATTAACGTGTCCTTATGTTCATCTGTACCTTGCTCTTTTGACTATTGCTTTCTGACAATACATATGAATGGTACTGCCAAATGCGTCAGGATTCTCGAATTGTATTTATGTTTCCCTGTAGATCTGTAACATAATATATATCAATTATATCAAATATTCTCTTGACAATTGTTGTAATCTTATATAACCCTCGAATCACAAACAGTGGACTTGTCGGCTTGCTAACAAATTAATTTAAATTGAAAATGACATTCTCCTTCTAAACCTTTGCACCCTTAAGAACGCCATACCTGTAAAACAATCATTTTGGGAAGTGGATCCTACTCCAATTGTGGTTTTACCAGATTCACATGGATAGCATGATAGCTGACCTTCAGATGGTTGGAACTGTCCGATCGGACATGGTGTGCATGAAGACCGGTTCAGAGAGGATTGATAAGTTCCACTTTTACAGGGCATGCAAGTTGTTGCTCGTGTTGTGTCGCTATAACTTCCAGCCTGACATGGGACGCAATCATTCTGGCCAATTTGATTTTGAAATGAACCCGGTTTGCAAGACAAACAAGAACTTTGACCTCTGCTTGGTTGGTACATTCCTGCTGGACAGTCATTACAAACAAGACTTCCAGCTGGACTGAATGTGCCAGGCCCACAGTCTGAAATATTGATTATTGTTATAAAATATTGAAATTGAAAATCTTATCTCGAAAAAGTCATCATTAAGAAATGTAAAATATATATGGCACATATGTTTGTACCATGAATAATAACACTTTAAATAAATGTAATATCCATTACATGTTACATCTATTAGTTTCTTTGTAAGAGTTTATCATTGTGCTCGCCTAGTAGTCTTTCTCTTTGTCTATCAATGTGTTGGCACTTTCATTATAAGAATGACATAATGAGGTAAAGTGATGAAAATTTGTTGTCGACATTTATAGAAGTAATAACAATAATAGTAATACTACTACTACTACTACTTGCTACTACTACTAATAATGAAGACTTTGTATTGCGCCTAAACTTTTGAATCTCTAAGCGCTTTACAGCATAAGACAACACATATATAATGATATAATTACAAACAACAAACAACATGAAATTAGAAAACAGAAAACATGCTGAAAATATTTAAAGCAAGGAAACATTATTAGGTCTTTAAGTCTGTTCTTGCATCTAAATAGGTGAGTTTTAAGAACGCTCTTGAATGAGATCACTGTGTTTTTGTGTCTAAGTTCGGTGGGCAATTCCACGTTACTGGGCCTTGGTATGCAAAAGAATGTTGTCCATATGACGTCATTTTATAGTGGGAATAATGAGAATACGAGTGTCGAAAGAGGAGCATAAGTATCCTGCTGTTGGGTACACATCGGTGAGGTCGGATAGGTATGTTGGACTGGAGCCCGTCAGTGAAACTTTGTAAGATAACAAATTAGGTGTTTGATTCTGGATTGAATAGACAATGTATGGTATAGAGAAAGGGGGATGTGTGCTCTTATCGTAGAATTCTAAGGATGATCCAAGCAGCTGTGTTTTGAACTTTCTGAAGTTTCTGGATTGAGACGAACCAGACAGAATGGAGCTACAATAACCAGGTCTTGAAAGTACTAAGGAACACAGAATTATTTTAATGGTATCAACTGAAAGATAATTGCAAGTGGAGCTGATGCATCTCTGCTCAAGATATTCAGCCTTGCATATGTTCATGGCATGTTTGTGCAATGAGAGAGTGTTGTCGAGAGTAACACCTAGGTTTCGTACTGACTTCGTGAATTTAATGTTGGTGTTGCTGATATTCATTGTTTGAGGTAAAGGATATGAATGAGAAAGTCTTTGTACTGTTATCTGGATGGCTTAAGTTTTTTCATCATTCATCTGCAGCTTGTTACATGTCGTCCATGATTTCACATGGGAACTGCACCTCACTACACCTCGGATGATAGCAGTAAGTTCGGCTGGGTGGCTAGGTTTGTATATTTGGGTGTTATCAGCGTACAATTGGTGAGACACTGGATGATGATATATGACACTTGAGAGCGGCTGAGTGTATAGAATGAAGACAAACATGTCAAAGTACAGGTCCACGAAAAGAGCCCCGTGGAACACCAAAACATAGATCAACTGGGCTGGAGTGTATTCCGTTCGCTTACACAATTTGTGTCCTATTGCCCAAGTAGGACTTGAACCCACAGTACGACTGTATTGTGAATGCCAAATACATGCTGGAGATGGTGAAGTAATACATTATGTTCTATTGTGTCAAATGCTGCAGACAAATCAAGGAGGATGAGGATTGTAATCTTGCCGCAATCCAAAGCAGAGAGAAGGTCATTAACTACTTTCAGAAGAGTCGTTTCAGTAATGTGGCAAGGTCGATATGGAGACTGTACATTGTTAAAAAGATTTTGATTTCAGATGAGATACAAGTTGGGATATAACAACTTTTTCTAAGATTTTCGACATGTATGGGAGATTAGAATCTGGGCGGTAGTTCTCTAAGTCGTTATGGTTGAATGTTGGTTTCTTCAGCAGAGGCTTTACAATGGCAGTTTTGAAAAATGATGGGAATTCCCCGGATGAGAGAGCAGTGTTAATAACATCAGTTAGTGAAGGCACTATTGGATCTAAGCACTCAATCAGAAGTGATGTCGGAATCAGATCAAGTTCACATGACTTTGATGCACTCTTCATCGCGATTGTATGTACTAAATCCATAGAGACAGGTTCAAATGCTGCTAATGGTTGCCGCTGAAATCCTGTATCGCATCTGTATGGTGACGACGAGTCAACTGAAGGCATGTTGTCAAGATTATCTCTAATGATTTGTCGTTTGTGACAAAAGTAATTTGCGAACAAATCCGAAGATCGACTTGGGAGTAGGTAGTTGGAAGTGGTGTACATTTGTTACCGACATTAGCTTGTTAGTAATCTCGAAGAGCTCTTTCTATCTGGCCCTTTCCGTGGTCTTAGTACTGTAGTGGGTTTAGTTTGCTACATGGACTATGTTTGTGACATTCTTCTTAACTGCTTCATAGATTTGCGTATGAATAGTGAGTGTGGTGGAAAGCCATAGCCTCTCAGTTTTATGGCGGTCTCTTTTAGGAGTGCGAAGCTGGTCCCTAACACTACCATACCACAGAGAACACTTTTTAACTGATATTCTACGCTTGGTTGCTATAGCATGTTTGTCAAGCAATGAACGCAGGCAGTTATCGAGTTGTTCTGTTGTAAGAGGTAACACAGTTGTAGGTTTGCTTGGATGTCATGCATAAGTTGGGTTCTATTTATCATACGGAGGTTTCTCTTAGTAGCAAATAAAGGTGGAGGGGTAGGGACTGATACGTCAAGATGGCATATTATGCAGAGATGATCTGATGCAAGATCGTGGGATGCCAGGGAGGACCGTAGAATATTATCATCAGGTCTATGAAGAATCCATTCAAAGATGTGACCGTGTTTATGGGTGGGTTGGGTAACTGACTGTTTGAGGTTGAAAACGTCAATGGAATATAGCAGTTTTGATGTGTATGGATTTACAGGACAGTCAAAGTGAAAGTTGAAATCTCCAAGAATAATCAGATTGTCACCAATCGATTTTCCATACTCGAGGAGATTCGGAAACTGCTCCAGAAAGAAAGATTCAGTCAGCTTGTTTTTTTTTTCTACCAGGAGGAGGGTGGTGGAGCAGAAAAAAATGAGTTCATATTTTCCCATACAAATGTTTATTGCTGTCACATCACAGTTGGGCGTATCACAATTACAAACATGTTTAATATTTTGTTGTGTGTAATAATTATGCTGAAAAAATAGGACACAATTTAATGAAAGTAATTTGAGAGTAGTTATCTCACTCATGTAAAGAAAAATTGAATGCATGCACAAATAAGTTGCATAATTATTTACTGATTGAAATAGATCATAAACAATACAATTAATATACGAAATAGTTTTATAACTATGTTTGTAAGTGTAATTTATATTTAATTTAATTATTTGACGATTAGTTTTAATTTTTTTATATTTCATTAGATGTTATTGGGGTGTAGGATTGTTTGCTGGGCGTCATTTTTTTCAGAATTAAGTTCAGTTCCGTTTGACTTGATTGATCCTTTTTAATTTATTTCATTGATTTAAGTACCCAATAATATAAACATTATATCTATTTGTTGACATTAAAATCAGTGACAGATTTGGTAAACACCTTTTTAATTTTTTTAAAATTCTTTCTCGGTAAGATTCATTTAATTGAGTCAAGGTCATACCGTAATTCGTAAACAAACTTCTATTTCTTCCAGAAGGATGAACTCTTGACTATCATCCAGGAATCTGTTTTGCGTGTTATCTGGTCTTATAACTGATGTTATGATAAGAATTATATCAGTCGTGCCTTAACACTTGAAACGTCAAGTTGTTTTATGTTGTGTTCAGTTTGGGGCTGGGTTATTATTTTTTTCTTCAAATTAATGAATTTCAAGTGATTGTTTTCCCTGGAAATCTTGGACAAAGGCATTTATACGGAATTTAAAAACTGGAATAATTTTTGATTTGATTCAACGAGAGACTGTTGACACATCAGTATAACGCTGACAATTGCATATGTCATCCCCTTCCATCTTGGATTTTCATCGGGATTAGAACTGAAATTCACTAAGAAGGTTTCATTGATAGGACTTGTGTTTTTTTAATTATTGGATTACAATTTGGATTTAATTTGCAATACCGTATATTCTTTTTTCTTATTTTGTTTACTTTCTTGTCTAGGGAAATAAATTATTTGTTAAATTTTACAAAGCTTGTTGTCTTTACTCTTTTCTGTTACTTATTTTAAGAGCATAGACTCGGAGCAGCAAATTAGCAGGAAAAAAGGAAATTTCAAATGAAATTAAAGAAATTAGAGGTGGCAAGGGAAAAACACCCCCCACTTTTGATGTTTCAAGAAATATCAAGTTAGTACCCCCTTTTCTGAAAGAAGTATACTTTTATTTTCCTTGTTTTGAAAAAATTGCTGAAAATTTGAAATGGCCAAGGGAGTACTAGACTCTATTATTGTAATGTGTACTTACTGGTAAAGCTCATGGTATTTACATTTGACTGTCACTACAGCAGAGTGCTGACTATGATGTGGTTAAGGACTACATGTTAAAGGGTTATCAGTTGGTACCCGAGGTTTATCGACGAGGTTTTTTAGGAATTCTAGAAAATCACCTGACCAGACCTATGTTGAATTTGCATGGGAAAAAGCACGACAATTTGATGAGTGGTGCTCTTCTTAAAAGGTTAATAGATATTATGATAACCTCAGACAACTCGTATTACTTTGAAGAGTTAAAGAAATATGTCCATAGTGACATTAAGACTTATCTTGATGAGCATGAGGTTGAAACCTTGGAAAATGCTGCTCGTGCTGCTGACGATTATTCCTTAGCTCGTACAGTTCCTTTTGCAAGCAAGTCTGCCACTCAGCAGTCTTCTGGTAGAAAATTATTTCAGCCTAATACAAGCCCTTCTAAATTGCAACCTGGCATAACTGTTAGAAGTCAAATTTCTGATAAGAATGATCAAAAATCCTTATCTCTTCCTAGGTCTACCTATTGCAGGAAGAAAGGACACGTTATTTCTGATTGATACAAACTGAAAAATAGCAACAGAATCAAGACAGACCTATTCCAAATGCTTTTTTCTAAGAGGTCAAGGTCATGTATTGAAAGCAATACATTTGTTGGGTTTAATAAACCCCACTCTGATTTTCTTATGGAGAACTATGAACCTTTCATGCCGAAGGATTCTATATCAATCATGGGTGATTCGGCCAATTCCATTCCTATTAAATGTTTAAGGGACACAGGAGCTTCTCAGAGTCTTTTATTATCAGGTACTTTGACTTTTTCTGAGAAGTCTTCTGCTAATGAGTGTTTTTATTGAGGGACTAGAGTACGGCTTTGTTAATGTTCTTCTCCATTGTGTAAATTTGTGATCAGACTTAGTCTCAGTAGCCGTGACAGTCGGAGGAGTCTTCTTTAACCGTTGAAAGGCATTAATTTAATATTAGGGAACAACCCAGCTGTAGGTAAGGTTGTGGTTAATCCACTTGTAGCGGACAAACCTTGTTTGGATCAGAAAGTCGATCGTATTGAAAAAGAATTCCCTGATTTATGTCCAGCTTGTGCATTTACTAAAGCTATGGCAAATAAAGCTCTTGAGAATGATGTGAATCACGAAAGAATTCCTTTAGCTGACACATATATTGGTCAGGCTTTTGACGATGTCAGTTTCAATCCGTTTTGGATCAATCAAAGGGTATTGATCACAGTGATCCTCTTTTTAACTACTCATGTTCTTTATTCTAATCAGGATGACAAAAGACAATCACTTGTCCTCGAACAGGAAAAAGAACCTGAGATCTCTTGTTTGTGTCTAAGAGCCATTAGTGAAACTGAAGCCACATAAGTACATGTTTGTCATTTCATTAAAAATGGGATTTGTATGAGAAAATGGAGACCCCCCGAGGTACATGCTGGTGACGAATGGTCGGTGAACTATCAAATTGTAGTTCCAAAATCTTATAGACAGGAACGTCTTAGTCTGGCCCATGAAACTCCTTTGGCTGGTGATTTAGGGATTAATAAGATTTATCACAGGAGATTAAATCACTTCTATAGGCCAAAAAGTAAAAATGATGTTTGTAAATACTGCACATCTTGTCAGTTTTGTCAAATGGTAGGAAAACCCAATCAGAAGATACATAAGGCTCATCTGCAACCTATTCCTGCATTTGACTAACCATTTAGCAGAATAATAGTAGACTGCGTTGGTCCCTTACCTAAGACCAAGTCAGGTGATCAATAGATGTCGACCACTATTTGTCCGTCAACAAGATTCCCAGAGGCAATTCCTTTGAGGAATATTAAAACAAAAACAATAGCAAATGCTTTGATAAATATTTTTTTACTCAATTCGGCCTTCTCAAATCTGTCCAATCTGGTCAAGGGTCAAATTTTATGTCTGGAATTTTCCAGCTATTTATGCTTGATTTTGGCATTCAGCAATTCAAGTCAAAAGTGAAATTATGGTTCGACAGAACTTCAATGGAGATAACTTTTGGGTCTGGTGATAGAGTTCTGTCTCTCTTTCTCACTTTTCAAAATTTTCTTCAGATTAGGTAATACGGCGTTAAAAACTTAAGAGGAAAATGAATGAGTTAAATTATAATAATAGTACTCCAGGGATGCAAATAAATTAAAGGACTACTAGCATGTTGAGAGAGATAGACAGGTTAATCATGCAATTAATTTAGTTGTACCTGTCCCACTCAGTGAGGATTGAAGCGAAGGAATGTAATCGGACTCGACTGATTTTGGAGTGACAAATCTTCGGAATTCAGAAATAATGAATAATCTGGACCAGAAGCTTTCACATTTGTAACAGCAAGAAAGGAATGAACTTAAACAGTTATTACTAGAATATGAGCACATATATTTTCAGATGTTACTACAAGAACAAACAAAATTTACCATGACGTTGAAACTGTAAATTCCACACATGTGAAACAAAACCCGTACAGGATGAACATTCTCAAACATGAATACTTGAAAAAGGAAATTCAGTACTTGCTGAAGAATGATTTCACAAATCCGAATAAAAATGACTGAAGTTCACCATGTATACTTGTTCCAGAATCAGATTAAACTATCCGCATTTGCGCTGATTATAGAAAGGTGAACAGTGTGACTAAAAAGATTCATTTCCAATACCAAGACTCGATAGCTGCATTGATAAAATCGGAAATGCAAAGTAGGTCACCAAATTGTACCTTCTGAAAGGATTTTGGCAAATTCTTCTGATGGAAAGGGCAAAGGAAATTTCGGCTTTCGTGATTCCAAATGGTCTTTATCAATATAAGTGATGCCGTTTGGTATGAAGGGTTCGCCAAGTACTTTTCAACGTTTAATAAACATGATTACGTCTGGTCTAGATAATTGTGATGTTTGCATTAATGATATCATCGTCTACAAGGACACCTCGATAAAACATTTAGCGACATTTCGGAAATTCTTTGACAGACTCACTGATGTAAGTTTGACAATTAATTTAGCCAAAAGTGAGTTTTGCCGTGCTTGTGTAACATTTCTAGACATATCGTGGGACATGGACAAGCTATACCTTTATATGCTAAGATCAAGGCTATCTCTGAATTCCCTATGCCTATCAATAAAAAGCAACTGATATGATTTTTGGGAATGGCTAGATACTATCGGAAATTTTGTTTCAATTGTTCCATAATTGCTGAAACCCTGACAAATTTTTTGAGCAAGAAAATCAAGTTTCATTGGATGGAAAAATGTCATGAGGCTTTTGCTAAGTTTAAGGCAATACTTAACAGTGCACCATTTCTTAAAGCTCCGAATTGCAGTCAATCATTTAAACTGTCTGTTGATGCAAGTGATGTTGTGGTTGGAGCAGTATGGATTCAAGAAGATAAAAATAGTTGGTCTTATAATTGATGTTATGATAAGAATTATATCAGTCGTGCCTTAACACTTGAGATGTTACGTTGTTTTATATAGTGTCACGTTTGGAACTGAGTTATTATTTTTTCAAATGATTGAATTGCAAGTGATTGTTTTCCCTGAAAATACAAAAGTTGACAAAATTAATTCTTGGACAAAGACATTTACCGGAATTTATACGGAATTCAGAAACTGGAATAATATTTTCTGTGATTGAACGAGACTGTTGACTCATCAGCACAACACTGACTATTGTATATTTCGTCGCCTTCCATCTTGGATGTTCATCGGGATTTGAACTGAGATTCACTTAGAACTTTTCATTGATAGGACTTGTATTTTTTAATTCTTGGATTACACTTTGGATTTAATTCGCAATACCGTAAGATCTTTTTTCTTATTTTGTTTACTTTGTTGTCATGGGAAATAAATTATTTGTTAACGTTACAAAGCTTCTTGTCTTCACTCTTTTCTGTTACTTATTTTAAGAGCATAGACTTGTAACAATAAGTTATAATTTACATCCTATATTATGCCTAGTGGGTCTCATAAAACTAACCACGTTAAGGATATGATACGCCATGGGTAGTCTAATCTAAGGAATGTAGTAGTCTACACATGATTCTGAATTTGCGTAAATATTCCGGTGATACGGAAAGGTGTTACTGTGATTTGAAACGGAACAAGGGCTGATGTATTTTTCCTGATGATAATTATAAAGTGCACTGTTAAACAAGTGCTTGAGAGTTTTATAGTACACGTTTTAAAATAATTGGCGATTATTCCTAGACATTTCCAATATCACTGTATGCGTCAGGTAGCTGATGCAGTTTTCATAGGTTACTGCATTTGTGTGAACGAGTAAGTCGTACAAATAAAAAAGATTGTACTACAAGAAGAAATGTAACTAAATTTTTCTGTACTCCAAAATGAATACACAATCTAAGATTCATCAATACACACTAACAATATTAATGCGCACATATCTTAGTTAAATTTTTTTTATTGTTTTCGTCTACTTAAAATTGAAATTCAGATTCATATTGTGAATTAATGCGTATTGAAAATAAGTTTTCCAGTTGGTCTGGAATGGATGAATTTTGTTTTTCTGTTGATTAAACTGAACTTCGCTCTCCTGCTTGTGATGGACTGGATTTTTTTTTATAGCTGAATCAATTCCTTATGATGAATAAGTGTTTTGAGCAGTAGACTGGCACTGAATAAACTATACCTCTGTTTCTATTATGTCATTAATTGTTTGGAATCATCATGTGCGAAACATATTAGCTCTTTAATTGAAGTTATCAAACATGCGCTATGGAATATCATATTCATTTCGTTTTGAGTGCAGTAAGGAAAATGTGATTTATATTGTAAATGTAGTCTAAATTGCTGTACAGTTTTGCGGTGTATATCAAGTTTTTCAACCCATGATATGGCCATTTAATTCAGATTTGCAAAACTACTTCAGAAAGTAGATTTTGAAGCATCTCAAGATGAAAACTATATCTGTATATACTGATATTCTTAGTACCTAATAAAGAAGACATATTTTTTTTCTCTGTTACCTACATGCTGTCTGTTTTAGGGACCGCAGCTAAGTACATTTCCAGTATGGCTTCTATCACTAGCCTACATCTAAATATTGTATTAAAGAAATTCACACGGGGACATTTGCAAGGCAGCTACTGTGTGACAGCTAGCGGAAATAAGACTTCTTCGTCGTCTTGGCGTATTGGCTCTGAGGATCATGGTTTTCTACCAAAACCTTAAGTTCCATTTTTTTCTCGAATTTAGTATTTTAAGTAATTTGTAAAATGGTACGTATCTGGTAGATATGCGATAACCTTTGGCCTCAAGATACTTTTCTGTGCTATGTTTATAGACTATATATAACACTGGTCATAGTCTGAACCATTCTGTTTGGACAAAATTACACCATTTCTCCTTAAAACTGTTTAAATGATCAGAATGGTATTTTCGATACTGCATTTTTCACGTTTGTCGTGAACATTGCGGATATCACGTTCATTCATTTGTGACTTAGTGATCTTGTCCACACAGTTAACTTAATCATCTCTACTTTCAAAAGATCTAACAAGTCTGTTGCGTTATTCACAAACAAATCTAGGAAAGTAAACGCTAAAGTTTCTGTTACACGAGCGTACATTGTTTGTTTACAATCAAATTAGTTTCAAATACACGATATTATTTTTAGATGCATGCGTCGTGCAGTATGCAGCCGTGCAGAATCGAAAAATACTGCATGCTTCTGACAATGTAAAGTTAACGGGAAAAATGAGCATATAATAATGTAATTTATTCAGTTGCTGGCTGCTAAACATATCCAATTTCTTGAGCAAAATATTAGTCAAAATTGAAGGAATAATATTGCATTACTCTTGCCTTTCCATGGGAAGATATATCAAATGGACATTTAAGTTGAATTATGAATATACAAGTAATGTCTGGGATAAGAGAAATTTATATGTGTATATCGTGCGATGAATTCAAACCGATTCATCATGGCCTTTAAGAAACAAACATGATGGTGATTGTGATTTAACTATAATATCAGTCGATTAGTTTGCACATTTATTTCACCACATGATTCATGTAATTATTGGATTATTACAATTCATCTTGCTCATAATTTTTAACTTCTTACCCAGAACACATTGACTGCTATAGATGGCCCCGGGTCCTATTGTGGTTCTTCCATTTTGACACGAAATACATGATGACTGGCCCTTAAGACTTTGATATTTTCCAATTTCACATTTCGTACATGATGTTGCTCCTGTTGAGGGGCTGTAAGTTCCAGGATAACAATCGTTACAAGAACTATCCCCAGCATATGTCTTGTACATCCCTGGTTCGCACGGGTAACACCTTGACCCCTGCCACTGCCACTGATAGTAATTTCCAGGACGACAAACTTTTAAAAATAAAAAGTATTATTGATTAAGATGAACGCTTACGAGAGAAATCCCGATAGTTCAATGGACTGATAATATGAATTGGCTATTTGGGTTGATTCATAAAATTCTCGTACGGTCAAATTGTTTTCTCATTGCCAGGCGATTATGAGTATCGGTCCGCTAATGCAATGAGTCAGCACGAATTTGCTTTTATATCAAATTAGATAATCTATTTATCATATAGTTTAAATTCAAATATAAACCATTATTAAGTATAAAAGTATAAACTAAAAATACTGCTATAACCTAAATTCTCGTTTTCAGTTTTTAAAAATTACATGTACCGCCAATATCGGCACTGAGGTAAAGAATTGCTTTAAGGACCAGATACTGGCGTCCAAAGTATAATGCGCTAAAATGAAAAAGAATCTGCTGTGCTACATCGCAAGGCCTTAAATTATATAACAAAAAGAAGCGAAACCAAAACGTTTAGTAAAATCAACAAACAATTTTTTCTCTATGTTACAAAGCGAAAATTTAAGAAACGCTTTATGAATTAAATCCCACATAATCCTAAATGTCGTAACACAATTTCAATAATGTAGAATATAGTCTTGATATACCAATAGTCTTGAATATCCTCATGTATCACAATAATGCAATGCAGAATGTCTTTGACTGAGTTCACAATAATAACAAAGTAGTGTGTTTGTCCAAATTCAGGGAACTCTTTGCAATTCCAATGAATGATTTAAATATGTAATTCTTCTTAAATTATTTATCCACACATCTGTAAATAGGTCCACAGACTGAACATAAAACAGAGATGAATAATTTATGTATGAATCCCCTACTTAAAGGTCTTTCACTTTACGTGTGAGGTAACAATGTTCTGGAAGTTTTGGCCTTGAACTCAAATTAATAGTAAACATCCACAACCCTCACTCTGAGTAAAATTAAAATTAGCGACAGAACAAAGATATACATAACATGCTTTTATCTACATGTACCTAAATGTATCTCCATGCAATTGAGTTTCAGGAATTGGATGGTACTGATATACAAAATAAGAAATATTTGTTTAATTTATTGACAGTTGCAAGGCTTATTAGACAATACAATTACAAGCACCTGTAAAATTTTCTTAACTACAAAATAACTTAGGAGTAAGTTAATTAGAATCTTAATGAAATTGTTTAGATATTGATTTATTGGAAATTTAAATGAACAGCTTGTAGGGCGGTAACAATCAAGATTATATGAATTTGTCAATAATACTAAACCATATTAGAAGAAGAAACATTTGAAAAACGCGAAATGTTGACTTAGGAAAGGTACACCTAGGAAGTAAAGCTGATCATATATTATTTGTCCAACAAGAGTTCTAAATATTCTGAAGAGCAGCGTATGCTAATGCTATTAAACTTTAATCGATACTTTGCGTACCAGATTTGGGCAGACTGAAAGGAGAGACTGGATGTTTCAAAGGATTCAGCATTTAATGTTGTACACAGTCATATCTGATCCGCTTAGAGGGGGATCATACAAAAATATCCCTGAATGGATTTGGACTGGTCGGCCTGATGTCAGAATAATGTGACTGGGTGGGACGTCATGCTACATGTCTGAGGCATGATGCCCCAGTGCTAGACATCACTATAAACTGTCACACTGCAGACATTGTAGCGATATGACTGTACAAATTTTTAAAGCTACGTTAACAAATCCAAGTCGCACACACCCCCTGAATGGATTAAGAACAAACCGTGTTGCATAAACGTGCAAATAAAAAGGCAAGTGTTATGCTGTGGAGCGTATTTGTGGCTGGCAGCGATGTGCAGAGGAATTAAGTCACCAATTATCACAAACGAGATACAAAGTGCAGCGACAAAAACCATATGGACATGATAATCATATATCACTGGGGTGGTCCTAATGTTCCACCTTCGATGCATCCATAGTGAACTACAAAGATGGAAGGTACGTTTATTTTGGAATAAAAGAATTTTCATGTTTGTACTTATCATACATGCATATATATCGCAAACATGAATACAGCAATCAAATAATGCTTGAATACTGTTCAATTCACTGGAAAAAAGTGAGAGGACTAAAGACTTTCTTGCAATGAAAATAGCCCGTGTCAGATTCAATGTGAAAAGAGAAACATATATGCATCTAAATAGATGTGAAAGAGCAGTGTCTGGCAATCGTGCTAGATAGAATGTATGCACCTTTGCTTTCATGTCACGTGAACCAGATTCAGAACTCAATTTTTTCTCATGCGAGAGACAACGCGTGCCGCAATCACGTATAACAGAGATACATCTAGTCCTGGACAGTTATACTGCCAAATTTATTCAAGGAATTTCTGTTTGTACGACATACCAATGTGTTAGAAATATTCTTTGACTCATTGAGTAAAAGTTTCAAACTGAGACTGGAAAATGCAGATTTACAACATTCAAACAGAAAGATGTAACACATATGAATTCAGCCAACACATACTGCATCTGTGAAATAAAAATAATCAATGAACAAAAAATATAGAGGTCATGCTCGTAAATTACAAATACTGGTTAAATAAATCGTAATGTTATTAAGGTTTAGAACTAAAACAAATAACCCATGTTCATTATTATTGCAGCCCCTCCGCCAGCAACAAACATACTGAAGTATGAGATTATTTACCACCAACTATGTTCAAGTGTACCATTAGGGGAGCGTAACCTCTCTTATTGTCTCACTGAGTTTAAAATAGGCGAGATATGGCTTTCCCTCATTCCGGAGACTGGAGAGGCATCATCATAGTTTATGGTGTTTCCGTCAGTTTTCCTCTATGGTTATAAGTATTAAAACCTAGTCGGGATACCATACGTGGACTGTGGAATCAGAAGGTTTTACCCTTTTTTGATGCACCCCTACCTACCCTCCATCTGACCTTCAGAGAAAATAAAGGTTAGTGCAAACGTTTTGACTGGCGGTAATGTTTTCTGTATCGTCACAAGTACCAAAGATTGGGGATACCTGTCATGTTTAGACCGTGGAAATATAAGATACTTATTATTTCACATTCATCCACCCGATCGTATCAGACAAGGTCAAGGTCTGGTCATTTGAAAGTGAAAACCTATCTGTATCCGACACGGGAGTAGGCGACAAATATAATTCATTGCAATTTTTCTTAAACCCAAAGAAAGGATACACATCTTACTAGGGCTATGTACTCAATATTCTTTGCACTTTCACACTGATTGATTTCTATCCTCCCTGTACCTCACGGTGAAGGTTAAGGTAATTTAAAAATAAAAACAGTACTTTTATCAGGCAAGACTGAAGGCTAGATACATAATGTCTTGGAATTCACGATTGTTTTATTTATCTCATTATTTTTATTCTTGCAAAATGTCCACATCTATCATCGTCACATTTCTGTTTTACAACAAAGTCACTGAGATTTTGTGTTTCTCTACCCATGGTATTATTAATTTCTCTTAGTTCTTAAATATCCTGACCTTTACTTTCAATACAAAATGATACTTCTGTATTAAACAGTATATTTGTGGTTCATAACCTTGTTCCATTTGCCAAACGGTTGGTATAAATTTACGGGAAACACATTTGAAGATATCCATTTGGCCCACTAAAAGATTTCTTTAAAGGTTCCTGGATCTGACACAATTTGCAAATGTAACATTAAACCAAATATATCTCTTTGTCATAAAAGTGACCATTCAAGAGTGAATAATTTTATCGACAATCCACAAACATTAAAAGTTAGATATCAGGGTATTGACTGACTTATTTATTAAACTTTGCTCCCATAGTTCAGAGACAATGAACTGAACTGAAATAAGTATTTCAGAACTGCATTTTTATATAATCGATTTTGATTTGTTGCAAGATGCTGTGATATTGGTACTAAATTCAGTATATATATATATATATATATATATATATATATATATATATATATATATATATATATATATATATATATATATATATATATATATATATATATATATATATATATATATATATATATATATATATATATATATATATATATGACTGACAGTCTAGCAAAGAGGCATTTTGAAAACTCTGACACTCTGATTATATCCAGAGGTGTGCACACGATAAAAATGGACTGGCTGGTTGGATAATGCTTTAGATTATACACTGGTCAACAGTGAATTCATTACTGACTTGAAAAGGCCCTAATCTGTAGTATTTTGGTGTGCCGAACACGAATATAACCGTGAAAAATTTGTATTGGCTCTCGTTTTGAAGATATTCATATACCTCATTTTCTATGTTTCACTGTGTAAATTTCTCCAGTAGGACTGCAGCAACATCCGGAATAATGATGTAACATTGCATAATACCATCATGCTCACATCATCCACAGTTGATTGCATCATTTTCTGATGCAATGCAATACTAATGCCATGCGGCTGCTGAAGTAAGTTGACGTCAGCAGTGTACTATACATGTGTAGGCCTATTATACTAATGCCAGGCGGCTGCTGAAGCTGACGTAAGCAGTGTACTATATAAAGCCCAATCAGATAGGTTCAGCATTTAAAATATTTTAGACGTTGTGCGAGACAGTTCAAGCTACTGTTACATAAAACTTATTATTTTATCCATTTACGTACAATAAAGAACAGTAATGCCTCGAAAGTGTGTTAATACCGCGGACAATTTTTGCTATATTTGTGGGGAAGTGACATTTGCCAACCAGAAGAAAAGTATCAATTCTCAAGTGAAGAAGGCATATCATCTTTACTTCGGATGCAAGGTTGGTGACCAAGACAAGCCTTGGGCTCCGCATATATGCTGTGCTACATGTACAACACAGCTTTCACAGTGGTTGAATTGCAAAAGGTCATCAATGCCGTTTGCAGTCCCAATGGTGTGGAGAGAGCCAAGCAACCACCTAAATGACTGTTACTTCTGCTTGGTTCCTCCTCTTTCCGGCGGAATAACGAAGCGAAAGAAGTCGAGAATAGTCTACCCAAACATTCCGTCTGCATTGAGACCAGTTCCACATGGTGAGGGACTTCCTATTCCAGAACCTCCAGCAGAATATTCTCTTGATTCATCTGACGAAGACAAAGGTGAGTCGACCTGTTCTTCTCCTGGTCCATCAGCATGCAGTGATCCAGATTTTCACTGTGGTGCATCATCAACCCCACACAGAATAACACAGGAAGAACTAAATGACCTGATTCGTGATTTGGACTTATCAAAGAACAAGGCAGAATTGCTAGGATCAAGACTCCAACAATGGAATCTTCTAGAAGAAGATGTCACAATTACTGCATATCGAAAGCGCCACCAGCAATTGGAGCCTTTCTTCAGAAAGGAAAGTAATCTGATATTCTGTTCCGATATTGAGGGCCTCATGAATGCTTTAAAAATCACTCATGACCCACAAGAATGGAGACTATTTGTGGACTCTTCGAAACTGAGTCTCAAGGCTGTGCTTTTGCACAATGGAAACATTCTTCCATCTATTCCAGTAGCGTATGCTGTCCACATGAAAGAGACATACGATAACTTAAGGCAGCTACTGAATTCCATTGAGTATAACAAGTACAGCTGGCACCTCTGTGGTGATTTGAAGGTAGTTGCCCTTTTAATGGGACTGCAGCAAGGATATACAAAATACATGTGTTTCTTATGCGAGTGGGATAGCCGAGCAAGGGAAATGCACTACATGAGGAAGGAATGGACTCACAGGCAGAATGTAGCCATTGGAGAGAAGAATATCCAACACCCAGCTCTGGTTGAGGCTCAGAAAATCTTGCTACCACCCCTTCACATCAAACTAGGTTTGATGAAGAACTTCGTGAAAGCCATTGACCGGACTTTGCCAGCATTCCGATACCTGCATGAAAAATTCCCTCGACTCAGCGAAGCAAAGATTAAAGAGGGAGTTTTTGTGGGTCCTCAGATTCGAGAGCTTTTCAAAGATGACCGGTTCAACAACTTGCTGGAAGGTGACGCGAAACAAGCATGGAATGCTTTTCGCCTGGTTTCTACAAACTTCCTCGGAAATGTTAGGGCAGAAAACTATAAGGAACTAGTAGAAGACATGTTGATGAAGTATAAGAAACTTGGCTGCAATATGTCTCTAAAGATTCACTTCCTTCATTCCCATTTGGATTTCTTTCCTAGCAACTGTGGTATTGTTAGTGATGAACACGGCGAACGTTTTCATCAAGATATCGCAACAATGGAACAAAGATACCAGGGAAAATGGTCCACTACAATGCTGGCTGACTACTGCTGGACACTCCTCAGAGATGCTCCCGAACAGCTGTACAAGAGACAGGCGAAGAAATCTAAGATGTAGTCAATGACTTGATTTTTTATAGGTAGGCTATTACAGTTGACCTTTTACTATTGGAATGCATTTCGTTATGTAAACATTAATTTCTTGCAGATTACAAAAAAACTAGAGCCAATTTTGCAATTTGACTGTCATATTCGTGTTCAGCACATAAAAATTGATAAGAATTGACTAATTTTATTTCAGTAACATGACTTTTGTAAAAATTTGTTGTCCAGTGTTATTTATGCCGATAAATTTCCGCATGCACATAAATAACACAGCTGAAGCAAAATGAAATAAAATCAAAACGAGAGAATTAGTTATAAGATTCTTAATTAATAATTTCAGTGTTTATTGCAACCTTATTCTTATTAGGGTGTGCTTTCCGAAACATAATTGTCGTTGGTACCGAATGTCACTTCGTAAAGCAGATCTAAGAAATTTATTTTCGTATCGAAATATTGTTCCCATATCAATAGAATTCGCCAAACTCTGTTTTCAAACGCCACAAAGTTGTCAACTAGTCGACTAATATCGATCATGATATCACATATTCTCTTTCGGCAGTTAGTCATGTATAACCGTCGGCTCGCCAACAGTCGACCCGTCTCCTTCCTAACAAAATGTTCCAATTGCGAACGAGATACTTACTCTAAAATAATTCTCTCTCGAGAATGTCATGCCTGTTTTGCAAAAATTTGAGAAGTGTGTTTTTCTCCAATTGTGGGTTTATTAAATTCAAAATGGATGGCATGACAGTTGATCGTCAGAGGGCTAGTCGTCTCAAAAAGCACATGGTGTGCATGCAGACTGTTTAAGAGTGGAATGATAGGTTCCAGTTTTATAGGGGTTGAAAATTGTTGCTTCCAGCGTGACATGGATTTCAATCAGTCTCACCTTTTGAATTTTAAAATGTCCCAATTGAGTATCTTAATAGTATTAATTACCCTTTCGGTAATGATACATCCCAGGAGCACACACGATGATGTTGAACAGATGTATGCGCCAGATTGATTTTCAAATGTACCACAGGGTCGCAGAACAAAAAATACATTTGGCCACATCTTCATTTTTAGCATTTTGACAGTCCTGAGAATTAGAACCTCCTATTGATAAACATTTGCTATAGTATGACTGAATTTCAGTTCGACTTTTGTTTTACGTTTGTTATTCTATTGTATTTGGTATACACAACTAGCAAGGTTGATGTTTGGATACTAGTTATAAGAACTGCAATAAATAAAAAGCCATAACAATTACTGACATGTTGTTTCGGTTCAAGCAAGCATTTATCATCTCTGGAAGAATGTTATTCAATTTGGCATAAGCTGGCGTTAATATCGGCTTTTTGCGCTCCTAAATTCTTTTATCAAATTCTCGAAAAGGTAAAATTTTTCATAGTATTCATGATATTGTATATTCATTGTTTGCTATGCATGCATTTGTCGCTTTATATTGTGTAGAAGTCATTTTCTATGTCGATTGATTGGTTGAGAGTTTCATATTAAGAATGATACAAGGAGACATTGCACTAAGAGTTTATTGACGACAGCTATTTACTGACATATTGCTTAATATTGTCACCGGAGTTATGCGTTTCACAGCCAAGAATTCTATGTATTTTTCAATGACATTGAACCATATTTAAAGAACATCAGAAGAAACATTCGAAATTATCATTCAGCAAACCTAACTCTAGAGCAAGTTTAGGATACATATATAATTTTGTTTCAATCTCAAAAGACTTGAAAATACTCTGATGAGCGGCGTAATGGACAATGCTATTAAACTTGTAATAAATAATTGTGATGCTAGATTTAGACGGAAAATTAGCGAAAACACAAACTAGGCGTCTTACAGGATTGAACATTTAATATGGTACATATGTAGGTATGAACTGCTGAGATGGGGTTCATAAATTAATTTGCCTGAATGGATTAAGAATGAAACAGACTGCATAAATGTATAAAATAAAGAGGTAAGTGTTATTATCCGATAGCTGTATCAAATACACCAAGTGATCAAGTAGATGAGCCATCAAAATACAGATTTCCAAAGATATAAGCACGAGCTTGACATATCTCTAGTAAAGGAACAGGACAATACGAAAACTGAAAAAGTGTAATTATTAATGTAAGTGACAGTAAAAAAGAATATGGGGGTCCTGGACCACTTTTTCAATGTGTTGTTATGTACAAAAAATGTAGTTTCTAGTCCATTTTCGAAGGTGATTTTTACTGCGTAAAAACCACCTGCAAAAAAGTCAAGAACGCAATTATTGCTAGATAGACACGTATTAAAAAGTGTTCCTGAACCCCCATTCCCATACTACTGATCCCACTATTTGATGGGGGTTCTGGACCTGTGTTTGTGTGTGTGTGTGTGTGTGTGTGTGCGTCTGTTGAAGTTTTTTACATAACAGCAATTGACCACGGCCTGATGCGTTTATGTCCAAACACAAGCGGAGTAATATCGTTTGTCGTGGAAGGTGCATAAGACATTTTTGTTGACCAGCAACGTGGAAATCCTGTGTCGGTCTAATTTCAAAGTTCTTATCGTATAATAATGGAGACCACCAGCTAGAACCATCGTGTAATCATTTACCGTGGCAATTTTATTGACGACGGCCTTATTAATGCCTTTGGTCTTTTTCTTTACCGCCTCCGTGTCCATCTTGATACAATATATTTTGGATAGCAGACCAATAAACTCTGCAGTGGGGGCACCGTTACACTCATCTTTGAACTTTCCATGAAGCTTTTTATTTTCTGTGCAGTATAAATGTCTATATCGTAGGTAATCGCCGAGATAAAAAAATTCTTTGTGGGAAAACATATCTTGGTAAAAATCCTCCGTCTGAATTTCATATGCGAGTGAATCTTTGTCAGTCACGATCAGATCACCATACCATGACTTAATGCAGCTATAATGGGAATTAAGCATGAACATTTTGGAAAGATCGAACATGATGTCTCCAACAGACACAGGTTTGGCGAGTTTTAGATGTGTTTTTCTGGATTATATGGCTACCAGGTGTTAATCAAATATTTTCATGTAGACGAATGCGTCTGACAAGACAACTTTTGCACATCTACTTACCTCGTTGACGATTTCATTTTTGATGTTGATGTATTCCATGGTTTTCAGCAGTGAATCCCATGCCAACCCGGACGCGTAGAAGTACCAGAGCGGGTCTAGCAGGTAATGTTCCTGGAAGGGTTCCCTGAAATTCTGAAACACGTCCGCAAGTAACAGCAGGTTCGCTTTCAGATACACATCGTAGTAATCCCCAGTGTCTGGCAGTCACACGTTTGCTCCACCGCGAGGACTTTGCCGTATTCATCAGTGATATTGGATAGATTTAAGTGTGAGTAAAATGAGTGTTTCGGAGGAAGAGAAGTTTCATCGGTCCGCTACCAGCCATCGATGTACTCATAAGGATAAATCCAATTTCGTTTAAGTAAACAATTTCTTTCGTTTAGGCCTCGTCTAAATGAACAATTTTGGGCCAGTTGGTCCAATGGCGCCGACATAAACTGGAAGATGTTTATGAATCTGAAAGGTAAGTGAAAACGCCATGTACTTTTCAAAATCATTAGGGATGCTTTGGCTTTTGGTTCCGACAGACTTTAATACTTCTCTTACCCGCGATGGTTTAACGCCGTGACGATAAAGTGTCCATCGTACCTTCATGGATTATGAACAATCACTGGAATGAAATCTGGAACATTCAAACGGAGGTTGCATTGGTCATGTGACAGTGGTCTCTGACTTTCTTATCGCGTGACAAGGAACCGCCGATATGTCTTGCCGTTGTTGTTTTGTCGTCAGTGGAATCATCGGTGCTGAATTTTTTCGGAGGTTGATGATGCGATGGTACTCCGCCACGAGCTACTCATAGAACTAGACGACACAATCAGGAGCGCGATGATGGCGACAGAACGATGATAAGAGTTCATTTGCATTATTGCAGGTTTTGTATGCGATCGCGCACGGCACGTTCAGTTGCTCAAACTTGGTGAAACATCGATCAGAATCAGGATAAGGTGTATATTTTCTGTGGTTCTTGCGAACTGCAAGGTATTGTTTTCCTCGTTGGTCATCTGAATTGCTTGCGTTTTTTGGCAGTACCACGACGCGATGTGCTCCTACAGCTTTACCCGTGAAGAGAGACATTTTAGGCATCTGAGGCAGAAATGCACATTGTTATCGTGTTTGGTGTACTTGCAGCGGCACAGGCGGCTGATGCCTTTGATCCAGATGAAACGCGACGTACAGTAAATTAAGCTGATGTTGTGGGTGCACAATGTAATCTTTTTCCCGAGTTTTGTTTCTTCCTGTCCAAAGGCATTAATCTACAGATGGTTTTGCTCGTCTAGTTTTGGGATATCTTTGACTTCCGCGTCATACGGTACACGGGCTGCTTTGATGCTTTTTAAAATCTCCCGGGCTGTAGACGTCGTCAGACACCCTGGCAACCGCAGGGTCTTCAGCGACTGCCGCGTTGAGTTCATCCAATGCGTCATTCTATCTGGGCGTGTCGTTGGGTAATCCTGAAGTAAATCTCTCTAAGGCGGCGGATCAGTTGATGGCGTAAGATAAATTTTGTCCAGGGTTGAGCATCATGATAAAGAATTTTTATTCTATATTATGTTATATGCATTCTTTAATTGTTTGTCTCTTAACCTTTTTTCAAATTAGAGTACTGTGCTGAGGACAATGCGGTCATCAAAAAATGAAGCACAGGGCCTCAACCCTGCCTTTGGTGCGAAGTCGGTCTTCGTAGACACCTACAGGTGTGTCAGAACTGGATAGGACGAAACATTGGGCCGACCAAAATATTATTAAGAAAAGACTCCAAAAACCAACAAGGCTCTCTTGTGAACAAATTCTGTTCTCATGCTACCCATTTGGCTCTCGTCGCTTTGAGTTCCAGAGTCACAAAAACGTTGTTTCTCACGAGGTCGCGATGGCTTCCTCGAGGATATCTGGATTATGTAAAATGGCATCGGTGTTGTACACCTCGTCAGCGTAGAAGATCGCTGACATTTTCTATATTAGAGAATTACTATTAAAAGTAAACATAATGGATGAGAATTTGCACAAGAAACTCGATGAATTTATTTCACGATACCGTTTCAAGCAAAAGTCCGCGGAGTGCTATGATCTGAAGCAGATGACGTTCGTCGGATCTGAGCTCTCCGTGGTCTTGTGATGCTGCCGTTTGGCGACATCGACGTAATCGTTTCAAAACATTATCTTCGCCAGTGGTTAGGACGTTAGCGCGCTTTTGGTGATCAATGTTTGAGCCTGCGCTGCGGCTCTACACGCAGAAGCTGCAGAGAGATAAGATCGTGGGTAACGACATCTGTATCGATGACACCGTCACAGGTTTTCGTTATTCCTCGGACAGGTACATAGTCCAGATTGTGCTTCTCGAGTTTAAATGTCCGTTTGTGAGACACTTGGGAGTGATGCTCGAGTATTTCTAACCGCATGTGTTATCGGACCTGACCGTATATCCAATCGTGTGTCCAGGTCTGCTGAGCGACGCTGCGTTCGAAGCACTATTATAGTCAAATAAATTTCATACCACGGTACAGCAAAAAATGTCATCACCACGACTTTTGCCGTTATGTCCAAGCATACCTGTCCGTCTGTGTCATGATCACGACTTTCGCGAGGACTACGGAGACTCCGGCGTAGCAAAGATATTCCAATTACTTCAGCAGGGTCTGGACATGGAAGTGATACTATGCACGGCAAGCCATGCCAGCTAGCGGGTGTTTGTTGATTACGACATCGACATGATCTATCCGGAAACATCTTCACATACTTGCCGTTCTAGCCGATGACAGTACAGCAACATAATCTGCATTCTCATAAAAATTACCATGACGTAATCGTCCTGGCTATAATGCGTGTTCGTGAAAAAATGCTGACATACGTTTAACGCAAACAGGCATTTCTCTTTATCTATATTTTATGGTAGGCCTTTTTGAAACGGCTCACGGCATCGGAGCAGGATCGATCAGAAAATCGTCAATCGTTCTGAGCTCATCGATTTGATTAAAATCGATGATCGGTCTTATCTTATGTTCCTGCGGCGACTAAACTATGCAACAGCAGCCGAAGCTGAGGTACATGCATTATTAAGAATGCCATGTATTTAATGATGCTTTCTTAGTCCTACCTTAGATCCTGCAGTGATTCACCCACCACCCACAGTGGGTTCCTGTTTAAATCATGTATGATTCTTGTCATCTGATTGAGCTTGACAAGATCCAATATGGTATCATGAGTCGCCTGCAGATCAGTGTGGTCCAGATATTGTTTTACCACAACGACATGTAATAACCTAAACTCTTCAGCTCAATAGGGCGATGTTTGATGATATTTGTAAAGGTAATTAAAATCCACATCGATTTCTTCATCGTTGAGGTTTACTTTTTCAAAGGTCTTCACTGCTGAAAACATAAATCTTCGGTCCGTGGTGGCGCAGCGGGACCAATAGTTGTCTCGATACTTTTCTTGATCATTTATTGTTTCAGCAGATCGGGAGTTGCCTTTGGAGGGTTATCAAAATATCCCCCAGGAGGATAAAGAAATATGTCAGATGCAGATAAATGTATGCCGCTACAGCTGTGTCCAGGTCCACCTTTCCTTGCACGCTATAAAGGAGCACATGCATCAGTGCGTCCATGGCCATGTGGGGCTCAAACAAAGGTGGTCCTGAAACCACAGCGTGTGGTTCCTCGTCGGGAGCGTCCATCGGCCGATGTTAGAGCGACATTACTTCTATGATCGTGTCCAGGTCCTCGTACTCCAACCCGATGTATGTAAATTGTTTTATTTTGTCAATGGCATCGCGCAGCCGCCGGTTTCCTCGAAATCGCTCTCTCGACGCGACTTGTTCATGCACTCGTGGTCTTTCCGATGCGCGTTATCTCCTTCGTTTGTGCAAACTTAAGTCGCTTGACGTGGCCGTTTTTCACGATGGCACTGATTACCACTGGATGCAGCTACACGATTATGGCATGAAGGATCCTCTCGATGTCTCTGACTAACCGCGTCGATTCTATGTCGTTGCAAAGTTTAAACACGGCAATATAGTTGTCGATGGCGTGTAGAAGCTACCACATGTATCCCATGGAAAAGTAAGTTTAGCCTCATAGGGTTTCCATTGACGGTAAGCCTCTTCGATCGAGGATTTACACAGGTTCGTGGCCTGCTAATAAAGATCGATCACCATCTGGTGATTTTGGAGGTGTCTCTGAATCTTATTTGAAGATGTACTTCCCTCAAGCTAACTTCGGACGGACACTTGATCTCAAACCATCCTCCGATGTATGATGACGAGTTGGCCCACTGGCTTGCTTTGGACAGTTGCGTGAACGCGTAAAATGCAGGGAATGACGTGAAATACTCTGAAGAGTCATTATTGATAAATCCAGACCTGTTGGACGCTTTGGAGGTCAGCGAACGGTATCAAAACCACTTAAATTTTATCACAACGTTTGTCCACCTACAGTTTGTTAACGACGTCATCTCCATTGATGGGGGTTGACGACATGTAAATCGTATTGTAATACATGTTGAGGTCTCCTGTCGTGTATCCACCAGGGCGTGCCAGAGCATAAACGATCAGCTGCTTGTATCTCAAAGCATCATCCTGCTGTTGACGAATCGAAATCCTCCTCCGACATGGCCTGCGATGACACCATAGATTTTCCAGATGTGCAGATGTTACCGGGTGTCTACAATTTAGTCTGCGCCATCCTGGACACGTTCGACAACCGTACAACGTTCTCGTCCGGCGGTGGATAGCCCACGTCGGCCAGATTCGTGCCCGTTCATGTTGCGATCCCCCTGCATGGAATCTCCGACGCAATTTACTTTTTTGTCCAGTTCCTCTTACGAGGTTTTACTGAAGCTGCCCTATCTTATGATGGTTCCAAAGGAAGTGTAGGTCATAATTAAAATAAAAAGTTTAACCTCATTAATTTAGATTCGAAGACGAAGACGAAGACAAGAAATTTCCTGCACCATTTTTTGCTGCCGAATTGCCACTATATGATCGTGGGTCCGACAGGTCGAGGGCAGACTAACTTCCTCATGAACAACGTGCTCAATTACGACCGTGTGATCATTTATACGCTTACTCCGCATCAGGACAAATACACGATGCTGTCGGAGTTCGACCCATCGCTAACAAGATGCACTGGCGACACCATCTTTACCATCGCGGATCCGGATGAGATCCAGCCGGTGGAAGAACTAGTTTTGGACATGCACAACATTACCGCGATTGACGATATTAAAATCAACCAGGAAAACATATTGAAGATCTGCGAGCATTTTTCTTTGTCGCGAAACAAATACTGCAACAGTACATACTAGACGCAATGGTATTACGACGTGCCCATATATATGGTATGTTTTGTCCTGCTTTTGGGGTGGAGAACCGGGACATCGAAGCGATACCGCGCGACGACTGCAGCGGCCTCGCCGCGAACGAATTCAAAGACTTCTACGCCTCTGTAACGTCCGGAAGTTCCAAACACGATTTCATGACGTTTCATCGCGATGGAGAATCTGTACCTGAACTGTACCGAAAACGATTTGACGAATTTTAAGTTCCTGCCCTTTTATCTGCTCCGTCGCTATAACACCATATCATTTGAGAAAATCACCAGTAACCTTCAGCACTACGTCCTCAGATAATCTGGCGAGTAAAGAGATGCTTTGCGTCAGCGCGTCATCGAAGATAAAGTGGGCAAGTAGGCGTTTCATTGCGCCCAGGAACTGCTCAAACCCATCACAGAGGGGATTGCTAAATGAAAGGAAACAGCGCTTTCCAATTCAGCAACGATGGCAGCCAAAGAGGTCATGCTCCTGAAAAACCTGACTGATCTCGAAGAGCAGGTGATGCAAGCTTTCGGCAGGTGATGAAACATAAGGCTAAAAAGATCGACTTAGTCACGCTGCGAGGATTCTGCCGAGGATAAGGAGTTACTGGTGAGCGAAATCAATACACAGCATAGCTTCCCGCGATATAAAGCCGTGCATGAGCCACATCGTAGTTATCAGCGGTGTTGTGTATGTGGAGTTGTCAGAACAGTAATGAATGAAAGTATAAAATATGAGACAATCACATGTGCAACTATGTAGAATCGTGGGTGAATTTTTATACACGTTGTTTTCTTCGATTCTATCGGCACTACCTTGAGAGACCGGAGCCGCCTCTATCGTAGGAACGGCCATGGACAGAAAATCGCCAGTAAGAACATTGGGCTGGCAACTTCGTTGTCCGCGTCGCTCGCAGCACCCATACGCAAGCCATCCTGGGAAACATTGTCTCAGACGACGAAGTCTTCAATGGAGACCTCGCCGCATCATGCAATGCATGTCCTCGAACAAATAGCGACAAAACTGCCACTTACTGCTCAGTCAGAGCAGGTTCTTTGTGACCTAGACAGGAAAACTTCCAATGTTTACATGTTAGGAGCTGGTCACCTCATGCCTGGGTACGGCATGAAAAGATTATGGTGACCACGGTCTGATTTTAATGAAATCTTAACTTGTCTGATATTCATGTCCTCATCAATTCCAGGCAGTATACCAAACGAGAACTCGAGTGCTATTTGGCACCGCCATAAGAAAGTAGGTAGAGGCCATGCAGAAATACCAGGAGGTAGACACTGGTATATAGGTTACGCTGCAGGATTTCTCAGCACTGTATCCCATTTTTCCTTTCGATGTGCCCAAGCATTCTGAAGATCAGGTGGACTATTGGCGATCCTGGTGGGGAATACCAGTGTTACGTCCTGTTAACGTCATACCTATTCATGATGCTGAATGTGCTAAACGGAAAGATGAATGTAGTCATGTAACAGAGGAGCTTTTCGAGAAGACGATAATTGGTGTAACAGCTCAGATCACCAGCCATCTAACAACGGAGACCACGATTGTTGTAACAGCGGCAACCGCCGGTGGTGTGGCTGAAAAGAAACGTCTAAACCATTTCTCTATAGCATGCCCTAACCACAACGACAAAGTCGTCAGCAACTAAAAGCAAAAACTACCCGCAGCAGTGCTGCTAGGGGCGGCTCCAGAAATATTGTCACCGCAAGAGTTCCGTTTGTCGAAACCTTTGCTACAAAATTTTTGAGCAATGTATTATTTGCACTGGGACTTGCTGAAGCGTTAAAAACAGTCACTGAAACTGCACAAAAAGCTGTGATGGGCAATGGTATTTCCGGTGCTGCCCGAAACAGAGTATTCTGCCAGAAACACGCCCTGTAACCTCTTCAGGTGGCTATCGTAACAAAAGACAGAAAAAAGCAAATAATAGCAATTATTATAAATAAAAATCAACCATGTCTTATACTCCAGTGGGATTAACGTTGTCCCTGCAACAAAAGAAAAACGAGGATGAGTCAGCACTTTCGAAAAAATTGTATAGATGAAGGTAAGCTAGGCTGCACACTCAGGACCGGATAAGCTCAAGTTGACTTGCCGCGAAAATTTAACTGAGTCACCAAAGATACAGGCAACACAGTTGCCCACGCACCTATAGACAACTATGTTGTCCAACTGTTACATCGAGAGAGAGTAAGAGAGAATTAGAGCCAAACGTTAGCAATATCAGAGGTGTGTTTTCCAAGGATCGTTTGCCAGATCAGATCAAACCAGACGAGAACTGCATCATCAACCTTAAAAATTATTACGATAGATCTGGAACTCACTGGGTCGAAGTGGTGAAATATCCACCGCTGCGCGACGTGGAGTGCAATGAATCATTCGGTTTACCTCCTACTGACGAATTGATCTGATGCCTTAAAAACCAGTCAACCTGATGCAGTGTGACTCATGACAGATTCATGATGTCAACGACAGCACGTGTGAATGGTACCGGATCCGTTACATCCTGCAGTGGTACCATGGAACGTTTATGTAAAATCAGTTTTATCACTGCAAAATAGTAGATTGCATGAAGTACAGCACAATCATGAATTCAAGTGTCTCAAGTGCAGACCTAGAACTAGAACCTCATGGTAGTACTGTGGGGATTACCATGTATGGTTACACACAGAGCACATATGGTAGTATAGGAAAATGAGGGGCCTGGAACACTTTTTTCAGTACGTATCTATCAAGCAAAAATGGCCTTCTTGACCTTTTCTTCTTCATGTGTTTTTCTGCCTTACAAAATGGACAAGAAACTACATTGCTTTGCTGCGTGAAAACACAGTAAAAAGTTTCCCCAAACCCCTTTTTACATACTACTTGTGACATAAAGCGCTTTGTTCAAATTTAGATCATACCAACGAGAATAGCTGAGATATAAATAGAAAGTAGAGATACAATGATATGTGGAAATGAAACTCATATTTCAATGTGGTTGTTCTGGTGGTCCACCTTCGGTATAACAGTTATCCAGAGATGACTAGAAAGACTGAAGGTGTGATTACCTTGGAACAGAAGATTTTTCAAGTTTCTTTCTGTCACAGATACATAGACATTCCGGACTTAAATATAAATGGAACAATTCTTGGATATTGTTAAGTTATTCAGAACATTTATTGGAACACAACAACTATATTGCAATGACTATAACCCGTGCCAGTGTCAATATGTAAGAGAGAAACTGATACACAACTGAATAGCTGTGAAGGATCAAAATCGTGCAAGATAGACAGTGCGCAACAACGATTCAATGTCAACTAAATTTTATTCACAACTCGACACATTATCATGCTCGAAATAGCTCGTGCCAGATTAACGTTCATAACAGAAGAAGTATTAGCAGTCAAAAGTACAAATGTGTTTGAATATAAATATAATGTCATGGGAAAGTCTAAAGACCAGTTAACATAGAGTTTATCTGTTATTACAAAGTTGAGTTTTGATAGGATCCTCCATGCTGATATTTCAAAATGTCTACGAATAAATACTATTTGATATGTTTCCTTTATTCATCGTCATGACTGGCACTGTCATCAATAATAAACACAGTATTTGTTTCTTGCAATAAATGACCAGCAACTCTCACCACTTAAAATAATTATCATCAAGGCCTAAAGCAACCAGCTGTTGATCCATGAATAACTACTTTACGTAGTACGTTGTACATAATAATTGGACAAATAAAGATGATGCACTCAAATGCATGAATAAGTTACATCCTACTTAGCATGCTGAATGAAATATGTACTATTTTACGATAAACAATACAATTAGACATCAAAAGAATTATATAAGCCGTGTTAAAAGGTTATTTGTTACCTTTCTCAATATGCGTTTTTTCAGTTTAGACACTAACATCTTCTTTGAACGGTTCCCTTTACGATGTTTGTGATTCATAATTCCAGCAGCAAAATATAAAATGAAAAATAATTTCTGTCTGATGGTATAAGCCTTTTTTGTAAATAATATCATAAATTAGGTTCTCCACAATGAAACGTCATACTGAAGTTTTATGACACATATTCAGAAACGATATGACATTGTCCGTAAGTCTCTCGAGTGATAACCATATGTATGAAATGGTGGACACAGTATTGGATTTTAACCAGATGCTGGCTGCTAAAAATATCTCCCAAATTCTTGTGCAAAATGTTACTTAAATTTAAGGAAAGATCTGGAGAGTTAGGCTAATTTATAAACATACAAGTAACGTTTGAGATAGTAAAAGTTCATTGGCGAATAGTAGACGATAAATCCAGACCGATTCATAATCGCCTTAAAGGAAACAAAATGGGTGATTATTAAGTTTTCCTAATTATCGGATTTGTGCCGACCTGTTTACCTGTAAATTTCGCATCTTGAATCATTGAATACTTCCACTAAAACAATTTATCTTCATAACAAACATGACCTCTTACCGCATTCACTGTTAGAGGTGGATCTGTTTCGAATTGTGGTTTTACCATATTCACAAACCTCACACCACGATTGACCCCAAGTGGGCTGATATTTTCCAATTTCACATTCCGTACATGATATTGCTCCTGATGAGGAGCTGTAAGTTCCAGACCTGCAGTAATTGCAATTGGTATTCCCAGCATATGTCTTATACATCCCTGGTTCACACGGGTAACACGACTGCTGATCCGAATGATAGTAACTTCCAGGAGCACAGACTGTAAAAGATATAAACTATTATTAGTAACACGAACAAGAGAAACCCATATAGTTCAATGGGTGGTTAATATGAAAGGTCTGCAAGGCTTTAATTTTCAAATTGTCATATGGACAAATTGCCTTCATAGTATTAGATGTTTTTAAGACACAACTGACAGTGAGTGCACACGAGAATATTTTTTAATCCAGTATGATAACCTATTTATTATGTACTTTAGAGAAATGAAATCTAAACTAAAACTTTACTATAGTTTAAATTCTCAGTTTAGTCCAGAAATAAAATAATAGTTCAACCACTATCGTCAACACAGTTAATAATTGTTAAGTACTAGAAACTGGCGTTTTCATGTACATGCTGGTAAAATAATCTCAGCGTGATGATTTGCTGTGTCCACATGCAAAACTGGATAGAACTTTCTATTACAGACTTATGTAAGGATTGCATAAGTATAAAGGATGAAAAGGATTTTTATATTATTGATTTTGTTATAACAGATGAACAGTACTCTGTTTACATGACTATCTCTGAATATAATATCAACACTGATAAAAAGGTATTTAAATATCTCATCAAAACTTAGATCAGACCTGATCTTCATACGATCCTAGTTACTCGTTTCTGTGATATCAATATTTGCATTCTAGCTAGGTTTTTAGTTCATGTAACTCGATGATATTCAGACACTATATTTCATTACCTATTAGACATATGCTGCTTAATGACATCTCCCTTATCATAAATTCCTCAGACTCAAGTATTCATGCTTACCCCCGTTATATATTTCAGGCGACACAAATCATATTATATTGAACGGATGTCTGAGGACTATCAACATATATTCTTTTATGTCTGGTAAACATTCCTTTTTCTAAATTCTAGTGATTTAATCGTGCAACAAGAACGACATCATCCGTCACGTTTTCACTATGTTGTATTGCATAAGCGCCAGAAACCACACGGCCACACTCGACGTGCACGGGAAATCACTACCTAGACAGAGTTTAATATTCGTTACACAAATTACACGAAAGTTTTAAAGATGACAAATTATAAACTGAGGCTAAGACATCAAGCTCACAGGAAGGTTTGTAGCCCATAAATGTGTCTTCTTGTATATAATTAAATATATTAGACACTATCTACGTTAGGAAATGAATCACACAGAATGAACGGTAAATAGAACATTATATAGGAAACTGCGAATGTATGTATAGCAGTTGTAGAAACGGTCTGTTGAATTTGGCCACTTTTCGAATCGCAAAGCTAGGATTCTCTAGAATATTCAATCAGTTAGATGGTAAAATCTAACGAACGTCCTCGTGATGGTCTCAATGTCGCAACTGGATTAAAGGCGATTGATCCTACTATTGGGCTGATAACATGGTGACTGCGTACGAGTCCCCTGTCAGAGGAAGCTAATTTGTTAAAAGTAAGAACAGATATGTTCCTTGGACTGCTGCAAATGTATAGTAATTATGAAGTACAAGCGACTAGTTACTAGGCTTGAGCTTTTGAAAAACTTCATGTTAGAGATTAAGGCATGAAATCTGAAAGAAGCTTTGTAATCATATAGGGTAAAATAATTTACAAAATGCCAGAGAATGTAATTTATTGCGACAGATTAAGTCATCTCAATCATTCCAGTCACTTAATTGATTGATAATCACATGATCAGACTACGTAAACTGATGAACGTGAGGTGAATTTACGAAACGACGGCCGAGGTAGTATGCTAAATGACAAAATAGACAATGGTGCCTCTATAAAACCAAGTTATATAACAGACCATTCTTGAGTCTATTTTCGAAACAAAGAAAAAATAGAAGAAAATTTTGGAAATTTAGCAATTCTCTTTTGAAAGATTTAGAATCCAAAACGCTTGCTAAGCACCCAGTTCAAGAGTGCCAGAACAGATACATGTTTCCCCACAGCAAATTATAACTTGGAACTAGCTACAGCTTCTGCGATTAGACTCCCCATTAAGGACGAATTAATTTTGAAATACTTTCATTAAAAATAAGAGGAAAAACTATTTATTATGCTTCGTATAAGAAACGACAACATGCTCTACAGGAATATCAAATTACGAATGAGATTTCTCTTTTAGAAGAAGAATGCAATACAAAAGAGCCAGTTAGTGGCAATTCGTGCCCACATATTGGAAGGGGTTAGAGTAAGGTCTAGGGCAAAATGGATTGAAGATGGGGAAATGGTTTCAAAATATCTCTGTAATTTGGTAAATAGAAACTATAAATGATGATACCAAATTTAGTTAAACAAGATGGAACATGTGCACAAAATGAGCTAGAAATTTTAACAGAAACTAATTTGCATTATAAAAAAAATATATTCTTATCACAATGTAGACACCACTGAATTTTATAGATATCTCTAAATTAGCTTGTACACAAAGGAAATCAGTGAATGGCCCATTTACACTAACAGAAACAATAGCTAGTCTTAAAAACATGCCTAACTATAAAACACCAAGATCAGATGGTTTATAGTCGAGTTCTTTAAAGTCTTTTTGGTGAAATGTTGGTCAGTATTTTGTAAGAGCAATCAATTTGGCCTATAATAAGGTTGAACTATCCTCAGCTCAGAAAGAAGATGCTATGCTAAGTTTACCTAATGGGGATAAGCCAAAACAATTTTAAGATACTGGAGACCCGTTTACATACGTAATGTATCATATAAACGCGCATCAGCATGCATTGCAAATAGACTTAAACATACACTGTCATCAGTTGTAAGTGGTGATCAAACGGGCTTTATTAAGGGCGGATACATAGGAGAAAATATCTGTACTCTCTATGACCTTATGTTTTCTCGAAAGAATGCAACCTACCTGGACTTCTTCTTTGAACTGAGTTTCAGAAAGCATTTTATTTCGTTGCGTGGTCTTTTATTGATAAAGTTCGATATTTTTTAAATTTTAGCAAGGATGTTCAAGGCTGGATCTATCTCTTCTATAAAAATGAAATCTTGTGTAACTGTAAATGAACAATGTTCACCATGGTTTGAAATCAAGAAAGGATGTAGGAGGATGTAGACAAGGTGACCTTCTATCCTCATATATTTTTCTTTTACGTGCAGAGTATAAGTACAAATATCAAAGGAATTAAAAATAAAAATAAAAAAATAAATAAAAAAACCAACAAAAAAACAAACAACAGAATATAGTTTCAAAGCATGCATATAACACTGCTCACACCCTGGATGACTCCGAGAAATCTCTTAAGTCAGCTCTAGATTTTATCTACCAGTAGTCTCAATATTTCAGTGCTCAGTATAAATATTGAAACATTAAATGTGTATGATACGAAGTACAACTGGAAGTACTAAAACGTATTGCCAAGAATATCATTTATATTGGAATATATCTTATTTTATGCATCGAGGTATTACATTCTCAATAGAGTCAGATGATATGGAGAAGCTTGATATGAAAGCAAAATTAGGGAAGTTAAATATTTACTTTTTTGTGATCAAAATGATCACTTATCCATTCGGAAAAAATTGTAGTTGTGAAAAGCTTACGCTATCTAAGATTAGTCACCTATTTCTAAGTTTACCAAACCTACCTAAATCTAAGCTTCACGAGCTTGAGGTACTTTTTGACAAGTTTTTATGGAGTGGATGAAAAGATAAAGTAAAAAGGAAGGTTTTATGTAAAGAAAATGTTGGATATAAACATGTTTGTACATTGACTGAAACGCACCTGCGTGAGAAGACTTGTGGCCTCTAAGAAAAATGGAAAGAGATTTTGACAACTTCCACATCAAATATAAAGTGTATTTCACATTTGGTATATACTTTATGACATAGGTGAGAAACACTTTGAATGTATTCTGGACTGATGCATTTGCAGCATCTATCGAATTACATAATAAAGTTACTGTAGAGAACTCAGACGATTTTCGTAAAACTCCATTATGGATGAATCATAATTTTAAAGTTAGCAATTCCAGCGTTATTTAAATGCACTGGGTGAAAAACGGCATGTTGCATGCAAACGATTGAGTTCATATATTATATATAGACGATTATTTTAATAAGTTTGAAATGCACTTCAGCATCCTAGAATTTCAAGGCAAGCTCATGGCCATTCAGTGTTTTTCCAATAAACTTAATATAAACATTCGTTCAAATATATATGGTCCATTGTTACATAAAGCTGTAAGTTTGCTCAATAACGATTAAAGGGAAGTAAATGTATATATAAAAATTAAAAGTTAACATTTCTAGGCCAACATCAGTATTAAAATGGAATCAAAAATATGATTTTATACATGAGAGTGACTGGAAGGAATAGTTTCCTTGCATTTTAAAATAGCTAAGCGTCCGAAACTGAGATGGTTTCATACTAAAATAATGCATATAATTTTACCAACAAATATGTTTTAACAAAATTGGAAAAGTCCCTACAAGCATGTGCTCTTTATGAAATGACTCTTCAAAGACTTTAGCTGATCGTTTTTGGAACCGTTCAAAAATTGAGTCAATTTGAAATGGTTTTATTGGGTGGATAAGAAGTACGTATAATCATTTGAACAATTTTCAAGTTTCAAAACTAGAATTTATTCTTGGTATAATAAATCAAAACAAAAGAGATAAAGTTATCAAACTCCTTTTGTTGCACCTGAAATCATAAATATATAAATGTAGATTTAACAATGAAACACTTAGCCCATTTAAAAAGAAGCGAAATTATATTATATGTCAGAAAAATATTATGAATATATCAACATGGAAAAAGTTTGATGAAAAATGGCAACTGCAAAAACATCTCTTTGAGAGATTCGTACAATATTTGCAGATCACAACTACGATTGTAACTAAGCTCAGATATGACAATATATGATATTAAGAATGCGTGCAGTGACGGTGTAATGACCTCATTTATTTTGTTGTTGGGTCTATAAGATTTGAAAAATGTAGTAGCTATATAATACACACATCTGCAAGGCAGAGTAATTGCAAAAGTGTTAATGAAATAAATTGCTCAAGCAATATTTATCTCAAAATATATGTATTGGTTTTATTGGGAGATTGATAATAAGAGAAAATAATCACTGAAGGCGATAATAGAATGTAAATATTGCCAAAATGAATAAGGAAACCAGTGACTAAATATAACTTGTCATATAAGTGAATGTTGAATCTAGTAGTTACATGCAAATGTGCATGGGTCTCTCTCTCTCTCTCTCTCTCTCTCTCTCTCTCTCTCTCTATATATATATATATATGTATATGTATCTTCTCTCTCTCTCTCTCTCTCTCTCTCATAGCCAATATTAATTTCTGTTTCGGGTTTAGTGTTAGAATATAAGTCTAGTGTGAGTCATTATTCCCTGTTAAGTACTGTGCACCTATACCGAATTTTGAGGTATTCAGTGGGATGGTTCCCTGACCTATGGCTTCCTATACAAAAAATATATCCCTATTGACGTAAGAAAAGAAAATCTTTCTGTCTCTGTCTGTCTCTCTGTCTGTCTCTCTCTATATATACATTGAATATAATGCTATGTTAATCCGCCGCCAGCTATATATTTTATGACAATACTAGCTGCATAAAATGAAAAGAGCTAAAGTTATGTTAAACCTTTTCCTACACAAAGAACGAAGCAAGTTAGCCAACGGTTCTCAACTAGAAAAGAATTCAAACATATTGCTAAACCTATGGCAATTATAAATAAATAATAAAAATATTCATAGATTCCTTTAAAATACATTTCAAGTAGTAAAAGTGGCTCGGTAGCAACCGTCTAGAATTTAATGCAGTGTTCTGTGACACTGAACCATATTTAAAGAGCGTCCGGAGAAACATTCAAAATTATGACTCGACAAACCTACAAATAGTTGGCAGATCGAGCAGAGGGTATATATATTTTGGTCCAACAAGAAAAGAGCTGAAAATACACTGAAAAAATGCGTAATGGATAATGTTATTATGCTTGTTATCAATAAATTTCATACTAGATTTGGGCAGAAAATTAGCAAAAATATAAATTGGAAATCTCACGGGACTGAACATTTAATACGGTATGTAGGTATGAAGTGCTCAGATGGGTTTCATAATAAATTTGCCTGAATGAATTAAAAATAAAACAGACTGCATAAACGTAGAAAATAAAGAGGTAAGTGTTATTTTGCGATACAGTGTATCAAATACATCAAGTGATCAAGTAGATGGGGTATAAACATACGTATTTACATGGATATAGACACTAGTTTGACAGATGTCCAGTAAAGAAAAAGTGTAATTAAAATTGGAAGTGACATAGAGCGCCATTGATTGAAATTACAACACACCAATGTGAATAATTGAGTTAGAAATAGAAAGTAGAAATACAGTGATATGAGGAAATGATAATCATATTTCAATGTGGTTGTCCTGATATTCCACCTTCGGTGCATCTGTAATCCGGAGACAAATACAAAGATGGACGGAATGTTTACCTTGCAATTGAAGATTTGTCAAGTTTGTTTCTGTCAGACATACATAGACATTACATAAATAAATATAAATGGAATTAATTAACCAGAAAAAAATATTAGCACACCTATGTTGCAACGTAAATTACCCGTGTCAGAGCCAATATGTAACAGTTAAACTGATACACAACTAAATAGTTGTGATGGAGCAAAGCCGTGCAGCTAGAAAGTGTGCACCATTGATTCAGCGTAAAGTGAATTTTATTACTAACTCGACACATTATCATGCCAGAGACGATGAATGCCAGATATAAGTATTCGAGATGTATATTCTTGGACAGGAAAAGTTGCTAGAAACATTCCAAGTGGTTCTTTTTGTATGGCATGCCAATATGTAAGAGATATAAATCAATAGTTTACAGACGTACGATGACTACTCAATATTGTTTGACTCTTTGGGCATGTCTGTCAAACTTGTGTATGAAAATTTGAGACAGTAAACTGCAAAACCTGTGATATTCAAAGACAAAGATGAAACCCAATTCAAATCAACCAAGATGTATGACATCTGTTAGCAGAAAATAATTAAATTAATCCTAAGTGATAACGATAACGTAAAGGGCAAATATGTATAGGGTTTGCTCGTAATGAGTGCAATTTAAATTATGAATTACCCAAAATATATTACACTATTAATTCATTACTTGTCAGGTTATGAAAGTCATAGTTTCTTTAAGGCATGGATTGAAAATGATCCAGATCAAGACAAGAAATATATTTAATTCAGCAAGGATTTCATAGCGACAGGTTCATAACAGAAGGATAAGAATTACAGTGAAAACGATAATTGTGTTTGAATATATATTTGATATCATGGGACAGTCTGGAGAATAACTAACAGAGAATTTATCTTTTATTACAAAGTTGAGTTTTGGTAAGATCATCTATGCTGATATTTCAAAATGTCTACGGATACATATTATTTGCTTTCTTTCATTTATTCATCGTCATGATTGCCACAGTCATCAATAATAAAGGATATATTTGTTTCTTGATATACAATGACCAGTAGATCCAACCATTTAACGAAGTTATAATTAAAGTCTTAAACAACCAGCTGTTTAATCCACGAATAACCAATTTATGTTGTAGGATGTGCACAAAAATTGAACAGATAAAGATGATGTAATAAAAAAGTTCTCGTATTGAGTCTCCATCACATTCAGTTGAGTTTATAGTGTTTCTACAACTATCCACTCAGCAGATCATCATGCTTTGATGCTCGTTTAGGTACGTTTAACAATATTTCAAACATATTTAATTTTAAAATATTACTTACCAAATCATCCGAAACAAAATAAATATCTATTTTGAGCATCTACAAGCTAATTTCAGTTGATGCAAAAGACAATACCTTGTTGACCAATGACATGCAATCTGTTACAGTATATGCTTCTTAAATCAAGCAGATGCAATGAGTATCAGCGTACAACTGTTCCCACTTAATTTGTTTATCTTTTGTAAATTTAACAAGCATGCGGACGAAAATAGGACACGATGTGATAAAAATAATTTGGCACGCCTTACGTCACACGATACAATTAAACTTTCAATGCATGCATGAATACGTTACATGCTACTTCTCATACTGAATGAAAATATAATAATTGATGATAAATAATACAATTAGAAAACAAAATAGTTACATAAGCTGTGTTGAAAGGTTATTTATTTTCTTTACCACTATGCCTATTTTCAATCTGGATTCACCAAAATTAACCATGTTAAGGATATGATAAGACATGACCGGCCTCGTGCAGAAGACCTGTAATAGGCAACATCTAATAATGTTTTAAATCTAGGGTAAACAAAGCGACTATCTAGAAAAGGAATAATACCATTCAAAAACCGAAAAAGGTGCGGGAAGGGTTTCCTGGCCATAATAATAATCTAGACTGCTCCGGGTTACTGCTTGACAATATCATGTTCTTTGAATGGTGGTTCCGTTTATGATGTTTGTGATTTATAATTCCACCAGCGCAATATACCAGAAAAAAAATTATATTAGACAGTAGAAACGTTTTTATACATAATATCATAACTTCGGTTCCTCACAATGAAACTTTATACTGGAGTTTTATGGTACATACTCAGCAACGATATGGGATTGTCCGTAATTCTTCCCAGTGGTATTTATGTATCAAATGGCAGACACCGTATTGGGTTTTAACCAGATTCTGGCTGCTAAAAATATCTTCCAAATTCTTGAGCAAAATGTTAATCAAAATTGAGGTACAGTTCTTCAGAGTTAGGCTAATTGATAAACATACAAGTAATGTCTGAGATAGGAAAAGTTCATAGGTGAATAGTAGACGATGAATTCAGACCAATTCATAATCACCTTGAAGGAAACAAAATGGGTGGTTATTAACGTTTCCTACATTATCGGACTAGATTCGACCAGTTTACCTGTAAATTTCGCATCTTGAATCATTGGATTCTTCCACTAAGACGATTTAACTTCATAACAAACATGACTTCTTACCGCATTCACTGTTAGAGGTGGATCCGTTTCGAATTGTGGTTTTACCATATTCACAAATCTCACACCACGATTCACCCCTATTGGGTTGATATTTTCCAGTTTCACATTCGGTGCATGATATTGCTCCTGATGAGGAGCTGTAAGTTCCAGGCTTGCAGTGACTGCAGTTGGTATTCCCAGCATATGTCTTATACGTCCCTGGTACACACAGGAAACACAGTTGCTGGTACGACTGATAGTAGCTTCCAGGAGCACAGTCTGTAAAAAGTAAAAGCTATTATTAGTAATACAAACGTTTACGAGAGAAGTCCACGTTGTTCGATGGGTTGATATTATGAAAGGAATATTTGACTTTTGTTTTCAAATTTTCAAATGGACCAGTTGTCTTCGCAGTACTGGATGATTTTAAGACTCCGTCGACAACAAGAATGTGTCAACGTGAATATTTTCCAGGCCCAATAAACTATTTATTATATAACTTAAGAAATGAAAACTAAACTAAAACAATTGCTATAGCATAAATGCTCATTTTCGTCCAGGAAGAAAATAACAGTTCAACCACTATCGTCAACACAGCTAATAATTGTTTAAGTACTAGATATTGGCGTTTTACATGTACATGTTGGTAAAATAAAACCAATTGCAGCTTGATAATTTGCTGTATACGCATGCAAAACTGGATATAATTACTTTGTGTTACAGACTTCCGTAATTACTGCATAGGTATACATGATGAAAAGGATTTTTATCTTTTGGATTTTGCTAGAACAGTTTTACAGGATATTGTTTCAGGAATATGTTCCACATTATTATTATCAGATTTTTGTTCAGCTTTATCTCGAGTTAATGAATGACAAACACGTATATCTCATTTCTTTGAATATAATATCAACACTGATTAAAAATGGTACCGTAATATCTCAGAAATAGCTAGATTCAGAGCTGATCTTAATACAGACGCAGATACTTCTTCCTGAGAGATCAATATGTATCTCCTAGATAGGACATTACGACATAGAACACTATGACCTGTTGAATTATGCCAGCACAGTTGCTTAATGATATCGCCTTTATCCAAAATCTCCTCCGTCTTAAGCAGTCATGTTTAACCCCGTTAAATATTTCAGACGACACACATCATGTTATATCGAACGGATGTCTCATGACTATTTTTAACATCTATTTTTTATATCGAGTAAAGATTACTTTTCCTAAGTGTCTTTAATAGATTATTGCTTACCGAAGCATCAGAAAAATAAATATTCATTTTGAGCTTTTACAAGATAATTTATGTTGATGCCAACGTGAATACATTGTTGGCCAATAACATGCAACGTATTACAGCATGTGCAGATGCAGTGATTATCAGTATACAAATGACTCACCCTTACGTTACTAATTTCTGTGTCGTTTTGTGATGAAAGAAATTCTTAATCACATCTGTAAACTGTTGTACCAATTAAAATTACTGGGATCAATAAAAAATTGACAGACCTTCTGAAATCACTATTCTTGTTCTTTCTATTGCTGCGCTATAAAACCACTTTCGATTATCTACAGCATTTAAACACATTTGTAGCAGATAATGTAAGAATTAAGCACAACATTTTTGTGAGAAAACAATACTTAAGAAAATCATAAAGAGAACGGTAACCCAATTATAAAATATGGATGTCCTGATTGTTACGATTGCAATTAAAATACAAACACCCAAAATAAATTCTGCTATTCATCCATAACTTCTCAGGTCATGACAGTCATCTTTTATCTAGGCCCTTTTTAAAAATTATGAAGATGAAGACGTAAATAGTCTGAATAAAGACAGAAAATATCTTTCATTTAGCAAGGATTTTACACAAACAGGTTCATGAATGAAGGATTAGAAATAGTTAAAAGGACAATTATGTTGTATCTAGATTTAGTTTTACGCGACAGTCTGTAAAACAGCTAGCAGCTAGTTAATCGTTTATGACAGACGTTTAAGAATATGACAAATATATTTGATTTGAGATTATTGTTTTGAATAATTACCTAAGCATCCGAAACAAAATAAATTTACATTTTTGTAAGAATCTACAAGTTCATTTCTGTTGATGCGAAAATGAATAACTTGATGAACGCCAGCTAATATAAGCCATACAATATGCAGTTTGGTGAAAATATAAAGCACATAAAATGTAGAAATAGATTTCACAATGATGACAAATTCAGATTAATTAAACTGGCATGAAATAGGATTTTAAATCATTGACAAAAACTAGATTCCCCAATCAGAAATCAGATTTCAACTGTCTTCTGCCATGGATAATTATTAAAAAAAAATAATCATGAAGTTTTAAGTAAAGATCCTTTAGACATAAATCAATTCATTTCATGTGAATATTATTACCTATACGATCCCGTGGAACAATAAAAAATGCTTTTGTTGGCGAAATACTATAAAAATAAGATAGCCAGGTCGAAATAGGATAAGGTTTCTTTTGAAGTGAAAATTTAAAAAATAAGTTGCATCAATCAATATTGTCTAATATACTGTATATACTCCATTAATGATACCTATTGTGCCAATTCTGTTTAAAGCCAAAAACGTAGGCAAATCAAAGCGACCAGTACAAATTTAATTAGGAATATTGTTGCATTGATTGATTTATATTTCCTTTCGACCTGTTGAAGTTGTGTCCTTCAGAAGATGTTTCTCTAAAGCAACAAAATGTTTACATGTTAGGATACATATGGGGGCAAAACCAAATTATATATATATATATATATATATATATATATATATATATATATATATATATATATATATATATAATCCTTGTCGTATATTAAAATTATTTTACATCGGTGACACAAACATTGGAAAGAAAGCTGAAAGGAAATATAAACCTGATCATCATCAGAATATCCTAATAAAAAGAAAAAGACATATTAGTAATATCAAATCTGTGGAGCGCAAACAGCGCAATTTTCCAAAGTTGCTATGGAATAACACTGAAGTTTATCTTAAGTCAGCTGACCTGGATATAAGCTCATAAGTTTCGCAAGGATCAAATTAGATTTTTCTCTAATTCCCAAAGTGATCGTAATATATTTCATGTTAATATTACTCTCTACATATTTTTGTAACTTATAGATCAAGTATTAATTGCATTCTTTGTTCTTACATATTTTGGTTCTGTATGCATTCTACCCAAATTTGGAAGTACCACTTTGAAAGACAACGTGAAAATTCTAGGAATTGCTATCTGTTGCTATTAGGAGGCTTTATATTGCGAAAAGGACACTATGACTTCAATATTTCCAATCAGTAGTTTCAATTGGTGATGAAGCTTTATATAACATTATTTGTAACCTATATTTTTAAAGAAGAAAATTAGAAAAGGATAATTTTGTATTGAAACTGTGCATTTTAAGTTGTGTCAGGTGAATTGATACATAATGGAACTGTCAAACAAATTTGGGCGTTGCATGCACATGGTCTTTATTGTGTAACAGGGGCAATTCTTTACAAAACCTAAATAGGGCTTTCTCCGCTTAATGGAAAAAAAGGGCTGATGCACACCAGCGAAGTTAGTGGACGAAGGGAGGGAGTGAAGCCTTCAGGTATTCCCCAAGTATTTCATTTATTCTAACCCAGGTTCGTTTCTAATAAAAGAGTATTCGGTGAAATAATCTAGTTATTGGAGAGAGAGAAAGTAAGATAGAGAGTTCTAAAAGTAGAACGAGAGAGAGAAGAAAAAGAAAGATAGCTCATTTCACTAAAGTGAAATTATTCCTTAATGAAATCAAGAAGCGAAGATGAAATTCCAATGAAAATAATAAGGTTTATTTAAAGTAAATAATTGTAAAATAAGCAGTTACAAACGAAGGATATATTTTAGGTGGATGGAGACTAAATTTAAGAAGGAAATTAGGAAAGTATGAAATAATCTGATAAATGACGCAATTAATAGGGTCAAGCTGACTTACTTACCATTTTGTACGCCACAACAAACCAGACGATTATATCGTCTCGATGAAGTAACTCTTTAGACACACAAGTCTGGTATAACGCTAAACAATGTTGACTGTACTATGCTTCAACAACCGCAAACAGCGATTCCGCCCAGCTCGACGCTGGACGGGTCGAAAAGCAAATATAAAATGAAATTCATACACGCGCCGCTACCGCTCTATCCGACATGCGCAGAGAGTGGACGAGTGCGCTGACCAGTAAAAATGGTCTGACATAAACAGAGCGTAAGTAAACACTTCATGTAGAAAAGAGGGGGGGGGGTGTAACTTTGAGTTTCTGCGTAAAAAAGTCCTAAATTAGCCACATCGTATATTAAAGAACCACTTAAAGTAAATTACACATTAAATTTCCCTCCACCATCACAATTGTGATAGCAAACTCATGTAGTCAGACACGTAGGTCATAATAATACCACGGAGTATGACACGGAGGGTTTAGAATAGAACATAACAAACTATATAAATGAAAAATATTTTGATGTTAGAAAAAGATTTACCTGACGATACGGTATCAATAACCATTGCAGAATATACCCATATAAGGTAGATCAACAACATTGTTGAACCGTCTATTTGATACTTTAACAGCGCACAAAGTTAGGCTTTCAACACGGAAGTTTTGTTTCTCTTTCATAAGTGTATAATGCACTTTTTAATTAAGGATACTTACTTTTGTCCCATATATTTTCTATCAGTAAAAAGTATCAACGCTGGCGGTATCATGAACTTACATCTAAAATCCGATGCAACATATAAATTCTATGATATCATTTACTGGAAATAAATTAAAAATAAATAAAAAACAAATAATATACGTAAATTATGACCAGACAAGATGAACAATAATAGTCAGCAAGAACACATCCAGAAATTTATTTTGATTTTATTTGTAATCTTTATCGTTGACCAGTAGGAGCTATATATGAACATTATTTTTACTTTCTTTTAAAATATTTCTCCCTCCAACAGTCCTAAGGAGAATAATTGGGTGGGTAATTGGGTTATGAGATTGCCTGTTACATCTTGCTCATCGTTACGACTATGACCTTCTGCTGACTCAACGACTGCTTACATTCACTGACATTGGTATGAAAGCTTCCCAAATCCTAGTTCTCAACAACATAAGCAAAATATCTAACATAGCTTCCGATATGATATGCCGTGATTAATTGAATGGTTTCATAATATTGGACCAGGAATCGAAGCTCAAGTCCATAGCGATATTGAAACGCATAGAAACGTGTTTGTACTTGTCTTTAAATAGACATTTTACATTACCGATGTGATAGGTTTGGTTTGTGCTCCAGTTTAAGGATACACTCACTGTACAAGCCTTTACGTAAAGCACAAATAATCGAATTAGGACACTCATATGAACGTCATGAATAAAATGGAAAGACGTGATGACGGAAGAGCAACAAACCGACGGAACGCATTTAACATACCCTGGTGAAAAACGGGAGAAATGAAAAGTATTAATACGGTTATATTTAATCCTTGAGGTGTCATTTGTATGTCCTTAATACGTCGTTTGCTGTGCTACCACATTTTCTTCCATATGAACCTTAGTTCTGCTCTTATGTTCATTGTACAGCCCTCATCAAAGCTCAGTTTTATGTCACTAATGTCTAACTTATTCGATTTTGATGTCTCAGATGCCAAATGAAATGTGTTTTGAAAGAATTTGATATTGGACTTACACGAATAACTCTCTCCTTTCCAACCGGGACATTAAAACATGAATAGCTAACAGACAGTCTGTTTAGATCGTATGTAGTTTTTCTTATAGTTTGAAACGGCAGATTTAACACATTAATGGCTACAGCATGCCGCGAAATTGGGAGCTATGTGTCGTTCACCAGGACAAACGAAGACAACCCACCCTGACTGGTTTAGGCGAGTGTCGAACATTCAGTTCTTCCTGCTGAGTACTGTGGCTGCCTAAGCAGATATTTAGTTGCATTGAGTTCTTACACAAGCGGGGGAGTTTACTGATTGTAATAAACGGAGCTTTAGATATTACCAATTATCAGATTAATGATTGAATTGCTTTCTTTAATGTCATTTGTTATTTAATAATAGTTTAAGTAAGCGACCTATACGATTCATTAATTACAATACAGCAGTATGGTTGTGAGAGGGAGATAAGACAAACCTGAAAGTGGCCTCGTGATTAGAGTGTCCGCCTCGGATGCGGAGGTCGTGGGTTCGATCCCCAGCCGAGTCATACCAAAGCCTTACAAAAAAGGTAATAACATCTGCCTCGCTTGGCGCTCAGCATCAAGAAGTTAATGTTAGGACTGGTCGGCCTGGTGTCAGGATAATGTGACTGGGCGGACATGATGTTACAAGTCTGTTGCATGATGCTCCAGTGCTAGACATCACTATAAACTGTCACACTGCAGACATCGTAGCGATATGACTGAAAAATTGTTAAACCTACGTTAAAAATCCAAATTACATACACACACATGCGTATATAACGCATTTGTTATTTGGCATATATTATGCATGTGCCTTAACCTTGAAAGGTAATCGTGATCCTGAAATTATCATGAAGGTTTTATCCGTCTCATATCTTAAAAATTAGTTGTTTTTATTCGTCTTACAACAAGAAATTTTAAAGCCATACTCACAGAAATCGTAAGGTATCAATAGTGGTACGTTTTGAAATGTGTGGTAACTGAACAAAAAAAAATGCAAAATGCATCTACACATTCATTGGCGTCATAAACAAGTTTACTTTATTCGTTTGCCTTCAAAGATGTATATTATGTTATGCCTCTAACGTTGGCCACTATTTTGTTCATGATGATGTAATATAGTTTGGTTTTTGACCTGGTTGAGGATTCACGTTTCCATGAAAACAGACGGGTACTTTCGAGGAAGAATTTAATTGATTCGGTGAAAATAGGTTAGATGAGAATAGAAGAGGTGTGAAACTCCCTTACGATTGCATCATTTGATTGTAGACTATGTGAGAAACTACCTATATATGAAATAATTACTATTAATAACCGTCTACATGCATGGTTTTCTGCCTCTGTATCATAATGAAAACAACCAATTATTAATCATAATTGTTATAGTGTCATTAGGGTGGATCGCATAATGTCATTTCATGCCTAAGTTAATACAGAGACGGAGTTCTCCTAAATGGTGTACTGTAAGCGTGTGTGTCACGCTACCCACGGTCCACTATGTAGAAACCTTACACAACGTTACCTCTTCTTGCAAGAGGTGTGGGTTGGCGGATTGTACCTTCTTTCAAGGTGTCCGCTTAATCCGGTTCTGTTATCTAGAGATTTACCGCCCTCGATGTTATTGCCTGGTTCGAGTAAATATAAATATAAGTGGTGAAACTTATAGGTGCAATAGATAGAAATCTGAGCAGATATATAGAACAAAGCAACATGAGCCCCTGTAGATGTAAACAATTTCATCAATTACATAAAACAACTGTGAGAATTCATTACATCAGGAATATACTCTGCTTTTAGAAATAAACTTTTCACCGAATTACAAAGAACACAAATATATTTAAGTAAAGTAGCTGATCTGTTTTACTGATAGATTTAGTTCATCATAGGATTGAGTGAACAATCGAAGTCAATGCCTTGTACGATTGCATAACCTGTTCCTTCGGTTCAGTCCACTTCCACTCTAGCTGTTCCTTCGACTTTTGTCGGTCTTGCATCTTTCGATCCTCACTCTGTGCGTAGCACGTAGATTCACATATATCTGGGTCTGAGGATAAGTACGTCGCACTGTACTTCTCAGAATAATACATCGCAGAATTAATACATCGCACCATACGTCGCAGGAGCTATTTTCTCCGTTAAAAAAATTAGAGACAACCTAAATTTTCTGTTGTTTATGATAACAGGGGCTTGCATTATTCCCAATCTCGTTATCAGATCTTACTATCGGTACTAAACAGATGCTAAAGCTATTAGTCGGCTCAATATGTCCTATAATGACCCTCGTTACTTTGTCTGTATTTATATTCACACAATCAGTACGACACCTAGGTGTTACTCTGGACAGTACTCGCACATTGCACCAACATCTCATTAACATATGCAAGGCTGCATACCTTTAGCTGAGACGCATCAGCTCAATTCGCAAGTATCTTTCAGTTGATGCCACTAAAACACTTGTGTGTTCATTAGTACTTTCAAGACTGGACTATTTTAACTCAGTTCTGTCTGGTTCATCTCAATATTTGCTCCAGAAACTTTAAAAAGTTCAAAACACAGCTGCTCGGGTCATACTTAGAGCACCACGATCAGAGCACACCTCCCCGCTGCTCTGTACCCTACACTGGCTATCCATTCGATCCAAAATCAAACACAAAATTTGTTCTCTGTGCTACTTTTCACTGTCGGACTCTAGTCCAACATACCTATCCGACCTCACCCATGTGTAGACATCAGCACGATACTTCCGTTCCTCTTCTGACAATCATATACTCATTATTCCCACTATGAAAACAAAGTCATATGGACAGCGTTCTTTTGCATACCAGGGCCCAGCAACATGGAATGAATTGCCCACTGAACTTAGACACAAAGACACAGTGATCCCATTAAAGAGTTCTCTAAAGTCACTTAGTTCGACTGTAAGAACAAACTTAAAGACCTAATAATGTTTCCTATTTTTCATATTCTCAGCATGTTTTTTTTATATTTTCTAATTTCGTGGTGTTTGTTTTTGTAATCATATCATTATATGTTTTTTATGTTATAGGTGTTGTCTAATGTTATAAAGCGCTTCGAGCTTCTAATGGTTAAGCGCTTTACAAAGTCCTCATTATTATTATTATTATTATTCATCACGCATTTACATCACACGTTAACACCACACGAGGCATAACGGTTCCGAGCCAGCCTCAATTTACACAAGTGAATAAAGGAGATACATTACATGCCTTACTACGTCATTTCAGTCAATACACACTCTCTCTTAATCATACGTGAAATCTTCTAAATTCGGTGAATTCACACGGATTCTCGTAACTCATATTAACTAATGTAATGCATGAAATCCTTAGAACCTAATTATTATGCAAACAAGACAACAAATTCAAACAATTCGTCAAACTTATCTAAAGATTAATATACGACTTCCTATGCATAAACTCAACACATTTCTACTTCATAAAGCAAATTGTTGTACGAATGTAGCAAATAGATTCATGCAAATATAAGTAAATAAATTCAGCAAAGCATTATATATGGCATCAATAAATTACATGGAATTGTCACAACTACCTTTGCTTTCAAAGTTCCTCGTTTCTGTCGTCAAATTTGTTCGCCTGTTTTCCCTCAACAACAGTCCTCTTGGACAACAGTTTTACGAGAGAATTTCTCCCAAATTAAACTTGTTTTTCTCTTGCAGGAAAGCTTAGACTGGTTACAATTTTCGAGTGGGCGATATTTAAACTAGGAAATTTAGTGTGGGAAACACGCCCCTTACTTAGGGTAACCAATCGGGATTAAGTATATTTGCCTCCTTTTTCCAGAGGCGCCAAATCTAGGGTCAATTTGACCTTCTACGTTGCAACTAGTGGTCACTGGAAATTCTCAATTTGTGACAGTTTTACCATGAAATCAAAGTTTACCGTGTAACTAATAGTCCGTCTGGCTCTGTATAAACAAATGCTTAATTAAGATTAAAATTCTCCCCTCGAAAAGACATTACCGATCATATCAGTATGGCGATTTGATACGCGCCTGACCCCATAAATCTAATGAATTGTTATCTGGTCTCAAACTAATGTGTTCTTCATAGATCGCCAGAAATTTGCCCCTGCACAGGTACGTTCCTTGTCATAACTGTTTACCAATTGATCGATGAACATATTAGCATGCTTACCTTTCCTAAAGTATATCTTTCGCGAATGAAAGTTCCTTGTTCGTTATACTGATCACCAGCGTCAATTGACTGTTTGTTATTATATGTCTTCCGTTGTTTTGACTACAATTTATATTAACATGAGTTACTAGAGCTTCAGACAAAATGAAAAGGTCTCTGGAAGACATTTTTCTTTGCATGTTTCGCTTGTTGTGGATAGTTGTAGTGGTTTGTATCATGCACACCAAATGCAAATCTTTCAAAAATTGTAATAAAGTTTGAGGGCTATACAAGAAAGAAGAATTTGATGGTTTTCATTACTTATAGTGACCTTGAGGTTAATAATATCCCAAGGAACATTTGTCTTATAAAGGAAGACTGAAAAGATAAGCTGAAGGCATTATCAGTGAAATCATGACCAATTCATGAGATGTATTACTGATGGACACCAGTATAAGTCACGTTTTTTGATTTATCGATTCATCAATTCACATTTCCAAATTGCAAAACCTCAATCCTAAGAAACTGTTTTACCAATCAAATGTTTTCGCTCACAGACAGCTAACATACTTGGACGGGAAAATCAATCAAGGTCATCAGACCATAAACTCCTATCGGTTTATGTCTGATTCCGTTTATTTCAGAGCTTGTTCTGTAATCCGATTGATCTGAAAGAGAACTTGATTATTTTGCTGATTCGAGTATAAAACGATATTAAGATAGTGAGAAGCGGAAACTAGTAAGGCCAAAGAAAAGTCAACTCATATCTTGCCGTTCTGTAAAATAATAAACACAAAATCAACATGAGCTCATTTACACATGAACTTCATGCAGCCTCTAGCTCATGTACACTTCCATTGGAAGAAAAATGAAAACGTTATATTATATTCCTCGATCTTGAAAATGAAATGTTCGTCCCTGAAAAGGGAGTCAAAGTCATGAACGAATAATACATACTTCTATAATTTCAGAATAGATGCAACAACAACTACTGTTTCAGAGACTATTATTGTGTACCCATAGAAGCCAGATTTTACTGGGTGAAAGTCACATATTATAAGTACCATTGGAGTGACACTCAATATGATCACTATTAGAAGCATACTTCATGTATCAGTAACTACCTTGATTAGCCATTACAGATGAGGCCTCAAGTGAAATGTACATTGTCCACTCCTCTAATTCCTATACTCACACACATGTACAGTACACTCTTAACATGTTGAAGGTAACCTGTCATAGTACATAAAGTAATTACATGAATATGGACAGGGTTACCACTGACAAAAAATATATTTAGTCTTGCTTCCAACAGCACCGGTCAGAACAGAAAATGTCTTCTGTGCAGGTTTTGTTATGTATATTGTCATGTATATCAATATTATATGTGTTAATTTTTATGATCATAGATTGAAAGGGTCGTGTTGAAACACATTACATAGGAAAACCAGGTAACTTAATGTCCGATTGGTTAGCTGCTAAAGGACCTGACGTTGTTGAGAAGTTTAAATGATCTGGAAATAAATAGTCGACCCTCATTATGGATTTGAAGTTACGTCTTAATTTTGTTATATACAAGCGATGTTAGGCCATTACTCTCTTCAACATCAGTCTTAGTATAATCAGATTTGGTTGTGTTCATCTGAGTGGATTTCATTTATTTCAGTTATTCATTGGAAGTTCACGCTGCTCATAAGCTTTAGAAGTAAGTAGCAGTAAATTATTAAAAGAAATTTGAGGTTATATAGTTGCGATGCATCAAGACTGTTAGCATATCAAACTATTCCAGATGATTGGCACATAGGCACAATAGATTGTTCTTCGAAAGACCAAATTTTGAATTCTCAATACTTTTGACTTGTAACATAACTTTTGGAACTGTTCAGTTATTCGTTCGCTATGCTGTAAGTTTACTTTTACTTTTTTCATTTTGTTCTCGGATATTATATTTTTAGTTGACTTTACTGTTTTTTTTTTTAACTCTTTTCTGTTACATCGTTTGAGACCATATATTAGTAATAAGAATATTCCTGGCTAGTCCTTTGATACGAATTTCTTTAAAATATTTGAGAGAAATTATAATTGCTTTAAAAAGTTAATTTCATTTTGGTTTGGAGTTTTCTTAGTCAATGGTATTTTAATTTCAATATCTGAGACACACTTTATTAGAAATATATCTTTGAAGTGGATCAGTCCTGGATATAAATTGCATTAACGACGTTTATCTTCGATATTCAAACAGAATGATACGAAAAACAAGTTGAAATAGGAGCACATCTGGAGCAAATAATACGACGTGCTGCCCGTATACCAGAACAAATGAAGCCACGAGGATAATGACGACAAAATGTGCAATAATCTAAAATGGCGGAACCACTACCAGACATGTAGGTAAAGCCATTATGAACACTGTTGCACCCATTGTATTATACTCATATTACTGTTTATTGATATATGTAAATATATTTCTCTTTAACACTTCGTTTTGAAATATACCACATGCGTTCGTATACAATATCGATAACAGTGAGGAAATTGCCTTATTTACTGAAACTGACACTGCTTTTGCGTGTACATATTTTTGTTTTAGGTTTTTACCATAATGCGTAATGACGTAATACCACTTATGTCAATGTTTATGCATTGAACACATATTCATATTAGGTTATAGTTATTCCATGGCGTATTTATAATCAAATCCTGGTACTGGTCTAGTTGCCCCCACGGTATCTGGTTCCGCCATGTCTTGTTAGTCCCTATCAGTCAAATCAACTCGGTGCCAAACATTCTGATTGTGGTTGTCACTGATGGTATAATTACCATAAAAGATATCTCAGTTTTACGTTCTCACGGCATCGACATTTGCCCAATATACTTGAGTATTTTGTTTTCAGCTCACCTGGCCTTAAGCCAAGTGAACTTATGGTGTATCACTGAGTAATTCAAGCCTCGCCCTTCCATCAAAGAATTGCTTTTTACCACTTGCAATATCAAACTGTTCATTAAGATTTCAGAGACGAATTTGCAAATGAGCAAAATCCCTGGATATTAATGATGTGACATTGCACTTGATTGACTGAGATATTTCCAACGTTGGAGACTGAGCAAGTTACCACGTAGGAGACCGTGATTCTGATTCAGTTTTGATCAGACTTAGTAAAAATGTTTATGTCATCAATATTTTGGAAATTTTCAATAATGAGCGAGATTCAGAAATCTTTTAGATAGTCGTTCATCTTACTGATTAAGAGTGTTACAATTCTGTAGGTCATATTTATGGTTCAATTTTGATCAAACTTGAATATAATCCTATATTCTCCTGGTATCAGAATAGTTAAATAATGAGCAAGATTCCTTCATATTAATGAGGTGATATAGCATTTGACTGGCCGAGCATTTTACTACTCTGGATGCATGATACTGAATCTCTTTTGATCAAACCTAAAATATAGGGTTATATCATCAATATAGGAAGACACTTACTTAACGAGCGAGATGTACTCTTTATTGATGTGATTATGATTATTCATGAAATTATTATCTTCGCATAGTACGCATGTGAGAAAGGGTGAATAAATTATCACATAATGTTATTATTTCCATATATAACATTTTTAAAACCTCACAAGCATCATTGTACTATGTTGTTACCATCATCCACGCCCACCTATGAGAGAAAGTGAGTACTTTACGATGTAATTGCATGTTGTGTAATAGATATTGCAAGAAAGTTACGTGATGCTGCAAATAATAGTATTTTCTTGTGTACTAGCGACAGTGACTGTAAACAAAGAAACATCTAGGATTCATTCTAATTTTATACTTGCATGGCCATGATGACTGATGCCATGGCTATATTTTTTTTCTGTGAATGAAGATTTGTAATCTTTAAACGTTATTAATTTTTCTTTTCCTCAACCTTTGCTTAGGATTACAAGTGATTACACAAAGCAAGTTGGAAAGCTCTCCAGCTTCTTGATTGTTACAATGCAACATATCGCGAACTAAAGTCTGTCTCTGTCTCTGTCTCTCTGTCTCTCTCTCGTGAATCAGTATAAGTTAATAAGTCTCAGTGACCAACTATATTAATTAAATTTAAACCGATGATAAAAAATGTGCACATACACGATAAATCAGCCACACTATCTCTCAATCGACGATTTTTAAAGTTTATTGTTTGCTTTTATTTCCTAAGCTCCGTATGGATTTTCTTTGTACATGGACTGACTCAATATGAGGCTAAGACAATTCATTACGATACTTTCTAATTTAGGCCTTAGGGATTTGGGGTCAAGATCACGCTTTTTACATCAATGCCTTGATCGTGGGCTTGAAATGTCGACTCTGACTATTTTTGCTTTCCTTTTAGAGATGTCAAAAAATAACAACTTTAAGTTTAGACGCCACTTGCGTAAACTTGAAAGACGTAGCTAACGCCTGTATAAATAATTATTTTGCATTATAAATATGTTTTCAGAACAAAGAAGAAAATGGACAGTATCACATAAGCGAGTGAAAATTATTTGGTAAAATAAAAAGGTTTAACCGAAAATCCAGAAGATATACATACACGAACATATGAAATGATTAGATATCCTACCTACACTAATCCATTCGCCATATTCGTACGGAAAAATAGTCCAAAAACACCGGAGTATTAATCTCATTTGCCAAGCGTATGATGTAGACTTCAATAAAGGTTACATATATTTATAATGCGTTTTATGTCTACAATCTTATGACCAACAGACCATACATAAATACAACTGTATACAGCAGGAATGAGTATTCACTGTAATTTTCTAGATGTTAATTTGGTTCAAGAAATATAATATTCGTTAATTAGGGTATATATGCTATGTACTTTCTTTAATAATAACTCTTGAAATATTGTAACGTGGAGAAAATGTATTTTTATATATTAATGCAAAACAACTAAAACAACAAATACATTCACTGTTAGGTACCAACACACCTCATTATCCAATTTTGGATTATAGTCCGCTCTCTGTTTAAATTCTAATATTTTTATTCAGAAAATAATGTGATATATATGCTTTAAAAATGACAACGACTGCTTTACTTTCCATGATGTTGCTGTATTGTTAATTTATGCCATTACTCGCTTTAAAAACCCATTATGTCACAAAATTGCCTCTGCAATGGTAGTAAAAGTCATTACTGCTACCAACAGTAGTATGTTATTGTTTACGAATTTCGATTCTTCACCTAATGTTTAGGCTTATTGGGTGTTAATGTAGATTCAAAAGTAATGCAGTTAATCATCGAAGAAAATGCAGTTATTCTGAATAATCAAAAGGAACCCTTAGCTTCAGGTTTACCTATTCCTTCCAGCAGCACATTACATGCAGTGCCAAATTTGGTCAAGTGGAAGACATGTGCCTATTTGGACGACAATCCCATTTTACATCTTGGAGAGTTAAAGTTAAACGTGAAGACAACTCTAAGTAAAATTTCCTATATCGAGAAAGTTAGGCTATCATTTCGTGCAAGGATTTTCCCGCGACATTAATCCCGTTTTATGCACACATGTTGCACTATATCCATTTTCCAGTCATCAGTTCCGATATGTCCGCACATTTGGATTCCGATATGCCGGTAAGACTGAAAGTTTTCTTCCAATATATTTGTCTAGTCGTTACTTTGAAACAAACTTAGTGAGTACACTACATTCAATCCTCTTGTCGAGTTTTAGTTCTTGGTTCATGATGTTCGATCAAGGACACTTGTCGCAGGCATAATACTGGCACGGGTTGTTTATTGTAAATTACGCTTGGACTGGATCAATATTATTATCCTCTAAAATTGCATACCATCGTTCCAAGGCACTGGCGACTATTCGCTACGCTCCTTTATCACCTATGGCTGCCTGTTAGGCGCTTTCCTCGTTTTTTATGAATATGCATACAGCTCTTTAATTATTCTTTGTGAGCGCCAGTAAAAGTTTCTCACCAATGTAACCAAGAATGACCACTCAAACTGTTTGAATTGAACCAATCAAAATTGTCTCTTATCATCATATTAACGTATCGTATTCACTCACATTTACGTGTGGGAATCTGTTCCATTATCTTCTTGATGAATTCGTTTTCTTTATGAGTACTCATAAAAAACGAGGTACACAGTCACCTACGGGTTATAAAGTAGCAAAGTGGGTTGTCGCCCGTAGCTTGCAACGATGAATTTGTACTTTTTAAGTACTGTAATTGCTACATCCTTTCCTTGAGTTTTTGTTGTATTTAATATATGCGCTCCTCTCATGTGACAAATACTTTGTGCTCTTATCTACAAACGGCCTCCGGATGGATAGAATATAATTGGACCATACAACCCTATATTCGACTTAACGTCTTACTATTAACTCCCTCTCTTTTACCACTTTTCTACTTGGTCTCCACTTTATTTTCTACGTGTAATTCTTTCCTGGTTTTTGAAATGTACAAACGCATTTTCTGTTAAATTATACTCTACCATTTTGATTTAGATTTCAATGGATTGCTGACGAAGTATTATCACTTTCTTAATAAGCTAACTAGACGATAATATAAATGAGATCTCTGGATAATTTCCTCTGTATTAAATGACAATGTTTCCCTTTGAGACACATGTATAGCGCACACTAATTGATTCATTTTCATGAGGACAGTTTGTAAATTCATTACAAGTTCAGCTAAAGTATCATCAGTATTTTGACAGATTCTGCCAGAGATCGTTTAAGTGTGATGTAAACTGCAATAGTTTAATGCGATATTTATACATTGAACTTACAAGTTATACATTATAGCTTACTCAACATATCAGAGACTCGTTTACTTTGTCAATGTCGTCAGAATAGGGCATAAATGGTTTAGAACACAGAGCAATATAATTTACGTAGATAATGCAAATATCACTTCAAATTGACAGGTTCGATGACTAATCCAAAACATAACGTGATGATACATCTCAACATATTTGAATAACCAGTCTAATAACGCGTATAGCCCATTAGAAAAAGAAACATTACTTAACACGAAAGTTTTGCTGCTCGTTGAGATAAGTATATAATGCAATGATGAAATTTAGCTCTCAATAATGTTAAAAGTTGAAACACATTTCAAAACATCTTTAAACAATTGTTCACGAGCTGAGGTAGCGACCAGTTAGCTTAAATGGTAATTGAGCAAAATGTACAGGAACGAATGCCTTTATTAATTTAAAATACTGTAAGAACAGGGTCAGGGAATGCATCAACTGTATCTTGTTATATATTTTGGTGAAATGTTGTCTATTTACATTCATCGATTTAGTTTTAATTGATACCATATCAAGTGTTGTGCTGACGCGCTTTTATGCCCGACAGCTATTTTTACTATTACTCTGTAATCGGCTGTACAAGTATAAAGACAGTGAATTGTTTCTGAGAAAACTCAACTGATAGTACCATGTATCTGGCATTCATGATACAGCCTTACTGTGGTTCATGTCCTACTTGGTCAAGAAGACACATATTGTGTCTGCAAATGGAATACACTCCAGGCCAGTGTTCCACAGGGGTCTGTTCTTGGATCCGTTCTTTTCATTCTATACACTCAGCCGCTCTCAAGTGTCATAGATAATCATCCACTGTCTCAAAATTTGTACGCTGCTGACACCAAAATATGCAAATCTAGCCACCCAACTGAAGTTGATGCTACCATCCAAGGTGTCGAGAGGTGTATTTCTAATTTGAAATCATGGATGACATGTAACAAGCTGCAGATGAATGATGATAAAACTGAGGCCATTCTGATCACAACACAAAGACTTTCTCATTCACATCCTTTACCTCAAACAATAAATATAAGTAACATCAATATTAAATTCACACAGTCATTACGAAACCTAGGTGTTACTCTGGACAGTACTCTCACATTGCACCAACATGTCATCAACGTATGCAATGCTGCATATTTTGAGCTGAGACGCATCAGCTCCATTCGCAAATATCTTTCAGTTGATGCCACTAAAGCACGTGTGTGTTCATTAGTACTTTCAATACTGGACTATTGTAACTCAATTCCGTCATCTCAATATCTACTCCAGAAACCTCAAAAAGTTGAAAACACAGCTGCTTGTATCATACTTAGAGTACCATGATCAGAGCACACCTCCCTTCTGCTCTGTACCCTACACTGACTCTGCATTAGATCCAGAATCAAACACAACTTTTTTCTCTGTGCTACGTTTCACTGACGGACTCCAGTCCACCACACCTATTCGACATCACCCATGTGTATACACCAGCAAGATACTTACGCTCCTCTTCTGACAATCGACTACTCATTATTCCCACAATGAAAACGAAGTCACACGGACAAAGTTCTTTTGTATACCAGGGCCCAGCAACGTGGAATGAACTGCCCACTGAACTTAGAAACAAAGACACAGTGATCCCATTCAAGAGTGCTCTTAAAACTCGACTGCAGGAACAAACTTAAAGACCTATTAATGTTTCTTACCTTAAATATTGTCAGTATGTTTTTTTATGTTTTCTAATTTCATGGTGGTTGTTTTTTGTAATAATATCATTATATATGTTTTTTATGTTATAGGTGTTGTTTAATGTCGTAAAGCGCTTAGAGCTTCTAAAGATTAGGTGCTATACAAAGTCCTCATTATTATTATGGTTATTATTATTATTATTATTATTACTATTACTATTATTATTATTATTATTATTATACACAAATTAAACGTCTGCAATAAAGAGAATGTTGTAGTAACACTCACTTTCATCATTGTCGCCATTATTTTTATTATTATTATTATTATTATTAGTAGTAGTAGTAGTAGTAGTAGTAGTATTTGTTATTTGAAATTTAACTCCGTGTGGCCTTCCAGTGGTATTTACATATTTGATAATCTGTGCTTCAAAACGTATTAACAAATGGAATTACATCTGTATTAGTCAAACATTCAGGGTGAATGCGATTTAATGGGACAGATTAGCATCATGGTTACAAAATTTATACCAACCATTCCATTACATGCATTACGGTTCGACTATTCATTTATCGTCAATTCAACAAGGACGTTTTGAGTTCATTTTCGTATAGGAACCTTTATTCATGGAACACGACATGCTTAAATACCATTTATGGACTAGCTATCTTTGGAATTGAAAAAGTCTCACAAAATAACTAATTTTGTACCTTCTTGTACCCAACTTTGCCGCTTTAATTCAATCCCCTTGATTAATATACCAATGACCTTTAAGATCTATTCGATATAACCCACACCAAAGATACATTTTAAAAATGTATAATTTCAGCAGAAATTAAAAAAGAAATTCATTTGTAAATATCCTCGTCTTGTAAGAATCATGTAATTGTTGTGTGTATATATATATTCCCTTTTTGTATGTACCATGCCACGTTCGCATGTATAAAGATATCCTCGTTTGTATGTAAAAGTTCAAGTTGTTTTGAATTTACTGCATCAAGATCGTGTGTATGAAAATGTTCCAAATATGCTTGTGTTACTTCAAGGCTGTGTATGAATATGTCATCTTTTTGTATGTACCACCTCAAAGCATTGCGTATTTAAATGTCTCCATTTTGTACGTACAATTTCATGGAGACGTTAATGAAAATGTTTTCCTTTTGCATAAGTCACACGAATGATGTGTTCGCATCAGTGCGCTGGTTTTGTATTTTCCACTTCATCGTTGTGTGCACGAAAATGTTCACAATTTACATGTACCAGTTAAGGGTTGTGTACATCAAAATGTAAATATTCCAGTTTTGTATATAACACTTAGAAACTGGACGTATGGAAAAGTCCTGTACCGCATGTAACACGTGTAGAGCATGTATGAAACTGTCTTCATTTTGTACATTGCTTGCGTGAAACTATCCTCATGTTTATTTGCTGGGTTGTATGTTTGAAAATGTCTGTTATGGCTGTTTAAAGGAAAATGTCCCCGTTTCTTGTGTATCACGATTGGGTCGGATGCTTATTGATATCATCATTTAGCACATAAAACGCCGTTTGCGTGAAAGTGTCTCCATTACGTAAGCACTACGTCAAGCTTGTGCTCATGTAAATGTTCTCTCTTGGTAGGAGCATCTTTAAATGTTATGGATTAAAAAAAACCAATAGTTCTTGAAAACGTAATGGTTACGTATATAACAAAATTAAAGTTTTTATGCACCACCTCATAGTTTTTGTTTCAAAATGTCTCTCGGGTTCGCAGTAATCACGTTTAGGCTATTGATATGGAAATGCTCCTATTTTGCATATCTCATATTTTATGCATTAAAAAATCTATATTAATGTGCATCAGGCTATGGAACCGCGGCAGAACAGTTGGTCGAGTTTAACGGTCATAGGTTCCATAACTGTACAGGCCAGCCACGGTCGGCAGCCTCAGAGCGTATTTAATATTTGTAATTTGAAAAACCTATAGGTTGCATAGAATAATTTCACTTTATAAACTCAGTAAACGTATTTCTCGTTTGTATGACAACATTCACAATCAGAGTGAGAAAAAAAGATAAAAGCTATGCATATGAATACGTAAAATACGTTCTCACCCAGTATGATCTATTGAAGGTTGTGGACAATGAAATGCCCCAGGCCACCAATTCTATCTTTCTCTTTAGTATGAACCTTAATATAACATTTGAGTATTTTGAATGAACAGCCCCGGAATAAATGTATGGATCAAGTCTCAGTCAGTATTAGGAACCACACGCAATTCAAACTAGAAAAGATCACTCTTGAGTTTGCTATTGGCAAAATATATTTGAGAGTATTTCGGCGAATTCCAAGTACTTCAAAAATATTATAAAGATAATGAAACGAATACATAATTCATGTTGATAAAAACAACAACATTTACATCAGTTTTCTTTTTTCGGCAACATACGAAGCATTGCTATTTTTTTATTCGTTGTTGATTTTTATTTTTTACTCTAGAAAAGTATTAATACACCCTGTTTTAGTGGCGAAATTAATAAATATTATTCCCTTATATATTTGCTATCTATCTTTTGATACTGAAGCTTCAATGATAATTATGTAGTTTTATTTTTGCTTTTTTTCAGCAGTTTTAAAATTGTTTTCAATCTATTACCTACATAATACTTTATTTTTTAAAATTCTGTATTATTCTGTATTAATGAAAAATGTAACAGACAAATCAATCAGCCGATAAAAGAAGGTAAGGTAAGTAAAGAGTTAGAAAAGGAACACGTTGGTGAGAAGAAGGGGAGGCGAATCCTACAAGTTTTCAGGCAAAGGGAGGGCGAAACAAAACCACGAGACGCTTCGTTGTAAACACAACTGTCGCCGTCGTTGCTGCGTTTTGTTGTCGTTGCCCTCCCTGCTGCTTCCTGTGTCCTTTTTCGAAAACCGATGTGCGAACCCGATCGAGGAAATAAATTAAAAATTACTATACCAGATCATGGTACACTCAGAATCCTACACAGCTAGACTAGCTAGAGAGCGAGAAGAAGCACTTAAGAAATATATCCCTGTAAAGGAAAAGTTTTAAAAAGGATGTGCAATCACAACAGGAAGCACAAGTTGAGTACGCAACTGAAGCGGAACAATTATTTAGACCGGTCACTGCGGTTACTGGAAAAGTCTTAACTGATATTAAGGGATCTGAAGGTGAAAGGGAAGAAAGTCTTATTCAAGTATTAAAACAAACCGCTGAAAAAATAGCTGCCGCACAACCGGAAGGCGCTGTTGGTAAAAAATCTTTTACAGAAAAAATAAAACTCAGAGAAAGATTTACTAAAGCGGGTATAGAAGAAATTGAAAAATATAACACGGAATCTGCCCCCGGTGCAATTGCCTTTGGTGAATTTGCCGCCGAGAGTTATCGTCGTCGTAAAGATCAATTTTTAAAACCCGGATACTCTAAAAAAATAAATAATAGTACTTGGAGCGATTGGTTGTATAAAATAAATAAAAATGTTGATTCTATAGACAAAAAAAGTTTTGATTATTAGATATATTTGCGGGCGGTAAAACAATATAATGATGATATAAAAAACACAACGACAACAGCAACTGGCGGAAAAACAGGAACAGCAAAAAATAATACGAGAACAAAAACAACAAAGAAAGAAACATCAGGAAGAACCCTCCCTTTCACTTCCCCCGCCGTTGCAACAGATAGAAAAAAAAAAACGACGGGGAAGAAAACCCCAAAAAACACCAGAAGCAATAACAGTACCTCAAGCAGAGATAGATGATCCACCTTCGGCTTCGGCTTTAACTTCAACTCCGGCCTCGGCTTCGACTCTGCCTCTGTCGCAAGGGGAACGAGCCGTGATTTCTGCGAAAAGCCTCTTCACTGAAGAAGCTCTTAATACTTTGAAAAACGAGGATGAATTAATCAGGATAGCTGCACATGGTTACAATGAGAGAGAAAAATATCTAAAGCCTGAACTTGTTAATATCATACTTCCTCATCGCTGGGCTGATGCATTATATGTTGTTTCCAAAGGCTTATCACCATCACAATTTAGTAGAAAGGATCCCGAGTATCTAAAATTTATGGAGGATGTGGAAACCTATAAACAAGAACATTTTGGTGGTGGTCTAGGTGGTTTTACTTGCCCTGATAATATCTTCAATGATGTGTCGCGGTTAGAAGTTCTCATCGGAGGAAAACGCGCTGGAGACAACTCACCGGAAATAATTAATGAAGCCGCTGATAGCTGTCGGCGATTATTTCAAGGCGGTGTTATGGATGTTAATATATATCAAGAACTCGTCGATGAGTTTGTTGATTATTACAGCGATTAGATACATAGCAACAAATAACATAATATGGTTATGTACAACAGTCACTATACACCCGTGCAGGTCAGAGCAGTAAACTCACGATTACCAATTTATAGCGCAACTTACGGAGACGGACTTGGCGATGTGGTTCAGGGGTTATTTGCGGGGCTAGCACCAAAAGTGGGTCCTCTTGCAAAACAATTATGGATGAAAGCCATTAATGTTGTTGGTGAAAAAGCTCCTGGTGCAATTGTTAGTGCTGCTGGTAAGGCTCTCTCGGTAATCAAAGAAAGACTAGCGCGACTAATGCGTAAACCTCAAAGAGGTTCACTGGTAAAATTACCAAGTACCGAAATTATGTCCGCGGATGTTAGTAAGGTGATAAATCAGGCTGCAAATCAGAAACTAGCGTCCTTGATAAATCAGGAATCTGACGCGCAAAGAAATATCACAGCAAATTTGATAGCAGGAAGCGGACTTCGTGTGCGACGAAGATAATCATCCATTTGGAAGTATACGCAGTAGTATAAAATGTTCAAACTTATATCCGACTCAGCATTTGACATAGATGCGCCGGTCCCTAAAGATAAATCAGTGCGCATAATCAATTTTATTCCGATGGCGCAGTTAAACCGGATCAACGAGGGCGTATCGAACTTCAAGTTCATGATACAAGTAGATATTTCTTGCCCTGTGAGGCGTTTATTGAAGTAGAAGGTGAACTTGTAAAGGTGGATTGTACTAACTACGATCCCAATGACCGAGTTGGTTTTGTCAATAACGGAATTATGGCCTTGTTTAGTAGCGCCACCTACATGATTGATGGAAAAATATCGAATCGATTCAGAATGATGTCGATGTTGCTGCAACAATAATTGATCTAGCAAGATATTCTGACGACTTTATAAGATCAGCTGGGCCATCAATGATGTTTGCCAAAGATATTACTAACAACACCGATCATATTCAGTATATTAAGTCACTCACGCCAGCAGCTACTGGAAATGTTGATCAGGTAGAAGCTGACAACCCCGACCGCGAAGCTAAACCAACTAATCCTTTTGAAGTTATAAAAAGTGTTAACGCGACTTGCAACTTGGGATTTGCAACACGCCGAGCAATGTTGTCAGGAAACAATAGGAGTTTTTCATGCGCTATTCCAGTAAATCACATCTTTGGATTTTGCAGAGATGTTAGAAAGGTTATCTTTGGAGCTAAACACACCGTTGTGCTTCACAGAAAAGGTGATGATAATGATGCGATCTGGCGAGGGGCTGGTGTTGCTGCTGCTGGTATGGTAAGAATAACGAAACTCTCATTGTGGATGCCGGTATTAACTCCATCGGTCACAGAAGAACCGCGACTGCTCTCTTTTATGAATCAAGGCGGTAAATCATTGCTATCGTGGCTTGCAGTAACCACAGACGCTATTCAAAGTTCCGTCAGAGATGTGTTTACTTGGCATATAGCATCACAACAGGGGGTTTCCGCACCGCGACATATTTTCATTACTCTCCAAGGTATTCATCGGACGGGTAATCAGCAACGGTTTCATATGATATTTGACAAACTTGACGTTACCGAGGTTTCGTTGAGAATAAACGGACAACAAGAACCATCCGAAGATATATTATTAAGTTTTACAAATAATCATGTGGCGCGCGCATATCATCGCTGGCTGACATTCTTGTCGCGTAACACAAATATAGACACTGGGACGCAAATATCACAGTTTGATTTCACAAATTTGTACCCGATTTATTACTTTTCGCTGGATCATCTTGATTTATCCAAGCAGTCTGTTGTTGATATTCACTTCCGAGCTCGTGTCGGCGACCTACCAGTTCCCGATCCTGTTGGTGCGGCAGGTGTTCACGGTCCCTATAGAGCAATCGCGGTCAATCTCAGTGATAAAGCAATGTTACTTGAAGGTATTAGTGGTCGAATGAGAATCGTTGATGCACCAGTGGAAAACATGTAGTTTTCCGAAAGCATGTAGCATTGTTAAAACAATGTGTGTAGACAATTAGATCAATCCAATTTAAATAAAAATGTCTTACAGTATTGTTAATGTCACTCTTGCTCATGGTCAGGCGAAAAAATTACAATCGAAAAACGCGAGATCATGTGGGGTAAAAATAACTTTAAAACATGATCAAATCGCTAATGGTGGTCCAAATAAGCTATCGTTGGCTAAAACACAACTTAATCATTTCAATAAAGCAAAACAAGCAAAAACTGGAACCCAACTTGATTTTTCTCCATCCGCGGTCAAAAACATGATTAAAACCGGTGGTGTATTTCCTCTTCTTGCCGCAATACTGGCACTGATAGCTGTTGCTGCCCCAGCTGTCGCTAAGGCCGCCACGTTAGGAGGGGTTGGAACCGCTGCTGGAATGGCACTGAAGAAAGCAACTGGAAAAGGATACAAAAAAAGGGACGCGGGCTAAGACTTCCAGGAATTCCACCATCATGGTACCCAAAACGGTTCTAGGTTTTACACCAATGTCAAATTTTGATTTACTCGATGCTGTTAAACAATTAAATATAAAAAATTTCAGAGGCGTTTTTATGAGATATCAGTTACCACGACAACCGAATAATCCAGAAACTGGAAATATTAATCTTGATAACAGCGATGGTCCAGGAACTCACTGGGTTGCTTACGCGATCGATCCACGTGGAATTATCTATTTTGATTCGTATGAGTTAGCACCGCCAGTTGAATTTCTAAAATATACAAAAGACATCCCCCTGTCAAAAGTTTGGTAATCAACGCTACCAACACAAACACTGACCGATCCTCCGATATGTGGTCGTGAAGTATTAAATGTTCTCGATGCGATATCAGCGTCAACCAAACCACCTCACAAAATCGTACACGAGTATACCACGGGTCGATTTAAACAGTTTCCTATCAAATAATGGTTGATATTTACGGAAGATCTCTTCTCAACAGAAAGGTGAAGCGCACCGATATAGATTTATCAAAATATGCGACCAAAGATGAAATCGATAATCTTTTAAGTCTGACCGGAATAGACCCAGATGAGGTTGTTATTTCAAGACCGACACGGAAAACTAAAAGCCAGCGATATCAAATGGCATGAAATAATTCGTAGGGTTATTGGAGCTACTCCGGGTAACATCCCTGTATTCACTGACAGCGGAAAAATCAGAGATTCGCTGATATCAATTGCGGCGTTAAGAGATGATACGCAAAAGGCTGCAGGGGAACGCGTAAAAAAGACCGGTGATACAATGACAGGTGAACTCAGCATGAACGGTAACAAAATAACTGTGTTAAGAGATCCAACATCCCCGGAAGATGCCGCGACAAAAAATTATGTTGACACCGTTGACGGTAAATTATCCACGTTGCGAGCCGAGTATGATGTTCATGTAAACGCGTTTGCAAATCTCCGTAGGAACTTTAGAAAAACCGATGAGACCACGGACAAATCCTTTGGAACTCCTCCCGTCATCGATATGAAGCTTTCTGATATCAAGACCAACATTGACACGATCAAACAAACACAGCAAGATATCGTAAGTGGGATTCCTGAGATCGTTAACAAAACCAGTTTGATTAAAATCCCATCTGGAGTAACTGCCGGGCATATTACCAACATAGTATACACAGTATCATCTGGATTTGCAACATGGTCTAAACAAAATAATACTATCAAATATACAGCAACAGTCACTGGAGTATACAGGCTGTCTGTGTTCAGTGCCGCTAAATTTGAAATCTTCACAACATACCCCTGGCGACATTCCACTGACAAGTTTTCCGGGGTTGTAACTATCATATTAAACAAGGGGACCGAAGAAACATTTATACTGGAATCCGCCGACAAGAAATTAACCGCGACATCTTACTGGTGGTGTTTGGAATTTGTAGCTGAAAAGCCTCAATTGGTTACTGCGTAAAATAATAAAATGGCATTAATGAAGTCAACAATGGCAGCATCAACGACTATACTGGATGCTCAGCAATATAGATATGATCAAGTAGGCGAATGGCAATCTGAGTTAAAAAATACCATTAACGAATGCACAATTAAAGTAAAAAAATACAAGCGACGTGTAATCATCCTAGACACAATAGTGTATTCGGTATCCGCGATAGTTGCATCTACGGGAGTATTATTATCAGCGCTAACACCAGTGACAACTGCAATCGCGGTCACAATTACAGTTTCAACATCAACGACAATTGCAGGAGTTGCTAATATTATCGCGAAAAAAATATCCTCATGCGCGCTAACAAAATTGCACGAATATGAAAAGTTAAACAATGCGGCCAGGAGCGCCTACTCGAAATTGTCGTCGTTGATATCATCAAGTCTGGACGATACAACAATATCAGATTCCGAATTTGTGCAAATGGCAAAGATGTATGAAGACTACACCGGTCATTTGAAGCGACAAAAGATAAATAACAACAATGTCGGAATTACTTCATCAAGCTCTGCTTGATATAGTCGAAAATACAAGCCCAAAACGAACTTCTTCAATAACAGTAATCTCGACTAAACCAGAATTCAGTATTAATTTTCCAACTGCGATTCCAGTAAACGAGATCGCGTTAGCACAATTACGAGTATATCACAGTTGGCCCAATATCAGATCAAGATCGTTCGGTGGATTACCAGCAAATAATTCGTTTGTGTTTGCACATAAAAATAAACAAGATGGCACTCCCGACTTGAACGTCATTGGGTTACCAACCAGGTCTCATCAAATCGAAGAAATGAATGAAGAATTACAACGTCGAATAAAAAATATCACAACAAAGGAATCTAAGATAACAATAACTGTTCATGAGCCAACGCTGTCTTCTGCCATCGAAATAAGCACCCCAGACTACGCCGTGGATATATATAATAGTTCGATCAGAACAGTGTTAGGATGGTATGAAACCGTTCCGCCGGCGCCACCAATGCCACCAGAACCGAAAAAGTCCGATTATATCACTGACAAACAATCATATCATGAAATTACACCATCATACAAACAACGTCTGGATGATGTAACAAAATCAACGTTGGGTAGTGAGCTTGGCGACTACAGTAAGAGCCATATTCGGTGGTCTTGTATTTATGAACGAATTCCTGTAACTAGACTATTTGGTTTTGAACTAAGTCAAATTATTGAATATTTTAAAGAAATTAATGAGTTACATAAAACACAACTAGAGCAACTACGGCAGCATTTTCAAGAACATCTTTTTGATATAACAAGTTCACGCAGCGAAATCATCACGCGGATTGAAATATTAAATCAACTTGCAGCCGACATGGAAAACATTAACCAGCGAGTAATCGAGGCAACAATTGATCACACTGATGACATAAATCGCGATAAACAACAATTTCTAGCTGCATATAAAATAACAGAAGCCATTCTGCCGAATTTTAAATTTCCCGGGTATAATATTCCCGAGCTAAAGAAATCAGTCAACGATCTAATCTATGAATTCTTCGATGACATACTTGCACAGCACAGAAAAACACTATCGTTGCCAACTATCCTCAAATACAACAATAACCAAGCGGGAGACGGACGACATGTATCTCCGGGCATCGTAAATATAACTGAAGTGGTCGCGGTCAATCTTGTGTGTGATGTCATTGATGGCAGTTACAGCATGGACACGACAGTATCAAATCAAACCCAGCAAGGATTTGTTCTTTATTCATTCACCCCGAAAGAACCACCTGGATATCTAATCGTGCAAGAACCGATCAATCCAGTCTATCTACGATGTCATAATCCGTGGCTGACCAGAATAAATTTCAAACTGACAGACCAGTCTGGCCACCTTCTTGATTTGCGAAATGAAGAACTACATATTAATTTACTTGTAAAGTCGTAGAAGTCTTCGACTTCCAAATCTTACGATTTTCAATCGTAGCTCAGTAAAAATATTTTATTTATATATATTTTATGCACATCGACCAATTTCTCAGTTTTGATAGGGTGTTTACTAGTAAAAATCATAGAAATCGTCCGATTTGCTAATTTTGATAGGGTATTTACTAGTAAAAATCATGCGAATTTAGTAATCTGCAGAAAAATTTATTTTTTTACTGAAAAATCGTTTACGATTTCACAATTAGTCAAGCGAGTATTATAATAATGTACCACCGCGTGAAATGTTTCATACATAACAAAGAACTTCTTGATGAAGCTGTCAGTACCGGAAAAGTTACCCCGGAAAAAATAATTGTTGATGAATACGGCACTGACGATTTTATACTGACTGATACGCACCTACAATGACTGAAAAAAGATCATACTTTGATCGCGCATTGCAGTATACCTCAAATTTTAGAATATATACGCGTATTTTGATCTTAGATTTTTGAATATGTACCACCATATAAATGTTTTCGTGTATGACAAACAAGCGCTCGAGCAAGCAGTTAAGGCCGCATTTACCCAAGAAGAAATTAACGTTAAATTTATTATTGACGAATACGGAGATGAAGATTTCTTACTAACATAGCAACAGTTAGATAGTCTCAGACGCGAGCATATTATTTCAATTGTATGTGACCGAGATTAAATTCTCAATTGTGCTCACTCTTGCATTAAATCCAGCCGACTAAGGAAAATAGTATTACCTTGATGAGGAAGTAAAAAAAAAATGATATATTTGTTTTACTTTCAATTTCATTTCCAAGTACTTGACTTCATTTCTAGGTATTTACTTCCTCGACTTCGTCAACGGACATACAATTTTTTAGCTTTCTTACACGAGTATTTATCACCTTCCTTGTTTCATATTCTTGAGCTAATTCCAACCTAATTGTTTCAATTGCACGAGACAATGAAACAAATTCATTTATTTGTGCTTCTTCTACTGTAGCCAGCGATATATGTAGATTCGTCTGGATCCTCTTTATAAATCGGTACTGAGGAGGCAGAATATAACGCCCTGCGCTTTTATCTTCATGCAGTGATTCAAAATCAGATATGATTGTTTCAGGATTTAGTTTATCGGATATAATAAATCCGCGCTCGTCTAATTTTTTAATAGCAACAATCACATCATTGAAAGTTTCGTAATTCATATATATATATATATATATATATATATATATATATATATATATATATATATATATATATATATATATATATATATATATATATATACAAAAGAAAAAAAATTGCACACCACATCTCCTTGAGTCACTAGGGTATCTTATGACATCCTGCCAAACTCAGGAGCGGAAACACAACCCCCATGTAAACCCCAACCTGTCAAATAACAGTCTAGAAAGCCCAGAGGGCGTGTTTGCGAAAGACGAAACATTCCCCATGTTGAACCTCTAGCTTACCCAAATGATATGCTAGCGGGTTCAGAGGAATACAGATATATACACATTTGTAAGCTTCTAAGGTGCCATCGCATCTTAGCAAGTTTACAGTAGGACAGTACAACATATAGTTTTATAAGCTTCTAAGGTGCCATCGCATCTTAGCAAGTTTACAGGGACAGCACAACATATAGTTTTGTAAGCTTCTAAGGTGTCATCGCATCTTAGCAAGTTTACAGGGACAGTACAACATATAGTATTTACATGTATTTACATCTGTAAGCTTCTAAGGCGCCGTCGCATCTTAGCAAGTTTACAGGGAGAGTACAACAAGTATTTTTTAACTAAGGACAGTACAACATGTATTTTTTAACTAAGGACAGTACAACATGTATTTTTTAACTAATGACAGCACAGACAGATACGGGGTTATATTCTACGCTCAACAAAGTTGCACACCCTCCCCCAAATCAATCCCGCGAGGTGTAAAATGTCACCCCGTCAGGGTGGTAACGCGGAAAGTTGTGCAACTTTGTTGGGTTTCGAAACCCTGTACATAATTCGGACGCTATATTATATAAACTGACTGATACTTGGAAGTTCAAAAATAGCTCACTCGGTTTTTCGTAATTGTTTTCTTAAATATAATCGCAGAAAAATACAGATGAACCAGAAAACCAAACGAATTCAGTAAAACAAGGATTTTATCTGTGAAAAAAATATTATTTATTGTACATCCGCCCGTGTGATAGTCTTTGATAAAATCCTTGATAAAATCAACGGGAAGTAATTGAAGACCATGTTGTGATCGTAACACGGAGAACTGTTTACCCTTTTGAAGTGTATATCGTTACAGTTAACAAGTTCTACTAAACTAGATTTTCAACACTGAATTTAAATTCTGAACTGGATTCTAAATTTAAGCTGGATCTAAATTTTAACACAGAATTTATATTGCTTATGAAAAATAACACTTACCTGTACTGACAAACGCGGAAGTGTTATAGACTGTGACGCAGTGTGTATACAATTAGCGGTATACCACTCTGCCGCGCTGGATAAATTGACATCTCAAAGAGTGTTGCGCAAGGGGGAGGCATTAGATATGCTTAACGGAGTTATCTCCCATTTACATTAAAAAACTTCAGGATTTTAGTGAAGTAAATAATGAAAAACAATCCTTTGCTTATCATATTTTTTGAGAGGGCAGATTTGATTATATTTTCTGCGACTCGTCGTGCTGAGGGCATGCAAATGTCAAAATATTTGCCAGCTGCACGTATCGATTGAAATATTATTTCTTCATTCGTATCTAAATTTATGGATACAACTCTCTTGGCGCTCTTATTACTATGGCCAGTATTACCAGATTTACAATTTTGGCTTTGTGTCACAATTCTCAGATTGGATAAATTATTGTCGAGTTTGTTGCTGTTGATGTGATCGATTACAAGATCGTCTTGGATCACTCCGTTAAACACCTCGAATACGAAGCGGTGACAGAGATAATGTTTCTTTCCAACAGTAAATCTAAGATAACCAGCATTACTAACAACACCAACTGATTTTTTCAACTTGCAATGTCTGACTATTCCATTACGACTCGCTTCGTAATTCTTAATGATTGGATGTGGGACAAATTCTGGATTCATTTTGTATAATAATGTATTTGTCTAATTTATAATTTATCTGAAAACTTAGTTAAATAATCGCGCTCACATTTTAGCGCAACATCGTTATTTCTTTTGTTATAATATCTTTTAAGTTCATGGTATCTCTTTCCTCCGCAACTTGCACATAACTGTGTTTTACTCCTGACCCTAACACTACATCGCAGACAGGGTATTGGTCCTGAACTCCCCCTTTGGGAATGTTCCCCGCAGAATTTTTTTGCAGGATTTATTACACGGAGTCACAGATCCAACTTTAAACCACTTGCACTGGTTCATTATATATAATATTTCTTATTTAAATGTTTGTCTTAAATATAATATGGAGGAGCTTAAAAGATTATCTGCAATCAAGCCCTGGAAAGCTTCTAGATTCGATCTTGACAGATTAACCCCTGACTCGCGGAGACGAGCCCTGACTGATCTGTTTGATATTATCAGGAATGCCAAAAAAGAATTTCGTAACGACGGTGCATCTCACGTATGGTCCACATTTAAAATTATACGCGACATTGACGAAGCCAATGTTGACTCTGTCATTGATGCTACAATGAATGATGCACGAGCGAAAACAATTATCGATTATCTCTTTGATAATCAGAAATATTTTTTCAGAATAAAATTTATTGTGCAAGATATTTCCGATACGTGGATTATCCGTGATAAAAATGACCCTGTCCTTGCTAATGGAAAAACCGTTCTGTTAAGTAAAGATTCCAAACCAGGAATGTTGACTGAGATTGATAAACCATATTACACTCGAGCGTATCCTGTGACCGTGGTCATTTATGGAATCTATCCGATTAAAAAACCAAAAATCAATAAACTTGCCCCAATGAGATTCTCAAGGCTGAATTGTGTAGCCGAGCGAGTAATGGAACATTTCAAAAATGCGATCCGCGGAAACGGTCTAACTGATCTAAGACGTTCCAAGATAGCAGCGTGGGCTGTAAAAGTCAAGGATACAGGAGCTTCAATAAACGATGTTGCCGAGCAAGAAAAAGCATTAAGATTCCCCATAACCGTAACAACGATAACAGAAGAAGTATTATACAAATCGAAATATAATCGGAACGGAGCTCCAATAAATATCATTGATCATAACGCTCACGCTTGGACTAACGCAGTTACGATATTTCCGCGGGACCGTGTTGTGAAATATTATTCGGGAAATATATTTGATTTTATTAAACAGATAAGCAAAAATGAAAAACGACCCTGTGTCGATGTGGTTGTTTAAAAGTTCCGAAGATGGCGAGTATGATCAATTTGTAAGATCTAACGGTGAATTATACCGGACGGAATCTCTTCAACAGGAAATGAAAAAACTCGCAGAGAAATATTCAGAAAACACTGAACAGTTATTAACTAATTGTTTTACAGTTCCATCAGTTGCTGCCCATACTGTCAGAGAGAGAAATTCGTGGAGACCAACCCGAAGTGAGTTTCTTGAAGATATACAATTGAGTTGTGTCGAGTATGGACACGGCGGTTTGTGGAAAACCAAGTATGACCACAAGGATATAATTTCCGTGGACATGGTTGCGTGTTATCCGGGAAGCTTTCTTGGGATGGGCGAGTGTAGTGGATATTTTAAAAGATTTGGACATCCCACGAACTCGATGACGCGAGTTGCTATAAACGGTCCTTTACCCGATTTTGACTTGACAGAATTTGCTCGTGTAACGTCGTTTGCGCGGGCTGATAAACTTCATCCGATTTGTTATGTTTGGTTTGGCAGACATTTCTCAGAGAAACGCTGGGCACCAATAGTATTGTTGCGATATATGCTTGACAGCCGAATACTGGTATCGTTGACGGTCAGTGAAGCAATTATATCATATCGACCGCAGATTTCGGTTTGGTTACCAACACCGGAGCGTATCAGTCTCGATGAAGTCATTGAAGAATATGCACGAGAGTGTCCCCATCAGACCATGGATGTCATTAACAATAACACTCCTAATATTCTTAAAATTAAACTCAGCAATAGTGATAAAACAGCAAAAGATCTCGGTAGAAGAATAATCGGTAAATTTACTCAAGGTGGTGCATATCATCATAAACGACATCACTCACGATTGATTATGGATGATGCTGAATTAAGTTTTATAATTACTGATGCCGTTGCGAGAAATATATTTTGTAATCGGGAGTACGCTTTCTTGTCCGACGGAACACGGTTGGGCACAATTGTAAGTTATATTAATGGAGAATCACCTCAGTACAAACATTTAAGATCTTCGATGCTGGCTTATGTTTCTATAAACTTGCTATCGATGATAAATCGATTCCCCTACACTGCAGTTAGAGTTGCAACGGATTCATTTTATATCGATAAAAGATATTCAGAATCACTGGCTCGTTTTGCAAGCAACGATGAATCATGGAGTTCGTGGAGAATAAAAAAGGAAATGCTACATTGTTATTGTGAATCCGCTGATGTTGCTATCAAAGATAATTATTGTAAATCAGAATTATCAGAAGTGACATTGGCGCCGTCTGTAAATGATCCAATCACTAGACACAAAACCGTTTATTTGAACGGACCGGGTAGTTCTGGTAAGACAACTCGAGCGATTGAATTATTTCGAAATTCAGGTTTAATTGTATTAACACCAACACACAGACTCGCCAGGGAGATGAAACAGCGAGGAGTTAATTCTTGTACTTATCACAGCTTTTTCAAATACAGCGGTGGTGTATGGACTCCAGATCGAATGGGAACAAAATACATTCCGCGGAATATTATTTGGGATGAAATAGGCAGAGTGTCGTTAGATATATTAAAAACATTTCTCGATTGGCTATTAACAAAAAATACAGCTGTGATAATGTGCGGCGATCACGGTCAGCCACCACCTTTTGTTGGTCCATCTCCGCATTTGTGGTTAAAAGATTTTGTTGATTATTGTGAAGAAGTGTCTGATGATTATAGATCTCTTGATGTAACGTTGAAGGAATTTAAAACATTAATCAGATTACAACCGAATAAAATTCAATGTGAAATGATGCGCGAAATAATTTCAGAGATTTCAATGAGCGACTTTTGGAAAACGTGGAGACCAAACGATTTGATAGTGGCAAGTAGAAAGATAGTCAGAGACACACTTCAGATGAAATTGTTTTTACTGCAACGAGAAAAGTTTCCAATGTTGCCAGTGCCATTGTGTTATAGACCAGCTGATACACGACTACAAAATATAGATGTTGATATTCCTGAGAAAACAGAGAAACAGAATTTAGTATTAAATGATATTGTCCCAGTTGATGTCAATGTTGTTGAAGATGCACTAAAAATGAACAAATCCCCGTGGACGCTAGGATACGCAATGACGATACATTCATCTCAAGGACTAACTATTTCTGATACAGTTGTTTGGATTGTTGATGATCGAATCGAGTGGTCAAACTTAGTTTACTTGTCGGTGTCTCGAGTCAGAAGAATATCTCAATTGCGAAGAATTGTCTTGGAAGAGTCAATTGCTGATGATAATGAAAACAACAGTGATATAATAAGAAAAAAAATTAGCCGGTTACAAACAGAGTGACAAAAAAAAAATAATCGCGATTTCGACCTCGATGTTGAATTTATCATGACACCGAAACACCAACAGAACAATCACTGTGCGAGCTGTAATTGTATAATGTTGTGGTGTTACACTAATAAAAATCCAAAACAATTTACCGTAGACAGAAAAGATAATAATCTTGGTCATACACGACAAAATGTGATGCTGACATGTCTTGAGTGTACTCGACGTAGGGGTGCTAGCTACTTAAGTGATCTGGGCGGTAATTGTGTGTCCTCGGGAATTACTTGTAACTGTTCACGTGTGAATCCACGTTGAGGAGCAGTTGAATCCAGCCTGTAGATTGCTGGCCTACCAGTAGATCTAGTTATGTTAGATATCTTGTGTGTCGTGATGCTCCAGATAGGATCAGTCGCTCTTTTTTTACCACCTTCAAGTTCACCTGGTTCATATAAATATCTCACAGTGACATTGCCCAGTATTGGCTGCGCTGAAAAATCACGTCGTTGTACGGGTATATGTTTTTTGATAATTGCATTAATAGGTTTCATGTTGGTTGTTCGAGTTACTTCTTTATTTAATGCAGTTATCACGCTTGGTAATCTTGCAACCCATTCACGCGATCTCTTGTCCTGAATGAATTCCTTCGCGTACTGATATCCAAATAACCGCTCAGCAAGTGTTCGATTAAATCGCTCAACAATTGCCTGATCACGATGAATCTCAGTATGCCCTCGTCTGATGGTGACATTATGTTGCTTCATCGTTGATGATACTGCACCCTGAAATTCTTTGCCAGGATCAACTTGTAACAGATTTGGCCATCGTAGACCACCTCGTTGATAAATTCGTTCAAAAGTAGAAGCAACCTCAGATGCCGTTTTAGCCGTTAACGGTTCTGCATCTTTGTATTTACTTGCAACATCAACTACAGTTAGCGCGTATTTATGTTCGACGAGGAACGGTATCATGTGGTAGAAATGATATATCAGCCTGATGAACTTAATTAGGAACACTAACATTAAAATGTGCAAAATTAATTTTTCTAGGACGCGGTAGATAAATTTGCCATATTGCTTGTTTGGACAACCAATTTGCTGCAGTATCACGTGTGACTTTTGCTGCACTGGCAAGTTTACTAACTGCTTCGCTACCCCTCCAGCATCATCTTGGGGAATAATAAATCGACTCCATTATAATTAATTACTAGCGCCTAATACAAGCTTAGATTTCATCGCAGATTTTATTAACCAACTAGCTAACTTTTCTTTGAAAGATTTATCAGTGATGGAATTTAACGCGTGAATTAATTTCACATCCGCGAGATGCCTATCTTGTAGATTTTTACTTTTATAAGCCACATCATGCGCATGATACGCTTTATCAATAGCATTTATCGGATACTCACCTGGTTTTGGTCGATCTTGGTCATCAAGTCTGATATCAAGTCGGGTTCCAGGACCTCAGTAATTATATCCTGGGAGATGTTTTTCTCCTGGGTATTTTGCCCACGGAGCCTCTGGTAATTTTGCTAACTTGGCGGCAATATCACCGCCCTTTTTTTTTAGCTGACTTTGGTTTCGGCGCTGACTTTGGTTTTGGCGCTCCACTGGAGATAAATTTAAATTTCTTTGTACCGCATCCTTCACACTTGCCTGTAAGCGCTTGTCGATTATTTTTTGTTGTAGTGGTTGTTATGTCTGCAGTTGGAGTACGCGCTCTGTATTTCACACAATATAAATCCATATTTATATTATATTATTCTAATGGAGATCACTGACTTTTCTGCTACAAGGAAACGAGAACCAGTTAAGCATCACGCAGCTCTACCAAATTCTGTTCGTATGATTATAATTGGCCTATCTGGGTGTGGTAAGACCCAATTGTTACTTAATATAATAATGAAGTGGATGAAGTGGGACAAGTTGTATTTGGTAGCACCAAGTGTAGACGATCAACGATGCTACGAAGTGTTAAAAGATTTTAATGAAAGCGCAAAATCATTAAATGAAAACGGTGATGATGTTGTTGAATTTATAACTGACATTAATGAAGCGCCAAGTATTGATGATATTGATGGATTTATTAACAATTTAGTCGTGGATGATGATGTGATGTTGGATAAACAATCAAATCCTGCCAGGATATTTTCCAGAGGCAGGCACAAAAACACTGATGTGATTTATGTAACCCAACGATATACCCAAATTCCTAAAGTGATCAGGGATAACTGTAATATTCTTTCTGTGTTTATACAGTTGATACACACACGTTACGAAATATAGATCAGACTTGGTGCAGCGGTGATATGGACATAATTAAGTTTAGAAATTTATTTAGTCAGGCTCAGTCAACCCCGCACGGATTTATAACAATAAATTTGCATGATCCTCGAACACGGTATCGAGTCGGGTTAGATGCGATGTTTGGATAAATTGGTTTTCGAGAAAGGACACAGGAAGCAGCAAAGAGGGCAACAACAACAAAACGCAGCAACGACAGCGACAGTTGTGTTTACAACGAAGCGTCCTCGTGGTTTTATTTCGTCCTTCCTTTGCCTGAAAACTTGTAGGATTCGCCTCCCCTTCTTCTTGGTGTTATGCAGATCTATATTTTTGGTATATGACTTTAACTATATATATGTGTTGTGTTTGTTCGTGACTATAAATTTTAATGATAATCTGTCGTGAAAATATTAGATAAATTTATTACCAACGAGTATCAAATGCTAATTTAAGATATTAATGATGTAGATTGCGTACGATCTATTAATAGTTGTTGACGCAGGCGTTTACGAACATGAATTTGCGAAAAGTCACCTAGCTAGTAGTAGCGAAATAGGAAATCACCCCTTGTGCATGTATATAAATGCGTGCAGCTGGACTGTTTTGGTCAGTCCTATTTCTTATGTTCTTGTTGTAACAGCAGTCTTCAGACGTGCTTAATGTTGTGTTCAAATATTATTTGAGAGGAGACAGATGTTTATATTATTTATTGAAAGTACAAAGTGCTCATTGGACTAAAATATGGTTCTTGGACTACTGTGAATTATTCAAAGGAGCTCTAGACAATACATTGAAAAGGAATATCTATGAAACAACTGAAACATATAATCAGCAAATAATTGCACGTAAATTTATATCTTATAAATGGCGTTTACAAAAACATGTATTCTGCAAGAAATACTATATTTCTCACCAAAATTACATCCATTCAACTTACATAAATTAAAATGGAGAACAATTTTGATTGTATCGTCTATTTCATTTAAGTCTTTAATGGTTTTTTTTTTTGTACAAACAATTTAAGATTTTGTCCTTGAACAATTTCTATGAGAAACATCATGCATACAAAATAGTTTAAAATGTAAATGACAGAGAGGGAACCAACAACTAAAAGTACATCTCTCGACAGAGGTTCTAGCATCTGGCATTTGTTTCATTTTTACCCTCCGTTGTTGGCATTTTGTAACTAATCGATACTGCGGGTCCTATGCATTGCTGGTAGAGCCGTTGTTAAAATTTTAGGATTGTTTAAATAGGACCGTCATAATGTAGCTGATTTAAATATTTTTTTAAATATCAATAACCAAGTCCTAAAGTCAATTATGGAACCAATAACTTTATCGTTGTTATAAAACACTACAGAAAAAGAAAACGTTAAATAATGCATTTGAATTTATGGGTAAAAAAGATCTAAGAATATCAGTTCGCCTTTCCAATCTTATACGAAGAGAAGGGCTTGCTGGAGTACTTTATAATCTCTTTATTCATACCCATCAAACAAAATGCAAGCATCAATATGCAAAAATGGAAGTATGTTGGTCCCAATATTATATACAACAAGGAATAAAATGCTAATATTGGAGAAGTTAAGGCGCAAATATTGGGGTTAAATATTGTGTTCTGTTGGAAAATCATGTCATACAATCTTGACTTAACGGAGAACTTCAAGCTTAGTTCTGTGACATAGTCAATGGAACTTGTCATTCAACCAAGATTCAACATGAAATCATTTTATGAAGATTGTTCATTAACTTTGTTTTCTGTAGCATATTAACAACTTTCATTCTAAATGTTGTTTAAAAGGTATTCATCAAGAATATTATTTGATGGTTTTCTCCACTTTGTTTTCATCCTTCTCTCCCATATTTATGGAATCCAGAGTTCCAGAACCTCTATCTCTTTCCACCATTCTCTATCCTCAGCAGGATCTTGCTGACTTGTGGTTCCTGGATTGAACAATATTTTTGTCTGACCCTAGATATCGTTGCACAGACGACTGGCTAGAATAAAAAATCCGTTGTGTTCATGCTTATCAGCTGTGACATTGCCACATTTTGTTTTCTTAATATGATAGATGTTAATTTATCGGCTTCTTTTGTGTCATACCTTACTGCAAACATGCACAACCACATGCACATTGTATATGCGATGTCGTACAGTTTGCTGTGGTGAATAAAAACGGGCTTGATCTTGTGAAAACCAAAGGTCTGTTTTCATTTAACGCTTCCAAGTATTTCATAGTATGACTGTTGATTAGTACTGGTACTGCTGTTCCTCTTTCTACCCCTGTTCCAACTGTAGTCAAGGTTTTCTGTAGAATTTTCTCCACTTTAGTTAGATCATTTATAGCAGCCGTGTGTATAAGTGTGCATTCTCTTGTTATCATGTGAAAATCTTCACTGGCAGGACACCAGTTGAAACGTCGAAGTTAACACATTTTCTGAAAGTTCAACCTAATATTGTCTCACTGCTTCATTCTGTGTGGAGGATATGAGTGACTAGTACGGGAAGGAGCCGTGAACTGACAGGTCCATCATTTGTCTTTTTCCTTCTTCTTTCGATAGTTTAAAAGAACAACTGTGCCGCCAAAGTTCCCTGTGCATAAAATAACCAATACAGTATGGACACCGGTCATAGTTGCCAGCTTTGAGGTTATCTCGGAAAAGTTTTAGTCGGATTTTGGCCGATTTCGATACATTGTTGAGCAAATTTTTGCTCAAAACCAGATAGTGGTCGGATTTTGACCGATTTTGGTAAATTTTTGTGCAAATGTTTGCTCAAAACCAGATAAGAGGTCGGATTTTGAGCAAATTTTTGCTCAACGTTGAGCAAATTTTTGTACAAGTGGGAAAATATTTTCCCATCATGAGAAATGAAGTGGAATGGATTACATTGCTAATTTTATGCAGAGAAACGATAATTAAACGTTTCTATGAAGTGTTTTGAATGCCATATAATGAACTTGAATAGAATTTGAAATTTTACAAGCGGTGCAATTTGAAGAATTGCCTTATATTATTTGTATGAAGTGTTTTGAATGTCATATAATGAATTGGAAAACAATTTGAAAATGTTTTCAAAAAGTACAATTTAACGAAATGCCGAATAATTTGTATGAAGCGTTTTGAATGTCATATAACGAATTTGAATACAATTTGAAATAGTTTTCAAAAAGCACAATTTGACGAAATGCCTCGTAATTTGAATGTATGAAGTGAAGTGAATGGTGGTTCGTAAAAATATCAAATGGCAGTGTTTAAGAATAATTGTATTATCCTTGTCCAAAGCACATCAATAGCAAAACACTAAGAGAAATACATGAAACTTGCATTAATGGCAGTATTTATGCATAATTTTTTTTATGCATTTGTGCTTGATTTGAATGGAATGGGATCAATACGAAAGAGTGGAAAGGCCTTTCAAAGTACAATTGCAACAGAGAGAATTTGAGAGTAGTCTCGAGATGGTGGTTTTGGATCGTAGAATGTCATTGCAATGGAAGTGTTTTATATGCTTGTCTCCCTCTCCCATGGCTGTCGGCGTCATCGTCTTTTCACCTCTTGTGCATTCATGTTGCTTTTCTCTTTCCCTTTTCCTTTGTTCTCAGTTGCATTTATGACACTTTGTGGTTTTTTCTTCTGAGGTTTCATGGAGATGTAGTTGGATATTTGTAGATGCTCTCTCGTTTCATGTGGACTGTGTCCGTGGTAATTCCTTCATGACATTTCTACATGTTGTTTTTGTTCCTTTTATAAAGGTAACATTTTTAAAAAAAATTTTATATAACATGCCATCTATCTCCCTTCAAGTTTTAAAGCAACTAAAATTGCTTGTCAGATTTAACATATTCTGTCCGGAAAGTTGCAAAAATAGCCCTTTGCAAACGTTGTTTATTATTTTAAAATTGTAACTCCTTTACCTATTTTGAATTTATGCCTTCGAGATCTATATCTTCTCAGGCAACCGTATAGATTACTCAATAATTTTGATTTTTTCTTTGGTTGCTTTAACTTGAGTCATGACAACATATCTAAGACAATTGGTATTGTTGCTCTAAACCAATTGTTTTTAAAAGTCAACGTAATTCCTGGTGCATGATGAGTGAACTACTTCCATAGTCTAGTCTTCATATATATCTTTGTCAGTGTTGTCCTTTTTGAACAAATCATTCACAGGTTAACTGTCAAAATGCAGTTGTATCCAACTTTGTAGTTTGTAAAATTGTTTGCATGTCAGCAATGTCCACGATAGTAAGATACTAAAGCAAATATCTCTTTGTGTGGCAATTACTTTATATCTGCTCGTGGAATGTGCAGATATAATTTTCATTTAACAATTTTAAACTTAAAGTATATTATTTTCTTTTATCTTATATATCTCTTTTGTTCCGTTTAATTGGTTCCCACAATCGATTGATATCTGTGAAACAGTTGGAATAGTGATATTATATAGAGATCGTTACTTTCATCACTAGTCTCTAACGGAAATTTATTCTTTCGATACGTCATTTAGAAAGGTATACAACTATAAAGAGACTATTGTATGCTTGACAACTTGTCGTTAGGTGGTGTCAGCAAAGCAGAGGAAGATATAAACTACAACAGGTGCTATTATTTTGAGTAATTTATATTTTCTCATTTGATACCGACATGTTGAATTTATAGGATATCCTATCACCATTCTGAAAACCAATCAGTTCAATATATTGTAGCTTTGTATCACTTTTTATGTTGTGCAAAATTTAAATTAGTGTTGTGCTTTGCTAAGTGTTTTTATAACTTGTGCATATGAATGTATACTATTATGCAGGTACTTATGTATATGGTTGTATTAAAAAGGCGTGTCTGTAAATTAATAGATACTACAGAATGTTTAATACTTATCAGTAACACAGAGGTTTCTCGTTTCGCTATAGGTGACAAGAATTAGTATGACGGTAAAATCTAACAATTGTTTTAATAAACTAAATATTGGCAATAAATGCACACACACACACACACACACACACACACACACACATCGATCGACAAATATTAGGATAAGAATTACAAATTGTTTATTTATATTGTCAAGAACGTGCCTATTGCAATTTCCAGTATTACTATTCCCCTGGAAATTGATACACTATTTTTGGTTATTAACACCTATCATAACGTCACTATATCGAGTACTGTCTATATAAAAGGAGACACGTCCATCGTTGTTATGAATAATGACACGCTATTCAGTACCTTAAATCAATCAAGAAAATAATACGAGATACACGAGAAATATTAGTTAAATTCACAAAAAGGTTTCACATTATAATACATCATGGGTTTTATAAATCTTGCTTAATTTTGATATATGGCCAGTTTATGATGTAGAACTATTCCTGGTGTGCAAATGACTAAAATAAAGAATATTTCATAAAGAAAATCGGATCCTTTGTGGACACAGAGCGACATGAAATGTTCCGTGACTCGCAATAGGTCTGGATTTATAATGAGATTTCAAAGAAGCTTGTCTTTTGATCTATTTTTTTCGTTGGTAGTGTAAATCCTAAAATTAAGCTCTTCGAATCAGGGTGCAAGTCTATCACGCATGTAGGCCGTAATGTCGAAATGCCTAAGGAAAAGTCTTCAGTTTCGGCAAACACCGAAACTTATGATGTCGGGCGGCGAATCACAGCCGACTGGTATAAGGGAGAGAACCCAGTGAACCATATTTAAAACCCGGTGTGTTCGGGGATGTAGAATATGCCTAATGTTCTGTCCTCAATGCTTTACAAAACAAAACACTCTCTCACTATTATATATACATCTTTTAAGGACATATCAAATTCCTGTGTTGGCACCATATCTGGTACTAACATCAGAGCCCATCGCTTTATTCAGTGCGGGGTAGAATCTGGGTAAATCAGTTATTTACACGGATTGAAATCACATATTGTCGATAAGAAAAGCTAAATCGCTGGGTCAGATTTCAGCCATGATGGTTCCAGAGTTATTGTCTGTTTTTATCGATATGTATTGGTTTTCTGTATTGCTTGCGATTTTTTTTGACAATAACCCGTGTGACAAGACTCAAATATATAGTCAGTTACAAGTTTGACATGCAGTTCTTGTGTATATTTATATTGTAGATATTGTTATTTCATGTTTGTGCTTTAAAAATTATATTTTCACTGTTTTTTTAAAGACAATGAATTTCTTTTTAATTTGGATAAAAACAAGTTTGCTCTTGTCAATTTATGGAAGTCTTTTAGAAATGCATTATCTATCTCCGTGTTGAAAGTACCTTTGATTTAGCTGATTTATTTTTTTTCGACCAGGACACTTTACATAAGTAGAGGGACTAATTATCATCGTCTACTTATGTAGCACAAGATATCCATCTTAAGATGGCTAATTGCGGTACATGGGATGAAGGTCTTAATTTGAATTTTATTTAAAACTTGACTGAGAACGCTTTATAGAACATACATTACCTCTCTTCTCACGCTTAAAACACTATCCTAGGGTCATCCACTGGTCTGTTTCTGTGCATTTTTTCGTAACTAGATGATTTATGCATCTCGCCATACAGTGAAATCAGAAACCTAAACAAAATATATTAATTGTCATGCAAATATGCGAATTTGCTCTAATCTTTGAACAACAATTCAATAAAAAACCAAACTCACTCAATTTATAAGAGCTAAATTATTTAACTAGATGAAAACTCTGTCATGCAAATTGAAATATTGAAGTGTTGTGGTCTAAAGTATTTTAAATTTTGGTGATTTTTCTCTGCTTTTAAATCAAGACACTATCGCGGATGTTGATAAATTACTATGGGAGTGATGAATATAATCACAACACTCATTTCCCAATTTCCTTTAAACTATTCATATAAAGGATCACCCATTTATTATTGTGAAGAAAATAAGTCGGTATTATAGCCTTGCTTTAAACAGGACAGTTATATCGTATAAATATTCAGAGCGGTCGACTAAGTATCGACTGTAACAAGATCTATTTTAAACTTGCTCATAAAGTAGAAATAATAAAGAAAATAATCAACCAAAAATATAAAATATGAGAGAAGAATGAACGGCAAAAGTAATGAAAAACCAGTTTTTATATATAAGATCTATTATTCTCAAGTAATCAAGAACCAACGTATGTATTTTATATTGCTAGTTTGGAAGATTCAACATTTTGGAAGCATCTGTTCATTTGTTCTGCCTCGTAACAGTGAATTCGTCTCTTGAAAGTTGATGAATGTTAAGGAAAACTTCACTTGTTTGCAAAAGCTATACAGCTTTGTCTTGCGCCCCTTACGGAATTATTAAATTATTACTAACCCCGGAGAAGGACGGATAATTAAAAGGTTAAATAGTCCGAGTCCCAAGTCAGCAATACCGACAGTCTAGGTGTATAAAGTATAAAAATAATGAGGTGAAAGGTATAACAATTTAATAAACTATATCCTGGTGTTCAAAAATTACAGGACACTTTTTCAATGCATTTATTTCCAATCAATACAAGACCTATCCAAATTGCCAGTTATTTCATCACGCGAAATTAGAGGTCAGAGTGTTTCTCATCTGTGACTTCAGCCTTGTATTTCTTTGTCGGTACTTCCAGTACCCTAGTTTCCGTTCTCCCGGCCTCCTTGTCGGTAATTCTGGCCTCCTTGTCGGTACTTCCGGTACCCTTATTTCCATTCCCTGGTCCTGCGTCTTCGCACAACTGTGTAATTCCACTTGCTCTCCTAGTCTCCTTCTCTCTAATCTTCGGGTGGCGTCCTATCTCACCTGGATAGCTGCATGTGGATTTGAAAGGACGTACAATTTTGCCTCCTTATTCAAACATAGGAGAATTAACACACTCTCACAGACATTTCGTCAGTATAATGACAATTAAATCATTAGGTCAACTCATACACTCTCATCTAAATATTCCATACACGCTTGTTCTATAATAAAGACTATAACAACAACAATACTATCACGACTTCTGATACATCCACACATATTCCTAAATCTCTTTATAGTAAACTATCAACATAAACAATATTCCTACGCATTTCCTACCTTACAAATTATAAAAGACAAATACAAATATGAACATGTCTAATTATACGTGCACAAAGCCAACAAGACCTGACTCTGCATAATCCCAACTATATATTCAAATACAAACAAGTACAATTTCTAACACTACTCACTATTAAATTCAGTTCTGCACCACGATGCAACATAGTAGCGGATTACAAAATTAACTTCGATTTGATCCTAACAACTACATACATTAATCTTGAATATTACTAATTTGCTATACGCTACTTTATGACATGTTGATAATTCAGCTATACATAGAAGATTAAAGTTTTACTAAATTAAATGCACATAATAACGTTTAAATCTTACGACACCTAGTTAGGAAAGTGAAACAGATTCGGGCGAAAATATTTTAATTCAGAAGCCTTTGTTCCAATTTCGTCCGAAGTTCTTAGAACTTCTTTCCCGCCCTTTTAACGCGCGTATAACTTCGACACTCGGAGCGCAGTCTAGTGTCTTCAACTTCCCTTTGATCTACTCTTGCCAATGTCCAGACATGCACTAATCCGTTAATAATGAATGTAACAGAATAATGTCTGACTGCAAGAGAAATCCACCCCAAAATTTGAGTCTCTTTGTCTTGATTGGATACCGGTGGTCTCTTTGAAAACTGTCTCAGGTACTATTACTCATGTGTAATAATGTCGGGTTTTTCGGTCTATAGGCCTAAGCCGACCCGTGAAATCACTGCTGATTGCAAAAAAGTATAGTTTCTCACCACTGTGGCAATGTTCTCTTTGAAGATACCGCGAATTTGAACGTAGCTTAATGGCTAAGGTAGTTTCTTTGTTTCAGAATCGGTCTAACGTCGTAATATTAATTAACACGTATTGACATTACCCAAAGTACTTTGAATTACGAATTATATCAGAAGACATTTTTAAGCATGAGGCAGGTATTGATAGCAAGATTTCTCACACAACGTGACACACTTCTTACCGATATCAATCATTTAAACAGCTCATTAAACTTTTTTGCCACGTTCAGACGACTTTGTTAATAAAGTTTATATAACGGCATACATTTGGTTACAGATACAATTGAATTCTCCAGGAATTTGCATAAAATACAATTGTTCTCTTTATAATTATGATTTTTTAAAAATAAAAGCAGAATAGGTAATACTGGGGTACTTTAACTACTTCACATTGCAGAAAGATATTTGCAATTAATATTATATTTCATGCTAGGTAAGTTCAAAAAGAATAATCTCATGTTAGGAAATTCCTTCCACACATTAAGTAGATTGAAGATATATACTAGTGTTAGCAAGGTCATGAAATCTGAAGTCTGATGGCGTGAGCTACATCGACAGGCAAACCATTTTTGGAAAAGTAATGCGTGATAAAACAAACCTCGTGACTCTGGAAAACAAGTATAGCCTTCCGTAACTTCAGAATGCAGGATTGAGCCTATATGCTTATACAGCGCCTAAGAACTTGATCAAAAGTGCTACGCCACAGAACAACAGAATGCTGACTTCCTCTTGCATCTTATTACAGTTTAAAGACTTTATGTTGGGGTCTCAATATATTTGATTGTTTTTGGAGACATAGCTAGAAAGTATTTCATTCTCTCTCTTGACACAAGTATAGGTTTATTTTATCATACTAATTATAAGTTACAATGTTTTATGGAATTGTCCCACTTGCTATTAATTTATACGTATTGTAATCGTAGTACTGACATATCGTGAAAATGATTTCGCCGCCAACTTCATGCTCGTTAATAATTAATTTAGAAAATAAAATAACTTTTAAAGTTATAAAACACAATGTTTCGTTATATAAGATCCAAAATTTATTAACTTGCCCTTACGACAAAAATTGTTTTGGTATTAGTTAAAATATTGAACTCTTACTTTAGTTTAAGTTTAATTTGAATATCTTTGGTTCATTCGATATGTTTAGGCCATAGTTTAAAGTGACAGAAATTTAAGGTCGTATGAAGTTTTTAAGCTTTGGAAACTTATAGAAGTTAAATTTATAAAACGAAACAAATTATTGTATGAAAATTCTGGGTAAAATGTATCGTAACACTACGATTGGTATGTGATATACAATGAAATGGATCATAATGTGTGTTGCTATTGATTTTTATAGACCCGATATATTGTCCATCCACCAGTCTTTTGTAAATTTCTATTCCGTACAATAGCTTGATTTCCCCATATTTATATAGTTACCAAACTTCGTGGATGGCTTTTCACTTGGGGGAAGGATGAGCTCTGTTGATCTGGGCTTAAATGTTCATGCTCTCTGTAATTAATTGATGATACAAAGTATCGGCACTCTAACAATATGTCTTAGGCTTTTACTTGGGGTACAAAAGAAACTTGTTCATTTCCGGGTCAAAATGTCAAACATTGAAATAGTATTATAAAATAATGAAAAGAATTTACGCATACTAATAGTAGTTCTTCATAACAGATCTGGATCAAACTATGCAGATGGCTTGCACGTATGGTAAGGAAGAAGCTAGGCCTATAAATGAGCCCAACACCTATGATGATAATGCCCGCCGGTTTAACAGCCATTCAGTATCGCTGTACGCGTTGGGCTAATTAGTCGACTTAGGAAGAAACCTGCTGTTTGGGATGTGCAAAGATCAACATTAAAAGTCTCTGAATGATATTCACCAAACTGTGGCTGATTTACACTGAGTAAAAAGAAAGTCTATTGGTATAATGGTAAAAGGTCAATCTCATTGACCCTGAAGGAAGCAAAATGTTGTTTTGCTTAATAACTATAGATCTAGGAAAGTTAGCTTGACCATATTTTCTTGAGGGTTTTCACTTAAGGTATGAAATATAATTTAATTGAATTTGGAGTGAAAATGTCAAAGGTCGCGATCATTGTGATACAATAATAAATGGGTTTAGAGAATAACGTTTGGTCCAGACCATGTTCCGTGACTAAACTTTGTGGATAGCTTGTACTTTGTTTAATAAAGAAACCTCTAGATATCTGGGGTTTAAATGTTAGACGTCACGGTCGCGGATGGAGAGGGTTGTCATTCGTGATATAGACAACATGACCGTGTCCTTTAACTGATGGCTGTAACGCTATCAGCTTCATTAGTTTCTGCATTTTTTCAACGTTCTTCCGGTGTTAGTGACACGATTGCTTGTTTGGTATCACCATAAGTCACTTGAAACAATACTTGTGAAGTTTTGTGTGAAAAAGTCTATCAATCTATAAGAAAGGACAGCGACCAAGACTAGCTAATATCGGTGTTTTTATTTTTATTTCTTGTGGAAAACCAAAAATCCAGTAGTGAAAATTGATCGTTTTTGCCTTTTTTTGACATTTGGGTCCCTGATACACGTCACGGCCTCTACCCCCGCCATGACATTTTAGGCGTCCAATTTGTTTTGTGCAATTCTTGGATAATTAGCATTAGTAATCCACGCATTTAATGGGGAGGGGTAGAGTCTATACATATGACAAAGCCCAAAGATCCCAAAAGAGGACAAAACCAAACAAAATCCCACTACTCTGCTTGTTATGGATGTTGTTGCATATGGCACCGACTAGTACTGCCAGTTTACAAACATACAATGAATTACTATGGCAGTAACTATTTTGATGATGATAGGGTATATACGTTAAGATTTTTGTAAAATTCTGCTTTTACCTTTTGTAAATTACCGCTCATGTGGTCTTAATGCTTAGAGCGTCCGCCGCAGATGCGGAAGGTCGTGGGTTCGAACCCCGGCCTAGTCATACCAAAGACGTATATGAATCTACTATCACTTGCTCGCTTGGCTATATCATTAAGAGTTTAGCATTAGGACTAGTCAGCCTGGTATCAGGTTAATATGACTGGGCGGGACATGCCGCTACTTGTCTGCGCAAGATGCCTCAATGCTAGCTATCACTACCAACTACCACGTTGCAGATATCATAGATATATGAGTAAAATTGCTCAAGCTACGCTAATAAAAAAAAAGTTAAAAAATTAAGCACAACATTTGTAAATGACCGCTCCGGTCGCCTAAGAGGTTAGAATGTCCGCCCCGGATGCTGAAGGTATCGGGTTCGAACCCCGGCAGAGTCATACCAAAGACTTATAAGAATGGTACTGGCAGTTGCGTCGCTCGCCGCTCAGTATTAAGAGGTTAGTATTAGAACTAGTCGGCCTGGTGACAAGTTAATATGACTGGGCGGGACATAATGCTACATGTGATCGGCACTATGCCTCAGTGCTACACATCATTATAAACTGACACACTGCAGACATCGTAACAATATGGCTAAATTGTCCATTCCCACTATCACTATTTCAAACTGACTGATTATTTCATCCTTGATTGCCACTAAATACAGTTTACTGATCGTATTGAGAGTGTTTTGTGCTGCTGCGAGAAATTCTGAATTAGCACGTAATCGTGAATGAAATCATGTCGAAATTAATTTGCTGTTACCACCAGATGCACCAGTTGCTATTGATATAACTCCAACACTAATTCCGACGATGGTTGTTGTTGCGTGATTCCAGTTACACCAATACCAACAATCGTTGCCGCAACAAGAGCACACATAGCATCTATACTTGTATTTTATGATCAGCGCGGATTTCTTCGTAATTCCATCTGGCAACTGTTGTTCCGCTTAGATTTTTTTTCACGTTGGTACGATTGAGGTCCATCATAGTTCTTCTTTTACAATACAATCACATATTTTAATTGTGAAATTGTGCAATTGTGCGACAGGCAGACCCTGTCCGGTCTCATCATCACGCGCATGAGATACGCACACTCACTTCTATCCAATGATTTCGTTTACTGGCACCATTTTCATATAATTATAGAAATCATCCGTCTTGGGAGTGCTTAAATTTCTGGAGGTTGTGCCTCCTGCCGGTTTGCCGTTCCTTTCACTAAACAATGCACATCTTACCCCAGATCGTCTTTGCCCAATAACTGTTGCCCGAACAAGTGCGTCTTTGCTAAATACCAGTAGGGATCTTTCTTTTTTCATTTCAGTCAATGTTGGTTTAAAATATTCTTTGGTAAACGCAACTGCGATAGATCAGTCGACTATTCGGCGTTATCACGTGCTATTGTGGTGATTCCAAGCATACCTCGAGTTGGTAGTGGTATATCAGGGTGGTTCCAATTAACAATTTCTACCTGACCATTAGCAAACCTATAAGATAGTTCATATGAGTGTCTGGTTGCACAACTTTGACGCAGATATTCGTTGACAAGTGGAGCAAAATTGTTATCGATGTTAACATCCGCTGTCAGCTGATTCAACACCCCATCAGTAAGTTGGCAACACATCATATCTGTCCGATTCATTTAATTGTGTATAATGATAAAATCAAATCCTAAACACAAACACTGAAGATGGCTACGTACCCATCAGAATAAATGTTGAGTGCTTCACGATGAGTTTCATCTACGGTGACATATGGTACGGATAATGACACTGTGAAAAAATGCGTAACTTCGCTGTCCGCTTCACAATAAATTATATTAGTGATACAAAATCAAGGTCACGATGCCACGTTTCATTTATCGGCATTTACACTCGATCCCATGTATCGTTACTTCCGGTTATGATGAACAAGTATGTTCTGGACTCGTGCACCTTTAGTATGTGAGGTACCTGTTTTGAAGCACAATTACAGAAATACTATTCAAAGAAGGAGAGAAACCACCTGAAGATAAAATCTTAGCAAGTGGCCGACATGTTTTGTTCTTCTTCTAGTGTTGTAAATGGCTTTGATAGACCTAAGCTATTTTTTCCAACTGACTCTCACTAAGGCCGACCTTCATTTCGCGATATGACATTATTATTATTTCCAGAGGTACATCGATGACTCTCATTCGGCCACCAGCAGAACATCGTTTTGTCAGAGAGTATCACAGCATAACATCGATGAAAACCACCAGCATAACTTACCTCTGCATGAAAATATATGTCGACAACGGATTGCCTAAAGAATTCCATGTGTTCCAATTAAAATTAAGAAATCGGGTACAACGTACGAAAGTCTTGTTGAAAACTTTGCAGGCTGGTGTCTACATTTTGATATCGGTCTATGTAGGGCCACAGATTGTGATATGCATGTGCGATATGAAGAGTGGTTTCTACATTGTTAAGCCTAGTTTCTTCAGAGGGTTCCTGTTGAACATTTAACCACAAAAGGACCTCACTCACTTCTAAGTTGTCAAATATCGTTTAATTTTGTGTCTTTTCATTATCTCTCGCTTCAAGTTACAACAATAAGAACTCATGTTTAGGTGCAGTAAGACCCTGCTGGGTACCTTGTTGTTGTTGTTGTGGGGCTTGACGTCATTTTTCAGCACACGCGACAAGTATTAATAGTGGAGGAAGAACCTGGGAAAACCACAGGAAGAACCACCGACCCACAGGAAGCTACTGGCAAGCTTTCTCACATACCAACATTAGCAGAATCGAAGACTCGAACCCACGCAGACAGAAGTGAGATGGCAGTGATCCGTAACGGAGAACGCTTTAGACCACTCGGCCACCTGCTGAGTACTTATTTGCCATGTAAAGTGTCCCACAATAGCAGTCAGTGCGTGTGCGTCAGTGGTATGTACGAGAAAGGGCAACTTTGAAGCTCTTCCTTCTTGCATGAACGATGACAAGCGTGATTCTGTAGCTTGTGAAGGGAATAACACAGATAGCCACAATGTCAGTGTATCTAATACAACTTGACCAGCAACTGCACATGCATTACGTCAAACTGCATTGTTGGAGTTATTTTTACGAAAAATGTGACTGTTTTTAGCCCCAAATATACAACCAACCATATACCAACCAAGCCCGGCGAAGCACCTATTAATCGTGTTGATGCTGCGTGTTACCGATATGACCTTGTATAAATGGTACCAAAATATATCAGAGAACATCAACGAGCCGACATGGATGTCATCGATGACCTGAATGAGATTAATCAAAAACGAAAAGAACGAATCTCACCTTGGGTCTTTAAAGGAGGCATGAAAGTCAAGAATGCATTGGATGCTGGACGAAGAGCTTCTGGCAGAAAAAAGTCCACTCATTAAAAGCAAATTAATATTAATACAAACAATAGACACAAATAGCTGAACATTATCCAAAATATACTATAGTCCGCGTTGGTCAGTAGAAAATTTAGCCAATGTAGCAAAGACCACTCATAGGATTTCACGAACATGGTTGGCCTGACAAGGGCTGTGGCAAATTTACTTACCGGTACCAAGAAAGATTGAGGAACATCATGCCGATTTGTTGTTTTTGTTCCATATCATGTTGTCTGTGATAAACACTGTCGTTTGCGCATATACAATTCGCTTCACGGTTGTCGATGTTGCCAGCAGATACAAGGAAGCTGAACCGTTGACATCAAAATATTCTGCAAGTGTCGTAGATGCACTCGGATGCATTTACGCACATGTAACGCTCACATGGCTATGCTTGTTAGAAGTAGATCCTCGTAAATAATTTCTAGGATTTGTTGCTGAGCTGTTAACCAGACACCGTGTGCAAGTACCATCGGTCGTGTTATAATGTACATTGTGACCAAGCTATTGTAGAACGATTTAATCTCACTCTTGCAGAACGGTTCTTCGTTCATGAATACGCTCAGAAATTACTCAGGAGACTTTGGATATAGGGAACTAGCCTCAAGTGCCCCGTCTCATATAGCTAACACGTCTTCCATTTGTCATAGCAGTATTAAACAAAGATTTCATAGCCAGCACCATTACAACAAGTCATAGACAAGTTTACTCGCTATCTGTATGCACCTGGAGATTTAGAAGGTGGAGAAAGTCGTGCTACTGACCAGATTCGGTCCGATTGATACTCCAAGAAAACCAACAAATGTCCGTTTTGGACCATCATTGGGTGGGCTAAGTCCACTGAACCGAACATTTGTGCGAGAGGAATTGCAATTTGTTTCAGCGAATACGGAACTGTCAGTTGCAAGTTATTTCAGCGAATACAGAACTGTCACCAGGGTATGCGTTGATGTGCTAGTGCGTTGTACCAACCAGTATCAATCGTAAGTTGGTTCGCAACATCACGATGACCAAACGCGTAGGTGGTGAGTCGATCTGTTGGTATCCGTAGCTTGGTTTCAAGTGGGGACAAACTCACCTTGGTGCATCGGTAAACACGAATGTGATGTTTTTGATATTTTATCGTTTTTGCGTGTACGCAAAATCACGTCGGTCGCGAAGACATTCCACAGTTTGAGTTTTAGATCGTGCTACACAATCTCCTGTGGAATACCTTTGGCGCTTTTAATGTTTTTGCTCGAGCCAACCAACAACCAAGCAAATTTTGGGCCGCAGCGGAGCATACTGTTCGATCAGTTTACTTAAGCATTCGTCTTTGAACTTGTCAACACCCCTTGTGTTAGTGTGTGCTTTCGGATGCTCGCTTCTATCAAATGTTTTGACCAAACTTGGTAGTGTGTTGTTCGCAGATCAGTATAGAATGTTGATTGCAATCAATAGATATCAGCATTACAGTCTGAATAGACAATAACACGTTTATTGAGTTTGCACTCTTGGATTAGAAGAAAGACACGTTGAAACGGAGAGTTTTTGGAAAGGACACGCAGTAAAACTTTCAGTTATTTTATTAAAATACAATTATTTGCAGAAAATGCAGCATATGTTTTTGCATTTGTATATATGTTGTTACCAAAGTACACACATGAATATTATTGTCCTGGTATGTTTGAAATTGCAAGCAATGCATGATATATCTTTAAATTGTCGAGAAAGAAAGGAAATATAATTATTATATGAATGGTTGCTAATAATTTTACTTAAACTTAAAAACCAAGTATTAGCTTATTTTTATTATCTGGCATTAGATCAAATGTAAAAGAAGTATAAAAAACTATTACAAGACAAAACTTGTAGAATATAGCAGATAAATGATAAAATAAAATAACAATATTGAAATATAGTCCTAAACTAATTTTAACAGAATAATACTTACATCTACTGCTCTGAATCTCTTCATTCACTGACTATCATAAAGTATTATGGATAAATGCCTACGTGTAAAATGGGGCTATATTATGTTGTCCAAAACACACCCACACCCTGGTGTTTAAATTATTCATCATGTTTATTAATACTCATGGACCTTTCCAGCAACATATACAAATTGAAATATAAAGTACATGGTTGCAGCTTTTGAGCGAGTTGTTGTATTGTCAGTTTTTGAAGAAAATAAAATTCAACAGAAAATAATTAACCATTGTTCTTTTCTATGATGATTATACATTGCTACTTAAAATATTTGGAACCTACATCATCTTTAAATTCTCAAAAGTCATTGAACAATGTCTTTGTTATTGTTTATATATTTTATGTAATATAATATTTAAAGTTTTCCAAAGAAAGGCGATGGGGACATGAAAAGACCTACATATACTTCGGAAATACATTTCTATGCAAAGGCTAAACAGGAGAACTATTTGGTTACCAAGTCTGCCTTTGTATATAGCACAAAATTACTTTATAACATTCTCTAGAATACAAACGTTTGGGGATTAAATTCACTTGTTTATATATTTGGGATTGCAGAACATATTTGAAAAGACATTGTATAAAATATGTATATCATATAAGCACATATGCTGTTATGATGTTCAAGTATGTTAATATTCAGATATTTTCCAGTTTGAATTAAAAAATGCATTGCTTTCAATCTTTAGCAGCCCTTTCAGCTTTATTAGTGATGTATTCAAACTGTGTGGTCAATCTAATCATTTGATTTCTTTGAGACTTTTGTACATATTTCAGGACGTTAGATGGATTCATTAAAAATGTCACATGAGTTTATTCATTTGTTGTCCATCTTAGTATTTTCTAAACGAATCATTTCCCAAACGTCTTTGAAGACGAGAATGTCCAGCATGTATCATTGATTTAATTTAATGTCACACCACGTCTTATACATACAGTGGCACTTAGATTATGCCGATTTGCACCATGTTAGTTCCAATAAATGTTCTACATATTAAAATTCAACCAAACCCGAATAGCATATGCTGTACAAAACCACTTAGAAAATAGCTAAAACCAGCTCGCTATAGGCTATCATGGAACAATCCAATAAACAAGTATACGATACCATTACAAAAGAGTATCACACACACACACACACACACACACACACACACACACACACACACACACACATATATATATATATATATATATATATATATATATATATATATATATATATATATATATATATATATATATATATATATATATTAATTGATGACCTTTTTTCAGATAAAAAATTATAATATCCACTCGAATCAACATTTTATGATAATGTAAATGATTCGAATTTTGCAATGATCAAAGAATGGAAGTAAAACTAAGACCATTTGCGTTTGTAATGAGTTGATCCATTTTTGAATAATACGTTTATATCATTAGGAGAGGAATGTGGATTCAAATGTATATTCTGTCTATCAATGCAAACCATATGGTCAGTGTAAAAGTTATCATTTTATGGAAGGTAATAATATCAACACAAAATGAGCACTTAAATGGCTCGTATCTTCTTGGTATATTATGATGCCTCTAAGCTTCTCGCCTTCTGTTATATCTCTGAGAAATTTGAATACATTCCAAAGTTGCTGAGATAGTCAAGAACAACGTCATGGCAGTATTTGTATTGCTCCTGAAATAGAAAGTTCACATAAAGTACATTTATAACTTACATATTCATCACTGGTTAGGTGCGTGACTTACTGCCATTTTGTTTTCTGCATTAGCGTGTGTTCTAAATTGGACAGATTAAGATAAAGGTTGTAAATCAACAGCTGTGACAATTGCATAGATCTGCTGTAATACATAGATGTTATTCAAAACCATTTCGATTTGTACTTATGACAAGAAGGTAAGATATCTAGATTTTTTCTCGATGCGATTCGCCCCCAGTAATCCAAAAGGTAATTAAAATTATCTTTTGCAAGGTGAAGGTTATAAGTTGATCATTTTCAAATACATAATTTTAATATACTGCTCTTACAAAGTTTGGAATGATCTGTTGCCTCCTTGTCCTCATTTTCTTCACCGTCTGATAAATAGCCACGTCCCTTTCAACGTTCAGTCTCTCCAGGACAGTGGTCAGCACGCAATACAGGCCGCTCCTCTCTGCTCCATCCCTGATAGAATGTGCGTGAAAAGGGCACTTGTATTTAGTGAGTTGCTCTGTTTAATCATTTTAAATATCTATTCAACCCTATCCTTTTAAAGAATGCATCATATTATATTTAGGAGACGTTTTGGCCTTTGAAGCTTATATTCTATTCATAACGTTACTCATTAACAATCGTTTCATTTAGTTCTCTTTACAGCAGTGGGATTAGAAGTTTGTTACCAATTCTAACTAGTCATTCGGATTTACCAAGAGTTATTCCGTTATCTAAATAATGTACGTGATATTTGATTATAGTTTACTATAAGAATCGTTAGTGCATTAATATCTTTAGAATACAATGATCAACAAGCACCCATTTATTACTTATTCAAAATCTTATTATAGACGACAGCATGTAAAAATAGTCTATCTTGGGATTCTTACATGCAGTGGATGACAACAGTTTTTATATCGGACTGTCTCTGCCACTGTTCCACCCCGTCAATCAATTTCAGCATGGCGTCGGCCTGCAAGGGGACCTTGTCAGATCCGGGCCAGAACTTGCACTGGAACTGTCGCACCTCACGAGGCTGCTGAAAATGAAATTAAGATTGCTCACTTCAATGAGAACAGTTTTCAAGTATGTAAACTTCTGTGAGTTCATTTCTTTCCAATTTACTTTCCTTATGTTTCTGTGCCTTAAGACACAACACAACACAAAATCAAACCAAACATAAACCTGAAGCAAACTGTCTTTAAAACATCTAACAAAAAAGATGAGAAATGAAGTTTGTATGAAACGTCATCAATATGAAATTCTGGCAACTGCTTAGAACGCAAGCTTGGTGCTCTTTGTTAAGTGGCATATGTACAACTCGGTTGGTTCACACAGACATAAATATTTTTCGGAAGTACCTCGCCGTCTTTAGTGAGCCGAATTGTTCTCCATACATAATCTGTATTATCTGTGCTCTCATCGACATTTTCGATCTTGAAAATCATCTCCGTCATGGATTCTCCTTTGGAAGGCCAATATACTCCAATCTATTAAACAAATAAAGTTCAAGTTTAAAATGTTCAACTCGTCTAGAAGCTTAACCCGAATTCATTGTAATATGAATGATTGTTTGAAGGTTAGTTCCAAAGCATTTTGAGAGATTTTGTTTTCATATGAATATGCAAATATATAAAAATGAAAAAAATATGTCAAACTATATCTGAAATAATTGAAGAAAATTTATTGCTGAAGTATTAGTCATTAATCATTTCATTTTACAAACAAGGATGACTGCGTATGTATTATATCATTCTCATTAAGTGGAGAGAAAATATATCAACAGACTATCCAACTAACCATCAACGGATAAATACAATTGGTCAAATCAATTCTCGCGTCATATGATATTATCCGAACGTTTATATACTTCTTCGTTTTGAATATAATGTCAATGCAGTGGCATTTGACACCATGGGTACTCACGCCGTCTTTATTCCTCGGAAGAACATTCAACATTACAATAGTTCTAACTCCGAAGTCGTACACCAGTCTCCAGAAGTCTATCACTGTGTCTTCTGTCGGCATCTGCGTTATGATTAATCCATCTTTCTGTCTATGGCTCTATAAGTAGTAATGATTAGTTTGTATATCTTTGAATATAAATCTAACGTCAAAATTGTAAATGACATCTCCATCAGATTAATGGCCAAACAATCACCAGATCAGAGATCGTAAACATTTGAGCATCAGATTTGCCAAGCTATTGCCGTTGTTTCGTCATTTCAATTGCTTTGGAGACAAAACGTTTACCCAAACCCATACTCTTGTATGTTGCATGACCTCATGGTCAGATATTTCTAATTGTTTGAGTCGGGATCTAAATTTAATAATACGATCAAGAAAAAAAGCCAAATGACACAGGAAATAATGACATCATATTTTGTCCTTCCGTAATATATTTCATGGAGTTGCAAAGTTTGACTTCGTGATATGTAATTTCGACTGCTACAATAAACGTTATATTTAGATGGCACCTTGCTAGAAACTCATGACATTAGTATGGTATATTTCACTAGATTTTAATCAATGGAAGAAAGATACAGTTCACTTTCTTAGCAAGATTTCCTCATGGGAAACTAAGTGAGTTTTTGCATATTGTATCTAATTACAATGGAAAATGGTGTAACTAATATTCACACTTACTGGAATTTTCACGGCATTAATGTAATCAGTTCTTCCTTCTACCAATGACAAGCAAGGCCTGTATTCATCGGCTGAAACGGAAACTGGAAATTATTTGGAGCAATCCACATTTTATCCATTGGGCATCAATTTTCTGAGTGCAAAGCCATGTCATCAGTATGCTTTTTGTACTTCTAAAGGAAGATGATTGCAATTTTGATGAGATGAAAAACGTTTGAAGGTTGTACTGCCATGTACACATTTTACACTATATAGCCAAGTTCGAGAACTTGTTTTAAGTGGAAGGTTTTCAGTAGCATAACGTAATTACCTGGAAGAATGTTGCTGTATCGGTTTTTGTGTTTGTTCATTTCAAGCTTGGAAGTACGCTGAGGATTATTGGTGATGATCTCCTTCTTCGACTCACTCTCTTCCTCTTCGTCATCTGTGTCATAGTCCCCTGGTGGACGATATACAGCTTTGTTGCTCTCGTTTTGAAGTTTCTGCAGAATATTAACAATAATATATAATACTGAAATAAAAACGCATATGAGTAAATAGGTGCATCTAATATTACACTGTTCGATTTATATTTTTCTTTGAATTTCGTTTATACATGTATTTTATTAAACCTTCTTAGATTCAAATCGTACGCTTATTCTTTTTTCCGAGAAAAAAACAACGAATGTCAATGAGAATCCATTTGCACATATGTCTTGAAATATCGGACCTTCATATATTAAAGTTATAGCTCTATGAAGGTAACATAAACATATTTACAGAGCCCAGAAAAAAGCGACTGATAGTCTTCATTTTCCCCCAGAAGAACCACACCGAGCCTCCTATGTCTTAAAATTGATCTATTATTATTTAAATATTTATATGTATATGTTTGAAGCTATATATGTAGGTGTAGGGGATTTTGTTTTGTGGGTGTGTTTGTGGGTAATCGTTTGTATCTCTGTTTCATAGGCAACTTAGTAGATTTCACGCATGAGTGGAGAGACCTCATGTATGCCCAACGAATTCAATTTCCTGGTCCATCATATCATATGAAATGTTGAAACATAGCAATCCTTTCTTCCGACATTACCCACAACGTCTTGTATTTGCACAGTCAAAATATTACCCAACGCTCCGTATAATAATCGTATCAAGTAAGCTTGCCTTCCCTTGAGTACAGCTGATAAGCTATTGTAAATTTTCCAATCCAATTTATTAACGCTAAAGCCCATATCGCACTCAGTAAGGTGTCTTGCGTTGATAATAATTTAATAAAATAAATAATATATCTGTATCTGATCTATTTGAACTTTGGAACAGAATCCTATGTTCGTTACATTGTATTACCCTTAAGTTAGTAATGAAACTGGAACCAACTGTAACATCTCCGAACCCCCACTTCTAATCTACCTCAAATTCAAGAAGTAGTCCAGTTTTTCTTTGTTTCCTGTCGATCTCCAGTAACTCTGTGTACACAGACGGGTATTTTTCGGCTGAGACAGCAGATCCTGATACCATCAGAGCTTCCACAAGGGCTTCGTGCAGGAATCGATACTGATCCTGGAAAATGTATATTAAGAGGCGACTATTATTCGTTTGATTGGTATTAATTGAAAAGGAGAAGCACAGTCCGGATCAGGCACAAACATTATCTATAATGCATTAGATAGATAGATAGATAGATAGATAGATATATAGATAAGTAGATAGATAGATAGATTTATAGATAGAGAGATTGACACATATTCTTTATATTGGAAAATGTATAATTTACTTTGAAAAATGTGTAATATTGAATATACTTCTGTTTGGTTTCGGGCTAGGCGCTGCGCTAAAACCAAATAGATGAAGAAGCGTATAAACACAAACATGTAGGCGTGCTTGTAAATCTATATTAAGTGCAGATGAGAACCCTCATCAATTAAATAGAATTTCTTTCAAATCGCAAGACTGAAAAGAAACGTTGCTCTCTGTAGCTCTTTAATATGGTCCGAAGGTTCGACTTTTTGGTACAATATAAGATATCATCTTGTTTCTTTGTAATTATACCGTGTTCTCAAACGGATCTTTAGATTATGGGTTTTTGATGACTATATTTGAAGGAAAATCTTGATGTGCGACTACAAGATTTGTTTTCTAATAAATATAGGATTGGATTCTTTTTCCATTTATACCTGCTGAGAGAGAGAGAGAGAGAGAGAGAGAGAGAGAGAGAGAGAGAGAGAGAACCTCGTTTTTGTATTACCTCAGTCTGTACCAAGTTGACTCTTTGCCTCCTGAGTTGAGCAACACAAGGAAATATGTGCACGTACTGCTTGTCTATCCCTTGATCGACCAAATAGTCCAAGGCAATGTAGGTGCCGGTCCTGCCTATTCCGGCGCTGTGATAAAATGCGTGTTTAAAAGAATAACTTATTTTTCCTACCACAATGTATTATTATTATTATTATTATTATTATTATTAGTCGTAGTAGTGGTAGTAGTAGTAGTAGCAGTAGTAGTACTAATGGTAGTACTTTTATTATGATAGGGGCACCGTCACTGCATCGATTTATCGCAGAGACAGTGTTACACGGAAGCTACTAAAAGTTAGGGACCACTGTAAGAAATACTAGAATGAGCAACAACAGTCTTTGCGATTTTCCTAAATACAAACTAACGCATCTACTTACTGTTTACAACTACTACTCCAGTCTCAAGTTCGCACACAATTTTGCTACCTCATAAGCATATTTCAATCTTTCAAACACGTTTAAAGTCGTTGTTTCCAGAGATTTGCGTTGAAACAAAAATAAATTAAAAAAAATGCACAACTGCCTACAGGACCGCCAAGTCATTCTTTACGTCCTTTGTTTTTGTTGTTTTTCCTTCGGATTTAGAAAAGCGTCGAGACATTGCATTTTGGAAGTAGGTGAAATAATATACTTTTTAGGACGTCTTCATGCAATAAATCGCAGATATTTATTTCTGCACATCATAATGTGTGAACAAAACACATATAAAAGACGTGGAGTAATTTGGTTAGGAATTTACAGCATATTCAAAATTTATACTTTAATTTCTATGTACTGAAGTTTGATCGACAAAAATGTATGCGTAGGAAATAATGTATACACTCTTAATAATAATAATAATAATAATAATAATAATTATTATTATTATTATTCACCTGCAGTGGACAAGTGTTGGGCTCTGTTTGTGCGGCTGCGCGTTCCTAACCTTGTTCCAGAATTGAACAATGGAAGAGGCGGCTGCCGGTACTCCTTTATCAGGCCACGCAGTGAAATGAAACTGTGTGACTTGTTTAGTTGTATTTTCCTGTTACAGATAACATACATGCTGCTTCAGTTTGTTGCTATCGCATTTTGTTGATATTTGTAATTTTTCAGGTTTTATTTTCTCTATGCTTGATAAACGTTTTAAGGAGAATAATATAATTATAATAAATTTGTTAGACGGTATTGGTAAGTAATGTTGAAAAGCGGTGAACACAATAATTTTCTTAGTAACCTTTGTACGAATTGCATCAAGTACCTTTGGAATCTCACGTTCTCTTTTATCGTTCATTAGCAGAAGATAATAATTTCATGATTAAAACGAACATAATGTATTTTAAGCACCAACGACTGAATACAATATGTATGTAGTTATTTATCAAGAGCCTTCAGATGGATAAAATGTTAATGTATGCATCAGATGTCCATTACGTATAAAATATAATACTTGAACTATAAGCTAGAATATGTCTCGTAATGCGATTTACCACTGTCATGGTCAGGGTCCTTATGTCATATTCAGCAAACGTGTCAACATGCACTAGTGTAACCTTAATTCCGCCATATTGCTGCTGGGATCCTTCGTTGGGCCAGTACTGCAGACATTTCATCTAGACAGAATAATGTACAACAATGGACATTTTGAGAAAAATGTTATTTCGATTCACTCAATCGGACAAAGTAATAGAAAATAAAACAACAAACTCTTTGGTAGCCTTTACATTAACAAAATTGAAAATAAGACAAAGTGAATGGGAGACAAACTTTCATAATGAGGGTCTTTACACTTCACGTTATGTGTAGCAATTACTTGATATCGAATGAGGAAAAACTTATTTTTGTGTGGTGTCTGGTGGCCTATTCAACTTCTGTATGTTTGTTACCTGTCTAAAATACTGATTTAACTTTTATTTCGTGGAATTTGTTTATGTCATCAAAATGCAATGCAAACTAAGTACGAATTTTACAATTATTTTTTTTCTTTCTCTACTTTCTTCTACCATGACATAATATTGATTGGAATGCTTACCGTATCACCTTCAGCAAGACGGGTGAGCATGACTATTTTCTCTACGTCTTGTTGGTATATCATTCTCCAAAAATCATTAATATTGAATTTTGTTGTTCCTGGAAAGAGATGGCAATTCGATGGAATGGAAAGGTTAGAATTAGCTTGTTTTCAAGGCAATATACAAGGCATTGTTACGAATGATACCACTATATGCCATATACCTGAAGCATAACACTTTATATACAGTATCTTAATCAGATTATTGTATATTAAGTATTGAAATAAATATGTCTTTCATTATTCCTTAAATGAAATACGACATTAGAAAGCTGCCAATGTTGATTTTACAATATAAGACTAGATTTATGAATTGTGAAGAAACATTTATAATAAAAATTGTATTAAACATGAAAAACAAAATTACCTTGGGATGCTATATATGCTTTTGGTCTTGAATATCCCTGTAAATACACAAGAGTATCGAAGAAATAAATCAAATCATACCAAAGTGCTTATGATGCTATTTATAGTATCATTCATATAATACGATACGTGGAATATAAATAAAGCAAATGTGTTTATACTTATTCACGAATTTAAATTAAAATTTTGAAGACAACAGGTATATCTGAAACTTGTTATATATACACAGGTTAAAAACATCCATTTGTTTAAAAAACGGCAAATAAGCCATTTCAGTACTTCGTGGTCTCGTTGATATGTGTTAATCTGCTTGTATGACTCACTTACCATATGGAGCTCAGATCCCGAATTAAATACTATACAGCAGAAGTTTTTTTTATACTTTCACTCATTATGAAAATATTAAGTAACACTAATGTTGCAACATATTAATAAATTACAAATCATTTTAAGTAAGCGATTCAAAGAAAAATAATACTTACATCTATAAAAGACGCGTTTATGTAGTCTGATTTGTCTTCTCCAAGAGGCATAAGTTTGACTCTTGTGGAGTCATCTGTAACATAAAAATGAATACTAAATCCTTTCTAAAAACGTGAACAATACATTAAAGGTACACGCACAGGCACACACACAAATGCGTAATGTACGAACACTGGAACTTGATATACGTGATATCTGCACGATACATATTTATTGAATAAACGTATTTTGCACCATTCACGAGATAGAATGTAAGCACAGTTCAACCTTTCTGAATCCGTCTGATGTAAGATGGAATAATGTTTGCAATATATTCTTTGCACAGTATTAGCTCCCCTTCGTGCTCCTCAATACTAAAGAGCAAATGGTCTAAAGCTGCAAATTGGAATCAGATCACAATTTATAATTCCGGTTCAGTACCCACGAATGCAGTCCCACTCTAATTAGGATCATTGTTTCATGTCTAGTTTTGGTGATGATACAAGAGTTAGATTTACGCATTCTTAGTGAAAATGTTATAGTTTATTCTTTAGAAATTGAGCTTATGGCGTGGTTGTCTGTGTATATTTCGGCGATAGTGCACAGTGAGTAATAAGACCTTGGTGATGATCCGGAAGTGATATATGTGTTCCATTTCACACTGCTTTGTTTACAGTCCACCCTCTCAAATAAATGCCGGTGAACGTTTGACAAGAACTTCACCGTGAAGTCATCGTTGAAGGTATTTTAGATTAACATATGATTTGTTTTGATTGGAACACAGTGGAAAGTTCAGTTTTGATAAACAAATGTAGAGACTATCTAGGAGAAATAATTGTGATCTGAATCCATTTGTAGTGCAGGATACTTTACACTATATATGCATTGTCACGTGGTAAATAGCATACCCCACAGTTAAATTTGGATCTTCTGCTTTAGATGCCATGACAACTATGGTCTGATAGATCAGATATAACTATATTTATTTTATTGCAGAAAACATGTGACAGTTTAAATCTACGTAACTTCATCAACTTAAAGGAAAAAATAAAGACATTGATTTAATTTAATCATCGTTGTTGCAGTTTTAAGGAGTAGTTAATCATATCATTAATACGTAATTCATTCTTAGCAGACATCTGAACCATTCTTTGTAGGGACTGCATATTTTCTTTCACTATAGGAGTACCAATATGCTTTTACAAGAGCAACACCCAACTATATACTTTTAACATAATTTTCAGCTAATTTTTTCTCTCTCTGAATTTAGTACCAAGAAAATTAGGTTGTTTAAATATAATATTAAAAGAAGTTTCGTTTCTTTGCTATTCACGTCTTTGTTGTAAATGCATTCTATTCAAATAGCTTTAGAAATGTTAGTTATGTTGAGGCCATTAGAAGCGAGTAAAAGTAATGACGTATTGTTTTATTAATAAACACTCATATTTACTTTATTTGTACTAAAATGCTTTGCCATTCAAGTAACAATATGACTGCAAACCTGAATTATATATCTATTCTGGCCCTTATAATGGCACATGTAACGATGTTATAGAAAGAAGATGACAGTGGTTATTTAACAAGCTGAATTAGCTTAAGGTACTTACGTTCGAGCATAAATACATACATAGTAAACCATCTTTTTAAATTTTTTTCTTGAAACTTAAATCTATGTGGGTTAATTTGACACTTGTCCAATAATCCATACTGTCTTTATTAGTCCTGTTTGGTTTTACAGATGCAATGTAACATCCACATATTTTCATGTAAGAATTGACGCTTATCAAATCATAGCAACCCGAGGCATGAATCCACTGTGACTTACAATTCGACTGTTTAGAAAATTGATAAAATACACAAGTGTTATTAACTCTACCTTTCGGCTGTTACACCCGTACACAGCACAATGATCGTGCCCGCCCATTTTATTCAACATGAATGATATATGTTTTGACTTGACGTGTTTACCGGTGCGTGTATTCAACAATGACAGCGACTCAATTGCCCCTTCAATTGCTTGTCTCGCAAAAGCCGAGGCAATAACATAGGATCTTGAGGCATCAGTGTACGCGCAGAATAATGTGAAAGGGTGAAAGGACTCTACCAAGAGAGAAATCTTCGTAACATAGTTTGACTGAAAACTATATGCAAGTGATACACGTTCACTGAAGAAATTATTCCTGACCAAAATGAAAATTATTTTCAAAATACAAAGATCATAAATGTCTATAATTCAACATAGAATATTTGCATAAACGAAACTTCGTGGATATCAAATAAAGATATTATTCCAACATTCGGTATCGCAGTCAATTAATAATAGAACTGACTTACATGGGTAAAGACCTTTGTATCTGTTCTTCTGACGGTTGCTTGTCTTTGATGCTGCTTTTACTGGAGAAAGTAACCCAGACGGTAGAGCCTAAAATGTACACCTAATTTCATCGTTGATGAAACAAGATTGTCTAATTAAACAATACTTTTGGAAAATAGATATGCAAAATATTCCCACATAATAGTTCACGATACATATCCTTTAAATTCCTTCTATTCTTAGTTTTCGTTTAGAGTTAATTTCTAGTTTTCATTCTTTAAAGGTCAGGATCAAACGGGTAACATTATATTGTTATTAAATGACTATTGCTATCATTTGTTCCTAAACTATGTAACAGAGAAGAAGCGAAACTATCAAGCTTAGTTTACTCAGAACATAGTGAATTATTCATGCATACAAAGTGAACATTGAAAAGACACTGATAGTATTGTGAATTAAATCCCAAATAAACCTATATGTTCATAAGTTTAAAAGTACAGGATGTTCCGAATGAATTCTGATAGTCTTGAGTGTCTTGATCTTTCACAATGATATAATCCAGAATCTCTCTGAATGAATATTTCACCGTAGATAAAATAGAATTTCCGAGGTAACTAACAAGGTCATGAACTCAGATGTAAGTAAAGAACTTGTATACTGCATAGAATTATGACAAAAATCCGATATAAATATGATCCTCACTGTTATTTGAACATAATATCTATCTATCTATCTATCTATCTATCTATCTATCTATCTATCTATCTATATATATATATATATATATATATATATATATATATATATATATATATATATATATATATACATATATATATAACTCTTAATCTAAGTAACCGTAAAAAAGCGAAATCCAACAAATTTTTTTTATAAATTCAGCACGTATTGGCAAATCACAACACATTCACCGCATAAATTAAATAAGATTTTTCTACAATAAATTGCTACATCGTTATATAAGCACTTTAAATTAACGGGTTTTTTGTTGAAACTGTTACAGTGCTGTTGACTTTTTTAGCGCTTTTTCCAAAACATGGTACACTTTCTTCATTTTATTTGTACTATATATTTGCCGCATTTTATCGTCTAAACCCAATTTGTTACTGACTTTTTGTAGAACATGTCTCTAAGAGTAGTTTCAATGATCACAGCTGACATTGCTATTATTATTATTATTATTATTAAACCAAGAAAACCTCAAACTCGTCCGATAGTTTGCTTCCATCAGGTGTTTTCTCCTGGACATAATCCCACAGATTAGATAACATGACTGCACCGCTTGGAATGAGAGCGTTTCCCTCCATATTGTAGTAAGTGTTATCTGTGGAGGCATATTCATCCGATGCTTCAATCTTTGTGTATTGTTCTTTCAAGTCTTCTTCATGTACTACCAAATATATAAACGTTTGGCATATATGAGGCAATGTTTAAATGTATTCTCTGAAAAATGTATAAATGATACTATATATATATATATATATATATATATATATATATATATATATATATATATATATACATATATATATATATATATATATATATATATATATATATATATATATATATATATATATATATATATATATATATATATATATATATATATATATATATATATATATATATATATATATATATATATATATATATATATATATATATATATATATATATGTATGTATGTATGTATGTATGTATGTATCAGAGTGCGTAAAGTGGCATATTTGGAGAGAACTCACCTAGATTTGTGTATATAACTTCTCGTATTTGCTGTTGTATACTGTTCTCTAGCTGTCTATTGTTTGGAGGAGGTAAAATACCATCTTTACGTAACGTTTTGTGGCTACTGTTCTCTTTTAACCTGAAAATGGAGCAGGAAATTTAATTCGTTGGGCATACATGAGGTCTCTCCACTCAATTTCGATGGAACATGACAAATCTATGTTGTACTCCGATTTAGAGTAATATAGGAGTCGGATCAAAATTCTGAATAATTGACAATGTTGTAGTGTTTCGTGTCAAATGCTTGAAAGTTATAGCTGCTTTTGGGTGGCTGAAGAAACGTGAACCTAAATGCAAGACATCCTCGAGATTTGCTACACGAACTGAGTATTACGGCCAATTCGATAAGAACATGTTATGACACATCTTTAAATCTGAATTTGGTGCACGAATTCATTGGCTTTAATTTCCCAGCCCACACTTAGAGGTTGATTAGGACACTATGATAGACTGCACTGATCTGAACACTGGACGAAGGCAAATGAATGAAATATTCATTCTGAAATATTATGTTAAACGGGCTTCTTTACTTTCGAATATTAATACGGTTTAAATATAAAATTGGTGACATACATATGCGATCTCGTTTAGTACATTATACTCTAATAAGTATCACATAAATAATGTGCAAGTAGGTTCCCAGTCTTGTCAACCATTTTAACATTTTCTGGATTTCTTCAACTTGATTTATTTTCTATTATCGAGATGTCTATGTGGACGGTATAATTTTGTACATCAGAGCGATTTAAGCACACAGATTATACTGTGACATCTTCACACAGATTATACTGTGACATCTTCATACTTCTGGAACTATCCAACAAAGGTCTATATTTCCAAGCATATCGTAGATCATTTATATTGTTTCCGGAAACATGTTTTTAGTTTAGCTGAGACAGAAGACGACTCAAGCATATTGCATATTCTGCAATAAACTGCGGGCAGCAGTTTCTATTCGCGCAAATTGAAAATATAATTACATTGTTATGTGGAAGTGATTGGGATTCTCTAACTGCAGAGCTATTCTGGAATGGTCTACACTAGATTAAGATTTCAGATGATTTTGAACTCTGAAAATGCACAAGGAGTATTTGAAAGTTAACGGATAAATAATTAACGAATACAGTTGAAAGACTGTATCGTTATAAGTGATGTATTCTAAGATAATTCAACTACGCTAGTTTCTATGGCAATACAAAATAAGATTGTAAACTAGACTATGAGAAGCATATCAAGGATAGCTGTGAATGTATACAGGACAAAAGTAGCAATGGAAAGGAATGACATTGCAGTTCAAATATTATCTGTTAAAAACAAAATGTGAATAACAAAGCAACTTTTTTTGCGGTATATTTTCCGCATTATTCCCTTTATACAAAACGCCTATCTATGAGGGGATTTTGAATGAAAACAAACAAGAAATATATGTTCAAAAAGCACACAGCAAGTCTCAAAATGCACCATAAGACATGGTTAAAATCCTTGATGTTTTCAGTAATCGAGGAAAAAAATTATTGTAAATTATATGATAAAGCAATTTTCCAAATGCACGGGATTTCCATGAGATAATTTTAGTGAGCAAAGATATTAAAAAAGTAACTAAACACGCGCATTTAAATAATACAACGTAATATACATCGGTTTAATACTGAATTGTGTGTTTTCATGCATGCACTTTCTTCGAGGTGTCGATCCCTGAGAAACAAATCAGTAAATCAAGAAATAACTTAGACTGAATATATATACTTTATGTACAATATTTTTACACTTCTACATTGACGTATACATTTAACTGGACCATGTACCTATGTCGTCTGATTGCGATAAAGATGGCGATAGCCACCACCAACAGCAATGCTATAGCTCCTCCTGCACCCCCTGCAATGCCACCAATGTTTGGATTGTTTTCTTCGGAGTCAGCTCCAGTTCGTGCAGTATGTTCTGAAACAGTGGGAATGATTGTATATGATTCTGCGGCAAAATTCACGTACATACAAAGAGAGAGAGAGAGAGAGAGAGAGAGAGAGAGAGAGAGAGAGTACAATTTATTATATTTAATGAGTGAATTTGTAATATTTTATTAGTGTCAATTTACCTATGAAAATATAAGGAAATATGCCACGAATGAAAATGCATTTTGATAGATCAAAATAATTTGTTAAAATAATATCATTTAGGGCGTGACGTCCGATAATTTATATATAGCGGAGAACAGCAACTATCAAAATGTAGTGGACTTCATGAATGAGAAAATAAGAGAGGACACAGTTTCAACAACCTGGATGCTGCATTAGTACTACATGTATGCTCGCATTGACACATGTACATACCCAGACAATAAGTAAAAACTGAAAAAGCCAAGAGAGTCTAAACTTCTATCAACCTTCTTATGGTCACTTGAAATACATGTCCATCACACTTGTAATTTGTGCCAAACCCAAAATATTCAAAACACAACAGAACACAATGTGTTTTGTTCCTTATTAACATCTTTGCTAAACGCAACGCCTTTTTAGCACAAATATAGAAACAAGTTATAAGTACGATAAATCTATATCTCCTAAGAACAAGTAATAACTAACACATGGAGATAAATACCCTCTGTACAAAATATAATTGTATTATATAAACCCCGACCATACTATATCATGAACACACTGTACAGGTAGCAATTTCAAATCTAATTCTAAATATAATAATTATACCGTGTTGTTTTTTTTAAAACTGGTTTTATATGAAGGTAAAAGAAGATGCGATGTACAGTGTCGTCATATCGAATGGAAGCTAAGATCTGTTCATATTGAATGACCACAGCATATTCATGACATAGTAGTATGCCTGGTTACATGTAATAGCTACAAATAGGATCGAACAATGATTTATGAATAAGAAATTGAGTTACGATCATGAGTAAGTAATGCACAAAATACTGATACTAAAACAATTCGTATTCTTGAGCATGTCAGGTTCTTTTGAATATCACTTAACATTCACGAGAATTATGACAGGATTTGAGCTTTAAAATTAATTTTGCAAAATCGTCATATGTCATTAAGTTTGGTAACCAAAACAACAAACGATACACATTTTGTTTGCATAACGATAAAATTACATCAAAATTAGTTGCACATACGGGAAATTATAAAAATAGATACGAAAATGCCTTTTCTTACGACTGATTATGGGAAAACGACACTTCGAAATAGCATTCATTGCAACAGTGAAGAATCATACGCTCGGTTTTACTAGAATGAGAATCAAGAGTGGTTGATCCTGTCGAAAAGGCGGAGAAAGTAATCCAGAAAAGCTTTATAACTCAGCCATAAAAACAAGTGTAGTGACTTTATAACGTTTACCAGATATAGTTTATTATCAGAGCTTTATTTCATAGAAGTAGCGTGATATTTCTTGGATGAAGAATAAAATTACACACAAAGAAGTCACGTACGTTTTGCTAAGTTTGCATTGATAGCTATTTTATCTGGATTGATTTGAAAAGTACAAATGATAACATATTGCATGGAATTGGTCTTATATTATGCTAGATATTTTTGTACCTCAGAACAACTGAATAAATAAAGTACAATCTCTTAAATAAACGTTTTTCTTTCCAATTCTCAGGAAACATCTAAAACAGTCAAATAAAATCGAATATTTTTAAGCATGTATAAACTTAATTCAAAGAGATTCAAAGCTGGCATAACCATGTTTGTACTAATCTGATAAAGACTGAATAGCATATACCTTTTCACTCAGAATCTCATAATTATCTGTCCAACATTTCTGTACAACAAGAGTTACGTTGGAAAGCGGTCACTGAAGGAAGAAAGAAGATAGCGATAGATCCGGAGACTATGTTAGTCGAGTGGTTAGAATTACTGTTGGATGTCTGTAGAAAAAGTACATTCTGTAACAATAGAACAACACGAATAAACCATTGAATGAAGCTTGTGTGTCCCTTTGACTATATAGTGGTGTAACAAGCAACGTTTTCCATAAGCACGGACCTTACGGAAATGTGTTTACGTTTTCAGCCAAGCAGCACATGGTCGTCATAGACAATCAGTGCTAATTTTTCATTTCATCACGATTGTCTGACCAAAGTAATTGTTTTGCAATTAAACGAGAAATCTTCGCACATTTTGAATTATAGCTTCTTATTAATCACTTATTATCACACGATGAATTATAAATCCTTATTAATCACACGATGTTTCTTCCTCTACAACTGACTTTTGATCTTTATCAGTTTTGACCTTAAACACACGGAACTCTATTTTCGGAACACTGGGTTATTTTTAACAAGTCCAGAAACGTTGTCTTTCATTTGCGGGATTGCACAGTTGCTTTCTTTAGTATCATATAACATGATCGTCTATTTCGTGTCAATGTAAATGTTCTGTCTCGACATTAATGCATGACTGTGTCAATCATAGTATTAATAGTCTCACTGTATAATTTAATGTTTCAACTTGTAGTAAAATTTGTACATTGACCAATCTGGAAACTCTGGCAATGTAAAACCAGACTAAGTTGGTTAAGTTAATTTGATTTCCTCGTTTCTCAAGCATACTAAGACTTAAAGAGCGTGAAGAGTTGTTCTCCTGAGTAATGAGAGATCTTAATGGCAGATGAAATATATTCATCTGCAAACAGTTATTTTGTTTTTCGTTTCCTGAGATCTTACATTTCTTGAACAACTAGTTTGAAGTAGTCTATTTTGAACTCATTGGTTGCTTTTTGCCTCAAATTTGTATCCAGTTAAATACAACTTTTCAAACACGGTTGTTTTGCAACCAAAATAACGCTGTATATATTTTCAGTATTGAACCAAATTGTGTGTATATCTTTGAACATTTTCCTAAGGTGCCTAACAATGTTGGTACCATTGGTTTTGTATTTATCAATTGTCTTATTTTCAATGGAAATTTAACGTTTTCATCTGGAATTCATTACATTGGAGCTTTTGCAAGTAATAGTCACACAAATGTAATGGGATATAAAAATCCGCTTCTAAAACACAAAACTTGTCATAGGCAACATGTCATTTTGAACAGAGCACTTTTAACCATCTGAATAGTTTGTTTACATTTGCCAATTGCCAATGTTATGCTTTTAAGTCATTCATTGGCTCTAGACCCATGAATAGAGGCTGTTAACATTTATCTGAACGTCTGTATAAGGTAGTATTTGCTTTTAAAATCTACCTCCTACTAAGCCCTTGATCGTTAGGAATATATCACAGTGTTCTAATAGTTCTTTTTCTACACCCGATACTTTAAACTCGCACCATAAACCAGCTCATAAAAACTATAATAGCGAAAGAGGCATGGCTTGTAACGTTTTCAAGCATATATTTAAAATCTCATCAGAAATGTAACGTATCATGATTATATCTTCCAGCATTTCATTCATATTTACGGATATAACAAGTTCGTTTGAAATATCTCCCACTGTAGTGCTAGTCTAGTAATTTGGCAATTGATATTGTAATGTTTTCCTTTTGATACATGAAAACATGAAAAGAAATATAAACTACTGATAAATTACCAGCCCATCGACAATTGTAAATATTCCTGTGTATAAACATGAAAACTCGATCTTGAGAAGTGTGGATCAGCAATAGTTTGAAATCGTTGGATAATGATTTAAGATGATACAAGCATCAAGATTTCCTTGAATACTGAAAAAATATGTTACATGTATGGGAATTATCTACCGTTATGTACTCCGTCTTGGTCACTTGCTGTGTACCTTGATACATAAATAATTGTAATTAATAATAATCTTTCAGACCGTAAAATATCTCATATGATGAGTAATTGTGTAACCATCTTCATTGTAGATGGAACTGACGTCTATGAGAATTATGCAAGGGATATAGACGAGGATATTTGGCCCGTCTTTTCAAATGCTGTTCTGAAAATACATTTACTCCGCTTAAGACGACATTAGTTTAGATAATGAATATATGCAATGAAACAAATTAAGGCCTTATATTCATTTCACATTCATATGATGGATTCATTATCATCAAGAACAACATGCTCGTCGTTCTCGAAATTACAGTTGGCATCAACGGCATGACTATTAAAGCCAGTGCAAAGGAAATATTTCGAAAGCCATCACTTTGATCAGCAGTGATATCCTTCTCCAACATATAAGAGAAGCTTAAAGTTCCATTCTAAAAATATATGACTCTGCCTGTTCATGGGAAAACAATCATAAAGGACTGAAAAGACGATTATAAAATGATTACACAATGCATTGGACTTTATAAGATACATTTTTCAATACACATTATCTCGATAGGAAAATGTTTGATGAACTTTATGCAGGTTACGTTAAATTCAACGACCTGAAACTAAAATAAAACGTGCAGAAGAGAAGAAAATGAATTCTTCCGAAATTAATCGGTAAATGGATAATTTCGAAAGAATAAGGCAGAACGTGTGTGCATGATACCCAAGAAACTTATACCTACCTGAAGAGTAACAATCCTGAACTGATTTTCTTCCAATGCCAGTTGTGTTTGTACTATTTGGGCACGTATAGCACGATATTTGGCCAGACATATTTTGATACATGCCTACATCACATTGGGTACACAGATCAGGTCCTGGTTCGCTCTTGTAACTTCCAGGAGGGCATTCCAAGCATAGTGATTGAGAAGTAAAGTTTTGATACATACCAGGAGGACATGCGATACATTTATGTGTCCCTTCTGATGACTGATAGCTCCCTTTGGGACATGGAATACAATTAATTTGACCTGTTTGGTTTTGGAAAGTCCCGACAATACATTTGTTGCACAACTCAGCACCAGGTAAATCCTGGGAAGTTCCAACTGGACAAGTTAAACACTGACTTCTAGATCCATTATCTGGCTGATAAAAGCCAGGACTGCATTTGATACATGACTCAGATCCAGTGGATGACTGGTAACTTCCCGGTAGACATCGCATACAAGAAGTCTGGCCTGTTTGATTTTGATATGTCCCAGCCTCACAAGAAATACATGAAGATTGGCTAGTTAATGGTTGATAACTGCCAAGTGGACAATTCTCACATGCTGAACTTTGGCTTGATCTAAATGATCCCGCAGAGCACTCTGTAATGAGAATATATTGTTAAGATATCTGTCTATTTAGTTACCTACGGATACATCAGACATATAATAATTGATTCTGGTACTGCATCTAAAATGTGCGAGTGCGGATTTCTTTAACACAGCATGTTCAAAATGTTATTTTACGCCTAAAATGCTACGAGTATGCATTTCACTTAGCTTAGAATGTTCAGCACTGTTGTAATGTGTCATTTTTCTATATTTTCTTTTGTAACAAATAAAAGATAATTTAGGAAAAAAATAAGAATTTAGGAAGAAAATAAAAGAACTTTCTTTAAACTGAACTATCCGTTAACAGCAAAATAATGAAGCTGTGAATATGATTTGTCAGTTCGTCAAGTCTGTTAGGGGATTAATGATTGGTTTATATATATATATATATATATATATATATATATATATATATATATATATATATATATATATATATATATATATATATATATATATATATATATATATATATATATATATATAAAATTTGGTATTTATTCGAAAGACGATGAATTCATCTACATACTTGGACAGTGAAATGTTAATAATGTTAATTACATGAGTCAAAATGGTAAGTCTGTTTTTAAAAAGAATGTTTTTGTTTCTTTAGAAGTGCCGATATACTCAATCAGCTGCTTAATCCAGATTAAGTGTCAGTAAATCCTGTAAATTTATTTTGTTATTGATGCTGATTATAAAGCTTTAAAGCTTTCATTTGAACAATAACTCGTACCTGGAAATGTTGACTGGGAGAATATTATGCTACATTATTATAAGTAGGAAAACTAAATGGGTGCCTTCTTACCTATAAGAATAGAAATTGGGGCATGTAAACAGGAAAGAAAATACTTCAGACATCATTTAGGTAGTTTAATTATTGAAGAAGAATTGGACATAATATTGCAATGCTGTGATTGTAATTTATGAGTGTCTCAAATGCAGACATCTTGTTAGCAAGACATTATTTGGTCTGTACAATTTGATCATAGCTATTATAATCATTTACACAGGCAGCAATACGGAGCTTAAATCTCTAAGCTTTACATACTTAGCACTTTCATGACCTGCTTTTGGGATGTGTATTGACTTTTGGTCTGTTTTATTTTCTTCTAATTTTAAGGGTAGGCAATGTTCCTAACTGCTACTGTTTTCCCTTCTCATTAGTTCTTCTACTTGCATCATTTCGTCAATAGAGTTTTATCTTGATGTTTTGTTAGTCACGAATATTGATCATTAAATTTGCCATTCTCATGGAACTTATTTTATTTTCTACAAAGGGGTAGGTACTATATGGGCTCTTTCTTCGCTTAAAATTTCACAAACTTTCCAAAACGTTGTTGATCAGATAATATCATGCCAAGAAATGAATCAACATTTGACAAAATTAAAATTGTAATTGATGTTTAAAACGTATTTGATATGACAATAGAGGCACGTGCACGTAGCGTCAAATTTGGCTGTAATAAGCCATTTTGTGTTAAAATTGGGGCTATGTTTAAAAACCTAAGGTGTCCACATATGGCAACCAAACTCATAATTTTACCGAATATAAAGATAATCCTGAATAACCAATTTGACTCTTGCTTGTGGACCATGTAGAAACGATAAATTTAAGTATGTCAGCGTTCACTAGTAGCTTGCATATCTACACTAATCGAGGATTAGCTACATATAAGCTGGCGTATATGCTACAATGAACACATACAATCATGTTTACATATACCAAAATGATTATATGTCCACTAAAACATGTATTCGTATCGTATGGTGAAAAAAAAAAAAAAAAACAAATTTCGTTCGTATGTGTGTCAAAAACTGCAAATTTCTTTATTTTCTGCATGTTCAAAATATTTTACAAACTACCATCGCGCTTTATTTTTTGACAGAAAACACCCTCTTAACACCATCTAACACGTATGTAAATTTCAAATTTCCGTCTGCGCTCTTCCTCAGGAAAAAATAATTAAGACAAACCGTTTTCTTAGATTACCCTTTATGCCGTCGCCACATGTGGCATAGAAATGAAGTGCAAAATATCACGCAATATCATTGTAAAACACTATTTAAAAAATAATTGACATTCAAATGTCCCATGTGGTTTGTATTTTTTCTTTTCTATGATCGTGTTTTGGGACATTCTGAAAATTGAGCTGAGGGTAAGTTAAACATAGAAGTGGCATAAAAAGTAAATCGATCCACATCAGCAGCCGCAACAAAACCAACAGCAACAAAAAGCAGTTTAGGGTATTATTTTACTAAGGGTATCTAAAAGATAACGGAACGATGATACAAATAATAATAGAGGTTATCTTTCACTTTTGATGAATTACTTAGGTACGGAACTTCACAGTATCTTCTGCTGAAGACCACATACTTCGGTCTCCAGCTGACAATAAAACTGTCACCGCCCGAAAAAAACAACCCCACAAAACAAACAAAACAAAACTGAATGCAGTAGTGATCGAAAAGGTATTCATTGACGAAAGAAATATATTGCGGTGTGTTTAATGTACTCTGTAATACAGAGACGTATATACAATTCTTTTTAATAATGAGGACATACCTGTAGGACAAAATCGATCTTAACCAAAAGAATCCCACAATACAACATTCTTCCTAGATATAATAATTTGCCTATTACAGTTTTGAATTATCCTCGTGGTGCAGATAGAGGCAAAGAGCAAAACACTAAATCGTAAGTCAGGGTTCGAGCCACCATGGAAGTATAATGTGTTTTCTATCTTTTTAGATTTATATTTATAAATAAGTTTGCTTTTTATGTTTTCCGTCGCTGTGTTAAGTTTGATCCATCTTGCTCTATTTCTTTCTTTCAGTCTTATGTTATCTTATCATCTATCCAATGATCTGAGTTTAGCTTTAAAATAACACTGAAAAAACTGCTATTTCAACTGGTTTCTTACCTATGTCATTATCCAGCTTATTATTGTTTATCATTCATGTTTCCTGCTGCTGATAACTTGAGTGTTTTTTTCATGACCATTTTTGTGTGTGTATGTGCGTGCGTGTGAGAGAGAGAGAGAGAGAGAGAGAGAGAGAGAGAGAGAGGGAGAGAGGGAGGCAATATAAATGGTCACATGAAACTAAAAGAGGTGGGATCTCTACCATTGTTTATTTGCTAGATTTTGAATGATGACCCTGGACTGTTTGTGTGTGCGCATATGTGTTTGTGGGTGCGCTTTGCCGGAGAAACGCACGCGTGAATGTATATAAAGTTTTGTTATGCATGAACTCTATATTGATGCACATATAAAACATTTTGTAAATTTTTCACGCCATAAATTGTGCCAATTTCTTTGTTGAATTGTTCATTCTAACATTAATGCAAAAGTAGTATCTCTTTTCAAGGTTACGTTCTGTGTTTGCATGAGTACAGGAAGACATATATTACCATATCACCTTGAAATTCAATGGCAAATGCTCTAAATTATTTGAGGTACAAGCGTTCGTGAATACAACTTCTTAAAGACAAAATGATATGATGGGGATAACTACCCTTAATTTCCAAGTCATTTAATATAAAGTTTAAAATTTCAGAGAGATAAATGCAATAATATGGCATGAGTTTCTACAAAAACGAAATCTTGAGCCATTTTCTGTTTAAATTAACCATTGAATATGCAGGAGCTTAAGGGATGAATACCATGTATTAAAATATGAGATATTTGGGTGTGCCACAACAATGACGTCGGTAATAAGATTATGGGCATGGGGAGCATTGCACACTTGAGCAATTACATTTGTATTAATCTGTCTTACTGTAAGGTTTGTTTTTCATTCCATCTCTTGTGATTTATTTAATGTATAATAATAAACCAGTGCCAGTTCACTCATACTGATATAATCACTCAGCGAAGTAATAAAACCGCGCTATATGTGTGGAAAGAGTGCTTCAAACAAATTATAATTTACAGCTATTGTACTCTGTCTGTCTGTCTCTAATGAAATGAATTGCAATATATAAAACATTAGGATCAATCATCATCATAAGCAATATTTTGTTAGAATTAGTAAGCATATAAACTAAGTTTTTCCCATGAATTATGCAAAATCAAAACAACATTCTTCGCTGACACTTTGAATATTTCTAATTCTGTTTTATATACAAGAATCATCATGCTGCTATTATTAATGTAGAAAGTGTATTCAGTGAAATTCGTGTGCAAAAGTAATCAACAAATATATAAATTGTCTTTTCTGGGGAGATTCTAGCAAGCATTGGACATAAAGACATCGCTAAACATAAACATGCGCGAAGCTTTTTAAGGACTCATGGGACTAATTCAGTTCCCATAGTAAACTTATGCCAACACCATGATATTAAAACTTCAGTAACTTTAAATTTCTAAGTACTCATGATCAAAGCTGTATTTATCAGTATAGATGACACCGGGATGACAGCTTCTGTTTAAAGAAAAGGATGTAAGCCGTCTAATCTTCTGGACCTGCATGTGTTTGAAACATGTGTTTTCAATTCCTCACCAAAGGGTCGGGTGTTAATTGCAGTAATGAGTGTTCCAAACTCAAGACTGTTAAAGGACTGAGATTCAAAAAAAAAAACCCAATGTCTATTTTTTCAGTTTCAACTAGGATAAGCTGTCAACAGATTATTTTTCCTGAATTATAACTTTCATTGTCAACCCATTACTGTTACCTACTCTATATTTGACCCTCATACAGGGTCAAAGTTATTTGAATATTGTAGTATCCAGTAAAGCTTTTCTGTGCGGTAGTAGACCCTTGAAGGAGAGCTATCGTACTGGGACAGGACAGACAAAGTACTGTTTTATTCACATTCATCGACCCTAACCCTCAATCTAACTGTCAGAGACATATGTCATTTGAAAGCAAAAACATATTCGTTTCAGATAAGGGAGTAGGCGAGATATATAATTCCTTGCATTTAGACTTGGTATTCTTGATTTTTCTTATTTGTCATAAAATGTGTTGCTTTAGTTGTTCAGTTACAAAACGATACTACTGTATAAAGTGGTGCTATTGTCGTTCATATACTTTCTTCAGAGGTCAGCAGAGTGTTGATAAATCTGCGGAAGAGAAAGGTCAAGATTTCCAAAAACGGTTCCTTAAATGTTTCTAATTCGGACACCAGTGTCAAATTCGACATTGAATTAAATTTTTTATCTATGTCTTTAAAGTAATTATGAAAAAGTAGATGGTATTGTATGCAAAGCTACAAAAAGAACTAAAGGATGATATTAGCTTATGGATGGGTTTATTGACCAATGGTGTGTCCCATGATTCAGCGTTAATTAGACCTTTAAATAGTTAAAAGTATGAAGTTTTGTGTAAGACGGTGTTTTCTTTGCAGGATGATGTGATCTTGGTAATGAACGCAGTTTCTATATACACGGCATCCAGATTCCAAATATTATTGTTGAATTACACAATTTTATTATCATATATAAGTACTGGCTCAATCAGAAATAATACTTGTCTGCGTTTTCTTGGTGGGTTCGGATAACAAATTTGACAATCTGTGTAGTTCTAATAGATCAGTTTAATGGAGACTAACAAGCAAGTCAGGATTACAGTCTTATGTTAAATGATCAGGTAACCTAATTCGAGAGTTGATTAGAAATAATTCTCTAGTGATCCGAATGTAGGTTCTATTCTGGGTTAGTCTGGGTGTCATTCCATTTAGCCCTATTTTATCATAACACTTTCCAGAGCCTCCCTAAACCTAATTGTCGATGGTGCTGTTGATCACGTCTTCAAGCAGAAATAAACAATAAATTTAGTATGGAAATACCGCTCCGATAACCTTGTAAATCGTCAGGCTCTGTTACCAAAATCCCCGAAGTTAGTAAAAGTTGACTAATTGTGGCGTGTTGGTATTGCTTCTTTCTGTCCATCATACACCTACTTTATATTTGGTAAGGCATGCACTGGTGTAAAGGTCCCCCACATTATTTATTGTAAGGAAATTATGTGTAGTATGATATGTTTGCATTATATATGAACACAATAAGCTAGCGTTCCCCGTGGATAGTTATCTTTAGTCGAGTTTATATCAAAATGCTGAGTTGGGTTTACCTAACCACAACGTGCCTACAATGTAGAATCCAATTACATCGAGTTCTCTGGCTGTGAACGTTCACCACAACCTCACAACCATGGTACTGAGAGAGTATATTTTCTTTGTTTTGTCAGGAAGCTGACTGCTCTACAGGAGCATGCTTCAGCTGCTTTTGTGACTTGGAGTTTTAGAATTCTGATTCGTTTCGTGTAACCCGTATGGTGACGTTGGTTGGGAGGATGGTATTAGTTTACTCGCAGTGAGGAATCAAGACGTTGGTACTAACTAGTCTGCAGAGAATAAGCAGGCTCAGGAAGGATCCTTTGGTAGACCGAGAGGGGCAAGCCATGCATGATGGCTCCCTGACCATACTACGAAAACCGTGGAACCGTAATCGCGTTTATTTGTTGAAGTTTAATATTTTGATTTGTTTCATGGAGGGGCCATATAATTTCCTTATATCAGGTTTTGAACTCAGTGCGGGTTATTCCGTCAAATCCATTGTTTAATATTACGCGCACAAGTATGGCCTCAGATTCAGTCAAAGTTCAATTACGTTAAAAATAAACATCGCATTCATGACATTGCTTTTAGTATCTTCGCGTAATCCAATCCCAACACGTCTGCATCCTGCTACACTCAATGGATTAGTGATTTCTGACAATTAATATTATAGGTACTGCTACACGAGTCAGCATTCCCAACGCTTCCTTGTTTCCTGAAGGCAGGAATAATTCTGTGTCTCTGTATACTCATGTATTAGCATGCTTCTGCATAGTGTCGGTGCGTTAATTCGAGCGTGAAATTGCATGGTCTACTACGATATTTGTTATGAGCAATCATGATTCTGATGTGCGCAGGTTTAGTTTGATTTTCTCGCTAGAAATCCTGATGAATGAAATACGGGTATTTTTGCACTTTCCTAATATTAATGGAATCATGGTCACGTTATATGAATGGCTTGTGTAATGGTTCACTTGTGAAAGTTATATATTTATTCCTTAAAACCTACCGATAATGTCTCTTTTGATATTGGGTTCATTAATCATTATGTTTTGTCAGCTTTTAATCTGGGTATTTATAATGTTGAGTATGATTTTTTTATGTTTGCTAGATGAAAGTACTTCAGCTGCAGTTTAGGTATTTAAGTAATCGTAATATTATTGTTCTAGTCAATATCATACTTTCATTCAAGCTAGTCAGACTTATAAGCCTGTATAAGTTTTTTTTTGTATGTACATGTAACGAGCCGAAGCTTAAAGTCAATCAAGCATTAAGGTATCTGATTGCATAACCATTAAAAGTCTAAAACATAGTTGATTATCGATTTCTTATTTTGTTATGTGAGCTAAGCAGTCTTCGTGGCAATTCCTATTAACATCTTATGCTCATCTATATCATGTTCGTTAGCTTTTTTCTTTCTGACAATACATATTAAAAGTATTGCCAAGCGCATCAGCGTCCTGACTTTTATTTCTTTTCCCCTGTAGATCTGGGAACATAATATCAATCTTTATGTAACATTTTCTTCGACAGTTTAGGTAATCTTGTATAAACGTCGACTAGCAAACATTCGACCTGTCGACATGCTAACAAATTAATTTAAATTGAGAATGATATTCTTTCTCTAAACCATTCGACCCCCTAATAATACCATACCTGTTATGCAATCATTTTGGGAAGTGGATCCTGTTCCAATTGTTGTTTTACCAGTTGCACATGTATAGCACGATAGCTGACCTTGAGAGGGCTGATACTGTCCGATTAGACATGGTGTGCAAGAAGACCGACCCGGAAAGGATTGATAACTTCCAGCTTCACAGGGCATGCACTTTGTTGCTTGTGTTGTGTCACTATAACTTCCAGCCGGACATGTATTGCAATAATTCTGTCCTGTTGCATTTTGAAATGTCCCAGCTGAGCACGGAAAACAGTATGTACTACTCCTTTGATACTGATACGTCCCAGCAGCACAAGCAATACATGATGATGCACCTCTTGAAGCTTGATATGATCCTTCAGGGCATGGGGAACATAAGAATTGGCCACTTTGATTTTGAAATGTACCAGGTTGACAAGACAAACAAGAACTTTGACCTCTGCTTGGTTGGTAGCTTCCTGCTCCACAGTCCTGACAAGCATCACCTTCAGCTGCAAAGAATTTGCCAGGATCACAGTCTGAAATATTGTTAAAATATTGTTGGAAACATATTTGAATAGAAAATCGAATCTTTTAAAACTCATCATTGCGATTATAGGCAATACAAGGAAAGTTAGAATTGTGAGATATGATAATAAATTAGCTAACTAGTAAAGAAGTATATTAAGTTATGAATATGATAAAAAATGTCAAACTTATTATTATAGCTACGTTGTTAGAAAAATCATTAGTAATGAATGAAGATGCTACATTTTGTGTCGTTTTTGCTTTGCAACTTGATTGTTTATAAACTGCTAATCCTGGTGTTACTTGAATACTGGTTAAAACAACAGCTGCATGAACAAACTGGTGTAATATAAAACAATTACTGACTTTTGATTTAGGTTAAGTGAGACATTCATCAATCCCAGAAGAATGATATTCACCTCAGCCTACACCGAAGTGAATTTATCTTTCCTTGCGTTCCGAGATGCTTGTATACACATCAATAGAAAGTAAAAGAATATAATATCAATGATGTGTTATATCCATTAGTTCCTATGTATGAATTTATCGTTCTGTTCGCCTTGCAACCATTCTCAGTCTGTTGATGTAATGGCAGTTTAACCCTAAGAACAACACAGTGAGATAATGCATTCAAAATTTTGTTCTAGACACTTTTGGTACTAAATGAATATTGCTGTCACCCTAGTTGTGCGTTTCACAGTCACAATCATATTTAATCTATTATTGTAATTAACAATCATGATGTGGAAATTAGGGCACAGCTTGAAGAAAGTAATTTGACAGTCATTACCTGACACTTGCAAAGATAAATTGAATGCATACTCGAATAAGTCGAATAATTCTTGGCTTACTGAATGATATAGATCTAAAAGAATACAATTGAGAAACGAAATAGTTTATAGCTATGTTAATATGAAATACATTACCTTCCCTACAATTCCTATTTTCAAACTGGGTCATGACAAACTAACCACGTATGGTACGTATGATAAACCATGTGCATGTTAACCTAAGAAATGTAGTCGCCTATATATGATTTAATTTTAAATTTGGAGTAAATATCCCGATTATCTGGAAAAGTGTTACTGTGATTTAAAGACAGAAAAAGGGATGCGGGTGGTTTTCATTATGATAATTGTAAGGTACTCTTCTAAAAAGTACTTTAGGTTTAGAGTATATGTTCTAAAAAAAATAAGGTATTATTCCTAGTTCTTTCCAGTGGCTCTATAATCAAATGGCAATTGCGGTATGTATCTTATTCAGGTACTGGCTGCTATAAATATCAATACAATTTCTGAGTAAAATATTAATCAAATTGAAGGAAAACTATTTATTATTCCTAGTGTTCCAGAACTAATATTAGCGCAAATCTGGAAAGTTCAACTAAATTGTGATTATACAAGTAATGTCTGAGATAAGACAAATTCATATGTGTACATTGTGCAATAAATCCAGGCCGACTCATTATTGCCTTGAAGAAACAAACGTGATGTTTATTAATCTTTCTGTATAATAACTGACTAAAGTCGATCCGTTTACATATAGTTTTCACCCCATGAAATTGAAGTAGTGAACTAGGACAACTTATCTTGGTAACAATGTTGATCTCTTACCCATAACACATTGGCTGTTTGAGGTGGACCCGACTCTTGCTGTGGTTCTACCATATTCACATGAATAGCAGAACGACTGACCCTCAGAGGGTTGAAATTTTCCAATTTCACATGACGTGCATGAAGTCTGTTTCATATACGGCTGATATGTTCCAGCTTCACATTGTGTACATGATGTTGCTCCTGATGAGGGGCTGTACGTTCCAGGGTAACAGTCAGCACAAGAAGTATGCCCAGCATAAGTCTTGTACGTCCCTGGTTCGCACGGATAACACGAAAGTGGCCACCGAAAGTAACGTCCAGGAGTACAAACTTTTAAAAATAGAAATTAGTATTGATTAACATAAACGTTAACGAAAAACGTTCACATAGTTCATTGAAATGATAACATGAATTAGCTATTTGATTTGTATCTCAAATATTTCGTATTGACGAATTGTTTTCTCAGTGCTATGATTACAAAAATCGATCCACAAAAGCAGCGAGTCCGCACCAACATTTTTCAAATCAGATTGGATAGCCTATTTATTATATACTTTAATACAAATACAAACCTTTAGTAAATCTTAACTAAAACATACTGCAATAACCTAAATGATCATTTTCGTTTATAAACAAATTAATTGTACCGTCAGTATCAGCATTGCATTGTAGAATTGCATAAACACATTATATTGCCTCCCAAAATGTAAATGTTGGAAAAATAAAAGAAATGTATTATGTTACGACTTAGGTTCCTAAACTATGTTACAGAAAGAATGAAACCAAGCAACAAGTTTAGTAAAATCAACAAACACGTTATTTCTCTTAGTTACAAAGTGAAAGTTTAGGAAAAGCAGTATTGCGAATTAAATCCAAAATAATCCTACATATTCTATCACAAGTCCGAAAATATATAATGTCTCAATGAATTCCAATAGTCTTGAATATCCTGATATAAAATAAGTCTTGAATGTCCTGATATACCACAATGGTGAAATCCAGAATTTCTTTTAATGAGTTCATACTAATCCCAAAGTAGTATGTTAGTCCAAATTTAATTAAATAATACCTCTCAAATTATATATGCACACAACAGGAAAAGATTCCACTGACTAAAGCTAATATAGGAATCAATAATGTGTTAATCAAACCACTATTTATAGATAATTCACTTGATATATGACGTAACAGAACAGTCTGGAATTCTAACGGAACGTCGCATAAGCATGGTTTGGTCTGAAATTATAAGCAAACATATTATTTTCTACTTACAGTCTTAGCATAATTGTGGTAGCCAAAATTCCACCCACAACCCTCAATAACAGAGAAAAGTTAACCACACAAAACATATATACATAACAATTGTTTTCATGTTCCGCACAAGCTTCAATTTGGCTTTATTTGCATGAACTTTAATGTATCTATTCAATTGATTTGCAGGAATCGGAATGATGCACATATGCAACAGAAATTTATTTGATGAATTTATTGATTGATACAAGGCTTGTTAATTTACTGTGTCCACACTCAGAGCGGGATAGACTACGTTTATTGTTACAGATTTCTGAAAGGACTGACTATTTATTAACAATAAAAGTTTGCTTGTGGTAATTTGGATTTTGTTAAGAACAATTTTGCAGGAATTGTTTGGGTCTCGTGTTCTTTTCAGCTGATTTGTATTCAACCGTGTCTACATATAGGTAATTCCATTACTACTTGTGACGTCTCACGCATAAATATGAAACTCGTAAAACTGAGTAACATTTATATATCACATTTGTTTGAATATAATAGTAACACTGATAAAAACAATTGTATCTAAATATTTCATAAATAGCTAGGATTACGACTCTATGGTCTCACACGAAGTAACAAAAATACGCAAAACCAAAAACTGTTGTAAAACTTAATAAGCAATTTAATTATCAAAGTTATAAACGAAAATGTGAGAGGACTTTACATTATTAAAAAGTGTATCCAAAATAATCTTGACAAAGTTCTACGAAAGCCCAAATGAATGAAGAGTTCTTTGTAAATTTCAAAACCGGAAACGTTGTCAAGACGTCATTGTCTAGACCTCCTTTGAATAATTCACAACTGTCCTAGGATAATGTTACAGACCAAATAATGAACACTTTCTATTTCCACTGAACAGTCAAAAAAATGCTTTCCCTCTCGAATAATATCTAAGTACAACATAAAGCACGTCTGCAGACCTAAAACACGAACACACGAAACGAAAATCATTGCAAAATAGGAATGAATCTGATCGACCAGTTCTCTCCATATATGAACCTTCTATTACGAGTACATTTCACAACATACCAGCCCATGACAGATCGTACAACTCAATTGGTCTAGAAACCGCCTATTCACGTGACCTAGCCCAACCAATCGGAATTACTAAATTCTGCTAGAACCATCCAAACCCCATCAGCCAAAGAGAAATTGACCTAAATTATTCAAAACTTTTAATATGTATCGCTGAGCCTAATCTCTTTCTCTGATTAAAGTAACTAGGTTATAATCTATTTAGGCTGTAATAACGTTACATATTGCCATGATTTATACAACAACTAATGCGTCATGGTGTCTCGCATTTACCCCCTTGCCTATTTCAAACCATAAATATCTTCTTAAATTGAAGAATTTATTAAAACTATCACCATCTACTCTGTTATATCAGGTAAAGATAATTTTTCATAAGTACCAATCATTTTAAGGAAAACTTTCCTCACATAAGAGCTCATTTTAGGCCGTACTCCTAACACTGGGTTGACTCCTATGTATAAGATAACACTTATGTTAAAACGCTGTAGAATGCCACCTAGAGAAAAACTCATGCTTTGATACTAGCCTCACGGTCAATTTAAACTGAGTTTTCTACCATATCATAGATGTCTTTAGTTAAGACTGGGAAGACGTTGCCAATTAAGTAAGCGGAAAAACTCAGGAAATCTTTTCAGATCGGTTTCGGGGCTGAAATTGTTACAAGGTATGTTACGATGACGTCAAAATGTAGAGCCTCTAAGCCGCCATTCATATTCTGGTTCTTTGATCCTTATGTTTTGATATTGTATTTCAAGCTGCTAAATAAATGTACAGTAGTGTCCGGTCAACGTGGTCGTGTTCTAATGCAGCAAAATGATGTACTATGGTATAGATAGCTAAGGAAATCTAACTTGATATGCAAATAACGTAAACCATGAACCACACGGCCATGCGCTCATCTTCCTTAAAAAGGTATGGAGCAAAACTGATAGTAAGGATTCGAGGTGCACAGGAACTCACTTTCTAAACAAACAGAATATAATCATCAATTCACTGGAACTGTGTTCAGAAATGCAAGGTATATCGAGTACATTATTATAAACTGATTCATATATACCAAACAGAAAAGAAAGCAGCTATCCCTTAATTGTTGTAGTGTCAACGTGGTACTTTTGTCGTTTTGTCCCTTTTATGGCCATTCCACCTGTTCTCGCCTCTATCTCCATGACAATTTAGTCCACAAGCGAACGTTGCATGTTGATTACTTTTAATGTTTGTCTACAAATAGTGCAAGTACACACGTAATTTGAGTGAGTCAGGCATGGGAGGCGGGTGGTACAGTCTCGTCTTGAACGAAGTGCCCCAATTAGTTTCCAAACAGGGCTAGACCCGAACCTTTGACATTACTATGCAATTATGGTAGAAACAAAACGGCGAAGCAAAAACGATAGAGGAAATTTATCAGCGCTCCAGGAAAATTAATCTCATTGAATTTCAGCGCACAAGGTGTGGTCGTATTCGAATTGGGATATTGCTCACTGACGATTACTTTGAGTTCCGCGATGGGTCATTTGAGTTTATTTAGGGCCGATGAGGGATTGTAATTTAACTTATTTGTATTTGCAGAGGCGTTGGATGATGCCAACGATCATAATGAGCTATTTTGTCTGAGAAAGACTCATCAGAAATTTCGAGTTACCATAACGATGCGTAGTTGGACTTGGTAAGGCTTGCTATCCACTTAGCCTTCAAATTTCGGAAACGTAGTGGCGAGTTAGAAAATCGATTGCCAAGTTTCTCATCCACACACACGTCACGTCAAGACGTTCCACAAATATTGACAATTATGATTCCTGGAGTCGTACTAGTGTGACAAAGCTGCGGTTACGCTGAGGTTAAAGCAGACCAGTACCCATTGGGCTCCGGTTGAGCATATACTGAATGTATTTAGGGATAAAACTATTGAGATTGAAGAAAGCGAAGCGTGATGGAGAGCTTTTCTGAGAAGGTGGTGCCCACCAGCGATGAAACCTCAACTTGAATTACCAAGCCAACATACGCATAACAAAGTCATAGGTCGCAAACACCTGTAACACAAGAAGAAGAAGAAGAAGAAGAAGAAGAAGAAGAAGAAGAAGAAGAAGAAGAAGAAGAAGCAGAAGAAGAAGAAGAAGAAGAAGAAGAAGAAGAAGAAGAAGCAGAAGAAGAAGAAGAAGAAGAAGAAGAAGAAGAAGAGAAGAAGAAGAGTAAATGTCAGAAATGTATGAGCTGGTAGTACAACAATTTAAACCCGTATTTAGCTCAAAGGGAGAAGACTGAGAGTGGCATAGACAACAACCTGCTGCATCTGTGCCTCCATCAGCAAAACCCTCAAAAGGGAGACGGTCTGTGACTGCTTGGGAGTCACGCACACTTGAAGTCGCACTTGAATCGCTCCGAGAATATTATAGTAATCTATCCCAACCATTTTTGGTAGTCCGCCCACTAATAATTTATTTGTGTTTTCAGCAGACACTGGTGAGAACTGTCATACTATTGAACTTCCTTTGGTGAGTACGACATATAATCGATCAATGCAGACATTTTTACGTATGGGATATTATATCGCTCCTGAAATTGTCAGAATTACTTCAACGACCCAAGTCAATTTAATTTGTGATGCCATCAGTGGTAACTACGAGAGCAGTTATGAAACAACAGGTGTAGTCATTCAAAGATACATTTTGTATGGATTTCACCAGCCGTAGATTTGATATCAATGACACATGTAGCACCTGTTTATCTAACATGCCATAATAACCGCCTGACACATATTTGTTTCTCCCTGGTAGCTCAAGTCGGGCACGTAAATGATATTCGAGGCGAAATGTTAACGGTACAGCTTTACATTTTGAAAACGACCTGACATTTAATAATAGTAACAATGACAGCCGTGCGTGAACGTGTAAAACCCGTTAAATCAAGAACACCCGTGTACATTACATGACATATGACCGAATTCGCCTCTGCGACGTTTTTGTGGATTAATTTCCGGCGTTCCAAAAACACTCATAGCTTTATCATCACGGGCTGACTTTATCGCTTTATAAGTGCAAGGGAAGTCGTTGATAGTATTCAGTGGATCGATCAAAACAAATGGAATCACAGGTATTTGCATCAATAAGATACACATCAAAGGCGATTAGTAATGAAAAATATTCAAGGGCGGTTCCAATTGCGTAACAACCAACAGAATCAAGGACTCATGCAGCTAGTAAAATTGTTAAGGAGGCCGCTCAACAGCGAATGTCTGATTCAGTAATTGCAAATCTGGCCATGATGAGTGGATTTGCACGGGAAGTGGTATTAATGAAAATAAATAATGTATAGTACCCGTCTAATGGCCCAATTCAAAGATATTTCTGATCCAGTATTTGACAAGGGAGCGTCTGTGTCAGTGGATGGAATCAAGAGAGATTTTTAGTATTACTCATATCCAGCCAAGAATCCCAAATAAGTTAAAAATAAAATTTAAAGCGTAAGTCATATCTAGGTTTTTCCTTCCATGCGAGGCATTCTTGGAAGTTGGAGGAAAACTGGTACGCGAGAAAAATGACATTTACGATGCAAATACCATGGTGAGATTAGTCATAAAAATTATCATGGCGTTGTTTAACATTGCACTATCATTCATCGATGGAAAGAAAATCGAATCTATTCTGGACAATGTTGATGTAGCCACGACGATTCTAGGACTCGTTAGATACAGCGCTGATTATGCTAGAACATATGGTACAAGAATGTTGTCAAGGATGCAACTGATCGTGCTGATCATAGATAGAATATAATTACATTGCGTCAAAATAATGCTGACAACACTGACGCAGATGTAGAAAATCTATAGATTCCTAATCCCAATTTCAATTTTGAATTTGTGCAGATCCATCACAACGCATTGGTGCTTCACTGAGATTTTCGGACAATATTCCCCTCAGTCACAAATTTGGGTTTTGCAGAGATGTTCACATGGTTATATTTGGAGCTAAGCACCACACACTTTGTTTCGTAAAAGCAACTATAACGATGCAATCTGGCGTGATGAAGTGGTACTGCTGCCAAAGTTGTTATAGAAACATTAACATCGTGGATGCCTGTGTTGTTCCCATCACTGAGTACAGAATCACCGTTGTTATCGTTTATGCAGTCTTTGTCGCACATATCACGAACGCACACACGCCAGCTTCTATTTCGTGACAGTTTCCGCTGTAATAAAAGTACTTAGCATGGTATTTCTGCCCCAAAACTTGTGTTTTTAGCATTTCAACTTACTAAGCGAGATAACGACCAGACACATAAAAAAAATTATTTTTGACTTAGGTCTCTTTTTGGTTAAACAGTCGCCAAGAACCTTCTGAAGATATTCTTTCTTGACTATGCAGAAGCCACTCCTCACATTGCACGTGCATATCACAATATGTGGTCATACATGGACCGGCATCAAAATGTTGACACGGGTCTGCAAATTTCCCAACAAGATTTTCGTACGTTGCACCGGATTTATTAATTTTCACTGGAATATTTGGAATGGTTCAAACAGTTTGCCGTTAACATATACTTTCATGCACGAGTAAGTAATACTGGTGGTAGTTTTCAGTGCTATGCTGTGATACTTTCTGACAGGATGCTGTTGTTGGCTGATGCTGGTGGCCGAATGAGGGTGATCGATGCACCTGTGAAAACTTCGTAGAATTCATGATTGAATGTGTTAGGTAGTTTAATAATAATGTCCTACCATGAATTGAAGTTTGGGCTTACTGAAAGTCAGCTTACGAAAATAATAAAACCAAACAAAAATAATTGTGGGGTCACACTGAAACTTTTTCTGGCAAAAGTAATTGGAACTGTCCCCGTGTGGTTCTCCCAAATACAGCTCTCTTAGCTTTATGCAGCCAAATGTAAAAGGACCTCAGTGAGACAAATGCTAAAGACCTGTGGAATATTTTCATACCTTGCAGCAATTCTATCATTATTGGCAGCAGTAACTCCAGAGGTTGCGAAAGATGCAGCTTGTAGGGCTGTTGGACCGGCATCAGGTATGGTTTTGATAAAGTCAGTCGATTGACTCATAGCGCCTCGCAGATGCATAATAAAGGACGAGGCCTTCGATTGTCAGGCAAGAATCGCCGAATACCGTCAGGCAGAGGTCTTAGATGACCCTGTCGCAGAAGATCGCGCCGTTGACCCTTCCGTTGACTAATGTTGATTTACTCGCGATGACTAAATCGATCAAACATTTACTTGATGTTTTTCTGCGAAATGAACTTGCAGCGCTGATGTCACGGACACATGAAACTGGCATCGTCAATCTGGACTCATCAACAGGCATTGATACTTACTGGTCGCATACGTCGTAACGTTTCAACATAGTTTGTATTTTGACTATAAACTTGCACCTCCAGTTGAAGTTGTTAATTAGCAAGGTCTGCCTGTCGTGTAATTTAAATACGCGATTGTATTATTAACAGAAGAACTATGAAGGACCCTCAGTTTTACAGACGTGATACATAATCTAAGAGGAACAGCAACTGCGAAATGAAATTACCAAGAGAACCGTACTGATCGTAACAGACAAACACGCGTGTTTGGTTGTAGATACTATTTGCGGGTTTACTGCAGCAGCAACTGTTGACTTGGTGTAAGTGGAAACAAATAAACCATTGTATATGCACCAATCGATATTCTTGTCGGAGCTATATCGAGAGTAACCGTCATCTCTGGTCGTGCGATCAATTTAATTTCGATGCGACTGCATTCACAAATACGCACCTGTTCTGAATTGCTTGCGGCCACGAAAACAGTTTCAATACGACCAGTAAATTGTAATAATTTACAATCTAACAAAAACATAATCAGTGCGGGTAAGTTTGAGACTATGCTGGCAGTAATGGAAAATTACAGACAGTTATGAGCACACATAATAAACAGCGCGGATCAACAGACAGAAAAGTCAAATAATCTTCATGCAGAATTTTATAAAAGAAATGGCCATATGATTAATCGCAAGATTCGTATTTAAAGTAGGCAGTATAAAAATTCGAAATGTTGACTTAGGAAAGATACACCCATTAGGCAAAACTAGCTGAGCATATATTATTTGTCCAACAAGAGTTCTAGATATACTAAATGGGGATAATGTTAGTGAACTTACATCAATCACATGATTCTATATTTAACGTTGTTCTCAGGTATATCTTAATCGATGAGAACGAGCTCATATACTGGTGTGCCGGAACGGATTAAGAAGAGAAAAAAAAACAACAGATTGCATAAACGTGCTAATGAAGATTGAAGTATTATACGATGGAGTGTATTAGTAGCAGTCAGCGCTAAGGAGAGAAACTACGTCTCACCTATCGAAATAAATGAGGCAAAAACATGTTGTCATGATAATCATATCTAAGTGAGGTGGTCCTGATGGTGCATCAGACGACGACTACAAAAGAAAAAGTTACGATAACCCTGGAATTCAAGATTTGTTCTTATCATGGGCACATATAACACATAGACATTGTAAACATGAATATTGCCATAAAATAATGTTTGGATACTTTTCCATTCACTAGAAGAAGAAAACAATTAACATAAAACAAAAGACTATCTTGCAATGTAAATAGCCCGTGTAACAGTTAATGCAAAAAAAGTGAAACTGATTCACAGCTAAGTAGCTTTAATAGAGCAGTGTCTGGCATTAGTGCCAGATAGAATGTATGCACCTTTGGTTTCATGTCACCTGAACTTGATTCAGAACTCAATACATGATCATGCTGGAGACAACGCGTGCCGGAATTACGTATACTAGATATACAAAATGCCCAAGATGGTAATACCACAAAATTAATTGCATGGATTTGTATGGGATACCAATATGTAAGAGAAAAACCAATAGTTAACAACGATGTTTTCAATATTCTTTGACCCTTTGGGTAAAATTGTCAAACTAAGGCTGAAAAATACAGATCTAAAACATTCAAAGAGAAAGATGAAACACATATAAATTAAGAAAATACATACCACACCTGTAAGATACAAATTATGAATGAGTACATTTAGAACGAACGCATTTTCTTGTTGTTGAGTATACTGCGTTTATAACTAAAACGTCTAACCCACATTCGTTATTATAGCAACCCCTCAACCCAATCATACGCATATATCACACTATGTCGGATTGTCTTCAGACCAATTTATCCCTTCAAAGTATTTCAGCGCTCCAGCTGATAACCAATATTCACCTAGTCTTATTTTTATCGAATGCAAACCTTTTTTTCTCAGATGCGCTTAAAATGTGCGGGCTTGCCTCTCTTCATTCTCTCTCGAATCAATTTGTGCGTCACATTGGAGTGTTGTTGTTATTATATTAGTCACTAACGGAATTGGTCAAATGAATCACATCACTACTTTTGGAGCACTCCCGAAAAAGAACAGAATTACAAACGACTTCATTGACGGAATGAAAGTGGTGGTACCTCTTAATTCTAAATTTAATATTTGAACGTCATTTAAGCATAACATCTTGATTATTGCAGATAACGGGTTATATTAATTAGCTTTAAACGAATCATTTCCTTCCTTCCAAGCTTTAGTTATATTGAAAAAATGGTGAAATTTATTAGACTTTAAAAACACAACGAACTGAATTCGAGAAAAGATCCGAAATGGTTTTATAGTGATATCCAAATGTAGGTACTGTGGTTAGTTGATCCGGGTACCATTGAGAGTAACATTGTTTCCTTTTATTCTTTATTTCGGTTTATATTATCTGTAACATGTGAATCAATATCTATTATACTACCTTTTTGTCTCCTATTGAACTTAGCATGGTCGGTGAATCATTATATTTTTGGACTGAGAGTCTAGCTAAGAGTCATTATGAGCACTGAATATTTCCAGAATTGTGCACAAAATAAGGAAGTATTGGCTGGTGGGTTGAATAATTCTTGATATTATAGACCGTGGTACGTTTCTACATGTGCATAACTAATGAAATTGATGGAACATGAAATAAAATAAAACTTAGAAGAGTAATTGTAAGATTCTTAATGAATGATTACAATTTTCAGTCTTAGTAAGGTGCTACTCGAAAAATAATTGTCTTTGGTAACGTTTGTCAGTTTTTAAAGTAGAAATAAACAATTTATTTATGATATAAATATTGTTCCGATATCCATATAACTCGTCAGACTCTGTTTTGAAATGACCCAAAGTTGTTCACCAGTTGATAAATTTAAATCATTATATCACATATTCTCTTTCGACAACAGTTGATCCGTCGCCTTGCTAAGAAAAATATTCCAATTGCAATCAAGATTCTTACTCTAAATTATTTCAATAATAAGAATGGCATGCATGTTATGCAATCATTTTCGAAAGTGGATCCTACGTTCCAGCTGTGGTCTTACCAGATTCACATGGATAGCACAATAGTTGACAGTCAGAGGGCTGGTATTCTCCAATTGCACATGGTGTGCACGAAGACTGTTTAGATAGGATTACTACGTTGCAGTTTTACAGGGTATGCAGGCTGTTGCTTCAGTTGGTTTGCTACATCAATCCCAGCAACACAAACGATGATGTTGCTCCCGTTGAGGGTTGGTATATTCATTCATGGCACTTTTAACAGAATTAATGGCCAGTTTGATTTTGAAACGCACAAGGTTCACAAAACAATCAATACATCTGACCACTTCTTGATTGGTACAATCCTGTTGGACAATCTGACGACTAAAACTTCCTGCTGAGAAGTATGGGCCAGGCTCACAGTCTGAATGAATCTAAAGTCTACTTTTGTTGTAAATTTGCTATACGATTTTATTTGGTATATACTACTAGCTTGGTTTGTGTTTGAATCCTAGTTAAAAGAACTACAATAAATAAACAGTCATAATAATTATGAACATTTGATTTCTGTCGATCCAATCATTTATCAACTCAGAAGAACGGTCTTCACTTTGGCCTAAATTCTTGCAACAAATTCTAATAAAAGTAAAATTGTTCATAATATCCACTATATTTTGTATTCCTTGTTTACTGTGTATGCATTTCTAGCTCTATTCCCTGTCGAACAATATGTTGGGAGTTTCACATTAGGGTTACACAATGCACTAAGAATTTTTTCACAACAGTTATTTTACTGACCTATTATGTATTACCTTAACCCTCGGTGTGCGATTCACAGTCACGATATTTTGTTTAATCTATTGTAGCATTTAACAATCATGCTGAACAAAATAGGAAACGATGTGATAAAAATAAGTTGACGTTCGGTGCCACAAACATGCAGTTAAACGTTGAATGCATACATGAATTATTTACATGCTACTTGACACACTGAATAAAATATATACTATTTAATTCTAAACAACACAATTAGAAAACAAAACAGCTATATAAGCTGTGTTGAAAGTCTATTTATTACCTTTCCAACTGTGCCCAACTGTGCCCATTTTCAGTCTGGAGTCATGAAAAATTAACCATATAATATATGGCTGGCCTCGGGCAGAAGAACAGTATCAGCTAGGATATGATACGATTTTAAATTTGTAGTTAAAGGGATTAATACCATTTAAAAACAGAAAAAGGCTGGGTATGACTTTCCTCACGATACTAATAAATTAGACTGGTCCGGGATAGTGCTTGACAATAACACTTTCTTTAAACGGTTTCTTTTACAATGTGTTTTGATTTATAATGTCGCCAGCGCAATATGCCAGCAAATAATTTCTGTCTGGAGGCACAAACCTTTCTTGTTCTTAATATCATAAAGTCGTATCCCCACAATGAAACTTAATACCGATGTTTTATGGTATATGTTCAGAAACGGTATGGTATTATCCAGTGGCGGTCATATATACTGAATGGCGGATACAATTTTGTATATTAACCTGGTTCTGGCAGAAAAATATCCTTTAAATGCTTGAGGAAAATGTTACTCAGACTTGAAGCACAAATCTGGAGAGTTAAGCTAATTGATAAACATGCTAGTAAAGTCTGAGATAGAAACATTTCATTGGTGAATATTATCCGATTCATAATCACCTTGAAAATAATAAAATTGGTGGTTATTAACTTTTCCTACAATATAGGACAAGAGTCGACCAGTTTTACTTATTTCGCCTCCTGAAGCATTAGGTCTAACACTAAAAACGAGTTATCTTCATTAGAAACATGACCTCTTACCACATTCATTTTCAGAGGTGGACCCGATGTCAATTGTGGTTTTACCATATTGACATCGATAGCACTCCCATTGACCCTTATTGGGCTGATATTTTCCAATTTCACATGACTGGCACGAAGTCTGACCCATATACAGCTGATATTTTCCAGCCTCACATTTCGTACATGATATTGCTCCTGATGAGGAGCTGTAAGTTCCATAGTTACAGGAAACGCAATTGGTATCCCCGGCATATGTCTTATACATCCCTGGTTCGCACGGCAAACACTGTTGTTGATCCCATTGATAGTAACTTCCAGGAGGACAGACTATAAAAGATAAAAACAATTATTAATATCAAGAACGTTTACGAAAAAGCCCACATAATTCAATGGTAATATGAAAGGGCTATTTGGTTTTTATTTTAAAATGTTCATATGGACGAATTGTCTTCGCAGTGATATATAATTTTGAAACACAGCCGACAAAGAGAATGAATCCACACGAATATTTATCAGATCCAATAGGATAAGCTATTAATTATACACCTTAACAAATTGAAATTGAAGCTAAAACATATTGCTAAAAAGTAAATGCTCTTTTACGCCCTAACAGAAATAATAGTTCCATAATTACTGGCAATGCAGTGAATACTTGTATACGGGCTAGATATTGGCGTCGAAAATGTACATGGTGGTAAAATAAAACGAATTGCAGCTTAATAATATGCTGTGTCCATATGCAAGACTGGATAGAACTTTCCTATTACAAACTTCGGTAAAGACTGCATAAATATTTAGCTTTTTGGATTTTGTTAGAACAGTTTATAGGACTTAGTTTACAGTCATGTTTCGCGTTCTTGAGATATTGTTTTCAGCTTTATCTCGAGATAACAAATATACCTTACTTTCCGTTGAATATCATATCAGCACTGATAAAAAAGTTATCTAATCTTAACAAGGGCGTTCTTACTCATTCCTATGATATCAACATGTATCTGCTAGCCATGTATTTAGGTCATGGAACTCGACAATATTGAGACATTATGATTAATTACCTATTAGAGTTATGCCAACAAAGTTGCTTAATGACCTCTCCTTTATCTTAAATCTCCTGCAACTGAAGTATTCATTTTTACTCCAGCTAATTATTTCAAATGACACACATAATCTAATATCGAATGGTTTTCTTAGGACAATCAACATATTTTCTTTTATGTCAAGTAAAGATTACTTTTACTAAGTATCAGACATTTTAATAACACAGAAACGTGGTCATTTCCTCGTATAACAGCTGAGTTTAAGCAATATTTCTCACATCAAAATAACATCCTTTGATATAATAATAAGATGGTCACAACAATGTAAATTGGTTGTAAACATGCCTCCTACATAAAAACGACGAATGTTTTGATAACTGCATCAAGTTAAGTTTAGGCTGGATTTTTGACCAACTCACCACGCAATGACTTTAGTGAATAATGGAAAATTGTCAAATACTAAGTGGAAATGTCGGGAATTTTTGACAAATGGAGCACAGGCTGAGAATCGTACGAGGTATAAGGCAATTGCGTCACAATGAAGATTATTTGAGTCACCAAAAGCAATATGGTTATTGATCTAAATTAGTTGTACAGTAGTATCCAACCAACGTGCCCTTGTACAAATATGCAGAGATGACTGATAGAGCATGATTTGTGAGTAATATGAGAATAGGCTTCATGCACATCATATATATATATATATATATATATATATATATATATATATATATATATATATATATATATATATATATATATATATATATATATATATATATATATATATATATGCAGTATATCCATCCGACAAAACGAGTTTATATTTTCCCATGCAAATGCAGTAACCTTTTTTATTATATGCTCATTTTGTTTTTCTAAGGCTTAATTTTATTTTTAAAAGTAACTACAAGAAACAATGCAACTGAATTTATGCTGTATTCCAAACTAAATACACAAGCTCAGAGTCATCAGTACACAACAACAATATTAATGCAAACATAACTCCGCATAGCAAAATTTTAACCTTGTCGCGTGCACGACATCACTTTCGAAAGAAAAGAAATTGTCGTTTTGGTATGCTTAAAACTGAAAATTAGAATCACACTGTGAGTGAATGAGCATTGAAAAAAATTCCATTTGGTGTGGAATGAAATGATTATGGTATTTTGTTATCGATTCTACTAAATTTCGAGATTTATCTGTGTCAATTTTACATGAAGTAACATCTGATTTGTGCAGCGAAGGAGCAGCGTCTTGACTAATTTGCAATCGTGTTTCTGTTCTGTCGTCGAATGTTTGGAATCGTAATGTGGGAAAAATAAGAACTCTTTCAACTGCAATTATCAGAAAGACACTATGGAATATAATGTTCATTTCATTTTGAGTGCAATAACGAGGATGTTATTGTAGCCGGAATGTAGTCGAAATTAAAGTACAAATTCTAAATGTGGAATCAAGCTTCATAACCCATGGCATGCTCGTGCAATTCGGATTTGCAGAACTAAGAAAGTACATTTTGAGGAAATTCAGGATGTAAAACTGTAAGTATATTTCTTGTAATTCTTATTACCAGCTAAAGAAGACACTTTTGTGCCTTGTCCCTTGCAAGCTATTGGTAAGAGACCCAACATTTTCATGACATGTCTATCCTTAGCCTAAATCCGAAACGTTGTATGAAAAAAAATTAGCGCGGAATATTGCAAAGCAGCTGGTAAGTGACAATCTATGAAACAGCTGCTTTAGTTCATTCATTCAGAAGAAAAAAAATTATCACCCAAAACGTAAGATGCCTACTACATGAGTGTACATGATTTGTTTACAAAGTAGTTCCTAATACATTATACTACTATTTGGTACACGTGTCGTACACGTGCGTGTAATATTAAATGTGTTTAATATCGTAAAATATTGCACGATTCTGACAACGTAAAATTAACGGAGACGAAAATGAACACATAGTAATTGTATTTACATAAAATCAAAATAGCAAAATTTATAAGATGTTTCTGCACAAAGGAAAATCAAGTTAGACTATGCATATTACAGTATGGTTAATCCTAAGGCAGTTAGTATCATTAGGAGCAAATGTTTTGGAAGTAACAGTTAAGAATTAAATGCATTTTGAACCACACTTAAAGATCATCAGCAAAGACATTGGAAATTATGTCTCGGCCATCCTCTGTACAGTTGTTAGAGGGAGCTGAGGATATATATTTTTGGTCCAACAAGACTCTTCTTGTTAAAACTTGTACTAGTCATGCTTTATCAGGCATATCTACTGATTGGTACTTCAAAATACGCTGAAAAGGGTTGTAATGGATAATGTTATTAAACTTGTTATCAATATTTTCATGCTAGGTTTGGACAGAAAATTAGCAAGAACAAACTGGACGTTTCATAGAATTGAACATTTAATATTGTACATATGTATATATCAATCGCTCGAAAAGGTCTCATAAATACTTTTGCCTGAATGAATTGAGTAGCAAACTGACTGCATAAATGTGTGAAATAAAGAGGTAGGTGTTTTTATGCGAATGAGAGTATCAAATACAACAAGTGACCATTTAGATGGATTATCTTCAAATTTCCATATATATATATATATATATATATATATATATATATATATATATATATATATATATATATATATATATATATATATATATATATATATATATATATATATATATACAATTATCTTTTTATTCCCGAATAACCACTATATAGCGTAAGTTGTACATAAAACTTGGACAGATAAAGATGATGTACTAGAAAAGTTCTCATACTGAGTCACAATCACATTTAATGCAAATATAGTTTTTCTACAATAATTCTCTCAACAGATCATCATAATGTGAGGCTCGTTTATTTATTTTTACCAGTATCTGAAACATCTTTGATATTAGATTATTACTTACATAAACACCAAAAAAGAAGATGAATATCCATTCTGCGCAAGTTAATAGTTCTTGATGCGAAAGTGAGTACATTCTTGACCACTAATATGCAATCTTTTATTACTGTATGTGCTCCTTAAATAAAGTCAGATACAATGATTAAAAGTGTACAAATTACTCATCCGTACGCTACTACTTTCTGTAAATGAGTTTTTTTCGTGAAATATATATTCAGGGACATCTGTGAATGGTTGTATCAGTTGAAAATAGTGGAAGTTAAATCTTTTTGACAGACCTTCTGAAGTCACAACTCTGTTATCGTTATATTGATGAGCTGTAAAACCAATTTCAGTTATCTACAGTAATAAACATCTTTGTTGCAAATGGAAGAATTAAAAGCTAGATTTATGTTTGAAAAATAAATCTTTAAAAAAATTCAAATGAGAACGGTTACTGATATATGACACGTGGCTGTCGTGCTCATAATGATTGCAATTAAAAGACAAATACCCAAAATACATTCTACTATTCATCCCTAACTTGACAGGTCATGACAGGCATCTATTCATCAAGGAAATAATTAAATGATCCAGATGAAAAGGTCAATATTCTGAGCAAAGACAGAAATAATCTTTGATTTGGCAAGGAGTTCACAGAGATAGGTTCATAAGAGAAGGAGGGGAAATAACAATGAAAACGACATTTTTTAGAATAGGTTGTGGAGGATATGGATGGTATAGATGATGTAATGGATAAATTGTTTATGGGGTGTTGGGTGGTAGATAAGATCTCTCGAGTATGTTTTGTTTGCTTTCAGATCCTTCTATTACACGCTAAGTTAACGAAGGACGTTTTATGGTATGGTGTGTGGAGGTGATAGATGGTATAGATGATGTAATGGATGGTGTTTGTATGGGGTGTTGGATGGTAATTAAGATTTTTGAGAGTATGCTTTTGTTTTCTTTTCAGATCCTCTCTTACGTTATAAACGAACACAGGACTTGTTTTGGATAGTGTGTGGATGTGATGGATGGTATAGATTATGTAACGGAATGTATTTCGATAGGGTGTTGGCTGGTATGTACGATGTGTATGAGTATGTTTTGTTTGCTTTCAGCCCCTTCTCTTACACTCTAAGCGAACACAAGACGTTTATTGAGAGTGTGTGGGATAATGGATGATATTGATGGTGCAATGGATATTATTTCTTATGCGGTGTTGGATGGTATATAAGGTTTGTCAGAGTATGTTTTGTTTGTTTTCAGCTCTTTCTATTACACTCTCAGCTAAAACATGACCTTTTTGGGATAGTGTGTGGGCTGATGGATGGTGTAAATGTTTTAATGGATTGTATTTTGTTGGGTTTTGGATGGTATTGTGATGTTGGCTGGTAGTAGTGTAATATATATTGCTCATCTGTGGTTTAAGGGATAGTCTTTTTTTGTGAAATTTCATCTTCATATATTTATGAGTAGATCTAAATGAGGTTATCAATAAAAGGTATAATATAATGAACTAATTATGCCACAAAATACTGTATTCAAATAATATAGTAATAATAACATTTCTTCATCTTGAAAGTCTTGATTATATGTGTCTTCAAGCTGAAACTATATATTCTTGCAAACAAAGTTACACAAATATTCAGATCGGGTCTTTGGAGTGAGTGTCAATCAAACACATTTCAACAACGTTAACTGAGTAACATTTAGTATAAAATATAGACCTACAATCTAGCAACCACAATACAGTATACTATTAATCCCAAATTTAAAGACTAGCTAGTATCCACTGGGAACTACAGATAAGGGCTTTATAACGGAAATGTAGGCATGTTGTATAAAATCAATTAAAGTTGACGCAAGTGAAATTTCCACGAACTGATAACAGACTTATAACGGGTAAAATAAATGCCTGCAGCCAAGCAGGAGAGTCAGAGATATCCAGAGATTGGGGCTGTTCTATGAATATACAGCTCTACATCATATGTATAAAAGCAATTCAATTTAACGCGAGTTAAATTCCTATGTGCTGATAACCGAATGGTGATAGGTAACAGATACGCCGCAGGCCAAGCAGCAGACTCGAAGATACTCAGAGATGGGGCCTGTTCTAGGAATATACAGCTCTACATCATATGTGCTTAGTGAAATATAAGTTTAAAAAATTTCGCCAGGATCAAAGTAGATTTTTCTCTGATACTCCACTTGATCATCATTTCTTTCATGTTAATGTTACAGTCTGCATATTTTCCTAATTTAAGGATCATATATTTGTTACATTACATGTTCTTATATGTTCTTGCATATTGTTTTACTTTTTTACGCATTCTCCCCATATTTGGAAAAGCTACTTTGGAAGATAACAAGAACAATCTAGAAATTGATATCCGTTGCTTTTCGGAGGCAACCAGGACACTTAGGACTTAATGTATCAAAGTGTTAGTTTTAATTGATAATGTAGTTTTACAACTAAATTGTTTAAAATCTATTCTGTTTAAGAATTAAAATAGAAACTGATAATTTTGCACCAAAACTGTGCATTTTAAGTTGTTTTCCCATCTATTTAGCGTAGTTATACCAAAACTAAAAATTATAAAATAAATCGATTTTAGTACAATGAAGCAAAATATTATACAGAATAATAACAATAAAACTCCAAATCCCATGATTATATTCGTATATCCATGTTTGGTCTTATTGGATATCGCATCAATAGAAAGTTACTCATAAACTTTGGTTGAAATCTAATATGAACTAATTATACTCATATTACAGACCAAACGAAACTTAATACATCAAAACATTTATGCAATTTTGTCAGATGATTGCGTAAAACTTCAGTATAAACTTCAGTATAAATGAAAAGTCCCGTTCACAGTTTTCTCGTAATTGTATCACAGCTCAGTGGATGAGACGTATTGATGACTGAGCAATATAAATATGCATGCTTAAGGTAATCGCAATTCAATAATAATACAATTAATTTGATGAAATGAGAAATAATTAGTCATACAATTAGAAGATGCAAAATTAAACTTGAGCTAGACCTCATGAATATTGTGCAGCATGAAGTTTAATTTAAAGCAATAATACATATATTTATTATGCGACAGTACCAAAAGTGATTCTGAGAATCAGGGGCCGTAACTCTGACGATATAGAACGCAGAAACACAAACTACTACGAAATATCTTTAGTATAGATTTCATTAACATAAAGAGGCAAGTTAAATTTGGCTGAAATCATATACTATTTACGATATTTGAGGAGAACCGAATAAGAGCAAATATACAGAGAGGGAAATTAGAGAGAGAGAGAGAGAGAGAGAGAGGGAACAGATCAAACTAAGGACTCAACGACGGGACTACGAAAGGGCAGACAAAGCAAATTCTCGATTAAATATTCGCGTTATTATAGCTATATTTATTTTATAGATGTTGATCAGATATCTCTCTCATCTTTCAAGTACTTTTCAATTCAGCTCCATTATCATCATAACCGATATGTTTAGAAAGCAATAAGCACAATTATTAATTTCTGATTAAACTTAGATTCAAAATGGAGTGTGTTTTTGAATGGCGTTTAAACTGGAACACCCTCTGGAATGCCTTTACTTGTAGAATGAAAGGAAACCTGTTCACCTCTTTTATTTGAAGCATCCCATACAGGACACTAAGGCATTTTTTCAAAACCCACGGGTTCCGTCATGATTACATGTAAGCCGATATTAAATTGCACATAATTCTTGCACGACGTAATAGTTTCAAGAGGTTAGCGCGATTTTGCTATATCATACAAATGTCAAACAAATTTGTGCATTGCATATACAGTGTCTTTATTGTGAGAGCTGACTCACGTAATCAGACACGGAATGAATAAAAATAGCACGGAATATTACACTGAGTGTTTAGAAATAGAATAACAATTTATAGAAATGAAAAGGATTTGATGTTAAAAAATTTTTTTACCTGATGATGCGGTGTCAATAACCATTGCAGAATATACCATTATAAGGTAAATCAACAACATCGTTGAACTGTCCATTTGATACCTTAATATAGCACAAATGTAGGCCTTCAACACGGAAGTTTTATTTCTCTTTGCTAAGTGTATAGTGCATTTATTAAGGAAGGTATTCAATTTTGTCTCGTATGTTTTATATCCTTCCAAACTATTAAAGCCTAGTTATATTAAATCATGAATTTACATACAAAATCCTAGGCAACACATTGATCCGATAACACCACTGACTAGTAACAAATAAATAAATAAATAAATACATAAGTAAATAATATGCTTAAATTATGACCAGATAAGATGATCAATGATAACTAACAGGATCAGATCCAGAAACTTATTTTGGTTTTATTTGCCATCTTTATCATTGGTCAGTAGGAGCGATGTATGGAAATTGTTTTTACTTCCGTTGAAATGTTTCTCTCCCCAGCCCTCCTCAAGAAAATAAATTGGTGCATGGGCTGTGATACTGATTGTTACAGCATGCCCATCTTTACGACTATGACTTTCTGCTGACTCAACAACTGCATAAATGCATTACTATCGATATGCAAGTTTCCCAAATCCTAGATATCACCAATAAATGCAAGAGATCGAATATAGCTTCCGATATTATTTTATGTGATTAATTGAATGGTTTCATAATATTGTCTCAGAAACCGAAGCTAAAGTCTATAGCGATATTGGAAACGCAAAGAAATGTGTTTCTGTTTGCTTTGAACAGTATGTTTATGTTACCGATGTGATAGATTTGGTTTGTGGTCCATTTTAAGGATGCACTCACTGAACGAGCGTCTACTTAAAGCACAAATAACCGAATTAGCACACACATATGAACGTCATGCATACAAACGTAATCGAATTGAAAGACAGGATGACCGAAGGGCAAAGAAACCGAAGGTAGCAATACAACATGCCCGGGCGAAAAGTGGGAGAAAAGAAAGACATATTCATTGCGCTATATTTAATCCTAGAAGTGTAAATTTTATGCCCTTAACACGTCGTTTGCTTTGCTACTAGTTTTCATTCAGATGAACCTTCATCAAAGCTCCGTTGTACGTCATTTATGTCCAACCTTATTAATTTTTGATGCCTCAGATAACAAATGATATGTGTCTTGAAAGGAGTTGAAATTGGACTTCTCATGATAAATGCCGTTCCTTCTAGAATAAAAATGAATAATTTTCTCCATTCCAACCGGGACAATGAAGCATGAATAGAAACCAGACAGCTTCTGTTAAGATCGTATGTAGTTTTTGTTTTGATGGAACGGTATTTTATTGCACATTAATGGCTATCTGATGTCGAGAAAATGGGTGCTAAGTGTCTTTCCCCAGGGTAAATCGAGGCAACGCACCCGGACTGGTTTAGGCGAGTATCGTACATTCATCTCTACCAACTGAGCTACTGTGGCTCCCTAAGCAGATATTCAGTTGCACTGGATTCTTACACATGTGGGAGCGTTTACTGATTGTCTCAAAAAGAAATTTTCAGCATAAGAAATGTAGCTTCTGATATTACCAATTATAACATTAATGATTTTAATGTCTTTCTTTCATGTCATTTGTTATTTAATAATAGCTCCAGTGTGTAATCTAGTCTGTTTATTAATTACAATACACCGGTACTGTTGTGAAGGGGTGACAAGACAACCCTGAATGTATTTTACTCATGGTACGTGAACCATAGTGAAGAAATAACATAAACCAGATGTTAACGTATATCAGTTCGAATCCAGTGTGAAATGTCTGTTTAATGTTACTGCCAAGAACAGTTCAGTAATATTTAAAGCTAATTAGATAAAAGTAAACACTATAATGACGATTTAATTTCAGGCACAATAGGCAGGATAAACAATACACCATAAGAATTACAGTGTCGTTATGATGGGTTGTATATTGTCATTTCAGGCCCTGAGTTAATATGAAGACAGAGTTCTCCTATATGGCGTACGTTAATGTCATAAGTGCAGCTGTTCACCACTTGCTTTATGAACATATTATCACGCAGGCCTTTCCTAAAGTTTATCTTTCGCGAATGAAAGTTCCTTGTTCGTTATACTGATCCCCCCGTACATTGTATGTTTCTTTCTTTTATGTCTTATGTTAGTCTGACTATACGTTATATTAACTTAAGATACTAGATCGTCAGAAACTAGGAAAAGTTCTACTGCTAGGCAATTTTCTTTCCATGTCTCTCATTTTTGTGGATGGGTATATTAATTTTTATTCTGCTCACTAAATGCAAATCTTTTAAAAATTGTAATACCTTTGAGGGATATGCAAGTAAAATACATGTGCTGTTTTTCATTAACAATAAACAAAGGAACATTTATCTTATAAACCAAGGATGAAAAGATAAGCTGAAAGGTAATATGATTGAAATCAAGACATATTCATAAGAAGTGTGCCTTAGTGACACCATTACAAATCACGTTTTGCTGATACGTATATTTATCAATTTACATTTCCAAATTGCAGAACATCAATCCAAAGAAACTGGGTTTACCAACGAAACTCTCCCCAAGCGGAATCTGACGTTTCGCTCATTGACTGCTAACACACGAGGACGGGAAATCGAACAAGGTCATCAGATCAGAAATTCCTATCGGTTGCTGTTGGATTTCAGTTTTGTTTCAGATCTTGTTCTTTAATCTGATTGATCTGAAAGGGAACGTGATGATTGTTGCTGATTCAAGTATAAAATTATATTAAGATAATGAGAAGCGGAAACTAGGAAAGCCAAAGAAAACTCAACTCTTATCCTGCTGCTCTGCAAAATAATAAAAACAAACAGTTAACATGAGCTCATTTCCAGATGAACTTCATACAACCTCTAGCACACGTATATTGAATTCGATGAAAAATGAAAATGATTTTATATTATATTCCTAGATCTTGAGTATGAAATGTTCGCTCCTGTAAAAAGGGCATGAAAGACATGAAAGAATAATACATATTTCTATGATATCAGAATAGATGAAACACCAATTAATACTTCATGGACTATTAATTTTGTCCACCCATAGAAGCCAGATTTTACTGGGTGCAAATCTCATATGAGTACCATTGGAGTGATACTCAATATGACCGCTGTTAGAAGCATAGTTCATAGATCAAAAATTATCGTAATTAACCATTACAGCTCAGGCTTCACATCAAATGTACACTGTCCACTCCTTTAATTCCTATGCTCACGCACATGTACAGTACAATCTTAATTTGCTGAGGGTAACATGTCATACTACATAACATAATTATATGTATATGGACAGGGTTACCACTGAAAAAAAATATTGTTTCTTGCTTCCAACTGCACCGGTCAGAACAGAAAATGTCTTATGTGCAGATTTTGTTTGGAATATTGTTATGTATATCAATATTATGTGTGTTAAGTTTTGTGATGATAGATTGTAAGAGTAATATTTAAACACATTACATAGCTTGAAGATAGTACTGATGGATTTGAGTTCGGGTCATGGATTTCTCCTTAGGAAAACTAGGTAACATAATGACCAATTACTTAGCTGCCAAAGGACCTGACCTTGTTCACAAGTTAAGTTGATCAGGGAATGAGTAATCGACTCTCAGTATGGTTCTGAAGTTGCATCTCAGTTTTTTATGCAAGAGATTTTAGTCATTCATATCTTCAACATCAGTGTTATTAGAATCAGCATTGGTTGTGTTCAGCTGAGTGGATGTCATTTATTTCAATTATTCATTGGAAGTACACGGTGCTTATAAAAGTTACGACAAGTAGCTATGAATACATTTAAAGACATCTGGGATTATATCATTGCGACACATCTATACTGGTATCATATCAAACTATTCCAGATTACTGGCACATCAGCAAAATAGATCGCACTTCACTCGGAACACCATTGGAATAAATTTGGAATATTCGATCCATTTTGACTTGTGATAGAACTTTTGGAACTGCTTAGATATTCGTTTACTGATCTGTAAGTTTACTTTTAATGTTTCAATTTGTGTTCTAGGGGACTGGATTACTTGTTGACTTAACAAAATTTGTTGTTTTTCACTCTTTTCTGTTACATAGTTTAAGAACATAGATTAAGACCATATATTCCTGGATAGTCATTTGATACGAATTTCCTTAAAATATTTCAGAGTAGTTATAATTTTACTTTGGCTTGGAACTGTTAGTCCTTGATATTTTAATTTCATTACTTGAGAAAAAGGTAAGTGGTCACGATTTAAACGCAAAAATATTGCATAAGTCGGCGAAATTTGGTATATTCGTAATAACAATCTTGTTTTGTTGTTAAGGTGTTGAACTAATGGAGATTCGGTTTAATGATTCTTACATTAACATGACTAAAGAAATAAACTGGTATCACAAACTTTGAGTAAGTTAATGAGTCACAATGACCTACATTGTTTTAAAGAGGTAGTACTCATCAAGATGCAGCCCAGCCTCCTTAAAGCTTTATGATTCCAGTACACAGGCTGTAATAATCCTTATCTAAGCTTTCACACCTAACTAAGAATGTGCAAGTAACGTACATGTATTGCAAAGTTAGCCCCTTTGAAAAGGCAGTTGCTACGAAACCCACTCCAAACTATAGCCGATAGACTAGGAAGTAATAATGTTTGAGAGGCAGTGAAGTTGTTCACATGTATCCACTTTAATATATTCTGACACCGATACCAATGGTATTGCAATATCTACCCTACACTTTGTAGAGGCGCTAAAAGAAGTAGTAGTCAATGCTGAAGACAGGTTGTCCGATTTAATGCTCAGAGCTATACCGACTTAAGATACATGCCTTGTGAAAAGATAGCTTTTTCTATTATGTGTGTGTTTTCATTCGTACAAGGAAAGATCCCAAGTTTGGAGTAAAGTATGTGCAATAGACAGCGGTACAGTTTAACACTCAAGTTAATCATTTATCTATTTCGGTATAGGGATTATGGAAGGGAAATTCCATCTCAGTAAAAAATAATTGCTTTGATTGCGCATAGAAAGTTATCAAATTCGTGTAGCCAGTGCAGATATGCACCGTTCATTAGTTATGTTGTAACTGTAATCTGCATTGAAATAAAATCGTTTAATGAAGCCACAACTATATGTAGGTTAGTGTCGAATGATCAATGGATTAACCAATTGTAAGAGAGAGAGAGAGAGAGAGAGAGAGAGAGAGAAACAAAGAGATTTCAATATTTCTACCCACAGTTGATATTACCCGTTCTCCAACTGAAAAGACCTACACTTAGCATTCACGTAAATACGAACATAAAATAGCAAATAGGTCAGATTAGAAAGCCTCGTATTTGTTGTAGCTGTTTCGATTTCAAATCAAATTGGTTGCTCTCCATGTCCGCAAGAATTTATTTATGTATAAATGAATATTGCCAATTGTATAGTATTAAACAAAACGTTTGCGATTTATACATGTGAGCAAACGTGAAATTACTAGAACAATATCTCGATGTGGTATCTCTTTCGTATATCTTGATAAAACACCACACACACACACACACACACACACACACACACACACACACACACACATATATATATATATATATATATATATATATATATATATATATATATATATATATATATATATATATATATATATATATATATATATATATATATATATATATATATATATATATATATATAGCTTCATTTTAGTCCCATCACAGGACGGCCACTTAATCTGACGTATATAGTATGTTTGAATATTATGTTTCAAGAATAGAAATGACACCAGTAATTGCTAACATGATCGAAATCAAGTAATCCATTAATTAGATTATTAGATCACAAGATGGGTTTCATTTACAAAAGTAATTTATATGGGCAAACTACGGCAATAATGTTTAATTTACTGTGAAGTCAACAAGGAAGTTCAAGTATTCTATTAGATTACAAGCTACTGTATTAAGTACGACCATCGAACATTGTATTTAAATAGTTGCCCATGTGGTCGGTATTCTTTTCTGCATATCAAGACATAATGTTCAGAGATTTTGTTTCATACATCTACAGCAAAAACAGTTTCTCAGGCACCCATTTATCAACTGTCACTTGTCACCTTTCACGTAAACCGCACAAGAGACGTATGAAGAGACCTAGCAAAAATCATTACATATACAGAACTACATTCCTATTTCGGTTGATTCATGCATGCAGAGAGGACTTTTCTAGGCGGTTAGATAAATTATTGAGTAGGTGTGTAGATGTGATTGTAGCAGTGATGTAGGTAAATATTTGTGTAAATGTACACCAAATATAAGTATCCTTCCTCTGTCAGTGTAAATGTAGTTCAGGTTGGAATGACGCATGGTTACTCATAAAGACGGATATACTATCACAATATGTTCGAAAAATGTGGATATAACCAAATGTACTGCCAATAAAATGGTTTACCTGAAACGAAAGTTTTATTGTCGTATAATCGAGTTATACTCTGAGCTGTAAAATCCTGAAGATATAAAATCGTATAGTTTTTATTATCGACAATATATGTATTATTCGGAAGATAAGAAAACAATGATGTAAATTTGTATCGACATAAAATATATCAACACTAAATTAAGTTGACGCTATTCGTGAAGCCTGTCAAGGAAGAAAATTACTAAATTTATCACCATATACAATAACTATAGCAGCAGGGAGGGTCAACATACCAGAATTTCAGACCGAAATAAAGCTTCCTACGAAGGGTGAAAAAATACAAGTGTCACCGAGATCTCAAACCGGGGCCATTTTGTGTGTGTGTCAAATATATTTTCCTTGGGAGTCGCCGTCTCTTCTGCCATGTGTGTAAAAAACGCGGTCAAATCTCTCAACCAAAACCTTTATTGATACCTGTTCGATATCGCGACCGATGATCATATACATTTTTTAGTGATAAATCTACGCGGAATCGCTAGCGCGTGCAAGCAGAACTTTTTTACTTTAGTCATATTCATGTCACCTGAACACCAAGTTTGATGCAATTTCGTAGCGTGTGTGTATCAACACCATTAAAAACAACCAGAAGTTTGCGGTTATCTCTGATCACTTTAAGTATTTGCACATATCGCTGAGTAGCATATATAATATCGGTGTTTTTGTATCTGCCTCGGGAAAATATCAGAGCCGGATTTAACTGCTTATTCAGCATCAAATCATTGTATACTACGATATTGTTAATACTACCATCAAGATCATCCACGGATGGCACAACGTGAGTTCCTTTTGTAATGATGTACTTGTAAGTGTCTTATTTTTCCGTATGTCTGCATGTATACCACATTTTCATGTTCCCAGCAAATAAAATCAGCTTTCAATTGTGCTTTTCATTCATTTGACCGAATAAAGACTTTGTTTGTATACCTGTACTGGCGTGGGGTTTTCAAACTCTTTGGTTGACATAATTATCAGCGGATATATCTGTACAGGGATATAGTAACTGGGGCCTACCCCCCACACAGATAAAATACCGCTGCAATGATTCAGTGGACGAGTTCAACTTAATATGGCGGTTGTATTATATCTGCGACAAGGAAAGGGATTTCCCGCTGAGGTTTCCCATTATGTTTAATTTTATATATGAATTCTGATCTTGTATAGGAAAACATGCATCATAGTTCGATCGGTGACTAGATAAATTAACATAAGTTCGAATCTCACAGACGAGAAAAGAATTTGTTTTCATATTAGTAGGGAGACAGCAGGGACCAGCTGAGATAGTGTGAATATAAATGAAATCAAACGTCGTGAATGTGATTGATCTTTGCTAATTGCCTGACTAGTCATCTTTATTCCTGGCAGGACAGGTCGCTCGTTTCGCACTCTAGACCTACTAGAATGTCGTTTGGCAATCTAGGATTTCACTGGGGATTGTGTATGCGCTTAAATTAACACTGATCAATACAGATGAATGTTGGAATTAAACTAATGTATGAGCACTATCAGCGTACGGTAGCAGATGTCTGTATAGAAATGAAGTATATACTCCCAGGGAATATTACCAGTGAGCATCATCCGGGTCGAGATATCTCCTTTTGCTGACCATTTGACAAAATTAAAGAATGCAATTTTTCATATTTTAAACAGATATGTATTATATGATGAAGTTCGAAAATATTAATGATATTGTTTATGCGAATGAAAAATTACATGACCCTACTGGCGAAGACACGATTATACAAATTGTTGATCAACTCGATCCTGAAAAAATCACACATGATTTTGAGATATTACAATAAAAATCTACGAAGGTAGATACACACTAGCAGCCGAAAACAGGTTTATGAAATTGCTCCAACAGGCAATGATACAATCCCTACCTTGCGTAGATGAGACACAAGTTGTATAATTCGTTTCGCTTGCACACGCGATTGAGAAATTATATCAGAATTGTCTCGCGAATATGAAACAAAAAATACTGTGAATGCGCGTGTAAGACAGATTAAAAAGATTATGTGTGAAAGTGAAAGTGATTCTTTGCACAGTGATAACGTCACTGGTAACGGATTGTGAAAGTGAAAGTTTCGACAAGTTCAGGTATTAGGAATTCCTCCGAGAAATCTATTTTAATTTTTTATTGTTCATAATGAAAATATTCTTGTTCAGTTTTAATATTGTAACAATCTTATATTTTACTGACTGACTTTGTTACGTGGTTAGTTTTCCAAAGACTTTAATAGAAGGGGGTAAAAAAAACTAAACTTTTCAGACTTATCTAAATAAAGTGTATTAACAGAGAAATTTTTATTCTGATTGTAATAATTTTATTGTTTTTCAGGTCATATTTTTATTTTTGTCGAGTTACAACACAGGTAACTTGGACGGTTTAAGGCAAGAATATGCATAATTCAGAATTTGATCTCTATCACATACAACTTTAATAATATGTTCTCGTTGCAGTTCATTTAACTGTGACTGCGTTAACAAAACATTTTCATCGCCGTATTCATCAATAATTTTTTATGTGTTGGGAAGTATCAAGATTGTTCTGCCGGCACTTTCGTGTAGCTCTTTGTTGTATACAAAAATTATCGCTTGTTGGTACATTTTATAATACCATATAAATAATTGTTTGACCAAACTCAGAAACAGATTGTTTATTATAAGATTTATATTTTATTTTTCAAAATCCTCCCAATTTCACTGATTTTGGTCAATTTTTGCAAAATCATGATTTTGAAGATCGACGATGACGCTGTTGGAGTTTTACAAAAGCAAAGTTCGATGACACCTCACGAGAGTAAATACCAACTAATTGCCAAATATTCTCCTCGTAAACCAAGAAGGTATTCGAGTTGGCCAGTAACTTTAAAATGCATCCGTGACAATAGCGGATTATGACATCGCAGATAAACAGGATTAACATGTTCTAACACAAAAAAAAAAATCCAGGTGGAGATTGAGGGGTGGATGTGTATAAAATGTATCACTGCTGTTCCTGACAAGATTTTTAAAGATCTACTTGATAGATGCCATGGATTGCATCACATACAAGACTGACTACGATCGTAGTTGTGATATTGACAACACCTGGTGATATATGACAACCTCTCCACCGTATGGATAATTGTTGTACTTGAGGATGTATGCCAGTGGGGATAATTTTTTCGATGCGGCAACGATTTGTGGAAAATATTCAGAGATAATATCGCTGATTTTGAAAAGATTTCCGTAAAATTTAAATTTTGGTAAATCAGTCTCAGTTACTGTCATTACCTTTACAAATTCTTGTTTGATTTAGTATTTGATAACACGATTGGTGTATTATCAGTTGAATCGATAACAGACTGTACATGTTTACGGTTGGATGATTTAAGATCATCCTCGATTTTATTTGTGTGTTTTATTTGTGAAATAATTTCCTCACGAAGGTTATCATTGGGATATTCTGAGCGTACCTGGCGAATTTCTCGCGTAGCTCGTCTATACTAGGATCATAATGGACAATAACATAATTGAATAAACTTTAATGTCACTGAAACGATAACTATTTTTAGGACTAGAAGATAATTTAAACTCGCAGTATATATCTATGGTCCCATCACGATAAAATTCAACAGACGGTTAAGGCGACAAACTCTCGCTTACATACAACCACATGTAAGTAGGGTCGGCATAATCTATATGGGATACTACACAAAATTCTTTTTGTCTGAGGTGTAATCACCAAGTTGAGTTTCTGGTGGTCACTGATGAACAAGTGCTATCTCTGGCCAACATAGCACAGTTCTGATCGACGAATGATATATATTGACACGTATTCTAGCGAATATACTTCGATGGCCGCTGATAACGTTGGTTCGTGAACAGTGATTGCGATCTTGGATTCTTTTGTGAAAGATTTATTTCTGCGCTGGAATTCGTCATTAATCTGTTCTATTTGACAATTACCCTTGGGTATACACATAACTTGACAGTCTGGTGTTCCATCGGATTTATTTTGTACGTAAATACCAATGAATTATTTACTTGAAACCCACCAAATGATTTGATCTAATATTTGGCCAGCTGTGATACACTCGCTATTGTGCTAGTGCCATTTCCTTCGCTTGAATCGCAGTTGGAATGCTAACGTCAAACTCAGGTTTGGTTGAGCTCGCTGATTTCATCGTGATTGTTGGTGGTGTTGTGTTAGCGACAATCTGTTGTAGTAATTATTGCGACATTACTATTTAAATCTCGATTTTTTAAATCGGACATCTGATAGGCGATGACGTAGATTCTATCGTGTCTCTCGATACAGTCAGGGCCTCATGGTAAACCTTAATAATTTCTGTGAATTCCTGATCTAATAGTACTCCATCATTGAGACCTGATGATATCAAGGAAGATACGTTGGCATGTGGGTGTGTGTCGCCGCAGACAACTTCGTTGTGTACAAGTGTAATATATTAACGCGCATGTATATATATTTGTGCGATGATATTAAGAACACCGGCAATTCCGGTTGCAACTGAAACACCAAGTCCTATCACTGTTGCTATCACGTACGTGGCTGATAATGTGATGATGACCGTTACTGTTCCAGCGGTGACCGCGGATGAAGAATTTACAATTATATTAGTAACAACGACACGTCTGTGGTATTTATTTTTGTTTTACGGTACACTCGTTGATGAATTTTTTTAGTTGGTTGTGCCACTAACATACTTGTTCGTATCTAAAACGGTGAACGTCAGTCGATTGGTTCATTATTCTATATAATAGGAACACTTCAAGTAGGTTGTATAGTGGCGACGTATTCACGAAGACACCAATAATACAACACCGGGGTGCTGTTTTCTTTGGATTCCCCCACAAATAGTTCCTTGTCGTTTTGCTAAAATATTGCTAACATAGATCCAGACGATCCAGGTAGTGAATAACGCAGATATCCGCGAGCAGTTAAGAGAAATAACTATGCAGATATTGTAAATGTTGAAATGCCGAGTATTGAGAACCTATATATACCGGTAAACGCGATGTTTGATTTTTGAGTGGTGTCTATAATGCTGTTCCATATGCTACTGTGTATATTACACCATCGGTAATATTTTTAATGTCAGAGAGCTTAATGCCGATGACTAATGGATTTCCCCACAAATTCATGAATGGTTTTATTTGTGTTTCTACTAAAATTCTACATGATTAGAATATTCAGATCTAAACGTGGTCAATCCATCATTGATTGTCATTAATGAGGTCATCATTGGAATGTTGCTATTGTCAACATATTTCTTTGTTGTAGCGTCATCGTTTGATTCTGGTTCTCTCAAATGAGCAATGCTATTTCCGCCCATATTAAGATCGCCAGTCATTATATAATACTGATAATCACGCACCGATTCATCCTTACGGACTGGTGCTTCCATGTAAAATGCTGAATCAGATACACGCTGAAACTTTTTATTATATTTACTATTATCTAACCCGAAGACCACTTCCTGCTATTAAACTTGCAGTTATATTTTTTTTTCTTTTTCTGACAGAGTTATAGAAGCCAGGTCTGCTAGTTTTTGATTTGCAGCTTGATTTATTATTTTACTGATATTTGCAGGCATAACTTCTGTACTGGGCAATTTTACTGGATGCCGTTTTACAGGTGACGGTCTGCGTATTAATCGTTCGAGTCTATCCTTGATTGCTGAAAATGCTTTACTAGCAACATCACCAACAGCACCAATACATTTATCACAAACAACGTCAAAAGCCTTCATTCCCAGTTGCTTTGCAACGGTATTGCTTTTCGGGCTATCCTTCTAAATCGACCCTGAACAACATCACCGAGTGCATCTCCGTAGATCACTTTATATGTTTGTAATCGCGAATTTATCACCATGACCATGATGGGTCCACGTTGAGCATTATGTATGATCATCCTATTTTCTTGTCACTGATCGAATTACATACCCTCAATCACTGCGGTTATCATCAACGATTTCATGAATAACGGACCACTAAACATTATTGTCCATGATACCGTCTGTAAATAATCTCTGACAAATAGCAGCTGCATCAAAAATAATTTCTCGGAAATTATTGCATCCAAATAGTTTTAAATCTAAGTTGTTTTTCCCATCGATTTAACGCAGTGGTAACACTTGTACCAAAACTAAAAATTATAAAATAAATAGACCATTTTATTGCAATGAAGCAGAATATTATACAGAATAATAAAACTCCACATCACATCACTATTCTCGTATATTCATATTTGGTCTTTTAGGATATCACATCAATAGAAATTTACTCCTAAACTTTGGTTGAATTCTAATATGCATTAATATGACATATTTAACAGACCAAATGAAACTAAATGCATCAAGCAATTAGGCAATTTTGACTGACGATGGCGTAAATTTTCAGTATAAATGAAAAGTCTCGTTCAAAGTTTTCTCGTAATTGCATCACAGTTCAGTGGATGAGACGTATTGATGACTGAGCAATATAAATATGCGTGTCTAAGGTAATCGCAATTCAATAATAATACAATTAATTTGATGAAATGAGAAAGAATTAGTCATACAATTAGAAGGTGTAAAATTAAACTTAAGCGAGACTTCATGAATATTGTGCAGCATGAAACTTACTTTAAAGCAGTAATACATATATTATTATGCGACAGTACCAAAAGTGATTCTGAGAACCAGGGGCCATAACTCTGACCCTATAGAACGCAGAAACTCAAACTCCCACGACATATCTGTAATATAGATTTCATTAACATAAAGAGGCAAGTAAGATTTGGTTGAAATCATATACTATTTAAAATATTTGAGATAACCGAATTAGAGCAAATGTACACAGAGAGAGAGAGAGAGAGAGAGAGAGAGAGAATGAAGAACTCAACGACGGGGCGACGAGCGGGCAGACAAAGCAAAGTCTCGATTGAATATTCGCGTTATTATAGCTATATATTTTGTATCTATGTTAATCAGATATTATACTGTGATAAAGTTGTAGTACTCGTCAATATGCAGCCCAGCCTCAACTAAGTTTCATTATTGCAGCACACAGGCTGGAAAACTCTGAGCTAACCTCCAACATTTAACGATGAATGCACATGTAATGTTTACATGAATTACGAAACTAGCCCTTTTCGAAAGGTTGTTGCTACCCACCCCAAATAATAGCCGATATACTAGGAAGTAAGAATGTTTGAGATGCAATGAAGTCGCACATATGTATACACAATTTATATGCTGACAATGATACCAGATGTATTGCAATATCTACTCTATACTTTGTAGAGGCGCTAAAAGGCGCAGTAGTCAATGCTGAAGACAGGTTGTCTGATTTAATGCGCAAGCTATAGCGACTGAAAATAGTGTACATACCTTGTGAAAAGAAAACTGCTCGATGTATTATATGTTTGCATTCATTCGTACAAAGAAGCTTACTGTCGTGTTTGCTATTAATTCCTTTATTTGTATTCTGAGGAGCATTCAGTGTTTTATAGAAGCAGCAAAGCTACAGGTTTTAACGAGAATATTTTAGTATGAGTAATACTGTACAACTTTCTCTAAAATACCTTAAGCATTATATACATTAATTTGGGTACGCAGAACATTCTGCAGTAAAACAGTATGCATTCTTAGAATTTTATATGCTCTTTTAAATTGTCTCAGCACAACCGAAAGATAACCCAGTTTTGCATTCAAGTATGCACAATAGAAAGCGGAACAGCTTAACAAACATGTTATGTCAGTTATCTCTTTCAGCGCTATATGGATTATCGAAGAGAAATCCAACCTCTTTGTAAATAATTGCTTTGACTGTATATACAAATTAATCAACTGCCTGTAGTTAGTGCGGATATAATGACACAAGTATAGATAAATGTGCACCGTTCATTTGTTATGTTGCGCATTTGATAAAAGAACGTGTAATGAAGACACGATATTTACTGGTTACTTTATATGCAGGTGTTTGTCGATAGATTGATGGATTGATCGATATAATGGGAGAGAGAGATTTCACTATTTCCACCCACGGTTGATATTACCCCTTCTGAAAAGAAAGGTGAGTGTCGTTTTCTGCATATCGACACATATTTTTCAGAAGAGGTCAGAGTTTTTGAATCACATGTTAAAAGTAAAAACAGTTCCTCAGGCACCCATTTATCAACAGTCGCCAATTAGCTCGCAAGAGAGACGTATGGAGACACCTAGCAAAGATCACTATAATTACATGTAAAGAATACTGTCATATTTCGGTTGCTTCATGCACGCAGGGGGAACATTTCTATGTGGTTAGATTTGTTGGGCAGATGTGATTGTAGCTGCGACGACGTGGGTAGATAATTTTATAAATAAGGAAGAGGTATTTGACGTACACATATCTAATCATATAAATCAATCAAAATTAACTGACAGACAGAAAAAGATACCCCACTCCCATATATATATATATATATATATATATATATATATATATATATATATATATATATATATATATATATATATATATATATATATATATTGTACAAACGGGCAAAGAGAAAGAATATTAAGATAGTTTTGAAACTTACTGAGGGACAGAGAAGCAACTTTGTGAAACAGAAGAGAGAGAGAGAGAGAGAGAGAGAGAGAGAGAGAGAGATGGTGAAAAATATAAGTGTTGATATCTTATACCTTTTCCTTCTATGGCTTATGCTTGTGTTCCGGTAGCCAAGTGGTTATAGCGTCTGCCTCGGATGCGGGAGATTGCTGGTCCGAACCCCGGCCAAGGTATTCCAAAGACTTATAAAAATGGTACTAGCGGGTACTTCGCTTGGCGCCCAGCATGAAGAGGTTAGTGTTGAGACTGGTTGTTCTGGTGTCAGGATAATGTAACAGGGTTGAACATTATGTTACATGTCTGCGGTATGATGCCCCAGTGCTAGACATCGCTATGAACTGCCACACTTCAGACATCGTGGCGATATTACTGATTTTTAAACAACGGTGGAAACAGAGAATACATTTATCTTGCACATGGATATCCAGTCAGCTAGATAATTACAATGTTATCTGAACTATCACAAGCGGTTTAAGAGGAGATATGATAATGGTCAGACGTGTCACCATATTTCCAGCTATAGCTTGAAGATAATAAAAAACAGAGAAGGGTGGTCTAATAGAAAAATAACAACATTAACAGCAGAGAGAGAGAGAGAGAGAGAGAGAAGTGTCACTTCATATAAGACAATTTCCTGGAATATCACTTTGATGTTCAATTCTTTAGTAAACTTTTCGGTCACTTTTTGGAACATAAGGCAAATAGCCTTTAGAAAAGAATCTGCTGGTAATTTTATTTATAATTCTGTAATTAATTATATATACCTTGATTTCTTTCATAGAAATCCGGAATTAATTAGTAGGTCGTCATGCGGGGGTGTCTGCTACGCACGAGAGCATATAACACCGATTGAGTAACATCATATTTTGGTGATGTGTGCTTAGTCGAGAGGGGATATGAGCTCGTGTGTGCAGTCAAGGCTATGGGAGCCGTTTATCTGCGGACCTGGGTTCGAGTTTCCGTAGAGTACGACTTAAAAATTCTCTAACCTGTATGTTAGTATTATTTGTATTAAAATATTTGAAATCACAAATATAAACAAAGATAATAACTGTTTTGCAAATATGCGAATTTCGCCATATCTTTGAACAACGATTCAATAAAGAACCAAACTGCTTAATTTATAAGAGATAAAGTAATTAACCGGATGAAAACTGTCAGTCATGCAAATCAAACTATTGAAATGTTGTGGTCTAAGGTGTTTCAGATTATTAAAATTCTGTTAATGTTATAAATCATTTTCCTGTTGGACCTCAATATATCTTGAAGTCTGTCGTCGAAATCAGGAGTGATAGTGTTAATAGATGACGTGGTCGATATTCAGGTGTGTCTGCTGCACATCAAAGTCTATACTAGCGACTTTGTAGGACTATATTTTGGAGGATGTGTGCATGGTCAAGATGGTAATGGGGTTGACGCGTGCAGGCAAGGCGATGGGTGTATATATACATTTTATATTTTACATCCATACATTTCCTTCTCAACCACATTCCTTAGCATCTTAAACAATTTCCAATTTCTGCGATTTAAAAAACATTATATGAAATCTAGAACCTAGCTTTAGATAATTAATAAATCAGTTTTCAACGTTATCTTCTTTTGATGCTGCATTAGACGTTTACGGCCTATCGAAACTGCCTTTATTGATTAAATTACACTAGTATAATTGGAAAGGCCGACTTGCTTTGATATGTTACGTTTAATTAATAAAACTTCAAAACTTAACAAAACGTATTGGGAACATTTCTAATATGAAATTAGTTATATTAGAAATATATCTTTTTTTGAAGTTTAACAGTCCTGAATATAAATTGAAATAACGAAGTTTATCTTCGATATTCAAACAGAATAACATGAAATGCAAGTTGAAATAAGAACACATCCGGAGCAAATAATTCGAGGTGCTGCCCTTATGGCAGAACAATGGAAACCACGAGGATAATGACGGCAAAATGTGCAATAATCTGAAAGAGCGAAACCACTACCGGATATGTAGGTAAAGCCATTATGAACATTGTTGCACCCATTTTATTATACTCATATTACGTGTATTGATATATATAAATGTATTTCTCTTTAACACTTCTTTTTGAAATATACCACATGCGTTCGTATACACTATCGATCACAGTGAGGAACTAACCTTATTTACTGAAACTGACACTGCTTTTGCGTGTACGTGTATTTGTTTTAGGTTTTTACCATAATGCGTAATGACGTAATATGAGCTTCAGCTATACCACTTATGCCAATGTTTATGCATTGAACACATATTCATATTAGGTTATAGGTATTCCATGTCGTATTTATAATCAAATCCTGGTACTGGTCTAGTTGCCCCCACGGTATCTGGTTCCGCCATGTCCTTTTTGTCCCTATAAGTCATATCGATTCGGTGCCAAACATTTCGATTGTGGTTGTCACTGATGGTATGATTACCAAAAACGAAATATATCTCAGTTTTGCGTTCTCACTGCATCGACCTTTGCCCAGTATACTTGAGTATTTTGTTTTCAGCCTACCTGGCCTTAAGCCAAGTGAACTTATGGTGTGTCACTGAGTAATTCATGCGTCGCCCTTCCATCAAAGAATTGCTTTTTACCACTTGGAATATCAAACTGTTCATTAAGATTTCAGAGACAAATTTGCAAATGAGCAAAATCCCTGAATATTAATGATGTGATATTGCATGTGATTGACTGAGCTAGTTACCACGTAGATGGCTGAGCTAGTTACCACTTTGGAGACTGAGCTAGTTACCTAGTTGAAGACTGAGCTAGTTACCACGTTGGAGGCCATGATTCTGATTCATTTTTGATCAGACTTAGTAAAAATGTTTATATCATCAATATTTTGGAAATTTTCAATAATGAGCGAGATTCAGAAATCTTTTAGATAATCATTCATCTGTAGATCATATTTATGGTCCAATTATGATCAAACTTGATATATAATCCTATATTCTCCTGGTATCAGAAGAGTTAAATAATGAGCTAGATTCCTTCATATTAATGAGGTGATCTAGCATTTGATTGGCCGAACATTTTACCACTCTGGATGCATGATACTGAATCTCTTTTGATCAAACCTAAACTGTAGGCTTATATCATCAATATAGAGAGACTCCTACTTAACGAGCGAGATTCACTCTTTATTGATGTGATTATGATTATTCATGAAATTGTTATCTTCGCATAGTACGCATGTGAGAAAGGGTGAATAAATAATCACATAATGTTATTATTTCCATGCGTAATATAACATTTTTAAAACCTCACAAGCATCATTGTACTATATTGTTACCATCATCCACGCCCACCTATGAGAGAAAGTGAATACTTTACGATGTAATTGCTTGTTGTATAATAGATAAATGCAAAATAATTACGTTATGCTGCAAATAGCAGTAGTTTCTTGTGCACTAGCAACAATAACTATAAACAAAGAAATGTCTAGGATTCATTCTAACTTAATACTTGCATGACCATGATGACTGATGGCATGACTATACTGTTTTCAGTGAATGAAGATTTGTAATCTTTAAGCTTTATTACTTTTTCTTTTCTTCAGTCTATGCTTAGGATTACAAGTGATTACACGGAGCAAGTTTGAAAGCACCCCGGATTCTTGATTGTTACAATGCAACATATCGCGAATTAAAGTCTCTCTCTGTCTCTGTCTGTCTGACTCTTTCTCTCTGTGTGTCTGTCTGTCTGTCTGTCTCTTTCTCGTGAATCAGTATGAGTTAATAAGTCTCGATGACCAACTATATTAATTAAACTTAAACCGATGATAAAAAAATGTTCACATACACGATAAATCAGCCACCCTATCTCTCAATCGACGATTTTTAAAGTTTATTCTTTGCTTTTATTTCCTAAGCTCCGTATGTATTTTCTTGTACATGGACTGACCCAATATGAGGCTAAGACAATTCATTACGATACTTTCTAATTTAGGCCTTAGGGATTTGGGGTCAAAATCACACTTTTTACATCAATACCTTGATCGTGGGCTTGAAATGTCGACTCTGGCTATTTTTGTTTTCCTTTTAGAGATGTCAAAGAATAACAACTTTAAGTTTAGACACCACTTGCGTAAACTTGAAAAACGTAGCTAACGCCTGTATAAATAATTGTTTTGCATATCAAACATCTTTGCAGAATAAAGAAGACAATGGACAGTATTACAAGTAGTAAATGGGGATACCCTAGCCTCAATGGGAATTATCATTACAGGACCCCCTGGGACAATCTAGCCTCAATGGAAATTTAACATGGAGAAAAATCGTGGGACAATCTAGCCTCAAGGGGAATTTAACATGGGAAAAAGTCTTGGGTCACTCTAGCCTCAAGGGGAATTGAACATGGAGAAAAAACCCTGGGCCACTCTAGCCTCAAAGGGAATTGAACATGGGATTTTTTTTTTAATTTTTCTTAAATTTAAATTTAAATTTAAATTTAAAAAAGGGTAGACAATGGAAAGGCTATCTCTTTTCGAGAAATATGGCTGGCCCTGAAAAGGGCCTTTGGGTTTTCTTCTTCTTCTGCTTCTAATTTCTTCTTTTTCTCCACCAACTTCTTATTTTATCTCCAACACTCTTTCTCTTCTTTTCTTTCTTTTTCTCTCCTCCTCTTCTTTCTTCTTCTCTTCCTCCTCTTCTTTCTTCCTCTTTTCATTTTCTTCTTCTTTTTCAATTTTTTCACTCCATGCTCTCATCCTTATCCTTTCCTCTTCATCCTCCTTCTCCTCCTTTATCTCTTTCATGACACCACTTATCTTGTCCTTTACCTTTCTCAAGTTATTAATTTCCATCTTTACACGATGGGGACTATAGGAATAGTGGTCTTCAACGAGTCTTATTAACATCTGCTCCATCATTCCTAAATTGTCTAAAACGTCTTGCAATGTTTGCATCTTGTCAATTTGGTTCGAAGCCATCTTCTTTGTAGAATGGTTTGAACGACGAATACTGTGGGTTCTTATAGTGAAAGCGCGGACGTGATGGAAAACATCCCCCTTAAAACATAAAATTGATACTACCTAGATCATGACCTAACATCGTGCAGACGTGAAAGAAAACATCCCTACTTTTCTCATTTCATATAATATACTATCCACATAAGTGAAGCAACAATAAACAAACCCCAAATCTACTATTTACACACGCAAATCATTAAAACAAAATCCATAATCTACTATCCACACAATCGTACGTGAGCGCTTACAAAACCCAAACTATACTCTCCACATACGCTAAGAAACAATAAACAAAATCCATAATCTACTATCCACACAATCGTACGTGAGCGCTTACAAAACCCAAACTATACTCTCCACATACGCTAAGAAACAATAAAGAAACCCATAATCTACCATTCACACAAACTTACGTGAGCAGTTACAAACACAAACACACAAACACATACCCTCGCACTATGAAAAAAGAGTTAGTGTTTATAATCACACTACTCTACCGACACACACACACACACACACACACACACATTGGCAAATCGATAGTTATTTCTTTTCTAGAGTATTGGGTAGCCCTTAAAAGGGCTGTTTTTTTTTAACTCCAGATGCACCTATCTAATGGTTGCACCTTCCTGGCCTGGCGCCACACACGCATCTTCTTCCCCAGTCTCCTTTCACCTTTCTTCTGGGGAGCGCAGAGGGAGGATGATTCGCTTCAACACCCCAATCCTCTGTCTCGGGAATATTGTACGACATCCTCTCTTCTAGTTTCTTTTCCTCCTCTTCCCTCTGTCTTCTCTCCTCCTCTTCGTTCTTCATTCTTTCCTCTTCTACTATAGCCTCCGCGGCCAGTTCATTTAACAGGCGCCTGACATATTCCAGATGTATCTGGAGTTCAAGAAGTTTGCTTATTCTGCTATTCATTCTTGTGTTGATCAATCAACAAGGGTAGCTAGACTGCCCAGCGAGTTTCAATTTATAGTGAAAGCGCGGACGTGATGGAAAACATCCCCCTAAAAACATAAAATTGATCTTACCTAGATCATAACCAAAAAAAAAACAACAACGCGCGGACCTAAAAAAAACCACTCACTCACTTTTTTATGCTACCCATCACTATTTTAAAATTTTTTATAAATCACTTCAATAGACTATCCACATACGCAAAGCAATCCAATCTAACCCCAAATTTACACCTCAAACACCAAAAAAAAGACATCATTTTAATCTACTATCCATACCAACTTACTTAACCACTTACAAACACAAACACACAAACACATACCCTCACATTTTTTTAAAAAAGAGTTAGTGTTTATTTTCACACTACTCTACCTACACACATTGGCAAATGGATTGTTATTTCTTTTCTAGAGTATTGGGTAGCCCTGAAAAGGGCTGTTTTTTTGTTTGCTATGGCATTCTTTTTTAGTTTCTAAGAATGCGATGTCCTCTGAGGATAGACTTTCTGGCGATAGGTCTGCTTCTTCGAAAAGAGAAGAAGAACTCTTTGGTGTCGATACGACAATCGACAAAGCCTCTGTCAGCTTCAGGTTGCTGCTGCTGTTGTTGTTGTTGCTGCTGTTGCTGCTGTCTCTGAAGTCTGTACTACTCTGTCCATTCTTCTTTTTCCCTGTTCATTTCTTCTCTGAAGAGCTCTTCTATCAGGTCTTCAGTGATTTTTAACATTCTCAGATTCTCTATTTCTTCTGGCTTCGGTATCAGACTGTGTCTGACCCTATGCAAATTCACGTAGGCTTCGTTGAGCTTAGCTAGTTTGGAGCACATCTTCGTAGGAGGATGAGTCGACAATGGATGGTTAGACTGGAAACAACCCCGGTTCTTAAAGTCAAAGCGCGGACGTGAAGGAAAACATCCCCCACACGGTTTTTGAGTCGCAACGTTTAGTGAGTGTCATGAGAGGAATAGTAAGAAATGAAAGAGCATCAATCCAACATTCTTATAGCTAAACAAAAGACAAAGGCATTTTTTTCAAAACACATTTTTTATTCAAAAATCACTTAACACTAAACAACAACTCTAACATTTTTAACAATAATCCAACAATATAACATCAAACAATTTTTTCAAAACACAACATTTTTTATTCAAAAATCACTTAACACTAAACAACAACAACTCTAACATTTTTTTAACAATAATCCAACACTAAAAGTTTCTCCACTAGGTAAAGAGGGATAACAGTCTTCCATAGTTTCTAGTAATCTAGGATGACTTCTCTCAAACTGTTGATTTCTATGGTATTATCGAATTCTGCATACAGGATGACGTTCACCGTTTCATCAGGGTCTCGGTCTTTAAACTGAATTTCTACACGAATCTGGCCGGATTTTATAGGGTGGAAATGTCCCTCGTCGCTGCCTTGGTCTGGAGTGAAATCGAAAGCCCACAAAGCGTAGCCTTCTGCATAATCCTCGTACGTAATACCGTGACTGGTATTGGTTCCTAACTGTCCGGTGGCTTCGTACAGGGACAAGTACGATCTCAAGTAATTCTTCTTGGTAAAGTCAGGTTCGAAAGGTCGGGTACACAAGGTCTTGCCATCGCGACTGACTTCGATTTTGGACACGCCAAAGTGTTGAAAGTAGAAAGGATTTTTTTCGGCAGCTCCGTTGAAGGCTGTATTCTCGACGATACCAACGATCAAACGTTTGGGTAACTGTCCTTGGAACAGATGATCTTCGATCATGGATCGCTGTCCCTTGGGAATGGTGAAGGTTTTCACTTCCACGCGTCGTATGGGATACTTGGCAGTCGTTCTGCTCAACGTCTGACTGATGTCGTTTCCCACTTTAGGTAACACTTCCACACGGCGTACGTAGAGTCTGGCTTCTAGGATTTTGGTTTTGTAACCGTCACTATCAGCCATCAAATGGAAAGCGGCACTGCTACGATTCAGTCTCAGGCGGACATCCACCCCGTTCAGCAAATACTTTTCTTGCAACCACATGTCCAAATGCAAACGATCCATCAGTTCTAAACTTGTGTCGGCTCCCGTGATTCTCTTTCTTCGTTCTAGAAATCCATCATTGTTGTCTTTCTTTTCATCAGTTTCCAATATTTCAAACTTGGTAGGTTCGTCAGCTTCCCATACCACACAGGCATTGAGATGAGTGTTCTTGGCATCTATTCCGTACGTCAAGAGATTTTCCAGGTAGGCACGATAAGGGTAAGTATCCATGCTGCTACTGACCAGTTTGTTATTCAAGTAAAAGTCCACTCCACTGAACAAGGAATGCATGAAATTGTTGACGGGAGCTACTGCTTCATCGTCTATAGCACCTCCAGTCTTATCTAGAATTTTGACTTTCAGGTACAAGTAACTGCTATTCAGATCGATGTAATCTTCGGGCTGTCCTTTGATTTCAAACTCGATGGGAGCGGAATCGGTCAGTGAGGAGACGGGGTGAAATTCCACCCACTGGGATTCTTGCATCGTCATCATCGTGGGGGGCATGGCAAACAGATCCAGTTCCGTCTTGGAACAAGCGCAAGATTCTCGGTGCATCATTTTTTTGTCTCTTTTCTCAATAATCGAAAACGTCTAAGTCTCGAACGGTTCTTCTTTTCTTTGCCTTTCTCGCTTTAGAAGTGTGAAGTCTGGTGAAAGGGTGTTTTCTTCGTCGTCTCTTTCTGCCTTGTCCTTGCTGAATGCCTGACTCGGTAGCGTGCAGGGCATTTATAGGTGTTTCTCGGTGACCCAAAATGTCTTTGCCCGTTTGCAGCAAGATATTTTTGCCTGCCCTCATGAAGGCTTCTTTAGGGTTTTGTTTGTCGATGATGACATTTTGGAGAAATTCTTTGCCTTGCGTCAATGCCGCATCTTTCAAGGCGTGCAATCCGCGTGTCACCATCGGTTTCAACACCGGGGCCACCGAACGAAAGGCCGATTTTAACATATCTCCTAAACCGTGTCCTCGCTGTCGAGCAACCCCTCGGTACACTGGATACATGACTTACGAATCGTGAGAAAACCGTTTTCGAAAATGGAGTTTCACCGTGACTTTTCCTTTGGTGAATGGAATATTTTGTCCCAAATCTCCTTTTATAGTAATGTTGACCGTGTCCAAATACGACTTACTGACAGGCAAATAGTGAGGATGTACAAATTCGCGGTGGACGTGGTAAGTGTTTCCACCTTCCTCGTCAGTGTTCGTGGCAGAATCCACTTTGAAAGGAATGACACGCAGTAACGGTACGGAGGTGTGTCCCACCACGTTATACTCCACCACATCGGAGTACACAAACATCAAATTCAGTCCTTGGTTCAGTTCTACCGGGGCACGAAATAACTTGCTAAAAGACTCGTTGTCGTAAACGATGGGTAATTCGCTTTTCTTCATCATGCTCATTCTCAGGTTCATGTCTCCGCCCAACATGTCATACAATTCAGGACAAAATAAAATGGACAGGATTTTACTCCGTTCAAATTTCATCAAGAAGCGACGAGCTGTTTGGTGGTACTCCATGCTGACACTTTTGTTAACATGCTCCAAAGCTTTCAGAAACACGGCATTAAACCTGGACGCTATGGTGCTGACCAAATGTTGACCACTAAAATAATAGCCTGGGGAAATGAACAAGTGATAGGTGGTGTACTTTTGTGTACGGGTTTTCTTGTCATATTTGACATTGCTATCCATCCACTGTTGCAATTGTTCGTCATGAACTTCCACATCAAAAAAAATTTTGATTGGGAAGGACATTGAGGACTTGGGTCGGGTGAATCATTTCTACTAAAGCCACTTCCCAATGACCTTCGTGATCTAAGGGGATGGCTTGAGGTAATTTGGCCGTGTAACAGCACAACGTGTTGTGGGGAAACACCTCCATGGAACTGTCACTGGGTAAGGTTAAGTAAAATTGGTTTTGGTGACTCATAATTCCAGAGTTCTGTGGCTGTCCGAGGGGTTACTGGACGTCAGAGGCGTGTCTCCGCCCAAAATGGGGTTCTGATTGTGGTGGTTGGAGTGGTGACTGGCACTGGCACTGGACACAAGGTTCCCGTGGTTCCCGTTCGAGGTGAATTTCAGGGAGGGATTAGGAAGCAGGTAACCGATGCAACTGCTCAATAAAATGGTCCACAATTGTTTGTCTCCTTGTTGCAAACTCAAATTGGCGATGGCTGCCCCGATGACACAATACACCACGAAGATTTGGCAGAAAAAGACGATTTGCGTTTTAGGCACACGTTCTCCACACCACACCCACAAGGGTTGTTTTTGTAAATCTTGCACAGAAGAACTGGGTGAAGGAGGAGTGGTCGACGTAGCTGCGTCTGTGTGAAAAGGCATGATGGTCACTTCTTTTTATAGTCGATGACTTGCGAAGCGTCGATCCAAGAATCAAAACTGGGCGGATATCCTTTCCAACGTACTTTGACTTCTTTGACACGTCGTTTGCCCACTTTACGGGTTCTGCGTTCGAGAATGCTTTCGATGTCGTACACGTCGTCTTCTTTTTTGGTCACACGTTGTAACTCGGGCAAATAAAACGTTCCTTTGAGCACTTCTCCGTTCATGTCTTCCAATTTATAGACGGCAGGATGACGGCCATGCACTCGTCCAGTGACGCGAAACAATTCGGTCGTCCAGTTAGGTAAGTAACCTTTGTCAAAAGTGCGTTTGGTTTTGCCAATGCGCACCCAATCTCCTACGGCCAACTCTCCACTTTTCTTGGGGACAGCCCTTGTCGGGGACGTACCAAACAGACGCTCAAACACCAGCACTTCGTTGTCGGGAGTCACGTCTTGCGGGGCACGTCCGATGCTTCGATGGTAAGATTGGTTGTACGCTTGCACCAGGTGCGGTAAGATGTCGATGTACTTCAGAGTGTGGTGATGCGTAAAATATTTCCACATGCGTTCTTTCAAAGTGCGTTGAAAACGTTCCACGATGCTGGCTTTGGTTTCGGGATTCTCGGTGGTAAAAAAATGAATGTCACGTTTCTTTAATTCTTTTTGGAAAGCTTGGTTCAGAAATTCGGTACCTTTGTCCGTTTGCCATCGAAGAGGGTGACGACCGCTTTGTTTCAACACCCGTTGTAGGGCTAGCACTAACTCGCTGCTCGATTTGGAAGTCAAGGGTACGACCCAAGCAAATTTGGAAAAGACGTCGATGACACAAAACAAATATTTGTAGCCACGATTGTAGCTGGCCAAATGAGAGACATCGGCTAAATAGGCTTGCCATTGATGATGGATGCCTTCCACTCGGGTGCGACTTCTGGCAAACTTGCGTCGAATGGGTTTGTGTAAAGTGTAGGTAGCTTGTTCTTGTAACCATCGTTGCACTTGAGGTAAACGGAGACTTTTCAGTTGCGTTTTGGCAGCACGATGAATTTTTGAACTCCTGCGTAACATGCAGGATGGGAGGGATCGTAGTAAATGCTGGCTAAGACTTTTTCCATTTTTTTGTGTTGGTTGGTGTGTTAATAAGGCACCCACTCTTGGAGGATGCTACTCTTTTTCTCTTGGGGTATTTTCTTGGATTGCAATGCTTTGCGTGTGCGACCGGCAATAGGTGTTGAAGAGGAGGAGGATGTCTGAGCGGGGGATATCGGTTGTTGTTAACTTGCGTACTTTTTCTGGTGGAGTTTGAAACCCTTCTTCTTCTTCTTCTTTTCCTTTTTCTGTCTTGGTCACTGGTACTGGTGGTACTGGTACTGGTGCTGGTGATGGTGCTGGACTTTTCATCAAGGTCTTAAAATCTTTCAGAGTGGGTAGAGCTGTTTCGTCTAAAGCTTTCTGGTGAAAGAGTTGCAGTCGTTGCAAGAGTTGACCGTACTTTTGCGATTTTTCTGTTTCAGACAAATCTTGGCGATCCATCAAGGACTGCAATTCGTGTTGTAACTGGGACATCTCGCTCAAATGGGGATTGGGAGGTAAATGCGGGGTGTGTTGTTCTTGCCACCGATGGTATTCCATCCATCGTTTGTAAGGCACTAAAGCTAGTTTTCGTCCTTCCATGGGGTTGTCAGGGGTCGATTCTGAGATCTTGGAACTTCCGAGGCCTTTTTATCTTGCTCCCACCAGTCCTCCCAACATGGTTCCCAAGACTCCTTTCAGTATGGGGCCTAACAAGAGAGGTAAAATACCTCCACGTTGCACTAACATCTTCTTTTTTTGACGAATGGGAATTTTCTTTTGAACCATTTGGCGAAGAACGTGACGATGTTTGCCTAAGCATTGTTTCTGGTGTTTGGACAAAGGGATCGTGCCTTTCAAAACGTTCAAACAACATTCGCACACGGTATCGATGACCTCTTTGGAGGCCGTTTGAATGAGTTTTTTTCGTAGGGGTGGAGAAGCTTTGGACAGGACAGATAACATGTCCCCATGTTTGGCTAAACGTGGTGGCAGTCCTTTCCTTTTCTTTCCTTGGGGTTTTCTGGAGGGTGACATCTTTGAGTCTTCAGGAGCACCAAAAAACACTGATACCCGACTTGGTCACAGGCCTTTTTATACTGGAACGCGTCGCCACTGATTGTCTTGACGTCGTATTAGTTTGAGGACAGGCATGACACGTCGTGCAGGGGTACGTAACGGACTAAATCGAGCCAGTTCTTGCTTGGACAAATCCAGTAAACCTTGTAACATGCCCGATCTTTCTTGAACTTTGATTTTGGGAGAAGGTACTTTGTGAGCAGCAGCCACTGCCACTAAATTGGAAGGTCCTGCCACTGGGGAAGTTCTTTTGGGGGTCATCAACGGAGAAGTTCTTGGTGTGATCAACGTCTCCAAGTACTCTTCAGTTCTGGGTGTCATTAACGGAGAAGTGGACAAACGTGAGGCTGCCGGAGACGCAGTCACCGCCGTGGCAGGTCGTGGTTTGCGAGTGTAAGGTTGCGTCCTGGCCGAAGTGCCTCTCTTGCGACTAGTTTTCTGTGGACTTTTCTTTTTCTGGGGACTTTTTCTCTGTTTCTTTTTCTGGGGGCTTCTTTTCTTTTTCCGGGGTGGTGGTGTCTGGTCAGAGGAGGGCCCTGCCACTGGAGAAGTTCTCCTTGGGGACCTGGTCTTTTTCTTCTTGGGGCTTCGTTGGACTTTTGTCTTGGGTATAACTTTGGGGGCATTAGGATCCCATCTTAAGAGTGAGCGAATGATGACCCCTCCTAAAGTACCGCTCCCTCCAGGTTTCAAAATGATTTGTTTTTTGGTTTGAGTGTCGATGCGGGGATCGGCCAGTTGGACCAAAGCGACTTTGTTTCGATCAATAAAGCGTTTGGTTTGATGAGGAATCTGAATGATTCCTTGGAGTAATTGACGTGCCGTCACCGTGAACCATCGTAAGACTTCTTTGAGACTAGCTTCTAAGACACGAGCTTGTGTTTGTGGATCTTTTTCTCGACTGATGCCATACAAGGCACGAATCAATTTGACGGGAAGATGCGACTGAAGGGACGTCATGTTCACACTGTGTGAGACAGACGAAAAAGGGTCTGAGGTTTTTATAGATTTTTTTATGGGGAGTGAAATGAAGTCGAGGACGGAGACGTGTACAGGACAGGCCCTCTGTCTTGGCACCAGTGGTGAAACAAGTGGGTACGAAATCGCAAATCCTCGGGGGTCGTAGGTTTCAAATCGACGAGTAAATAGGCGTGTGGCGTTTGAGTGGCATCGTCGTACGCCTGAGTCAGCCAAGGCGTTCCTAACTGTTTGGCTAAGACTTGCACTTGCGATTTATCTCGAGGGCTTTTAAACAAGACCACGTAATGCGCATTGAGACTGATGGTGCGATGGGCTTTACTTTGTTGAAACAAATTTTGGGTGATGTAAACGACACTGGCATTACGGTGATGCCCTTTGCGCGTGAACCACAGTTTAATTTCTTCTTCGTCTTCTCCTAACATGTCGTCGAAAATGACCAAATGGGTTAGACGGGAGTCAGAGACGATGCCGTCGTCTTCTTTAGGAATCCCTTCCACAAACACGATGGAATCGCCTTGACTTTCTCGCAAGAGGCTGTACGCCGATTGCCACTCTTTGTAACACCACACGATCCGTTGAGGTGGCCGATTGATCAAATGATGTTTATGTTCGATCAAACGTTTGACAAATTCGGTTTTGCCTGAACCGCTAGGTCCAGCAATGAGCATGTTAAAGGGATGGCGAAGATAGAAAGCCTCCCAACTGGCACGATCTAAGTGTTCGTCGATGACTTTGACAGTAGAGGAAGAGGGGGCAGAGACAGCAGAGGTAGCCATAGTGTTAAGAATGTCACTTGTGACACGAAAACAAACAAGACAAGAGTTTATATACTTTTTTCAGAACACGTTTATTGAATGTTTCAAACATGAATACGAAAGACAAAAATACATAAAAGCCAAAGGCTTAAGTACAAGAATAAAAGCCACATGATAACCATGAACGTGGAATAAAAACAAGTGTCTGTACAACAACCACATGTTTTGGGTAAAGTTCTAACCAGTTCTATAGTAGGGGGTAAGGTCACACAAGTGTCCTCCCGAAAGGGTCTTGCAAGCCTGTCCACGACAGTCCCGTCCTGGGTGACGGGTTCTTCTGGCACCGTCACTAACACGGGTTGAAAAGTAACTTTTTTCCTTGAATAACTCTCGTGCATACTGGGCCACCTCTTGTGTCCAAGCCTCAAAACCCTGGTCTCGGTGATGTCCAACATTTGACTCCTAACCAGTCTGGTTTCTTCTTCGTCAACGACATGGTAAGTTACTTCAATGAACAATGAACTATCGATCTTGCCTAGGGTTCCTTTTCATATACAGACCAATACCGACGTGACCGTACGGCAACGTAAAGTGATTGGGAAGTCTCACTCGCTTCTGGTACACGATTTGATAGACTTTTTCTAGGGGCCGACTGACGATGTGGTGAGTGGGTAAACGTACAATCTTGTTCGGTTGATAAGTGGTCACTTTAAAGTTTCCATCCTCTCCCGATTGCAAGGCTTCTTTCAATACCCCAAAGTTGACCACTCGACTGGTACGATGATTCAGAGTCAGTCCTTTCACTTTGCACGTCGTGTGCACTTCTCCTTGTTTGTCTCGGTATTCGTAGCCGTAATTTTTGGGACCACCACTGACGAAACTTAGAATCTTGTCGTCGGGATGCTCGTCTGTCCAGGCTCCTAAACGGTCTCCTTCGATGTCAGGGTGATGTTGACTCGGGTGATGGATGTAAATGCAACTGTCCGTGTCAAAGTACAGGACGCGTTCTTCTAACAGTTCTAAAGCTTCGTACAATTTTAAGCGAGCATGAGCTGTCACGTAAGCCGCAATGATGACATTTCCAAAAGGGTCGTCTTGCACAAAGTCCAGATCTTCTTCGTAATTGACCAAGATCAAATCCTCTCGAACGACGTCCACGTGTTTCATGTATTTGGTTTTGTCGTGAATCATCTGGAAGTAGCGGGAAGGTTCTGTCAAATATTCCGTCTTGGGTAAACACGGTCGTTGTGCCATTTTACCCCACAAGCAATTTAACATCACTTTGGCAAACGATCGCCTGCCTTCGTTTTTTTCGATGTGGTCTAAAGAGATGCCTTCTTGTTCGTAGTATTTCTCTTTGAATTGTATTTGGTCTTCGGGAGTGTGACACCAGGAAGGATAGCCGCTGGCTTCTTGTTTCAGTTTCAAAAAGGCATCCACGTAGTCGGCGAAAATGCCTTTCTGAGTAGGGTCACCCTTGTGGTACTGTTGTGTCTTGGGAAAGTGGCAAATTTCGTACACTTCTAACAGTTGGTATCCCATGTCCAGAGCTTTGAACAATTCCACGCTGACCCAGGTTCCCGTCAAGGCCCGTTCTTCCTGGCTGTGATGGCAAGGTTGGTCCTGGTTGCACGTTTCGGCACAAGTACGGCACAAGGGAAACATCAGTTTGCCTTGACAATGGTGAAGTAAGACGGGATGGTATAGGTTCGTGGGAGGCAAAACTTTACACTTGATCAAGCCTTCGTATTGTCGAATGTTCTTCAGGTCGATGTGTTTCGTCAGCAATTGCGGGTGCCCTACAGGAAAGCGACAATATTTGCACACGTAGGGATACAGTGAACACACGTCCAAGTATTTGATTTCTTCTCCTTTCTCTTCGTCGGCTTGGTACAGCAAACAGGTGGCATTGGTCCTTCCTCCGTACAAACTATCCCTCGGGTTCAACGGGTCCATGAACTGGTAACTTTCCACGAGGCGTTTAAACTCGGGATCGGTTTTCATACGGTGATCGTACTCGTGTTCCCACATTTCCACCACTTGGTATCCTTGCTGTTCTAACTTTAGGCGTCGCTGACAAGTGTCCTGGTACAAGTCTTCCATGGTTCGTTGTAAAAACTGATTTTTAGTGCTACGGTCAGGGTAACAGACGGGACATCCATGAAATAAGCAACCGTTAAACTCGTACACGATCTTGGGGTTTTCTAAGTCCCAGCCATCGACCGAATACGTTCCGATGGTCTTTTCGCCTCCTCCGTTGCGGGCATGCTGAATCCATTTGTCTTCCTTGTCGCACAAGTAATGTAACCAGCGTAGGGCTTTGACCGAGTATTGACGCTTGACATAGTGGGTCGTTTGAGGGCTGATGACAGCCACGGTGTTTTCAGGCATGAATCGTTGTCGGTACACTAAGGAACACGCTTTGGCAATGGTGCAAGCTTCTTTCAAAGGATCGACCCCTCCGTGTTCCATGAACAGTTCTCGAAATTTTCCACAGCAACGCCGTAAAATGTCCACGTCGGAACGACAATACTTTAGCATTTCTTCCTGAAAGTCGAAAGGGTCCGAGGCGTGAGCCTGGTACCAAGCGTAGAAAGCTTCTCGTTGTTCGGTACGCATGTTGTCGGGGTCGTAATAGTGAGCCTCAGGCAAATGGGGTAGAACGGCATGTTGATTGGCTTCCGTATTGAAAAAGTGTGGAAAGTACCCTTTAGCCATTTCTGTCATTCCAAACGTTTTAGGCATTCGACTCAAAGGCATGGCCAAATAGCTCATCGAATCTTTAAACTGCACTTGTCCCACTTGCATGAAAATGATTTTAGCTCCGTTCAAAGTGACTTTAGGACGCTCGGTGCCTTGTTCCGTATAGTACCTCAAAAGAAACTGTCCATCGTATCCGGAGAAATTGTGAGCCATCACCGTGGCATGACGATGACAATCTCCGTAACGTTCGATGTCCTCTTGGCTCCACGTCTTGTCGATGGGGTCTAAGACCCATCGGGCAAAATCAGCTAACGTGTTCGGTCCCCGAAAGATTTTTTCACGCCCTCCAGGAATCTTGCTGCAGTGAAGGCAATGACTGAAGATAGGTTCTTGAATGCACTTCTCGCACGCTCGATGAGCCACGCAGAAATTAGGAATGTGAATGCCGGTCTCTTGCATGCATTCGAAATCGAAAAAGATGAAATTGCCTTTCTTCTTGTGACCGTCCTCTTTCTCTGGTGGGGGTTGGTATTTTTGCACGTAACATTCGTGTTCCTAGTCCACGATGTGGTGACAAATGTGACATTTTTTCTTTCCTCGACATACGTGTGCCTTGGTACTATTGGTACGTATGCCTTGTCCACACGTAGGGCACAATCTCAGGAGTTGACAAGCACATTTCTTCTGTGAACCTTGTGTTTTCAAATGTTGCTGGTAACAGATAGGGCTGACAAACGTGCGCAGACAAGTTGAACAAGGCACTGGTTCTTCGCTCAGACAGGGTGGAGAGGCCAAACATCCTGGGCATTTCCATCCACAAGACTTGTGTTGCTCTCGATTGTTATAACCATAATCACATTTCTCACAATAATAACCGTATCCAAGGAATCCAGTGATACTGGTAATGGTATCGAAATGTTCATCGTGATAATAGACATGAATGTATTTTCCGTCCTTAAAATCTTGGCCTCGAAACAACAGAGACCCACGCATTTCTTGAGGGTGCACTTTCAAGGTGTAGCGTGGAGCTAGGGCATCTTGCAATTTTTGCATCTCAGGAATGCCACAGGGTGTGTCTTTGGACAGGCCAGCTTGTTGCAACAGGAGTTCTGGTTCGTTTCGTTGTTTGGCTCGGTCCGATTGTCGAATAGTTTTCCAGGCTCTTTTCCATTCTGTCGTGTCGTTCTTGTTGGCATAGGTTCGTCCCACCACGATGGCTCGAGCTAAACACATCTGGTCTTGAGGGTTATTAATTCGGACGAGACTTGTTTTGGTGTTGCGAAGGTCGTCCACCAATAACATCTTTTTGCGTCCAGTCCCTTGAGGAGGAGAGACGTGGGCCATTTTCAGTGTGGCTTTACCATCGGTGATGTCAAACTGGTCATTAGATTGTTGTACGTGTTGAATCTTGTCCATGACTTTGGAAGGGGTTAGTTCTGCGGGTCTGCTAAACTCGATTCAAACAGGAGATTTCAAACCGTCGTGATCTATGGATAGTGTCAAGCGATCGTCTTCTTTGGCTTGACATTGTCGCTTGAGTGCGGTGAGCAAAGAATCCCACATCTCGGTGATAAACCCTTCTGCTTTCTCTAAGGGTACGTCGGACTTGAAATCTTTAAACTTCACCGTGTAGGTGTAAGCCGTGGTTCTAAATTTTCTAGAGGAGCGCTTTTCCGTCTCTCGAATGGAATAGTACTTTTCAGGGTTGACTAAGGGTGGTGAACTTGGTTTAGAGGGTTCTGATTCTGGTTCACTCATGTCCTCTTCAAAATCACTGGCATGAATTTGTGCCAAGATTTCAGCCCTGGTACGAGGCGATAGATCACGTTTCTGCCTCTTACTTTCTTCTTCTTCTTTCTTCTCGAATGAATAGGATCGTTTCATCTTGAGTGAAAAACGTCAAATGACTAAAGTTTAAACACCATAGACTAATTTATAGTCATGACAAACCAGCGTATATAAAAGGGTGTGTGTCTTGTCCTTTCACTATTCATTTCACTCTCAAACCGAGCACAACGATGGAAGAGACTACCCAGATGGAACGTTTCGTCAGAGCTTTGCGAGGGGTCATTAGAAAATTCTCTTCAGACCAGCCTACGGACTACTCTCCTTCCTTTCGAGATAAAAGTCAGGATACTTGCTATATCTGTCAGAAGAAAGGGCATTGGTCTTCAGAGTGTCCAGACCGTCAAAAAAGAAAAAAAAAACAGGGGCTAAAAAAGACAAAAGTCAAGATACCTGTTATTATTGTAAAGAAAAAGGACATTGGTCTCCAGATTGCCCAAAAAAGAAACAAGTGGAGTCAGAAGAAAAGAAGGATTCTTCAGAAGAAGAGAGGGATTCTTCGGAAGAAGAGAGGGATTCTTCGAAAGAAGAGAGGGATTCTTCAGAGGAAGAAGAGGAAGAAAGAAGACAATTCTATTTAAAAGAGGCAAAGAAACAGGAGAAGAAAAGAAGAAGGGAAGAAAATGAGGAAAAAACGGTGAAGAAATTCAAAAAACAGAGAGACTAAACAAGGAGAAAGAAGAAGTCAATGAACTTTTAATTAAAGTGTTCTGTGGTGAATTGTGAATTGGATTGTAAAAAATGGAGAAAAGAATACATGAATGATATAAGGTAAATGTCTTTGAGTTTTGATTTTAAAATAAGAAGCTACACTCACGCACTCATACACAGACACGTACTATAAGGGTAAAATGGGTGGGGTTTATTTTTGAGTTATTGCAAATTGAAATTGTATTTCATTTCGAGAAATGTGGGTGGCCCTGAAAAGGGCCTTTTTTCTTTATGGTGTAGGAGTGAGTTTAACCAATCAACTTTAACTGCCTTAAGCCTTTGCCACGGCCAAAGCCTACTTCTGATGATTGGGTTGAAATCACTAAGGGTGGTACGATAAGCTTAGTCACAGGGTTGGCGTGTTTAGCTCGGGAAGGTCGTATTCTCTTCGGTCGTGATAAAGAAGTCTGATACATTTGTTTCAGACTTCTTAACTCCGCTAAAATGTCCAACAGTATCGTAGCCGTTTGATTTTCACCCTCTTGTTTCTTTGCTGCTACTTCTTCTTGCTGTTGTTGCTGTTGTTTTTTTCTTACCTCTTCTTCTTGCTGTTGCTGTTGCTGTAGGAGAAAAGCTTGTTCCGCTTCCTTTTGTCGTTGCATAAATTTCTCCAATTCTTCTTTCTGTCTCTGTCTAAAATTCTCCACTTGCGGTAATGAAGAATGAGACGAAGGTTCCGGAACAAATTCTTGCGAGGTAAGAAAATCCACAAAATCCCAATGTACCTCTTCTGAAAGTAAGTCCGGGTTCCCTTGGGCGGTCTCCCCTGCTGGTGCACCCCAATGGATCGTTTTCTGAATTTCCGTCATGTTGAATCACTGTCGCATAGATTGGCTGCACACAAGCGCTAGCGAATCTATATAGACCAACTGACGTCACAGACTAATCTCTTCGGATTGGATGCGGGCTGACTGAATTTTGTAACGCGTGTTTGGATTGGTGAATGAACTCAATCCGTTTCAATCCTACCTCTACCTATAAATAAGCGCAGTTCAGTGCATTGATTCACTTGTTCTCGTCGCTTCAAGATGTGGACCGATGTGCAATCTTCTACGCTTGTGTCTTCCATGATGTTCCGGACGGACATACCCATGTATGTCCGATCCAAGTGGACCGTTGTCCACAGGACAAACACCAGCCTGTGGATACGTAGGATCTACGTAGAAAGACAAGGATGCCTGAAAAGAGTGCTGATTTACGGTCCTACAGTGAAACGCAGCCTAAGGACAAGAAGAAGACCAATGCGGTGCCCTTCATGTTAATGGATACATTAACATAAACCCAAAGGCCCTTTTCAGGGCCAGCCATATTTCTCGAAAAGAGAATTACTTTATTCAATTGCCTACCCCTTTTTTAAATTTAAATTTAAATTTAAATTTAAAAAAAAATTAAAAAAAAAAATCCCATGTTCAATTCCCCTTGAGGCTAGAGTGGCCCAGGGTTTTTTCTCCATGTTCAATTCCCTTTAAGGCTAGAGTGACCCAAGACTTTTTCCCATGTTAAATTCCCCTTGAGGCTAGATTGTCCCACGATTTTTCTACATGTTAAATTTCCATTGAGGCTAGATTGTCCCAGGGGGTCCTGTAATGATAATTCCCATTGAGGCTAGCGTATCCCCATTTACTACTATTACAAACGTGAGTGAAAATGATTTGGTAAAATAAAAAGGTTTAACCGAAAATCCAGAAGCTATACATACACGAACATATGAAATGATTAGATATGCTGCCTTCACTACTCCATTCGCCATATTCGTCCACGACTGTACGGAAAAATAGTCAAAAACACCGGGGTATTAATCTCATTTGCTAAGCGTATGCTGTAGACTTCAGTAAAGGTTACATATATTTATAATGCGTTTTATGTCTACAATCTTATGACCAACAGACCATACATTAATACGACTGTATACAGCAGGAATGAGCATTCGCTGTAATTTTCTAGATGTTAAATTTGTTCAAGAAATATAATATTCGTTAATTAGGGTATATATGCTATGTACCTTGTTTAATGACAATTCTAGAAATATTGTTACGCGGAGAAAATGTATTTTTATATATTGGTTGAAAAAGTATGCAAAACTAAAACAACAAATACATTCACTGTTAGGTACCAACACACCTCATTATCAAATTCTGGAGTATAGTCCACTCTCTGTTTAAATTCTAATATTTTAAAAATGACAACAACTGTATTACTTTCCATGATGTTGCTGTATTGGTAATTGATGCCATTACTCGCTTTAAAAACCCATTATGTCACAAAATTGCCTCTGCAATGGTAGTAAAAGTCATTACTGCTACCAACAGTAGTATGTTATTGTTTACGAATTTCGATTCTTCACCTAATGTTTAGGCTTATTGGGTGTTAATGTAGATTCAAAAGTAATGCAGTTAATCATCGAAGAAAATGAAGTTATTCTGAATAATCAAAAGGAACTCTTAGCTTCAGGTTCACCGTCATCTCCTTTAAGCAGCACATTACATGTAGTACAAAATTTGGTCAAGTTGAAGAAATTTGCCTATTTGGACGACAATCCCATTTTACATCTTGGAGAGTTATTTCAAAGTTAAACCTGAAGACAACTCTAAGTAAAACATCATCTATCGACAAAGTTTATCCCTTCGTGCAAGGATTTTCTCGCGAGACTGATCCCGTTTTATGCACACATGTTGCACTATATCCATTTTCCAGTCATCAGTTCCGATATGTCCGCACTTTGGATTCCGATATGTCGGTATGACTGACAGTCTTCTTCCAATATGTTTGTCTAGTAGTTACTATGAAAACACACTTAGTGAGTACCCTACATTCAAACCTCTTGTTGAGTTCTCCTTCTTGATGTTCGATTAAGGACACTTGTCGTACGTGTAATACTGGCACGGGTTGTTTATTGGAAATTACGCTTGGACTGGATCAATATTATTATCCTCTAAAATTGCATACCATTGTTCCAAGGCACTGGCGACTATTCGCTACGCTCCTTTATCACATATGGTTGCCTGTTATGAGCTTTCCTCGTTTTTTTATGAATATGCATTCAGCTCCTTAATCATTCATTGTGAGCGCCAGTAAACGTTTCTCACCAATGTAACCAAGCATGACCACTCAAGCTGTTTCAATTGAACCAATCAAAAGTGTCTCTTTTCAACATATTAACTCCCATTTACGTGTGGAAATCTGTTCCGTTGTCTTCTTGATGAAGTCGTTTTCTTTATGAGTACTCATAAAAAACGAGGTACACAGGCATCTACGGGTTATAAAGGAGCAAAGTGGGTTGTCGCCCGTAGCTTGCAAAGATGAATTTGTACTTTTTTCAGTACTGTAATTGCTACATCCTTTCCTTGAGTATGTGTTGTATTTACTATATGCGCTCCTCTCATGGGACACATACTTTGTTATCTTATATACATAACGGCCTCCGGATGGATAGAATATAATTGGACCATACAACCCCACATTCGACTTAACGTCTTGATATTGACTCCCTCTCTTTTACCACTTCTCTACATGGTTTCCTCTTTATTTTCGACGTGTAATTCTTTCCTGGTGTTTGAAATGTACAAACGTATTCTCTGTTAAATTATACTCTACCATTTTGATTTAGATTTCACTGGATAGCTGACGAAGTGTTATCACTTTCTTGATAAGCTAAATAGACGATAATATAAATGAGATCTCAGTGGATAATTTCCTCTGTATTAAATGACAATGATTCCCTTTCAGACATATGTTTAGGTTACACTAATTGATTCATTTTCATGAGGACAGCTTGTAAATTAATTACAAGTTCAGCTAAAGTATCATCAATATTTTGACAGATTCTGCCAGAGATCGTTTAAGTGTGATGTAATCTGCAGTAGTTTAATGCGCTATTTATACATTGAACTTACAAGTTATACATCATAGCTTACTCAACATATCAGAGACTCGTTTACTTTGTCATTGTCGTCAGAATAGGGCATAAATGGTTTAGAACACAGATCAATATAATTTATGTAAATAATGCAAATATCACTTCAAAGTGAGGCTTGCCTAATACGACAGGTTCGATGACTAATCCAAAATATAACGTGATGACACATCTCAACATATTTACATAACCAGTCTGATAACGTGTATAGCCAATTAGATAAAGAAACATTTCTTAACACGGAAGTTTTGCTGTACGTTGAGATAAGTATAATGCAATGATGAAATTTAGCTCTCAATAATGTTACTAGTTTAAACACATTTCAGAACATCTTTAAACAATTGTTCAAGAGCTGAGGTAGCGACCAGTTAGCCTAAATGGTAATTGAGTAAAATGTATAGGAACGAATACCTTTATTAATTTAAAATACTGTAAGAACAGGGTCAGGGAATGCATCAACTGTATCTTGTTATATATTTTGGTGAAATGTTGTCTATTTACAATTCATCGATTTATTTTTAATTGATACCATATCTTGTGTTGTGCTGACGCGCTTTTAAGCCCGACAGCTATTTGTACTATTACTCTGTAATCCGCTGTACATGTATAAAGACAGTGAATTGTTTCTGAGAAAACTAATGTGATAGTACCATGTATTTGGCATTCATGATACAACCTTACTGTGTTTCAAGTCCTACTTGGTCAACAGGACACAAATTGTGTCTGCAAATATAATACACCAAAGCCCAGTTAATCTATGTCGTGGTGTTGCACAGGGGTGTGTACTTGGACCCGTACTCTTCATGATATACACTCAGCCGTTCTCAAGTGTCAGATATACTCATCCGGTTTCTCACCAGTTGTACCCTGATGACACCCAAATATATAAATCTAGCCACCCAACTGAAGTTGATGCTACCATCCAAGGTGTCGAGAGGTGTATTTCTGATGTGAAATCATGGATGGCATGTAACAAGCTGCAGATGAATGATGATAAAACTAAGGCCATTCTGATCACAACACAAAGACTGTCTCATTCACATCCTTTACCTCAAACAATAAATATCAGCAACACCAATATTAAATTCACATAGCCAGGACGAAATCTAGGTGTTATTCTGGAAAGTTCTCTCACATTGCACCAAATATGTCGTGAACGTATGCAAGGCTGTATATCTTGAGCTGAGACGTATCAGCTCCATTCGCAAATATCTTTTAGCTGATGCCACTAAAATACTTGTGTGTTCATTAGTACTTTCAAGACTGGACTATTGTAACTCAATTCTGACTGGTTGATCTCAATATCTACTCCAGAAACTTCAAAAAGTTCAAAACACAGCTGCTCGGATCATACTTAGAGTACCACGATCAGAGCACACCTCCCCGCTGCTCTGTACCCTACACTGGCTATCCCTTCGATCCAGAATCAAACACAAAATTTGTTCTCTGTGCTACGTTTCACTGACGGACTCCAGTCCACCACACCTATTCGACCTCACCCATGTGTATATACCAGCAAGATACTTACGCTCCTCTTTTGACAATCGAATACTCATTATTCCCACAATGAAAACGAAGTCACGGTGACAACGGTCTTTTGCATACCAGGGCCCAGCAACGTGGAATGAATTGCCCACTGAACTTAGACAACTAGACACAGTGATCAAATTCAAGAGTGCTCTTAAAACTCACTTATTTCGAGTGCAAGAACAAACTTAAGGACCTAATAATGTTTTCTACCTTAAATATTTTCAGGATGTTTTTATGTTTATAATTTCATGGTGTTTGTTTTCTGTAATAATATCTTTATATATGATTTTTATATTTTAGGTGTTGTCTAATGTTGTAAAGCGCTTAGAGCTGCTAAAGATAAGGGGCTATAAAAAGTCCTCATTATTATTATTATTATTATTATGCACAAATTAAAAGTCTGCAATAAAGAGAATGTTGTAGTAAAACTCACTCTCATCATTGTTGCCATTATTATTAATGTTAGTAGTAGTAGCAATAGTTGTTGTTATTGCAAAGCAACTCCGTGTGGCCTTCCGGTGGTATTTACATATTAGATAATATGTGCTTCAAAACGTATTAACAATTAGAATTACATATGTACTAGTCAAACATTCGAGGTTAATGCTATTTAAAGGGACAGCTTAGCAAGATGGTTACAGAATTTATACCCACCATTCCTTGACATGCATTACGGTTCGACTATTCATTTATCGTCAATTCAACAAGGACGTTTTGAGTCCATTTTCGGATAGCAACCTTTATTCATGGAACACGACAAGCTTAAAACCATTTATGGACTAGATATCTAAATCTGTCTTCTTATATCAAGTGAATGGTTTTAGACTTGTATACCACATGTCCACGATAAACACACATCGTAACGTATACGTCTATCCATGTTTCCAGTTAGCTAGGCATGCGTAGAGAATGACCCGGTTGGAATTGATAAAGAATTATTCAAACAGATGAAGACAACTGTGGTTTGGAGGTTGTAAGAGGTGGATAATAGCATGGATAAAATATTAAAAAGGAAAGAAAGAAAGGAATTCATTGACGCTTGAAGACAAATAAACAAATAAACTGCGTGATGAGAAGAAAACAAAGCAAGAACTCTCACGCGCGCACACACACAAACACATTCTTATAAACAATGTATCAGAAGTTTTACCATAGGAACCATCAGCACGGGGGCACGCAAATATACACATTGTGTTAGAAATTATACTATCAAATAAGGGACATTCCATAAGTATGTATTTGATTCCAAATAAGTATCAGTTTCATCCAAGTACTGCAGTTATCTCATCTCATGCTCATAGTTCCCTTCCATATTAACAAACTAAACTGAAATATCATGTTGAATGCTTACATTATGTTTGATGTATCTATAAGTAAAAATGAATGTCAGGAGTTTGAAGAAACTGAATCGTCAGAATTATGTGAAAATATAGAGCACGTGTTTCTTTTTCTGTAATGAAATAATCAAAGATATGCATGCCAGTCTTCAGTTAAAAGACTTTTATCGGCAATAATACACTTTGGAATTGAAAAAGTCTCACAAAATAACTAATTTTGAACCTTCGTGTACTCAACTTTGCCATTTTAATTCAATCCCCTTCATTAATAAACCAATGACCTTTAAGATCTATTCGATATAACCCACACCAGAGATACATTTTAAAAATGTATAATTTCAGGAGAAATTAAAAAATAATTCATATGTAAACGTCCTCGTCTTGTAAGAATCACGTCATATTTGTGTGTATATAAATATTCCATTTTTATATGTACCATGCCACGTTCGCATGTATAAAGATATCCTCGTTTGTATGTAAAAGTTGTTTTGTATTTACTTCATCAAGGCTGTGTGTATGAAAATGTTCCCAATTAGTTTGTGTTACTTCAAGGTTGTGTATGAATATGTCATCGTTTTGTATGTACCACGTCAAAGCATTGCATATTTAAATGTCCCTATTTTGTAAGTACAATTTCATGGTTGCGTTTATGAAAATGTTTTCCTTTGGCATAAGTCACACCAGTGATGTGTTCGCATTAGTGCGCTGGGTCTGTATTTTCCACTTCATCGTTGTGTGTACGAAAATGTTCCCAATCTGCATATACCAGTTAAGGGCTGTGTGCATGAAAATGTAAATATTCCAGTTTTGTATATAATACTTAAAAACTATGTATGGAAAAGTCCTGTTACGCATGTAACACGTGTAGAGCATGTATAAAACTGTCTTCATTTTGTACATCGCATGCGTGAAACTATCCTTATGTTTATGTACTATGTTGTGTATTTGAAAATGTCTAATATTTGCATATTCCACGATAACGCTGTTTAAAGGTAAATATCCCCGTCTTATGTATCACGATTGGGTCGGATGATTATTGATATCATCATTTAGCATATAAAACGCCGTTTGCGTGAAAGTGTCTCCATTACGTATGCACTACGTCAAACTTGTGCTCATCTATGAGCATCTTTAAATGTTATTTATTTAAAAACACCATTAGTATATAAAAATATTAAAGGTTTTATGCCCCACCTCATAGTTTTTGTTTCAAAATCTCTCTCGTTTTCGCAGTAATCACGTTTAGGCTATTGCTATGGAAATGCTCCTATTTTGCATATCTCATATTTCATGCATTAAAAAATCTATAATTATTTGCATCAGGCTATGGAACCGTTTCAGAATAGTTGGTCGAGTCTAGCGATCGCAAGTTCTATACCTGCACAGGCCAGTCCGGGTCATCAGCCTCAGAGTGTCCTTAATAACTGTAATTTAAAAAACCTATAGGCTGCACAGAAGAATTTCACTTTATGAACTCAGTAAACGTATTTCTCGTTTGTATGACAACTTCGACAATCAGAGTGAGAAAAAAATATAAAAACTATGTATATGAATACGTAAAATACGTTCTCACCCAGTATGATCTATTGAAGGTTGTGGATATTAAATGCCCCCGGCCATCCATTCTACCTTTCTCTTTAGTATGAACCTTAATATAACATTTGAGTATTTTGAATGAACACCCCCGGAATAAATGTATTAATTAAGTCTCATTCAGTATAATGAATCACACCAAATTCAGACTAGAAAAGATCACTCTTGAGTCTGATATTGGCAAAATATATTTGAGAGTATTTTGGCGAATTCCAAGTACTTCAAAAATATTTTAAAGATAATGAAGTGAATACATAATTCATGTGGAGAAGAAAAAAAGACATTTACTTAGTTTTCTTTGTTCGGCAACATACGAAGCATTGCTATTTTTATAGCCGTTGTTGGTTTTTTTTTACTCCAAATAGTTTAATACACCCTGTGTAAGTGGCTAAATTAATAAATATTATTCTCTTATATATGTGCCATCCATCTTTTGACACTGAAGCTTCGAAGATAATTATTTAGTTTTATTTTCGCTCTTTTCAGGAGTTTTAAAAACGTTTGCAATTTTTTCCTTATATAATGCTTTATTTTTTAATTCTGTATTATTCTATATTAATAAAAATTGTAACAGACAAATCAATCCGCCCACGAAAAGAAGGTAAGGTAAGTAAAAAGTTAGAAAAAGAACATATTGGTGTTATGTATATCTATATTTTTGGTATATGACAGTATCTATATTATGTGTAGTGTTTGTTCGTGGCTGTGCATTTTATTGATAATATATCTTGAAAATATTAGATTAATTTATTGCCAAGGAGAATAAAATGCTAATTTACGATATTCATGATGTAGATTGCGTACGATCCATAAATAGTTGTTGACGTAGGTGTTTACGAACATTAATATATTTATAAAAAAAAAAATAAACAACATTGGGGTAGTTTCTCGTTGACTGGTGGGGTCAGGTGGGTTCATAGAAGAAATAAGTTATTTTCCACTGGATGGGTTAGGTCAGGTCGTTTCTTTAAATATGTGGGACATTTGCGAAAAGTCACCTTACTAGTAGTAGTGAAACAGGATTTCACCCCTTTTGCTTGTATATAAATGCGTGGAGCTAGACTGTTTTGGTCAGTCCTATTTCTTATGTTCGTGTTGTAACAGCAGTCTTCAGACGTACTTAATGTTGTGTTTAAATATTATTTGAGAGGAAACAGTTGTTTAGATTATTCATTGAAAGTACAAAGTTCTCATTGGATTTACATTTGTTCTGGTACTTTTGTGAATTATTCAAAGGAGTTCTAGACAATATATTGAAAAGGAATTACTATGAAACAACTGAAACATATAATTAGCAAAAATTTGCAAGTAAAATTATATCTTATAAATGGCGTTTACAGCAACATGTATTCTGCAAGAAATACTATATTTCTCACACAAAATTACATCTATCCAACTTACATAAATTAAACGGGAGAGCAATTTTGATTTTAACATCTATTTCATTTAAGTGCTTAATGTTTTTAATTTTTGTTTGTACATCAAACAATTTAAGATTTTATTCTTGAACAATTTCTATGACACACATCATGCATACCAAAACGCTTAAAATGTCAGTGACAGAACGTGAACCAACAACTAATGGTACATCTCACGACAGAGGTTCTAGCATCTAGCATTTGTTTCATTTTTACCCTCCGTTGTTGGCATTTTGTAACTAATCGATACTCTCGTGGTTTTTTTTTTGCATTGTTGGTAGAGCCGTTGTTAAAATTTTAGGATTATTTAAATGGGACCGTCATAATGTAGCTGATTTAAATATTTATTTTTTGTATAAATAACCAAGTCATAAAATCAATTAAAGAAGCAATAACTTTATCTTTGTTATAAACCACTACAGCAAATGAAAACGATAAACAATCCATTTGAATTTATGGGTAAAAAAGATCTGAGAATATCAGTTCGCCTTTCCAATCGTATGCTAAGAGAAGGGCTTGCTGGGGTACTTTATAATCTCTTTATTCATACCCATCAAACAAAATGCAAAAGTAGTGAATAGGGATACCCTACGGACAATGGGAATTAGCATTAAAAACACCCTTGGGACACTCTACGGACAATGGAAATTTAACATGGCGAAAAATCGTGGGACACTCTACGGACAAGGGGAATTTAACATGGGAATAAATCGTGGGACAATCTACGGACAAGGGGAATTTAACATGGGAATAAATCGTGGGACAATCTACGGACAAGGGGAATTTAACATGGGATTTTTTTTTAAAATTTTTAAAAAAAGGGGTAGGCAATTCAAAGACTATCTCTTTTCGAGAAATATGGCTGGCCCTGAAAAGGGCCTTTGGGTTTTCTTCTTCTTCTAATTTCTTCTTTTCCTCCACCAAGTTCTTATTTTATCTCCTACACTCTTCTTCTCTTTCTTTTTTTTCTTCTCCTCTTCTTTCTTCTTCTCTTCCTCCTCTTCTTTCTTCTTCTTTTCATTTTCTTCTTCTTTTTCAATTTTTTCGTTCCAATTGCGTATTCTTATTCTTTCCTCTTCATCCTCCTTCTCCTCCTTGATCTCTTTCATGACACCACTAATCTTGTCCTTTGCTTTCCTTAAGTTATTAATTTCCATCTTCACACGATGGGGACAATAGGAATAATGGTCTTCAACCAGTCTTAATAGCATCTGTTCCATTATTCCTAAGTTGTCTAAAACGTCTTGCAAGGTTTGTAATTTGTCCATTTGGTTTGACGCCATCTTCTTTTTATTCTTTGCAGAATGGTTTGAACAACGAACACTATGGGTTCTTATAGTGAAAGTGCGGACGTGAAGGAAAACATCCCCCTAAAACATAAAATGGATCTTACCTAGATCATGACCCAACAACGCGCGGACGTGAAGGAAAACATCCCCCACTTTTCTCATTTCATATAATAAAACCCTAACTATACTCTTCACATACGCTAAGAAACCCATAATCTACTATTCACACAAACATACCTGAGCTCTTACAAACACAAACACACAAACACACAAACGCATACCCTCACACTATCTTAAAAAAGAGTTAGTGTTTATATACACACTACTCTACCTACACACATTGGCAAATTGATCGTTATTTCTTTTCTAGAGTATTGGGTAGCCCTGAAAAGGGCTGTTTTTTGAACTCCTGATGCACCTATCTAATGGTTGCACCGTCCTGGCCTGGCGCCACACACGCATCTTCTTCCCCAGTCTTCTTTCACCTTTCTTCTGGGGAGCGCAGAGGGAGGATGATTCGCTTCAACACCCCAATCCTCTGTCTCGGGAATATTGAACGACATCCTCTCTTCTCTTTTCTTTTCCTCTTCTTCCCTCTCTCTTCTCTCCTCCTCTTCCTTCTTTACTCTTGCTTCTTCTACTATAGCCTCCGCTGATAGTTCGTTTACTATGCCCCTGGCATATTCCAGGTGCATCTGGAGTTCTAACAGTTTCACTATTCTGCTATTCATTCTTGTGTTGATCAATCAACAAGGGTAGCTTGACTGCCCAGCGAGTTTCAATTTATACTGAAAGCGCGGACGTGATGGAAAACATCCCCTAAAAACATAAAATTCATCTTACCTAGATCATGACCAAAAAAAAAAAAACAACAACGCGCGGACCTAAAAGAAACACTCGCTCACTTTTTTATGCTACCCATCACTATTGTAAAATTTTTATAAATCACTTCAATAGACTATCCACATACGCAAAGCAATACAATCTAACCCCAAATATACACCTCTAACAGCCCAAAAAAAAAAAAAACAAACATCATTTTAATCTACTATCCACACCAACCTATTTTATCACTTACAAACACAATCACACAAACACACAATCTCATACCCTCACATTTTTTAAGAAAGAGTTAGTGTTTATTTTCACACTACTGTACCTACACACATTGGCAAATCGATCGTTATTTCTTTTCTAGAGTATTGGGTAGCCCTGAAAAGGGCTGTTTTTTTTTGTTTTTTTGCTATGGCATTCTTTTTTAGTTTCTAAGAATGCGATGTCCTCTGAGGATAGACTTTCTGGCGATAGGTCTGCTTCTTCGGAAAGAGAAGAAGAACTCTTTGGTGTCGATACGACAATCGACAAAGCCTCTGTCAGGTTCAGGTTGCTGCTGCTGCTGCTGCTGCTGCTGTTGCTGTTGCTGTTGTTGCTGCTATTGCTGCTGTCTCTGAAGTCTGTACTTCTCTGTCCATTCTTCTTTTTCCCTGTTCATTTCTTCTCTGAAGAGCTCTTCTATCAGGTCTTCAGTGATTTTTAACATTCTCACATTCTCTATTTCTTCTGGTTTCGGTATCAGACTGTGTCTGACCCTATGCAGATTCACGTAGGCTTCGTTGAGCTTAGCTAGTTTGGAGCACATCTTCTTAGGAGGATGAGTCGACAATGGATGGCTAGACTGGGAACAAACCGGTTCTTAAAGTTAAAGCGCGGACGTGAAGGAAAACATCCCCCACACGGTTTTTCGAGCCGCAACGTTCATGAGAGGGATAGTAAGAAATGAAAGAGCATCAATCCAACATTCTTATAGCTAAACAAACCACAAAAGCATTTTTTCAAAACACAACATTTTTTATTCAAAAATCACTTAACACTAAACAACAACTCTAACATTTTTAACAATAATATAACACTATAACATCAAACATTTTTTTCAAATCACAAACATTTTTTTCTCAATTAACAATCTACTTAGAACAGGGCTGACAACGTTGTGAATGAAATTGTGATTTCCACTGTTGGAAATCATTAGGCCATTGATGGACACTACGTTTCCTAGCTTGAGACAAAAGATAAGCATAATGGTCACAAAACCATCGATCTACTTTCACATCGTTTCTAGCAGAAGAACGAGGATCGAAATGAGTCACTAAATGTTCTAAGGAATAGCCCAGGCTGCGATGATGCAGAAAATACACACAGTACTGTCCACACACCAAGGAATCTGTGCCTTGTAATTTCACATTATTGAATCGGGTGGTTTGAGCATTTCTTCTCATAAAGTCGATGATATCGTCTTCCAAAGGGGGCAATCCGTACGAATCGAAATATTCCACACATCCTTCTTGAGGAAAGTAGACGGCTACCCAGTGGGTTCCTGGGAGATGACTGTCGTCCGTGTTGATCACGTAAGCTTGATGGTCTTTAGGTTTGCGATGAGGGAGTTCATCTTTAGCACAGACGACAGGATTCCAAGAAGCCGTATACGAACTGTGGTTCAAAAGGTAATAAAGTTCCCAGGTATCCATTGTTTTGTGTTTTTTTCTTCTTCTTCACAGGTAATAATAAGTCGTCAATTCGATCCTGACTTTTTGCTTGAAAATGTCTGACGAATAAACGGTTATTCGTTCTGTTTCCTCACTCTGATTCAGGAGAGCTTCGATACGATGGATCTCTTGAGCGGTTAATGGTGGACAAGAATGTTCACGCAAGTCTTTATACCACTGATGCAACACGTCTTTGTCCGAGATGAGACTCCAAGCTTCGTCCAGATACTCGTCCAATTTTTCTTCTTGACTTAACATCAGGCATTTATCGTGTTGAATTTGACTGGGATGATCGTTTTGACATCCATAGCAATTTTTCTTGATCAATTCCGTCATTTTGTCGACCAAGTGTTTGGCAAAACAGGAGACTAAATGGGCTTCTTGTTCTGGCCATCTCGACTTCATCATGATCACTTCTTCTTCCACAGTCTCCTTACATTTCATGTCCAAAGTTTCTCCACTAGGTAAAGAGGGATAACAGTCTTCCATGGCTTCTAATAATCTAGAATGACTTCTCTCAAACTGTTGATTTCTATGGTATTGTCGAATTCTGCATACAGGATGACGTTCACCGAGTTTTCTGCGCGTAAAGCTTCTGCAAACTGAATTTCCACACGAATCTGGCCGGATTTTATAGGGTGGAAATGTCCCTCGTCGCTGCCTTGGTCTGGAGTGAAATCGAAAGCCCACAAAGCGTAGCCTCCTGCATAATCCTCGTACGTAATGCCGTGACTGGTGTTGGTTCCTAACTGTCCCGTGGCTTCGTACAGGGACAAGTACGATCTCAAGTAATTCTTCTCGGGCTCAAATTTAGGCTCAAAAGGTCGGGTACACAAGGTCTTGCCGTCGCGGCTGACTTCAATCTTGGACACTTTGTAATGTTGAAACTCAAAAGGATTTTCGTTGTAGGCTCCGTTGAAGGCTGAATTCTTGACGATACCAACAATCAAACGTTTGGGTAACTGTCCTTGGAACAGATGATCTTCGATCATGGATCGCTGTCCAGCAGGAATGGTGAAGGTTTTCACTTCTACGCGTCGTATGGGATACTTGGCAGTCGTTCTGCTCAACGTCTGACTGATGTCGTTACCTACTTTAGGCAACACTTCCACACGACGTATGTAGAGTTTGGCTTCTTGGATGACGGTTTTGTAAGTGGCATCACGAGCAGCCATCAAATGGAAAGCGGCACTGCTGCGATTCAGTCTCAAGCGGACATCCACCCCGTTCAGCAAATACTTTTCTTGTAACCACATGTCCAAATGCAAGCGATCCATCAGTTCTAAACTACGACTTCCAGCAATTTTCTTTCGTCGTTCTACAAATCCCGTTGTGTTTTGAGCATCCCCAGCAACTGTAATGCTGTTGAACCTAGTCGCTTGGTCAGGTTTCCATACCACGCAAGCATCCAGATGAGTGTTCTTGGCTTCTTTTCCGTACGTCAAGAGATTTTCCAGGTAGGCTCGATAAGGGTAAGTATCCATGCTGCTGCTGACCAGTTTGTTATTCAAGTACAAGTCCACTTCACTGAACAAGGAATGCACGAAATTATTGACGGGAGCTACTGCATCATCATCTTCTAGGCTAGCGTTGGGTGGTTCAATCACTTTCAATTTTAAGTATAGGTAACTGCTATTCAGATCGATGTAATCTTCGGGCTGTCCTTTGATTTCAAACTCGATGGGAGCGGAATCGGTCAATGAGGAGACCGGGTAAAATTCCACCCACTGGGATTCTTGCATGGTCATCATGGTGGGGGGCATGGCAAACATATCCAGTTCCGTCTTGGAACAAGCACAAGACTCTCGGTGCATCATTTTTTTGTTCTTCCTCAATAATCGAAAACGTCTAAGTCTCGAACGGTTCTTCTTTTCTTGGCCTTTCTAACTTGAAGTCTGGTGAAAGGGTGTTTTCTGCGTCGTCTCTTTCTGCCTTGTCCTTGCTGAATGCCTGATTCGGTAGCGTGCAGGGCATTTATAGGTGTGTCTCGTCGGCCTAAAATGTCTTTACCCGTTTGCAGCAAGACATTTTTGCCTGCCCTCATGAAGGCTTCTTTAGGGTTTTGTTTGTCGATGATGACATTTTGGAGAAATTCTTTGCCTTGCGTCAGTGCCGCATCTTTCAAGGCGTGCAATCCGCGTGTCACCATCGGTTTCAACACAGGGGCCACCGAACGAAAGGCCGATTTTAACATATCTCCTAAACCGTGTCCTCGCTGTCGTGCAACCCCTTGGTACACTGGATACATGACTTACGAATCGTGAGAAAGCCGTTTTCGAAAATGGAGTTTCACCGTGACTTTTCCTTTGGTGAATGGAATATTTTGTCCCAGATCTCCTTTTATAGCAATGTTGACCGTGTCCAAATACGACTTGCTGACGGGCAAATAATGAGGATGTACAAATTCCCGGTGGACGTGATAGGTGTTTCCACCTTCCTGGTCACTGGTTGTGGTACTATCCACTTTGAAAGGAATGACACGCAGTAACGGTACGGAGGTGTGTCCCACCACGTTGTACTCCACCACATCGGAGTACACAAACATCAAATTCAGTCCTTGGTTCAGTTCTACCGGTTTTCCAAAAGCTCTGTAAAAATCCATATTATTGTTGATCTTGGGGCTCCAATTGTTTCCGACCATTGTTGGATGTCCACCCAAAATTTCAAACAAACTACCATTGAACCTGAAGGACAACAGTTGAGTATCCTGAAATTTCATCAGTAAGCGACGAGCCACTTTATGGTACTCCAGGGTGACACTTTTTTTGACTCTGTTCAGGGCTTTGCCAAAGGCGAACTCGAACCTGTCCGCAATAGTGTCCACCAAATGTTGGCCACTAAAATAAAACCCTGCCGGAATTTTGAAGGTGTAGATTTTGAAGGCTGGATTGCTGGCTGGTTTTGTGTCCCCTGAAAACTCGATGTCAGTCATGGCTTCTTGTAATTGTTGGTTCAGGATTTCGACCTCAAAAGTGTTTTGCTTTTCAGTGATGTTTTTGATTTGTGTAGGGTAAATCATTTCTACTAAAGCCACTTCCCAATGAGCTTCGTGATCTAAGGGGATGGCTTGGGGTAATTTGGCCGTGTAACAGCACAACGTGTTGTGGGGAAACACCTCCATGGAACTGTCACTGGGCAAGGTTAAGTAAAATTCGTTTTGGTGACTCATAATTCCAGAGTTCTGTGGCTCTCCGAGGGGTTAGTGGACGTCAGAGGCGTGTCTCCGCCCAAAATGGGGTTCTGATTGTGGTTGGAGTGGTGACTGGCACTGGCACTGGACACAACGTTCCCGTTCGAGGAGAATTTCAGGGAGGGATTGGGAAGCAGGTAACCGATGCAACTGCTCAATAAAATGGTCCACAATTGTTTGTCTCCTTGTTGCAAACTCAAATTGGCGATGGCTGCCCCGATGACACAATACACCACGAAGATTTGGCAGAAAAAGACGATTTGCGTTTTAGGCACACGTTCTCCACACCACACCCACAAGGGTTGTTTTTGTAAATCTTGCACAGAAGAACTAGGGGAAGAAGGAGTGGTCGACGTAGCTGCGTCTGATGTGTGAAAGGGCATGATGGTCACTTCTTCTTTTTATAGTCGATGACTTGCGAAGCGTCGATCCAAGAATCGAAACTGGGTGGATATCCTTTCCAACGTACTTTGACTTCTTTGACACGTCGTTTGCCCACTTTACGGGTTCTGCGTTCGAGAATGCTTTCGATGTCGTACACGTCGTCTTCTTTTTTGGTCACACGTTGTAACTCGGGCAAATAAAACGTTCCTTTGAGTACTTCTCCGTTCATGTCTTCCAATTTATAGACGGCAGGATGACGGCCATGCACTCGTCCAGTGACGCGAAACAATTCGGTCGTCCAGTTAGGTAAGTAACCTTTGTCGAAAGTGCGTTTGGTTTTGCCAATGCGCACCCAATCTCCTACGGTCAACTCTCCACTTTTCTTGGGGACAGCCCTCGTCGGGGACGTACCGAACAGACGCTCAAACACCAGCACTTCGTTGTCGGGAGTCACGTCTTGCGGGGCACGTCCGATGCTTCGATGGTAAGATTGGTTGTACGCTTGCACCAGGTGCGGTAAGATGTCGATGTACTTCAGAGTGTGGTGATGCGTAAAATATTTCCACATGCGTTCTTTCAAAGTGCGTTGAAAACGTTCCACGATGCTGGCTTTGGTTTCGGGATTCTCGGTGGTAAAAAAATGAATGTCACGTTTCTTTAATTCTTTTTGGAAAGCTTGGTTCAGAAATTCGGTGCCTTTGTCCGTTTGCCATCGAAGAGGGCGACGACCGCTTTGTTTCAACACCCTTTGCAGGGCTCGCACTAACTCGCTGCTCGATTTGGAAGTCAAGGGCACGACCCAGGCAAATTTGGAAAAGACGTCGATGACACAAAACAAATATTTGTAACCACGATTGTAGCTGGCCAAATGAGAGACATCGGCTAAATCGGCTTGCCATTGATGATCGATGCCTTCCACTCGGGTGCGACTTCTGGCAAACTTGCGTCGAATGGGTTTGTGTAAAGTGTAGGTAGCTTGTTCTTGTAACCATCGTTGCACTTGAGGTAAACGGAGACTTTTCAGTCGCGTTTTGGCAGCACGATACAATTTTTGAACTCCTGCGTAACCTGCAGGATGCGAGGGATCGTAGTAAATGCTGGCTAAGACTTTTTCCATTTTGTTAGTGTGTTAATAAGTCACCCACTCTTCGGTGATGCTACTTTGGGTGGGTCGAAAGGGTGGTTTGGAAACGGATTTACGTGTCCGATGGGCTACGGGAGTAGAAGTCGAAGGTAGTGGTGGTGGTGGTGGAGGTGGCAATGGAATGGCTTTGGTTTTCTTTTCTTTTTTCGCTTCTGGTTTCCCTTCTTTCTTTTTCACTTCTGTCGAAGGAGGCGTGGACATCATCTTTTTAACCCAAGCTTTCATTTCTTCTCGTTGGGGTGTGGGGGACGGGGTCAACAAGGATGCTGCAATCTTACTTGAAATGGGAGCTGCTGACGGTGTTTGAAACACTTCGCGTATCTCTTCTTCCTCAGGTCTTTGTGGGGTAGCATCTCTGGTGACCCTTGGGGATGGTAGTGGTGGTGGTGGTGGTGGTAATGATGATGATGGTGCTGGACTTTTCATCAAGGTCTTAAAATCTTTTAGAGTGGGTAAAGCTGTTTCGTCTAAAGCTTTCTGGTGAAAGAGTTGCAGTCTTTGCAAGAGTTGACCGTACTTTTGCGATTTTTCTGTTTCGGACAAATCTTGGCGATCCATCAAGGATTGCAATTCGTGTTGTAACTGGGACATCTCGCTCAAATTGGGATTGGGAGGTAAATGCGGGGTGCGTTGTTCTTGCCAACGATGGTATTCCATCCATCGTTTGTAAGGCACTAAAGCTAGTTTTCGTCCTTCCATGGGGTTGTCAGGGGTGAATTCTGAGATCTTGGGACTTCCGAAGGCCTTTTTATCTTGCTCCCACCAGTCCTCCCAACATGGTTCCCAAGACTCCTTTCAGTATTTGGCCTAACAAGAGAGGTAAAATGCCTCCACGTTGGACCAACATCTTCTTTTTCTGACGAATGGGAATTTTCTTTTGAACCATTTTCCGAAGAACGTGACGATGTTTGCCTAAGCATTGTTTCTGGTGTTTGGACAAAGGGATCGTACCTTTCAAAACGTTCAAACAACATTCGCACACGGTATCGATGACCTCTTTGGAGGCCGTTTGAATGAGTTTTTTTCGTAGGGGTGGAGAAGCTTTGGACAGGACAGATAACAGGTCCCCATGTTTGGCTAAACGTGGTGGTAGTCCTTTCCTTTTCTTTCCTTGGGGTTTTCTGGAGGGTGACATCTTTGAGTCTTCAGGAGCACCTAAAAACACTGATACCCTACTCGGTCACAGGCCTTTTTTATACTGGAACGCGTCGCGACTGATTGTCTTTACGTTTTATCAGTTTGAGGACAGGCATGACACGTCGTGCAGGGGTACGTAACGGACTAAATCGAGCCAGTTCTTGCTTGGACAAATCCAGTAAACTTTGTAACATGCCCGATCTTTCATGGACTTTGATTTTGGGAGAAGGTACTTTGTGAGCAGCAGCCACTGCCGCTAAATTGGAAGGTCCTGCCACTGGGGAAGTTCTTTTGGGGGTCATCAACGGAGAAGTTCTTGGTGTGATCAACGTCTCCAAGTACTCTTCAGTTCCTGGTGACATCAACGGAGAAGTGGACAAACGTGAGGCTGCCGGAGACGCTGTGGCAGGTCGTGGCTTGCGAGTGTAAGGTTGCGTCCTGGCCGAAGTGCCTCTCTTGCGACTAGTTTTCTTCTTCTGTGGACTTTTCTTTTTCTGAGGACTTTTTCTCTGTTTCTTTTTCTGGGGGCTTCTTTTCTTTTTCCGGGGTGATGGTGGTGGTGTCTGGTAAGAGGAGGGTCCCGCCACTGGAGAAGTTATTCTTCTTGGGGACCTGGTCTTTTTCTTTTTCTTCTTGGGGCTTCGTTGGACTTTTGTCTTGGGGATAACTTTGGGGGCATTAGGATCCCATCTTAAGAGTGAGCGAATGATGACCCCTCCTAGAGTACCGCTCCCTCCAGGTTTCAAAATGATTTGTTTTTTGGTTTGAGTGTCGATGTGGGGATCGGCCAGTTGGACCAAAGCGACTTTGTTTCGATCGAAAAAGCGTTGGGTTTGATGAGGAATCTGAATGATTCCTTGGAGTAATTGACGTGCCGTCACCGTGAACCATCGTAAGACTTCTTTGAGACTAGCTTCTAAGACACGGGCTCGTGTTTGTGGATCTTTTTCTCGACTGATGCCATACAAGGCACGAATCAATTTGACGGGAAGATGCGACTGAAGGGACGTCATGTTCACACTGTGTGAGACAGACGAAAAAGGGTCTGAGGTTTTTATAGATTTTTTTCATGGGGAGTGAAATGAAGTCGAGGACGGAGACGTGTACAGAACAGGCCCTCCGTCTTGGCACCAGTGGTGAAACAAGTGGGTACGAAATCGCAAATCCTCGGGGGTCGTAGGTTTCAAATCGACGAGTAAATAGGCGTGTGGCGTTTGAGTGGCATCGTCGTACGCCTGAGTCAGCCAAGGCGTTCCTAACTGTTTGGCTAAGACTTGCACTTGCGATTTATCTCGAGGGCTTTTAAACAAGACCACGTAATGCGCATTGAGACTGATGGTGCGATGGGCTTTACTTTGTTGAAACAAATTTTGGGTGATGTAAACGACACTGGCATTACGGTGATGCCCTTTGCGCGTAAACCACAATTTAATTTCTTCTTCGTCTTCTCCTAACATGTCGTCGAAAATGACCAAATGGGTTAGACGGGAGTCAGAGACGATGCCATCGTCTTCTTTAGGAATGCCTTCCACAAACACGATGGAATCGCCTTGACTTTCTCGCAAGAGGCTGTACGCCGATTGCCACTCTTTGTAACACCACACGATCCGTTGAGGGGGCCGATCGATCAAATGATGTTTATGTTCGATCAAACGTTTGACGAATTCGGTTTTGCCTGAACCGCTAGGTCCAGCAATGAGCATGTTAAAGGGATGGCGAAGATACAAAGCCTCCCAACTGGCACGATCTAAGTGTTCGTCGATGACTTTGACAGTAGAGGGAGCAGAGACAGCAGAGGTAGCCATGGTATGAGAAATGTCACTTGTGACACGAAAAACAAACAAGACAAGAGTTTATATACTTTTTCAGAACACGTTTATTGAATGTTTCAAATATGAACACGAAAGACAAAAATACATACAACCCAAATAGTGATGTACAGGAATATAAAACACAGCAAAGCGATCAAAGTGGAATATAAACAAGTGTCTGTACAACATGTTTTGGGTAACCAAGATGTCCTAGGGACAGTGTGTAATGTTCTTACAGTCTCTACATGAGGTATTGTCACACAAGTGTCCTCACGGAATGACCTTTCAGGAATGTCCATGACAGTCCTGTCCTGAAGCGAGTGGTTGTTCTCGGTGACGGGTTCTTCTGGCACCGTCACTAACACGGGATGAAAAGTAACTTTTTTCCTTGAACAACTCTTGTGCATACTGGGCCACTTCTTGGGTCCAAGCCTCAAAACCCCCCTTTTTCCAGTCACGAACATCTGTCCAATGAGGGTGTAAGTCACAAGCTACACACACATCGTCATACACGTCTTGGGTAGCTAAAAGTTGACGAATCTTTTTTTCCTGTTGAGGTCGAGAAGTATCCAGATGAAACCGCAAGGCTTTGAGCAAAAGGAGTTTTTCGTGACCATTTAAGGCCATGGAGGTGGTAAGTACTGATCGTAAAGAGTCCACAAAGAATCGGCTGGTAAACGAAATCCCAGAAAACAAGTCACTAAGACACACACCACTTGTCGTCCCAAATTGAATGGATAAAGTTCTTGTAATAATCGATGGTAATGATCCACGGTTTGAATATGGTCATTGAGTTCCTTCCACGGAATCTGTTGAATGATATGTGACACAATCCGTGGCATGGCAACTTGATTTTATAGTGTCTTTGTTTCGGAAGCAATAAAGGTAATTTCTAACCAAACACGTTCGTTCTCCAGTAGGGAATTTAAATGTTACATACTGTAACTGAAACGTCAGAGTTTGTCTAGATGTTTCGTCTTTTTCTAAGCAGATTCCATGTAACAAATGTTGGTAATCCTTTAACTCGTCTTCCTCAATACGTTGCAGTAAGTGAATCTCCAAGTAACCAAAATTACGAACGTCTAGCCCATCATCATCATTCATATACTGAAAGTATTCAACAAGGTCTGACCAGTGAAAAAATTTCTGACGAATCAGTCCTCTTATACCATTCAGGTACCAGTGGTTAAAGATCTGGTGACGTAACGGATGCAATTGTTCTTTACGTTTGACTTGTATTTTGACTAGCTCTCGGTAAATCCTTTCTCTCAACTCCTCAGGCAAGCCCAAAATGTACTCTTGTAAAGTATCCATAAGTATATACACTGTTTTTGGAATCGCTGGGTGGTAGCCAATAGCCTCGTCTAACTTTGTGCCTAATGTAATATCCACTCATAATCAGTCTTCTTGTACTTTGGAACAGAGCATAATTTAAAAACGGATGAATCACTTTGAGTTTACGTTTCACTTGTATTTTGACCAACTCTCGGTAAATGCGTTCTCTCAACTCCACAGGCAAAGCACGAATGTTCTCTTGTAAAGTATCCATGAATAGGTCATACTAAATCCTCTTTGGTCTGACACAAGAAATGTACTCTTTGCACAAACATGGTTTCACTTCAGTGTCGAATTTAAATCGTTGAGTCACTAATCTACACATTACAATTCGTTCAGAAGTTTCCTCTTTCACCAAGTTGACATTGTGTGAAAGATGTTGGTAATTCGTTAACTCTTCCTCTGGAATTCGATGCAGTACGTTTACAATGATGTAACTACAATCGTCCATACCAAACCAATCCTTTTTAAAACTAGAGGATCGTTGATCAATGTCTGTCCAATGGAACACTTTCAATTGAATCAGTCCTTGTATAGCCTTCAGGTACCAGTGGTTCAAACACCGGTGACGTAACGGATGCAATTGTTCTTTACGTTTCACTTGTATTTTGACCAGCTCTCGATAAATGCGTTCTCTCAACTCCACAGGCAAAGCACGAATGTTCTCTTGTAAAGTATCCATGAACAGATTATTATGGTAAAAAAGTTACTTCAATGTCTCGGTCCCACTAAAGGTAAGTAATGACAATTCGGTGACCATCGAGCATGTTCAACGTAGGCCGAATCTTGCGGTTCCCAGTGGTGAAATGACACACCACAACTGAAGCACTTGACTTTATCTCCTTCGCCCAAGTAGAAAAATCCGGCTCTGGCTAATTCTTCGGGGGTCGGTCCTCCCAGATACTTAGGCCATTTTCCTTTGAACGATTGAAGGCGATTTTCAAAGTCGCAGTATTCCGACAAACGCACAGGGAACGAATATTCGTTTTTCACAGGTTCGTTTCGATGAGGGTTGGGTGACAGGAACAGGAGTTTGCTCAGGGCTGGATGACATCCGTAGGGGGGTAGACGTGAAGGTGAACATTCCCCTTTAAACCCGATAAAATGTCTAAAAGGACGAGCGGCATCGCTTTCGCATCCCTCAGGTTTGACACGCACAGCATCACTTTCCATGACAGGGGCAGTGAGAACAAAGTTCCCATGATGCTTTACGGCATCGCTCAGGTCACAAGGTACAGCATCGTATCCATCGCAAGGCTCACAATCGCACTCATCTGCAAACTCCGTTACGCAATTACAATGGTAACCACATGGACAATCGCAGTTTCCTTCCGGACATTTTCCGTCGCAATGCATGGGTCTTATCCATCCAGTATTAGTCACACTAGAGGAAGATACAACTTTTTTACAATCCCCAAACTGGAACGATGTCTCTTTCAAAGTATTCATCTTGTTCGCTCGGTCTTGGTAGTCACAATGAACTATCGATCTTGCCTAGGGTTCCTTTTTTATATACAGACCAATACCAACGTGACCGTACGGTAAGGTGAAATGATTGGGAAGTCTCACTCGCTTCTGGTACACGATTTGATAGACTTTTTCCAAGGGTCGACTGACGATGTGGTGAGTGGGTAAACGTACAATCTTGTTCGGTTGATAGGTGGTCACTTTAAAGTTTCCATCCTCTCCCGATTGCAAGGCTTCTTTCAATACCCCAAAGTTGACCACTCGACTGGTACGATAATTCAGAGTCAGTCCTTTCACTTTGCACGTCGTGTGCACTTCTCCTTGTTTGTCACGGTATTCGTAGCCGTAATTTTTGGGACCGCCACTGACAAAACTTAGAATCTTGTCGTCGGGATGCTCGTCTGTCCAGGCTCCTAAACGGTCTCCTTCGATGTTAGGGTGATGTTGAATCGGATGATGGATGTAAATGCAACTGTCTGTGTCAAAGTACAGGACGCGTTCTTCTAACAGTTCTAAAGCTTCGTACAATTTTAAGCGAGCATGAGCTGTCACGTAAGCCGCAATGATGACATTTCCAAAAGGGTCGTCTTGTACAAAGTCCAGATCTTCTTCGTAATTGACCAAGATCAAATTCTCTCGAACGACGTCCACGTGTTTCATGTATTTGGTTTTGTCGTGAATCATCTGGAAGTAGCGGGAAGGTTCTGTCAAATATTCCGTCTTGGGTAAACACGGTCGTTGTGCCATTTTACCCCACAAGCAATTTAACATCACTTTGGCAAACGATCGCCTGCCTTCGTTTTTCTCGATGTGGTCTAAAGTGATACCTTCTTGTTCTTATATTTCTCTTTGAATTGTATTTGGTCTTCGGGAGTGTGACACCAGGAAGGATAGCCGCTGGCTTCTTGCTTCAGTTTCAAAAAGGCATCCACGTAGTCGGCGAAAATGCCTTTCTGCCTGGGGTCACCCTTGCGGTATTGTTGTGTCTTGGGAAAGTGGCAAATTTCGTACACTTCTAACAGTTGGTATCCCATGTCCAGAGCTTTGAACAATTCTACGCTGACCCAGGTTCCCGTCAAGGCCCGTTCTTCCTGGCTGTGCTGACAAGGTTGATCTTGGTTGCACGTTTCGGCACAAGTACGGCACAAGGGAAACATCAGTTTGCCTTGACAATGGTGAGGTAAGACGGGATGGTATAGGTTCGTGGGAGGCAAAACTTTGCACTTGATCAAGCCTTCGTATTGTCGAATGTTTTTCAGGTCGATGTGTTCCGTCAGCAATTGCGGGTGCCCTACAGGAAAGCGACAATATTTACACACGTAGGGATACAGCGAACACACATCCAAGTATTTGATTTCTTCTCCTTTCTTTTCGTCGGCTTGGTACAGCAAACAGGTGGCATTGGTCCTTCCTCCGTACAAACTATCCCTCGGGTTCAGCGGGTCCATGAACTGGTAACTTTCCACGAGGCGTTTAAACTCGGGATCGGTTTTCATACGGTGATCGTACTCGTGTTCCCACATTTCCACCACTTGGTATCCTTGCTGTTCTAACTTTAGGCGTCGCTGACAAGTGTCCTGGTACAAGTCTTCCATGGTTCGTTGCAAAAACTGATTTTTAGTGCCACGGTCAGGGTAACAGACGGGACATCCGTGAAATAAGCAACCGTTAAACTCGTACACGATCTTGGGGTTTTCTAAGTCCCAGCCATCGACCGAATACGTTCCAATGGTCTTTTCGCCTCCTCCGTTGCGGGCATGCTGAATCCATTTGTCTTCCTTGTCGCACAAGTAATGTAACCAACGTAGGGCTTTGACCGAGTATTGACGCTTGACATAGTGGGTCGTTTGAGGACTGATGACAGCCACGGTGTTTTCAGGCATGAATCGTTGGCGGTACACTAAGGAACACGCTTTGGCAATGGTGCAAGCTTCTTTCAAAGGATCGACCCCTCCGTGTTCCATGAACAGTTCTCGAAATTTTCCACAGCAACGCCGTAAAATGTCCACGTCGGAACGACAATACTTTAGCATTTCTTCCTGAAAGTCGAAAGGGTCCGAGGCGTGAATCTGGTACCAAGCGTAGAAAGCTTCTCGTTGTTCGGTACGCATGTTGTCGGGGTCGTAATAGTGAACCTCAGGCAAATGGGGTAGAACAGCATGTTGATTGGCTTCCGTATTGAAAAAGTGTGGAAAGTACCCTTTAGCCATTTCTGTCATTCCAAACGTTTTAGGCATTCGACTCAAAGGCATGGCCAAGTAACTCATCGAATCTTTAAACTGCACTTGTCCCACTTGCATGAAAATGATTTTGGCTCCGTTCAAAGTGACTTTAGGACGTTCGGTGCCATGTTCCGTATAGTATCTGAGAAGAAACTGTCCATCGTATCCGGAGAAATTGTGAGCCATCACCGTGGCATGACGATGACAATCTCCGTAACGTTCGATGTCCTCTTGGCTCCACGTCTTGTCGATGGGGTCTAAGACCCATTGGGCAAAATCGGCTAACGTGTTTGGTCCCCGAAAGATTTTTTCACGCCCTCCGGGAATCTTGCTGCAGTGAGGGCAATGACTGAAGATAGGTTCTTGAATGCACTTCTCGCACGCTCGATGAGCCACGCAGAAATTAGGAATGTGAATGCCAGTCTCTTGCATGCATTCGAAATCGAAAAAGATGAAATTGCTTTTCTTCTTGTGACCGTCCTCTTTCTCTGGTGGGGGTTGGTATTTTTGCACGTAGCATTGGTGTTCCAAGTCCACGATGTGGAGACAAATGTGACATTTTTTCTTTCCTCGACATACGTGTGCCTTGGCAGCATTGGTACATATGACTTGTTCACACGTAGGGCACAATCTCAGGAGTTGACAAGCACATTTCTTCTGTGAACCTTGCGTTTTCAGATGTTGTTGGTAACAGATAGGGCTGACAAACGTGCGCAGACAAGTGGAACAAGGCACTGGTTCTTCGCTCAGACAGGGTGAAGAGGCCAAACATCCTGAGCATTTCAATCCACAATGCTTGTGTTGCTCTCGATTATTATAACCATGGTCACATTTCTCACAGTAATAACCGTATCCCAGAAATCCGGTGATACTGGTAATCGTATCGAAATGGTCATCGTGATGATAAACATGAATGTATTTTCCGTCCTTAAAATCTTGGCCTCGAAACAATAGAGGTCCGCGCATTTCTTGAGGGTGCACTTTCATGGTGTATCGTGGAGCTAGGACATCTTGCAATTTTTGCATCTCAGGAATGCCGCAGGGTGTGTCTTTGGGCAGTCCGGCTTGTTGTAACAGGAGTTCTGCTTCGTTTCGTTGTTTGGCTCGGTCGGAACGTTGAATAGTGTCCCAGGTTCTTTTCCATTCTACCGTGTCGTTCTTGTTGGCATAGGTTCGTCCCACCACGATGGCACGGGCTAAACACATCTGGTCTTGAGGGTTGTTAATTCGGACGAGACTTGTTTTGGTGTTGCGAAGGTCGTCTACCAATAACATCTTTTTGCGTCCAGTCCCTTGAGGAGGAGAAACGTGGGTCATGTCCAGTGTGGCTTTTCCATCGGTGATGTCAAACTGGTCATTAGATTGTTGCACGTGTTGAATTTTGTCCATGACTTTGGAAGCAGTCAATTCTGCAGGGGTGCTAAACTCGATCCAAACAGGGGATTTCAAACCGTCGTGTTGTATGGAAAGTCTCAAGCGATCGTCTTCTTTGGGTTGACATTGTCGCTTGAGTGCAGTGAGCAAAGAATCCCACACCTCAGTGATGAACACTTCTGCTTTCTCTAACGGCACTTCAGCCTTGAAATCTTTAAACTTCACCGTGTATTTGTAAGCCGTGGTTCTAAATTTTCTAGAGGAGCGCTTTTCCGTCTCTCGAATGGAATAGTACTTTTCAGGGTTGACAAAGGGTGGTGAACTTGGTTTAGAGGGTTCGGATTCTGGTTCACTCATGTCCTCTTCAAAATCACTGGCATGAATTTGTGCCAAGATTTCAGCCCTGGTACGAGGCGATAGATCACGTTTCTGCCTCTTACTTTCTTCTTCTTTCTTCTCGAATGAATGGGATCGTTTCATCTTGAAAGCAAAAAGTCAAATGACTCAAGTTCAAACACCATAAACTACTTTATAGTCATAGCAGACCAGCGTATATAAAAGGGTGTGTGTCTTGTCCTTTCACTATTCATTTCACTCTCAAGCCGAACACAACGATGGAAGAGACTGACCAGATGGAACGTTTCGTCAGAGCTTTGCGAGGGGTCATTAGAAAATTCTCTTCAGACCAGCCTACGGACTACTCTCCTTCCTTTAGAGATAAAAGTCAAGATACTTGCTATATCTGTCAGAAGAAAGGGCATTGGTCTTCAGAGTGTCCAGACCGTCAAAAAAGAAAAAAAACAGGGGATAAAAAAGACAAAAGTCAAGATACCTGTTATTATTGTAAAGAAAAAGGACATTGGTCTCCAGATTGCCCAAAAAAGAAACAAGAGGAGTCAGAAGAAAAGAGGAATTCTTCAGAAGAAGAGAGGGATTCTTCAGAGGAAGAGAGGGATTCTTCTGAGGAAGAAAGAAGACAGGTGAAGAAAAAGAAACAAGAGAAAAAAAGAAGAAGGGAAGAAAGCGAGGAGGAAGAAGAAGAGGAAAAGAGTGTGACGGTGAAGAAATTCAAAAAACAGAGAGACTAAACAAGGAGACAGAAGAAATCAATGAACTTTTTATGAAAGTGTTGTGTTGTGAATTGGATTGTAAAAAATGGAGAAAAGAATAAATGAATGATATAAGGTAAGAGTCTTTGAGTTTTGATTTTAAAATAAGAAGCTACACTCACGCACTCATACACAGACACGTACTATAAGGGTAAAATGGGTGGGGTTTTTTTTTGAGTTATTGGCAAATTGAAATTGTATTTCTTTTCGAGAAATGTGGGTGGCCCTGAAAAGGGCCTTTTTTCTTTATGGTGCAGGGGTGAGTTTAACCAATCAATTTTAACTGCCTTATGCCTTTGCCACGGCCAAGGCCTACTTCTGGACTGCGTAATGATGATAATGATTGGGTTGAAATCACTAAGGGTGGTACGGTAGGCTTAGTCACAGGGTTGACGTGTTTGGCTCGGGAAGGTCGTATTCTCTTCGGTCGTAATAAAGAAGTCTGATACATTTGTTTCAGACTTCTTAACTCCGCTAAAATGTCCAACAGTACCGTGACCGTTTGATTTTCACCCTCTTGTTTCTTTGCTGCTACTACTTCTTCTTGCTGTTGCTGCTGTTGTTTTTTTCTTACCTCTTCTTCTTGCTGCTGTTGCTGTAGGAGAAAAACTTGTTCGGCTTCCTTTTGTCGTTGTATAAATTTCTCCAATTCTTCTTTCTGTCTCTGTCTAAAATTCTCCACTTGCGGTAATGAAGAAGGTAACGAAGGTTCCGGAACAAATTCTTGCGAGGAGAGAAAATCCACAAAATCCCAATTCACCTCTTCTGAAAGTAAGTCCGAGTTCCCTTGGGCGGTCTCCCCTGCTGGTGCACCCCAATGGATCGTTTTCTGAGTTTCCGTCATGTTGAATCACTGTCGCATAGATTGACTGCACACAAGCGCTAGCGAATCTATATTGACTACGTGACGTCACAGACTGCTCTCTTCGGATTGGATGCGGGCTGACTGAATTCTGTAACGCGTGTTCGGATTGGTGAATGAACTCAATCCGTTTCAATCCTTTCTGTCCCTATAAATAAGCGCCGTTCACTGCATTGATTCACCTATTCTCGGAGCCTCAACATGTGGACAGACGTTGAATCTTCAACCCTTGTGTCAACAATGATGTTCAGGACGGACATGCTCATGTATGTCCGATCCAAGTGGACCGTTTTCCACAGGACCAACAGCAGCCTGTGGATAAGAAGAGTCTATATAGAGAGACAAGGTTGCCTCAAGAGGACTCTGATGTATGGCCCTGCTGTAAGACGAAGTTTGAGGACAAGAAGATGTCGCAAATGCCCTTTATGTTAAGGGCATATTAACATAAACCAAAGGCCCTTTTCAGGGCCAGCCATATTTCTCGAAAAGAGATAGTCTTTGAATTGCCTACCCCTTTTTTTAAAAATTTAAAAAAAAAAAAATCCCATGTTAAATTCCCCTTGTCCGTAGATTGTCCCACGATTTATTCCCATGTTAAATTCCCCTTGTCCGTAGAGTGTCCCACGATTTTTCGCCATGTTAAATTTCCATTGTCCGTAGAGTGTCCCAAGGGTGTTTTTAATGCTAATTCCCATTGTCCGTAGGGTATCCCTATTCACTACTTGCAAATCATCAAATGGAAGTATGTTGGTCCCAATATTATATACAACAAGGAATAAAATGTTAATATTATAGAAGTTAAGGCGCAAATATTGGGGTTAAATATTGTGTTCTGCAGGAAAGTCATGTCATACAATCTTGACTTAACGGAACACTTCAAGCTTAGTTCTATCACATAGTCAGTGGAACTTGTCATTCAACCAAGATTCAACATGAAATCATTTTATGAAGATTGTTCATTAACTTTGTTTTCTGTAGCATATTAACAACTTTCATTGTAAATGTTGCTTTAAAGGTATCCATCAAGAATATTATGTGATGGTTTCTCCACTTCGTTTTCATCCTTCTCTCCCATATTTATGGAATCCAGAGTTCGTGAACCTCAATCTCTTTCCACCATTCTCTATCCTCAGCATTGTGGTACCTGGATTGAACAGCATTTTTGTCTGAACCCAACTATCGTTACACAGACGACCGACTAGAATATACAATCCGTTATCTTCATGCTTATCAGCTGTGACATTGCCACATTTTGTTTTCTTAATTTGATTGATGTTAATTTATCGGCTTCTTTTGTGTCATACCTTACAGCACATTGTATATGCGATCTCGTACAGTTCGCTGTGGTGAATTAAAACGGGCTTGATCTTGTGAAAACAAAAGGTTTGTTTTCATTTAACGCTTCCAAGTATTTCATAGGATGACTGTTGATTAGTCCTGGAACTGCTGTCCCTCTTTCTGCCCCATTTTTAACTGTAGTCAAGGTTTTCCGTAGCCTTTTCTCCACTTTAGTTAGATCATTTTTAGTAGCCGTGTCTATAAGTGTTCATTCTCTAGTGTTCATTTTAGAACCTTCACTGGCACGACACCAGTTGAAACGTCAAAGCTACCACAATTACTGAAAGTTCAACCTAATATTGTCTGACTGCGTCATTCTGTGTGGAGGATATGATGGACTAGTACGGGAAGGAGCAGTGAATTGACGGATCCATCATTTGTCGTCTTCACTCTTCTATCAATAGATTAAAAGAACAACTGTGCCGCCAGATCTCCCTGTGCATAAAATAAACCAATACAGTATGGACACCGGTCACAGTTGCCAGATTTGAAGTTCTCCCATGTCGACCGATAACGCGCTTCCGGTCGTCTCTACTACCCCTTTTTATCATGTCACAGTTGTGGATGTAATTGGCTATATTCCTGAGTTTATCTTGGAGCTCGTTCTCTTTCACCTCTTGCACATTTCGGGGACTGTCAGCGGCCCCATCCTCCTCTGTACTGATTCATAACAGGTAAATCGAACTAATATATTTGCAATTGATTTCGCAACTTTAGGAGTTATTTTTGTATTTAGTCGGTTTGTTGACATTCGCTCTGTTTGATTCGGACATTTAATTGGATTATATGTCATTCAAGGGTGCTGTCTTAGTTTTCTATGAAGTCTTGGACTTTGGATATTCATCTCGTGTAGGATAGCCAGTTTAAGCCAATACGGTATATCATCTGAAGCAAAAGAGTCGTTCGATTATGAACCGAAGTCTTATTGCTCATCTTCAGGGGGCATGCATTCACTATCAGAGTCCTTCCTGTAATCCAAAACAAATACATATTAATAATTGTACTATCGCCCATCACATCAATGAAATTATCCAGTAAATAATTAACTATAAACTAAATTAGTAGCACGTATACTCATCCTTTTTACACCATGCAAACCTAATTATAAGAGAGAATGATACTTAATGATGAAAATAGTCCAAATAAGCTTGTGCCAGTAGGACATGCAACCTATATATACATGTAAATTGTTAGATAATTGCTGCCCATTACCAGATTGGAGCTAATTTCAATATGTAATCATTTAGATAATGCATGTGGAGTTTTACTCTCGTTTGACACTATTCTGAGGTGTATACTTTAACGTTGCTCTCAAAGGCAATTACATTATTGATAATATTTCTAATCTTAAAATATTTTGAAAAATGAAATAATAAATACATTATTGGGAAGATAATTATGTTAATTTTGTTTCGCGTAATATAAGAATCATATGATCACAATTCAATCCAATGTAGATAGTGTACGGTAGTTCTTCAATGACAGTTTATTCAGCGTGAAATTTGCAAAACTTGCAAAATAAATAAAATTCCATGTCTTTGATTTTTTGTAGCTGATGGCAGATCTTTATATTTAGGATATCCTCTGATAAAATGGCGTAAACATTTAATTACATTAAGATTTGAATATGTACTTCTATAATCAATTCATTGCAAGTCGTTATTAAGAATACCTACCACAGAGGTTTTCATTTTCGCTGTATTTGAAAAAGAAAAAACACATGATTTTTTCAGCCGATATAGCACCATTCATTTTTCTCGTACTTTTGCTTTTCTGTATGAGATCAAATCCCCATAATATGCTAGACCAGGAGTCTCAAACACGCGGCCTGCTGGCCGCATGCAGCCCGCCAAGCCGTATCCTGTGACCCGCATAATGATTGGCGTCACATAGTGTCATGAGAGATAAACGGGGGTGGGGTGGGGTGGGTGGTGATGGTGGTCAATTAAGTCTTTAGTTGAATTAGAAGCGTTTGTATATGGTTTTTACTTTTTGTTTGAGAGAGAGAGAGAGACTTAAACAGGTCATAGGAAAATGCTTCTATTGAAAATTATGTTTGAACTGCCTTTGTGTGTGAAGGCGGATTTCTACGTTGTTAATTTTTGTTGCGAAATTACGATTTTTACTATCCAGCTTGATATCTTTTCACGGTGTTAGCACCATCTAGGATTATGTTGTCACTTTCTCAACTATTGCGCCGTTAATATTTCGCTAGTTTGCGACTAGTTCAAAAAATGAAATTAAAAGAACCACCCGCTATATTTTTCCTACTATCTAAGCTTGGACACTGCAATTCAGTCCCAGACCGGATAGAAAATACTACTACAAAGTGCAAAAAATGGAAGTACAGCAAAACAAGACATTATTAATAAGCCTGTATTCGATAGATTGCCCGATCCAGAGAGAGAGAGAGAGAGAGAGAGAGAGAGAGAGAGAGGGGTGGGGGTGGGATGGATATATTCGTTTTCCATAATTGGCAATGAGTTCTGCTAAGAACACACTAGTCGAGAGTGTTATTTCACTTAATTCGCTAAATATTTTGTCAGATCTGGTAGACGTCGAGACGTGGTCAATTTCACGTAACTGTTTCGACAGAACCGATGTAATTTATTAAAACTAGTTCACTAATATATAGCCTTAAATTTTTCTGGTATTCGTGTCCTATTGTCATTATATTTGCCGCAGTATGTCATTTATCTGACGGGTTAAGGCTATTTAATTCTAATGGTATTCGAGGTTGAAATTGGAGTGGTTCGTTTTGCATAATGATGATTTTCTTTCAACTTTGATATTGAAAACACGCTTAACATAGGAAAAGTTTGGTCGAACCCCCAACCCCAACCACCCGTTCCATTACTGGATCTTATTGCAGATTAATTACATTATTCACATATGGACTGACTAAACTGTGAAACAGACCAGAAGCTATAGTTGTTAATTACGTAATGACACTTCCTTATTTAAAGTCTGATTAGCTCAAATGCATTTTTTTCCATTTATTATTTTCTTTCTCCCTTATCAAAATCGCTAATACTTCTTACAAATACAGGACGTGAAAGGTATTGTTAACTTCCGTGAATTATGTATTATAAAAGTAAATAAAATTTATAAAAAATACTTTATAAGTTTGAACCTGGATATCACATTCTTTCCAAATACTTTACGGTCCAGGCGCATATCTGCCTATATGCAGAAACGTTGCTGCATGTGAAAATTTTGACAAGAAAAAATAATGCATTTCAAACCAATTATTTTAATGATTTGTTAATTTTCTTGGAGGAGACCCCTGAGCCCCCACAAGCTGTAGATGGTCATCCCCTCCCACAAACCTCCTCTAGTCGCTACAGTTATAGCCATGTACCGTTAAATAAATTACTGAAATGACATCTACTATCGATAGAAGTACAAACAGCATTTTCTGCTTCTAGATTATGGTTCATATACGTATAGTTTAAACTCATGTACATTGCTGTGAAATTAATTCTGATATATTAGGAGTGTACGTTGTTGTTATTATAGGGTTTAGCGCCATTTTTCAGCACAAGATTGGCTATACATGGCGGCCAGTATAAATGGTGGAGGAAGAACCGGGGAAAACCCCAAAAAGAACCACCGACCCACGAGAAACTAACAGCAAGGTTTCTCACATACCCACACTGGCCGAGCCAGAGACTTGAACCCACACAGACAGAGGTGAGATGACAAGGAGTGTTTATGGAATTGCTGGTATACCCATAGTGACTAAACTCTCCTAGATAAAATATTTAGATTGTGCTCAAATTGTTCAAATACGTTCTCTACTAGTCGCTGGAGTTTTGTTTATAGTTTGCAAAGAAATAAAACAAATTAGCTAGAAGAGAGAGAGAGAGAGAGAGAGAGAGAGAGAGAGAGACTGAATCAACAGAGCATAGAAAGAGAGAGAGAGAGAGATCTCAGGAAATATGTAGTGAATGTGACAAAGTACTGACTAAACGTAGGAAAGGATGAGAAATATTTGACAATTTACTTCTGAGTGAAGCAGAATTTAAATTACACTGAGAAACAGTAAATATGAGTATGAAAACGTTTTTATTTTCGGCATTGTGACTTGTGCCATGAACAAATTCTAACAAGACTTCAATTATTTCCTACTGGCTGAAGATTAACTTGTCGGATTAAACTATAACGCGGTTAACTGGAGGAAAGAAATGCTGTTATTCTTCGGTATGAAGACCGTTCGTTTTTATGCTTCTTATCAACAGGAATGATAATGTTAGTTTGTGGCAGTAGTAGTTGAGTCATAGTAGCAACAAACGTAATGGAGGCAAATATTTGAACTGAATATAAGTACACAAAAATCGCCGTTGTTACAAGTTATTAATGCAAATTAAAATCAATGCACACATGCTTACAATTTGACGACACAAATATTTTATATAACACTTTTAAATCAATCAAATTATAGTATGAATTTTTTGCTTTCCAACTAGATTTATAACAAACTAACCACATCCTAAGGAATAAATGTTGATATTTGCCACTGTAGGCTCACAGTTAAATAAAATATAAAATATACAAACACAGGTAAACAGCTAGAATCTCTTGCCCATCGTACAAACCACGCAAAATACCTGCATGTAATCTTTTCTTCAGTTTTCGTGTCCCCGATCTAATTTGGTCAATGTCATGAACTTTAGACTACCCACTAATAAACACATACATCTATATTGCTCTCTGTGTTAAAAAAGAAATATATAATAAATATATGTCTATGTTTACATACCTGATTTCAATCCTGTTAGATCATCTACCATCTTCGGTAAGTAATTCGATGCAAAGTGCGCGGCCGAGAGCGAAGCAGTGTGAATTTTTATCGCGTAAACGGGGGTGCGGTTTTCTGACTGATACACACAGGGTTGTAGGTTGAGCAGGACCTATGTATCGTTGTGTACAGCATGATGTAACATAAAATACCGACCAAACGAGGACGTGCTCAGATACGCCTATTTCAAGGTTTTTATCACTCGTTAAGGTCATGGCAGTCCATTTTATCCACTATTACAAAACGGGGACGTCCTGGTTTCGAGGTGTGTTGGGCTGTACTCACCCGTTTCGCGGCTTCACACACACACACACGCACACATACATACATACACACATACATACATATAGCAGCTACAGACAGACAATGCTACCACAGAGAGATAGAGAGAGGGAAGCGTTGATTTGGAAATGTCAGCTTTTAATTTATTCCCACTTAATAGAGGAAAACGATTCTGTCACACACATTTCTGAATATATTTGCCATTAGCGTATTTAAATCCCATCAATAAATAAACATGTATGGACGTTTTCCATCTTGTTACTTTCTATAAGCTGTCTGTGGTTACGATATATTTACACAAAATATATTTAGTTGTATGATGTCAATTGATGCACAAATTGTTTGTTGCAGTAAATAAATGATAGCTGCACAGTGAGCTGACTAACATAATAAGATAAGCAAAGGAACTAAAGTCTATCGACTGCTGCCGTATCTTCTCTTTATAGGAAATCAAACTCTCATACACTGTTCGTAGTGACCAGAAAAAAAATAAACAGAACATTATATGACATCACATATTACACTCCTATATGTGTGGAATACTAATTGCACGTAAATGTGCAACAAAATTGAAGAAAAATTGTAAAACTGGATGCTTACTTTTCTGAAGCATGCAAACCTTTTGTATAAGTATCGTAACTATTCGTAGGTGAAATTTTGTTTCTCTAAAGTCTAAGTTTTTTATAACTAAAATACCGAAATAATGAACCAAACTTTCGTCTATCCTCATTACTCCAAAATTTCTTACTGTACTGATATTTTAGAGATCTCAAACAGAGAAAATAAGAAAAACTGCGTTGATGTACACATTTTATTTGATTGCAATACGTATTGAAATGTTTTGCGACAGTATTGTGTTTACATAGCTATATAAATTGTTTCAGTTCATTATGCAACGAAATTATAGTATATCAATGTAGTATAGGAAAGGTTCAATTGAAGTGTAATATACGTTTCCTGAAATGAGCCTTAGATAAGTATGTTCTACTACCAGATTTTCACTATACCTTAAGGTAAAACGCCGAATCTACTCGAATTTCACACGTGCATTTCAGCTTTCATTATTATACATTTCAATTTTGTAAAAAGATCACAATCGATTGTAGTCGGGATATATGATGTATTATTATGACTGTTCTCGTACTTCCATTGAAATACTTATGCACACATATTCGACCCTAATAGTGCACATTTGGAACATAAAACATTTCTTTGTCTAACTCATTGATTCCAGTTACTGTAAAATTGTACATAAATACATATTAACACGACACGAGACTAGACCATGAAATATTATATGCACCTATCTATATTTTAATGGTACCGCTCTTCTTTCTGCAACATTTACTACACATTGTCTTGTCCCATTGGTTGATTCCCTGAAAAGAAAGACAATTTTATTTAAACAAAACAATCTGTTACTAGAGATGAACGTTGAAAACACTTTGTAATCCCACTTTTTATACTCTTTTCTTCATTTAAAATTAGCAAATATTTGTTTATTTGTCCATTTATTCATTACTCACCTGTGCATGAATCCGTAGTTGATCTTCAATCAAGACATTGTTTGCTACAAGACATACCCTAGTGTGATATTTCAGTTCTTTGAATGTAGTAGAGATATTGTCAGTGCTCTCAGTTGGCCTATAAAATAAAAGCTTACAAGCCGATTCTTCGGCAAGCTAGCTTGACAAAGATACTGACCAGTCAGCGTTCTGCACGCTTAGGTAACAAGGAGAGTACACTTACAACATAAACAATACCTGTTAATGCGGACAAATTTGCATGTTTAGTACAGACAATAATAGTAGCAATATGTAAAAAAAGAAGACACTTTGGGGATCAATGGGCATTTACATTACTGTCGCCATTATGGATGTATAACAGTCTGGGGTCAAGATATTAGCCCACACGATTATCATTGGGACACTGATTAAATAAGAATGAATGAGAATGTTAAATGAGAATGGTAATGTTAAAAATAACCATCGTGTGAAAATGACTATGACACTCGAGCGAAAATGGAATGGTAAACACCCACACACACACACACACACACACACACGATAGAACTGCTTACACACTACACATACATAAACACAGACAAACAAGGTTGCGGATGATTACACACTACACACATAATTTTAAGGGTTGTAAAAGTCATACACAAACGTAAAGTACTAATTGTTTCGGCCATGCTTGAATCTTGTACTCTATTTCTGAGAGAATTGGACAGTCGTTAAAAGAGCCATTGATATTGGTTACGCTCATCTTAGTCTCCACACCTCCCGGACCGTGCTACTTTTGTACGACATCATCTTCTATACCCATCTCTACCGCAAGGATGCACATGTTCTAATCTGAATCAAAGATTACTGTGATCATGAAAATACACACAATAGTGTCCACACACCGTCGAATCTGATCCTTTTAATCTCACACTATTGAATACAGTGGAAACGTTCTTTATTTTAGTTGAGTCTATCATATCATCCTCGAAAGGAGATAATTCATAGGAATCAAAATATTCCACGATGTATTCGTTATAAAATTACTTGAATACTCAGTGGGTTCCTAGGTGATGACCGTCGTCCGTTTTGATGACATAATCTCAAATGTCTTTAGGTATAAGATCAGACAGTTCATCTTTAGCACACACTACTGAATTTTTAGGAAGTTGTGTATGAATTGTGTGTCAGAAGGATATGAAGTTTCCAGGTATTCCTCAAGTTTCTCACAGGCGTCGATATGTAATGATTTCACACTTGACATGTTCTTTAAAATTTCTGTTAATTCGGTCTATGAACTTGCAGTTTCGGTACGTTGTTGCAACATAACGTAGAACCATTTTGTCTCCGAGAGGGCAATATAGGTAAGGAATGTTTACTGCAGTTTACGCAAATCTTGCAAGAATGTTTCTTTTGCCACGAGTATGCGCGATTCTTCCACGTACTCTTTAAACGTTTCTTCTTGGCTTATCATCGAATATTGATGGTATTGCACTTGGTTAGGATAATGGATTTGACAGTCATAACACTGTTTTCTGATACCAGTTAGACGGCGAGCAAACCAGAAGACTGTTTTTCTTGTTCAGATCATCCTAACAGTATAACTGTGTTGTGTTTGCCTTTCCTTTTTCATCTCCAACTGGTGCCGGTGACTGATGTAGCGTGTGTTCTGTATGGAAAAAACAAACATTCTCGCCTATGTCCACGTGTTTCATGCTTTATTGTATTAGTCTATGATCATTTCTCACAGACTGTCGATTTTCAGGGTATTGTCAAGTTTTGCGTACCGGGTCATGTTCACTATGATCTCGAAAGCCAGTGCAAACTGAAGTTCCACACGAAGTTGCCTTCATTTTATAGGGTGAAATTGCTCATCGTCGATGGTGTAGAGCAAATTTAAATCCCCCAAATAATATTCTCCTGCAATAGTCTTACGAAATGGCATTGAGACCATTGGTTCATAATTGTCTTCTAAATTCAAATCAGAGTCAAGCAAGATCTCAAGTTATTTTCTGGGTAAGATTAGGATCAAAATGTTTGTTAAACAAAGTCTGATCCCCTCTGTTGAAGTCTCTCTTGGACCATGTTGAAGTGTTAGAACTGAAAAGTATTTTGACCAATAGTTCCGTTGAGAGCTGAATTGTTGACGATGCTAATTATGGGAAATTTGGCCAGTTGACATTGGAAGACATTACCTTTGATCTTGGAATGGAGTTCAGTGACGGTTTTCACTTTCACTTTTGTAGACGATACTTGAATATTATTCTTGTGGTAGTTTGACTGATGTCGTTTCTCATTTGTAAGACTTCCACATTTGGTTTGATCCTATGGGTTATGTGGTCTACTTGTGCAGCCTGAGGTAATTTGGCCGTGATACAAAATAATTTATTGCTGCGAAATCTTGTCTCGGAAGAGTTATCTATATCAAAAGAGAAAGATTTTTCACTGGTTCAAGAATATTGATGTGATTGGCAAAGATGCTACTGTCGGTATATTTTAACGAAGCATTGGGAAGAAGATAACCGTTAAAACTGCTGAGTAAAAATATACAGTTGTTTATCTTGTTGTCGTAAGCTCCAATGTGTCCGATTGCTGTTCCAATTATAAAAACACGCTATAAAAATCAGGCAGATAAAGACAATTTAATGTTTAAGAGGGATGAAATGTTGTGACTTCTTCATTTTATCGTAATTTTATCGTCGATGACTTTTGAAACTGAAATCCAAAATCAAAGGCTGCTGGATATCCTTTCCAGCAGACTTTGACCTCTAAATACTATATTTTCACATTTTAGGTATTTCGTTTATAGAAAACGCTTTCAGGATCGTACACGTCTTTCTTGGTCACTTGTTGTAACTAGGGCAGGTAAAATGTTTTCCGCTCGTATCTTCCAAATGATAAGTAGGTGGGTTTCGTCCGTGTTCTTCTGTTCTGACATGAAACAATTCTTTTGTACAGTTGTGAAAAAATATATAAAGGTTCTTATTGTTAGTTTCCAATCAGAAACCAATCTTCAGAGTTTAAAACATTTTCGTCTGGTCTTTGACGTTTCAACAATCGAATAAAAACTCTCAATTCATTACAGGCATCACGTGTCTGGAGCACATCATAAGCGTCGATGGTAAGATTGTAAGCTTAAATCGACGTGGTAACACATCAATGTATTTGAGAGCATTGTCGTGAGTATAATATTTGCGCATACTTTCTTTCAAGGACCTTTAAAAAACTTCCACGATACTGGCTTTAGTTTTAGGATTTAATTGGTGAAAAACTGAATCTTGATTTTCTCTTTCCTTTCTGAAAAAAATGGATAAGAATTTCAGTGCCCTTGTCTGCTTGCCATTGGAGTTAGTTTCAACCACATTCTTTTAAGGCAGCTTGTAAAGTTCACACGGGAATTTAAAAGTCAAAGATTTTACTTAAGCCGATTGTGAAAACCAAAGAAAGACGCAAATCATATATACGAAGTTAAACGACAGGTGTCTTCTAGATCGGCTTTGCATTGACGATAGATTTCGGCTACTTTAAGCTTCATTCCTTTGAACGTTATGTCCTGTTGGTTTGTGTGACGTGTACGTTGATTGATATTGTAGCCATTGTCGTATATTTTACATAAGTAGACTTTAAAATTTGCTTCTAGATGCAAGATACAATTTTTTATTCGACCCGTAGCTAACCGTCTGAAATGGATTTTAGTAAATGAAGGATATTTTTTTTATCAATTTTGTTATTGCTCAGTGAGTTAACCAGCTTCCGATGTTATTCTCATCGTGCGTCATTATGTGGACAACGATGCTATTGTGTCCGACGAGCAATTGGGATAATCGATTTTTGTTGGAATATTTCTCCGATTCTTACTTTTCCTCTTCTGCTGCCAAGGTTGTTGACATTAAACTGTTTTGAATCACTGAATTCTTGAAGTACTTATCAGCTCGAGTGTTTTAACCAGTGGGATTCAAAACTCTTCGAAATTTCATTTCTCTTTCTCATCTATCCCCTAGGCGGTGTATGATGTCGCCGCGTTTTGCATTTATGCGTCTTTATTGACATTCATAGAAATCTCCCAGTACAGGTTAACATTCTCTTCAAAAGATTTCAAGTAAAACAGTTTAAGACGTTACGATAATTGGTCGCTATTCAACGAGATCAAAACAACGAGTTTAATAAAGTTTTCCTTTATTGTTGATGAGATAAATGCTTGCCCTGGATCCATCAAGTTATACGGTCGTTTGCAATATCGGACGATTAACTAGGTTTACCCACAAACAGTTCAGTACTAATGTAGCAAACCATGTTCTTTCTTCGTTTTGTTCTACGCGTTCCAGTGTGATGCTTTCAAAGTGATAGGTACCATGGTTTGAATTTATCTTTCTCTTGTGGATTGTAACAGCAGGGAGGATAGCTTCTGATATTTCGGTTCAATTTCAGAACCTCTTTAACGTAGACTAAATAAATCCTGTTCTGGAATGGTTTATTGGTTGGTATTGTTCTTTGCCGAATTTCGTATGCTTTTAACAATCTTGTCCACCGCTGAGAAAATGAAACAATTTGTCTCTATCCGACGTTCTTGTTAGGGTACGTTCTTGATCATTATGGCGACTTGATTGTTGTATATCACACGTTTTAGGGGGAAACATTAGTTTTCTTGGCAATGAATGGCCAAAATGGAGGTACAAGTTTGTCGGGAGAAGAAATGACCATTTGACAAAACCTTAGTTTTGAAGAACATGATCCATGTCTATGTGTGCTATCATAATTTTAGAATGACAGGTATAAAAGTAAATATATTTGTTTACTCAAGAATACCACAAGCATATATTAATATATGTCATTTAGTGTTCAGATTCGTCGACAATGTAGTAACAAGCACGCAGCATAGATTGGTCCTGCAAACGAGTCGCGTAGATTCAAACGTTCACTTTATTTATCCATCGTAGTTTTTTATGATTAACGAGAGGTCGAAATTCAGAATCTATTTTGCAACAGCACTAGTGTTCCCCCATACACTGAAATAAACACCATACAATTCGTAAACTATATGAGGGTTTTCTAAATCCCAACCATCAACGGAATATGATCCATTATTATTGAAATCCAAAGGTTCTGAAGAGAGATATTAGTTACAGGTGTAGAAAGCTGTGTTATTTTGTTCGCATACAGACGTGGTCGTAATAATACGCTTCAGACAAATGCCGAAACATAAAATGTTGTTTGCTTCAGTATTGAAAAGATGTGGAGACTAGCCTTGCTTCGTTTCAGTCAATCCAACGGTTTATGCATTTTACTCTAAGGCATAGTCAAATAACTACTAGAATATTTCCACTGTATCTTTCCCATTTTCATGTAAACGATTTCAGCTCCTTTCATGGTCACTAGCAAAAATTTTGGTTCCTCTTTCTTAACAGTATTTCAAATGAAATTGTAAGACACATCCCAAGAAATTATAAGTAAGGACTGTAAAATATTGATGAAAGTCGACGTGATGATGTACCACCCCTTTGGTATATGAGACATTAGCAAAATCACAAAGAGTATAGGAGTCATGAAACATCCTTTTACATCCAACTGAAATCATTCTACGTTTCTGTCATGATGAAATAAAGATTAGAGAATACAATAGTGACACGAGTCTCACAAGGCTATAATAGAAAATACAGTATCTTGAAAACAATCAAGGTTAAATAGTCAGCGCTATAGTCTCGTTTGATGAAATTAATCTGGTCATCGAACAAATCTTCTGGTTCGTTGGGATTTCTTTGAATATAACACAGATGATCCATCTCAATGACTTAACCAACTTTTAACGAAAGTGTGACTCAAAACAGGAAATCTCCTCAAACGACTTCATGGTACTCTTTCAGTGCTTAACGAGGAGCGAACACGTTATAAAGAGTTTGCATTTCAGGAACTCCGCACTTATTCAATTTACTGTTCGCTTCAGTATGATTGCAGCTTTTATATAATGCTCTGTAAAAATCGTTTCTATTCTGGCCTATCGTTTCACTATGGACATGTTTCAGCTACCACAATTATACTGCTTAAATACAGTCTGATCTTGATCGTTGTTAAGCTGGAAGCTGTTTGCTACTGGTAAGTTGGCCCTCTGATAAAACGTTGCGTCGTCCTCTACTTCTTGGACGCGAAACGTGCATCACATGAATGGTGACATTTCCATCGGTCATATCAAACTCACCATCCATTTGTTAAACGTGCCGAATTTTGTTAAAGAGTTTGGAATATGTTAATTTCATTTATGTACTAACATAAGATTTGAAACTGCCGTGACCGAAGGACAGGCACAGAGTATCACAATCGTTTGCATTATCAGTTTAGTTCCTTTAATATAGAATCCTGTAATCCAGTAATTTTGACAGTTGGCTTCTCTGCCTGGACATGAGACTTGAACTCTTTAAAGTTGACAGTGTAAGTGTAGGATGTTGGTTTTAAGGTTGCCGAAATTCCATTACTGAGTAGCTCGAATGTGAAAATAATCTTTAAAGGATACTGAACGACGTTCTTTCTAGATCTTTGAGGGAAGGCTGAGGATGAAGATGTTTTAGGTTCACTAAGGTCCTCTTCAAATCTTCTAGCGTGAACGTCTGCAAGATTGAATTGGAGAGTGATGGGTGACACAAAAGGTCGTCTTCGCTTGGCTTCTGGTGTCTCCATGGAAATTGTATCTTTTCATAATGGTGGATGACTCAGATCTGATTTTACTACGATTACGTCTCTATCCATTATATTTAGAGCTATAGAATGCAAGTATTCAGTTTCAACCTGTGATGATTGCAAAGTCACATTTAACACTTCTCGTCAGAGATTTACAGACATTCGATAATATACATCCAGCAGGATTTCTGACTACTCATCCGCACTAAATAAAAGTGAAGATATATATTATGTCTATCAGATCCTGGGCTACGTAATAGCCATTATTTTCAGCATGCTCTTCAATCCAAACTACTTTAAGCATGTGAAGTCATCATGAAATATGACTTACATCACAAGCATAGTTATGTGGAAGTGAAGAGTATACATTACAAGACAAAGTTACCTCAAGAGTGTATTGATCTGGGGATCTGTGATGAGGAGAAATATCCGAAGACCATCCAAGCTGTGTTGTATGTTCTCATATACAGATATACTACTCAAATGCTCAATTATGTTCAGTATATTGTGTGTTTTATGCTTGTGTATGTTTGAAAGCATTCCTATATTGTGTGCGTGTGTGTTTGTGTGTGTAAGAAAAAGCAAAACTATAAATGTGTGTGATAGTGTATAATAATGTTTGTGTGCAATTATGTGCGTGTGTGTCAGTGTGTGTGTGTAGCACTACTCTTTTTTCTTATTTAACTACTCTGCTATTCTAATGTGGATGGTAGGGGATTTCGTTTTTATTTATTATGGGATAATGGAAAACTGATAAGAGTAACAGGGGGATTTAGTATTAGTCATAAGTTGTTTATATGATTTTTTGTTTTCTTTTTATAATTACCAAGACCTTGTCTCCGGAGTGCCATATTGGTGCTAAACCGCTAGGCATTTTTAACAGTATTTATTGTTTATATTCTCATTTAATCAGTGTCACAATGATAATTCTTGAAATAATATATTGACCCTAGAGTGTCATTTTATTACAGAGTATTATACGTCCAAGACGGCGGCAATGAAGTCATTAACACTGACATCCAAATCTCATTTCGACCACCCAAGTGCCATGCATTACTTCACCAATGTAAAAACATGTTATAGACAAAAGTGACTGATTTAGGATTGATTGCATATCCTGTAATAATATTGGTTTAGAAATTGGAGATATTCGAAAAATGTATCGATTTTTCAGTCCTGATTTTATATATTGATTACTTTCGAGAAATGCCGTATTAAAAGACGCTCCATAAGAAACCACACCATGATTTGATTATAAAAAAAATGATTATAGATTAACATTTATGCAATATATAGGCTATATAGTCATAATAATGCTAAACATTCGAGTAGTCACAAACGCGGATGTTTGAAAATGTTGCGCCACGTTGATTAAGAACCTACATTAATAGTCAAAGGAGTGGTAGGAAAAGGAGGAGCGACAGTGGAAATAGTTACAGTTGCTCAAGTATAGGGCCTAGCTTACCACAAGACATACTAATTAATTACAGTTAAATGCATTTCAACACTTAATGAAATTAATTAAATTAATGAAAGTTAAATGCATTTCAACAATACAAATAAAAGGTTGCATGTATTTAATGAAAACTAAAAACACGTACAGCATATGCACAGAACTATTTTCATAACTATAAATGAATATATTCCACTATCTAGTAGCAAATCTCTTTTCCAGTCACTATGACAATAAATACAAATTATATATGATCCAAGTAACACTCTTGTCCTCCACCATACGATTATATAAATACTACATAGCCACCATAATCCAGAAAAAGTTGTTGGCTAATTATCAGGAATTTTTTATTGAAGACACCAACCTCTACCAATACCTTTAATCCTTCTGTACGCTTAACGTCATTACCATTATGTGCAATTGTTTTTATTTTTACCAGTAATGAGGTCTTGTATTGATTAGAAATCTCTAAAAAGAGTCTGTGTACCTTGTATTGTGGAATATTGCTGTTCTTCCTCCGAATGGCCCCTTCTTTGGATATCTTCATATGCATTGTCAGCTGCCTTCCTGTAATTATATAATGTATCATGGTGATCCGTTTATACAATGGATCTTGACATATAGTATACGATACCTGATTCGAAATATATTTTTGTTTAACAAATAACACTGCAAGCCAATGCAACAAACGGTAAACCTCTCAAGAGTAGCTAAACACCCATTTCAAAAACAGATGAGCTCAAACGACTAGAACAAAATATATTCAAACAAAGAAGTAAAAAACACAAGAAAATAGAGTAAATATACATTAATTAAATTAATATTCCTGATTTTGCGAGTAAAAGCTGATTTAGAAAAAATTAAATACATAAAATTGAAACTTGTCTGCAATTTAATTGCACTCCAAAATTATCTGCAAATACAGCTATATGTCATGGTGCTCTGAGAGATGGCGTTTAACCCCTAAATAGTAGCATGATGTTAGGTTAAGTGCAACTATAATAAGAAAATTGATTGTTTATTATTTCTAAACCTATTTACATGTAACGTATTTTATGTATAAATAAAACGTAATAAGTTTTGACTTTGTTGAAAAGTGTAGCTAAATCAATGAATGGTTGCTGATGCATCAATACTCCAGTATAAACATTTGTTACTTTATAGACTTAGCAGCACTTTGTTAATTCTTGCTTCCATAATCCTTCTTGCAATTCTTTTTAAACACCGCATTTGTGTCTATAATACGTAAAGAGCTAAAGTGATGCTGATGTTTACAAGATATTGTTTTAGAATTATTATACGACAAATGGCAACATGAACATATGTTGTTTTTTAAAAAAATCTTTGTATCTGCTTTGAATAAAAGTTATTAAAACTGAGGTAAGTTCCTAAACACTGAGTAGTGTATAACCCTTAAGTAAGTTGTTCATGAGATGAAGCAGATAATTTCATACGGCAAAGAAATAACATGAAAACTACATAATCTTTTGCTTATTCTTCTGTCTATTTCAAAAATGTACGTTAAGTTACAGTTTTACTTGTGAAACTTGTCTTATAATTCTACATATTAATTGCTAAATACTATCAAAAATGAATATAAGAAAACTAAAGCGTCTTGAGACCTAGATGATACAATTAATATTAATTGAATTTAGTGCGAGTCCAATGTAACATTCACATGATTATCTTTGCTCTTGATGGAAATGTTTTGGAGCAGGAAATTGACATGTTAAATATCTCCACAAAAATGTATCAAATCCGTTATTATTGCATGTTATTGAAGTCATCGGGAAAATAATTACTCTTATTTCCCTCATTTCACCAGGCGATTAGCTAACCAAACCAATGACAAATATTATTTGCATAAAGTACAAAGTAGTATGAAAGCCCAACAGGAAATGCAATGTTTATTTAGTTCATCATCAAGTCATTTAATGCAAGTGCAAACATATCCAGAAATAACATTTTAACCTTTGCTTTTTGTTTATGCACAAGTTAGTTTCTAATATAAGTAAGATGGTCTTTGTTCATCTGGCCTTATAGCTGAATGAAATAACTGTGTTCCATGAAACTATGGACAAATACAGGAAAATATAAGGACGTTAATTGATATAGTAATAATTTAAAGATCATCAATGGGAAATCCATGGTCTGTACAATTGTTTTGATAGCTAAGCACCATAGATGCATTCATAACTAACTATTTGATGAATGTAAATGAAACTAGACAATATATAAGTCACTGAGGTGCATATTTGAAGAATGCAATGCTGATTATGTGATGTTATAAACGATTGAGTCAAGATTTCTTTCTTACAAATGCACCGACGTTGCAAATTACTGGTTATAAGGTTGCGTTGTTGACAATTTAAACGATACTTTGGATGAATACAAACAAAACTTGATTGAATATTGCTTCACTCAGCTGAGTTCTTCACTCTAGGGTAGGGCTACAGTATAAATAGGAAACATGAAGTTAGTTAGGTCCTTGAATTTGCGATTAGGCCATGATTATTTTCTTTTAGGCACTGCCACTGTAACTGTAGCAACGCTTAGACTGTCATTATAGAACTTATGAACACAAACATTTCTTGACTATTTTATATAGACAATGAGTTTAATTTTCCATTTTAGATAACAGAGAAAAATAATGAAAAGGCGTACACTGGCGATTGACTAATCGTGATGAGGAAGACATCCAATTTTAATCTTCACCTTTTCTACTTAAAAAATATAGTCTAACCTTGGACATTGTCACACAAACGAAATTCACATATTCTTGTTCCAACGTGTGCATGTCAATTATATGTCAGCCCTATTAATGCAATTTTGCATTTTAGGTTGAGCTCAAACCATCCAATATTCATATTCAGAGCATCAATAGTATCGTACTTTTGTAACTCCTTTTTTGAAAGCCTTGACGTACCATTTTAAATCTTACTTACTTCTAAACTACGAGCCTGTGTTGATATATTGGCCGAATAGTTTAATGTCTTTTAAAGATTAAATATGTGGAAATCTTTACAAATGAATCAATAGATTATACGTAGAAATGTAGAAATATATTCTAACGTACTCAAACGTATTAAGGAATTTAGTTATATTATGATTATGGAAAGACAGTTTTTATATTTTGGACCATAGATATATTACACACAAGATCACACCACAGTCTGCTTAGTGTACTTAATCTCATGAGCAAACCATGACTGAAAAAAGCAATCAAACTTTGCAGCTATTTGTGCTACTTCAGATGTAGAAAAATAAATACATTCAATGAGTGCAAAATGTATCACCCATAAATATTCAACGTATTATAATATGTATGTTACTGCTCATAAAATCAGGTATAGTTAAATTATTACTAATATAGCATGTGCATAGAATTGTAATTAGTCATTTTGTAATTAGCTCGTCGCATATTTGCATTTAAAGCAACAACACCAAATTATCGTCATCCTATATCAACCCGTGTGGGCTTATGAAAAGCATATTTCGAACTAAAGTTACAACTTTACATAACCTGCAGTTTTACACACACACACACACACACATATATATATATATATATATATATATATATATATATATATATATATATATATATATATATATATATATATATATATATATATATATATATATATATATATATATATATATATATATTTGAAAGCAACTAAAATTATCTAACTTCAGTCAGAATTTTCCTGACTTCTAGCTGAAACAAATGCCAAATTTCTCTGATTCACTCGAACATTCCCATGCTTTTTAAAAATGTATGCTCTTCCCAATATTGTTATAACACGTTACCAAGTAAAAATGTTATTTATATGGCTAATATCATTTTGTAGTTTGGTCGGTGTCTAACATTTAACCGTTCACAATGAAAGTAAAGTTACTTTCATGAGATTAAATACATTTTAGCACTGTGCTACTTTGAGGACCTTTACGTTTTGCAGGGTGATATATTTTTTTTTACGTTAGAACAAACATTCATGTTTATCACGTCTTGATATTGCAAACGTTATGTTCATATAGCATAGGTTTTATTTTATTATTATAATCGAACACATTCACCTTCTTTTCCGCCATACGATGACAATCACAGTGGTCACGACCAGAAGGAGAGCTGTAACCCCTCCTACAGTCCCTGCGATGATACCAATTTTAGCACTGGTTATCTCGATATCAGCTCCTGTTCTTGATGTATTTCCTAAAAATGCAAATATACCCTTGTGCTAGCCTTGGCTCTACTTTCATAACTGAGATATATTCTAAAAGGAATTAAGGATTGAAACGACCAAAACAAAATATTTAAGTTTTTTACATTGAAAGTAAAGTATCATTGCCATGGCTTGTCTATTGCTATAGTATATGATTTTCGTTTTAGCAATCAAAGTGGGAGCTTCTCTGTACTTTTATTATCAGATACTGTGCTATTTTCTGAGATGTTTCCTTCTAATGAGAGTGTTCTTATTCAGGGAATAGAGTGCGGCTTTGTTAATGTTCCTCTCCATTGTGTAAACTTTTCATCAGACTTAGTTGCAGCACAGTGTATGCTTTTACCCGTTGAGGGCGTTCATTAAATACTAGGCAACGACCTGGCTGGAGATAAGTTGTGGTTAATCTACTTGTAACTGACAAGCCTTGTTTGGATCTATTGCTCTGATTTCGGCTGAAAAAATTGATGTTCCATTTGTTAAGCGAACTTGCGTTGTGTTATTTCCACAAAGGAAGGCTGCAGCAGCCTTTTCCTCGTCCTTTGATCCATCCGTGTAAATTCTTGTGTAGTTTTTAAATTCGGCGAGGAGTTCATGGTAAGAGTTGTGGAAGACAGAAGGACTTGTCTCGGATTTTTTTCCATCGTGTAGCGTAAAAATTACTTTTGGTTGTTTAAGTAGCCAGAGTGGTGTGTTGGAGATGGACATTTTCTGAATTTTAGAAAGATCTATTTTTGTACTGTCAAGGCTGGATGAGATTCTAATGCCAAAGGAAGGTATGGCGTTTGGTTTATTTTCGTATAAGGGTTTGTATTTGGGTTGAAACACAGCCCAAAAAGCAGGATTCAGAGGGTTTGATTTTAATTTGAGAGCATACTGTGCGGAAAGCATTTTGCTATGATGCGATAACGGTGGCTCGTTCGCTTCAGCTAGTAGGCTTTCACACGGGGATGTTTTAAATGCTCCCAGAGCCAGTTTTATTCCCTGATGATGAATTGGATCAAGACAGAAATTCAGTTTTTGCTGGAAAATGATTTCATAGTTTTGTGTAAAAGTGACAGGAGTTCACTATGTATACTTGTTCCGAAACCAAATAATACTTTCCGCATTTGCACTGATTATAGAAAGGTGAACAGTGTGACTAAAACAGATTCATTTCCATTACCAAGAATCTATGACTGCATTGATAAAATTTGAAATGCAAAGTATGTAACCGAATTCGACCTTCTGAAAGGATTTGGCAAATTCCTCTGACGGAAAGGGCAAATGAAATTTCGGTATTCGTAACTCCAGATGGACGTTATCATTATAAAAGTGATGCCGTTTGGGACTAATGGTTCGCCAAGTACTTTTCAAAGTTCAATGAACATGATTACCTCTGGTCTAAATAGTTGTGATCAATAATGGCATCATCTACAACGAAATCTGGAAAGAACATTTCGTGACAATTCGGAAATTCTTTGGCAGACTCACTGATGCGAGTTTGACAATTAATTTATGCAAAAGTGAGTATTGTCGCGCTTGTGTAACATTTCTAGGACATATCATGGGACTTGGACAAGTTAAACCTATATATGCGAAGGTCAAGACTATCTCTCAATTCTCTGTGTCAATCAGTAAAAAGCAACTGATGCGATATTTTTGTATGGCTGGATACTATCGGACAAGTTTGTTCCAATTTTTCCATAATTGCTGAACCCCTGACAAATTTATTGAGCAAGAAAACCACGTTTCATTGGTCTGAAAAATGTCAGAAGACTTTTGAATAGTTAAAAGCAATATGTCAGAGTGTACCAGGTCGTACAGCTACAAATTTCAGCCAATCATTTAAACTGTCTGTTGATGCAAGTTATGTTGGGGTTGAAGCCTTAATGATTCAGAAAGATAAAGATAGTGTTGATTATCCAGTGTGCTATTATTCTAAGAAATAAAATAAGCACCAGAGAAATAATTCTAGAATCGAGAAGGAATGTTTGTCTTTGATATTGATATTACAACACTTTGAAATTTACATTATTTCAGCTCCTTCATCGATTAGTGTGTTTAGTGATCACAACCCCCCTCACTTTCATCGGCAAGATGAAAAGCAAAACTCAGATTTTACTAAGGTCGGGTTTGTCATTGCACGAATATAATATTGACATCAGTCACATCAAGGGAAAGTATAATTTAATAGCAGATGCACTTTACTGTATATATAAATGTATTATTTCATATTTACTTTGTATCATTCATTAGATTTTTTCTTATGTCACTTTTATATATATATATATATATATATATATATATATATATATATATATATATATATATATATATATATATATATATATATATATATATATATATATATATATAAACCACACGTATAATTGACCAATGGTAAAAAATAAAGCTATTTTGATATAAATCTTTCTTTTTCTTTTATGGGGAAGTGTTATATATATATATTAAACTATTTATCTGTTAGATTTAAAACTTTTTGTATTCTATTACATTGCTATTGTTATGTAATATTGGTTACTGTATTTGATATTGTCTAGAATAGAGTTCAGTTATGTTTGTCATGACTGATCTGTTTGACAGAAACATTGTATATAGTTACTGACCTTGTTTCAAAATCAGTGACAGTTTAAGTAAACAAATTTAAAATTTTTTAATTATCCTTCTCAGAGTAAGAACCAATAAATTGAATCAAGGTCATACCTGCTCGACGTGATATTTATCATGTAACAAACTTCTATATTTTCCAGAAGGATGAACTCTTGACCCCCATTCGGCAATCTTTTTGCGTTTTAGTTAGTCTTATAACTGAAGAATTCTATTAGTGTGCCTTAACACTTGAGACATCAAGTTGTTTTATGTTGTGTCCAGTTTGGGCTGAGTTTTTGTTTCTTTCAAGTTATTGAAATTCAGGTGATTATTTTCCCTGGAAATACAAAAGTGCTCTGATAATTCTTGGACAAAGACATTTACTGAAATTTGTACGGAATTTACAAACTGGAATACTATTTGAATCAAAAAGAAACTGTTGACATATCTATACAACGCTGACTATTACAGACGCCATCGCCTTCCATCTTTAATTTTCATCGGGTTTTGAACTGTGATTCACTTAGAACTTTTCATTGTTAGGACCTGTATTTTAATTTTTGGATTACTTTTGGATTTAATTCGCAAACCGTAAGTTCTATTTTCTCATTTTGTTTCACTTATTATTGTAGGAAAATAAAGTGTTTGTTACATTTTATAAAGCTTATTGTCTTCACTCTTTTGTTACTTTTTTTAAGAGCATAGACTCGAAACACACCACTAGGCAACATTTTGCAGTACAATCTAATTGGACTGGTTCTATGCATGTTGCAACAAGTTTCATATTTTAACTGTCTGAAAAGAATGATATAACACACTGCCGGCCAATTGACATTGTAGAATTTCATCAAGCCATCGACTGTCTAATCCTTTTGGGTAGTATCTAACCAATTAATCCCAAATTATTACGTTGCGAATAGATTAAGTAGCCTATTCAAAAAATATTTTGTCTACTTCGCACAAATGAGGTATAAATAATGAAGTATATATGAACCGTTTAAATCAACTGAAAATGTTATGGACAAATCACAGATGGAACATTATACTTGTCTTCGTACCTGGTATACAATCTTTTGCGGTTTTGGATCCTAGTCCTACTGTAGTATTGCCAATGTCACAAGGAAGACAAGATGAATGCCCCCAAGACGGCTGATATGTCCCATATTCACAGGGCGTGCAGGATGTGGCTCCTGATAGGCTGTATGTTCCATCTGAACATTTATCGCAATATGATCGCCCAGTGGATTGTTGATATTTTCCAGGTTCGCACTGAATACACTGGTATTCCTGGCTTTGAGTGTTCCTTTCGTAGTGCGATCCAGGAGAACAAGCTGAATACATGAAAATCAATAGTATAGTATATATATGTTTGAAAAAAATTGAACAAAGTTGAGCAAGCCGACATATAGAGCACCAATGAATCCTGTTTTTTTTACCAAAGTTACCTTTACCACTGATTTTGACCTAAAAAGGTAACCCACATAACGAGAGAATCCATATATCGGTGATTGATGATATAACATATATTAGTCAAATTTCGATGTCATAGGAAGCGGCTACTCCTAATAGGAAACTAGGTTACATTTAGAAAATATATTTAGAAAAAGAATATATATATATATATATATATATATATATATATATATATATATATATATATATATATATATATATATATATATATATATATATATATATATATATATATATATATATATATAATAAACTGACTACGAGCAGTGCAAAACTAGTATCGAGCTAGCCTATGCGCTTTCGATTCTTAATGAGTATTTTTCAAAGGCAAATACAAAACATAGACAAGACAAACAAATAAAACAGACAAACTGTTGTTTTTGTAAAACTTTACATGACTATGAGTTGTTGCGGATGCTGATATATATTGTATATTGAGCTAGACATCGATGAGCCATAGCGTCATCAGTTATTTTATGTAAATTTATGTACGGGCAAATTTAACCCGGATATTTCATTGTTATAGTTGTAATTATAGGTTATTGGGTGACTAATAAGCAAATTTAGAGAATTATTGAAAAGATAATATACCGGCTGCACAAAGGTAATTTTGTTTGTAAATAGCCGTCTTTTTCTAGTCTTCTTGGTTTAAACGCTTGGTTTCAATGTTCTAAGGCGGCGTATCCAGTAAGATTCCTTTTCTTTCCTGGTTTCGGAACTCCATTTGAGGTTGTGAGCATATGCTATAAGTGTTATATCACTGAAAGTGTGGCCATAGGAGGACAAGTGTTCTGCTACTGGGCTTCTGTACATCTTCTTTGTCATCCAGTCAGATCTATGAAGGTTTATCTTTTTGTGTAGCTTTTCAGTTTCCCCGAGATATTGGATGCTGCAGATCTTACATGTGATGAGATAAATTACATTCTCTGTTTTGCACGTTTTGTTTGATCGATGTATGTTCATATGTTTGCTATTCACTGTGCTAAAATGTTCTGGTTTCTTTCATATGTTGGCAGGTTTTGCACCTTTTATCGCTACAGGAGCCATATTGACTAGTGAGGTCTTGGTTATTGATTGGCGATAGCTTCGCCCTGACCAGGATGTCCTTGAGGTTGTTTGGTCTCCGGAAGGCTACTACAGGTTTGTTCGGGTGTATTAACTTTAGTGCGTCTCTCGATTCCACGATGGGCCAGTGTTTCCTGATGATTTTACCTACTTTGAGGTTGTCGGGATGGTAGGTCAGGATACATGGTATCCTATCAGCCTTTTCCTTCTCTCTATATTGCAGTAGGTCATTGCGGTTTGTTTGTTTCGCCCTTTGGGTTGCCTCCGCAATCAGGTCTTTGTCAAAGCCTCGGTATACAAATGTTTAGCTAACTCATCGGACCTTTGTTGAAATGTTTCATCGTCGGAGCAAATTCTGCTTATCCTCAGTGCCTAGCTATATGGTATGTTTCTAATGCAGTGTTTTGGATGGCAACTGGTTAGGAGATACTGGTGTTTCTCGGTTGGTTTACAGTATATGTCTATATGGAATTTCTTTTCTACCAGTCTGGTTGTGGTGTCCAGGAAAACGTGGTTTGAGTTGGAGACTTCTGCCGTGAATTTTATTGAAGGATGGAAGCTGTTTGCCTTTGATATGAAATCATCCAGATTTTCTCTTCTATTTTGCCACTTCATTTCTATATCATCGATGATAAGAGTTGATCCTCCAGTTTTCCCATACAAATATATGCATACGAAGGGGCCATTTTTCTATACATTGGGGTTACATTGATTTGCAGGTAGTTTTCGTCATTAAATTCAAAGTTATTGAGTTTTAGGACAAGCTCCAGGAGTTTGACTAGGAAGTGAGTGGGTGGACCGTCTATTGTTCTTGTTTCCCATGCTTCTCTACACGCCTGTATCCCTTCGTTGTACATTATGTTAGTATATAAAGATGTGACGTCTAAGGAAACAGGTAATGTATATGACAGTATTAGTTTTGCTTTTTATGAGGTAATCTGTTGTGTCCCGAAGATATGACGGTAATTTGTGGACATATGGTTTCATGAAATGTTCGAAATATGTTGATATCCTTTCTGTGGGATGCCCGTTACAGAAGATTATAGGTCTGCCCTGGTTTCCTTGTTTGTGGATTTTAGGTAGAAGATAAAATCTAAATGCCTTTGGGTTTTCTGGGCTTAAGTAGTTTTTCGTTTACTGGTCTATATGCCCAATTTGGTACGCCTCGACAATTATATTTGTGATGGTTTTTACATATTCCAATGTTGGATCATGGTCTAGTTTATGATAGAACCTAGCATCACTTAGTTGATTATTTGCTTGAAGAATGTAGTCTTCCCTATTCATAACGACCACAACGGAACCCTTATCTGCAGGCTTAATTATGATGTCTGTTCTTTTCAGTGATTGAAGCACATATTTTTCTCCTTTTGTCAAGTTAGATATATGTTAGTATGGTTGAAGTGTTGGGAAATGTCGTTCTCAACTGAGTTGATAAAGGCTTCTAGATTCATGACTAATATAATATATCGATCTGGGTGTATATTATTATAAAGCATACGTAAAATCTAAGCAAATACCAGTACATTGATTTATGGTTGCATATGAATATTTTCTTATACAAAATATACCAGACTAAACAAATTGAAACTAACCAGAACAGCATGTCTCCTTTATATTTAAAAAATATTAAATTTACTAGACCACACCAAAACTTCTAGATCACAATAAAAATTTGAAATTACTAGACGAATCTGATTATCAAGACAATTAACAGTAATGAACAGATAAAATAAAAAGCAGTAAGGAATCTTTTACCGATATCACAAAATTTCCGAAAATTACAATGTAATGACCTTGAAAGTTTCCAGTGAAGTTTAAATATCCCTGAGCAGTGTTGTTCAAGTGATTTTCAACATTTTAGACTGAATGAAGGATATTTTTTCTTGTGCTCTTAAATTGTTTTCCTCTAAGGCATTTCACATATTTTAATGTTTACGTGTTGTACCATATATCTACTGTTATATTAGTGAAACCATGTATCTAAGATACAGAATCAGCGAAAACAAACAATCAACATTAAATAACATGGTCAAAATTAATGCTATCTTCACTGCCATTTTCAGCTTAGCCACAACAGGTACGCAACAATATATGTAAGACCCAATATTACCATGTCGCATCTGATTTAAGACTTTAATTTTAGTGCTTAAACATTATATGCACTATCATTTTAATTAATCTGAAATTTTCAAAGTTTCTACAGTAGATATACTTCTACTCTGCACTGTTCCAGGGTTTGCTTGATAGATACGAGCTTTCAAGAATTCTTGCAGCAGAGATTCAGAATATTGTTTAGCGTCGTAAAAACGCTGCGAAGAAATTAAGGAAAGAACAGACGGGAAACCTAACTTTTTACACTGTTTACAACATAAGGTGTCTATTGAAATAGATAATTTGGCAAGATGATAGCACTAATTAAATGTCATTTCAAGTGTGTTAGCATCAACTGTTATGCAGACAATATCGTCTTCTACAATCAGATCTTTAGCACGGGTGATAAATATTGATCTCAGTAAATTAGCTTTTGAATAAATATCAGTGAAATAAAACAAATTAGGGTGATACACACTTGTTGTCAACTTGAATGTCGAACTTTGAATAATTTGGGGTCTAGTATGGATTACTTTACTGGATTACAGGAATACAGTCAGTGATCTTCATTTGACATTTAAAAAGAATTGCTCTGAATTGAATTATTGTGACAGGATATAAAATAATAGGTAGCATTGGAACACAATATTGTTACCGTTAATATTGACGTATTTACTTACGGTTAAATGAAGTGCACCAAAAGGTGCAGCTTTTCCTGTTCTGCGCAATATTTTTCAGCAAACTAAATGACACAGCTAAATTAGTTTGAATTAGGTAGTTTTATCTTTATCTATGACCCCCTGCGGGTCCGGGTTTGTGTCTTCACTACGTGTCGTAAGAGGCGACTAAATACAGGCAGCCTGTTTGCCGTGGGTTGCGTCCCATGTCGGGGGAGGAAAGGATCCTAGTAGTAGAGCAGAGGCTTTCCGATGCAATGCACTACCTTGGCCTCTACTTATTCTAGATGGGTGGTCTGGATTGGCCTAGTCTCGATTAATCGGCTTGTAACGCTAAGCCCTAGGAGGACTTAATTTACTTGCTCACTTTCTATATTTGTCTCCATGTATCTCTCTTGCTACCACCGTTGCCCCTACTTTCAACCCCAAACGTGTTTACAAAAATGAAATTAGGTAGTCTGCTTGTATAGTGCGAATGTAAAGCACATACTGAGAACATCCGACAAATTAAGACCTTTCATGACATACCAGTAATTTCTTTCGCACACACATCACTTAACACATTGAAAGGCGTCATTCATTGCCCTGACTTGGCTGGAGCCAGCGACAATGAAATTTGCGAAGGGATGAAGAATGAAGGTGTCACTGCAGCCCGTATACTTCGCATCAAACGAAACAACATTCTACAGGACACCAATAGCATTATACTCACCTTCAACAAACCAACAGTACCTAAAATGGTCAAGGTTGGATTCTTACAAGTCAAGGTTGAGGTTTATATACAAAATTTCCTTCGATGCTTCAAATGTCAAAAATGCGGCCACCATGAAGACCGATGCCCGGGAACCCAAGTATGTAGCCGATGCAGAGACCCTTCTCATCACGAATCCGAGTGCAGAGCCACTCCGCAGTGCGTCAACTGTGGAAAGAAGCACCATGCTAATTCAAAGGATTGTGACACCTGGAAACATGAGAAGGAAATACATAGGGTTAAATGCACCTCCAGCAGCCCCTATCCAGAGACCAGAAAGCTTGTACAAGCTAGAATTTACCTCCTCGGCCCGGCCTTCTCAACTGTAGTGAAAATCAATCCCAAAACAACGAAGGACGCTCAGACACAGACAGATCCACCCGATTCAACGTCAAGTTCTAACACCCCCATTACCAAGCACAGAAAAACACGGCATCTTCTCAAACATCTTTTAATAATATCCCACCACAGAAATCACCAAGGAATAAAACCAAGTCTCTAGCAAACAGACAGCAAAAGTGGTCCGATGACTCCATCAAACTTTATAACAGGTTTGGAGACATTGAGAGTGTCACGTTTACCCCGACAAAGAGTAGCCCCAGTTTGAAACATCTATAATCAAGGTAATTCTGACAAGCCATTGTTTGATGTTAAACATTGCCGCAGGGTAGCACTAATCCCTTGCGTAAGATTACCGTGGCTAGAAGTGGAGAGCCAGACCTAGGAGCTGCGAGGCCGCCAGATAGTCAATTATCACCTAGATGTGGAAACGTTTGTCCAGATCAAAAGAAGTTGCCCGAAGAAGTGGGAGTGTCTTAACTTCTTTTCCCTGCAGACAGACAGCCAGGTTGAACTGGCCGCTAAGACGATTGGACAGGGTCACAGCGTCACCCAATCAGAATCGAGATAGGGGACAGACCCTGATTTGGCTAGAATGAGATCTCCGCGTCTTCCGGCAAGAATTAGTTCGCTAGAGAGATTGCCCAGAGTAGGATAGCGTAACTCCGAACAGCCATTCGTTATTGGCGGGAATATCTTAGAACAGGAAATTCTAAGTACAGACAGCTTCAAATAAGGTTAGTGAGCTAGTTGTTCGTTCTTTGCGGAATGCGACTGCATTTTTAATTGCAGGTCGTATGTATACTTTATTATTACTAGAATTTTAGTACGAAGAATTACTTTGTGGTGTTAATATGTTTGCATATTTTGAAGAAATGAGTTGATATTTGCTAAGAATTATATAGCTTGCTAGCCGTCGTAAGAGTTAATATTGTAATTCGCTATGTGGGTATTTTATAGTAGACTAGCACATGTGTTCATGTGATTATAGATTTTGCCATTGTTGAATATTTGTGTAGCTTGTGGGAGTGTAATGTACAGACATGCGTCTGATTGTTATCAGATTGTAGTACAATGAGATTAAATATATATGTGTATATACTGATGTGACGCAATGTATTGATGTCTGTATGACAATTCGCTGATACCGTGTTGTTACGCCATTATTTACCCTGCAAGAAGTGTGTGGGAAATTTTGATGTATACGCATGCGTGACAGAAACCGTAATAGCCTTATCTGATGACTAATTGTTGATCTAGTGTGAGGTGAGATTCGATAAAACATATGTTAACGCCTTGTGGGTTTTCACAGGAAGCTTTTAGGGACAGACCAGTTACAGTTTGGTCCCGTAGTCTCAGATAGAGAGACGGAGGAAAGGAGAAGAAAGGAGAGAAGTCAGGAGAAGTTGAAGTCTAGGAGGAAAAGGGGAGAGAAAGGAGGAAGAGGAAATAGGGAGCGAAATTGGAGGAGAAGATAGTCGAGAGGGAAACGGAGTCGAAGGCGGTGTTGGAGGAACGGAAGGAATGAAGGAATTAGCGGGAAAGAAAGAGATGAGTAGACGCAAGAACAGGGGAAAATCGAACTAACACTGTAGATCACGGGATGAATTAGGCTGTCACTTGGTCGAGGGAAAGACGGGTGATTGAGAGTTTATCGTTTTAAATTATCGAATTTATTAAATTGTTATTAATTGAATTTCATCTTCGTGTTCTCTATAATTTAGCCGTCGGCATTGCTGACTGGGGGCTCAGAGCTGTAAATCTACCTCGTCACTAATTTAACTTTCTAACCCCACGAGCCCGGGTGGAACTGTCATCATAATTTAATTAATATATATTGGAAGAACCCCACCCCAATGCGTGCAACCGTCACAGAGAGCATGGATGCAGAAGAAACTGCTTCATGTGCTTTAAGGTGGCTCCAAACCTACCAACACAAAATTCTTCCCCGTACTTCTGGGACATGTGCAACATAGATTGCCTCCCCACAATCTTCGAAAATTTGAAAATATAACGAAGAACGCCATCGTACAATGGAACTGTCGAGGACTTAAAGCCAACTACAATGATATTCTTCTGGTTTTGAATTAACATGACCCTGCAGTACTATGCCTTCATGAAACATTCTTGAAAGATACGGATAATATCACACTTAAAAACTACTTCCTGTTGACAGGGCCTCAGAAGAAATGTCTGCTGTTGTGAACAATAGAGCCCCTCATAGCGTCATCCCTTTAAACACAAACTTGCAAGTCATTGCTGTAAGCGTCACTCTACATCGAGTGATTACCTTTTGTTCTATTTACATACCACCAAACACCAACCTAGTACCAAACAAAGTAGACAGTCTTGTTCAACAACTTCCCGCACCTTTTTATACTCGGGGTTTGTTTTAATGCCCATAACATTTTATTGGGATCAAATCACAAAAGTGACAGAGTCGACAAAGTAACACGATTTGTGTCTATATAACACCAAATCACCGACATATTTACACCCAGGAACGGGTACATACACGTATTTCGGTTTGACAATTTGTTCTTCTTTTTGCTTTTGGGATATAAATGAAATGTTGCTGATGACCTTCACGGCAGTGATCACTTTTCAATCTTCTTTGAAAATATTAACTCTACAATTAACGACGCAGTTCCACAATTAAATATAAAGAAAACCGACTGGGCTAAGTTTGGAACACTCTGTATAACTCGGCTGAACGAGGTTACAGTTTGCAACGTGAATGACCTTACTCACCATTTTACTTCTATTTTAACCGAGATTGCAGAAGAGTCCATTACCAATTCCTCACCGAACTGTAAAATAACCAAAACATTTGGTCACTAAGGAATTTAAGGAATCCATTAGACAACGCCGATAAGTATTGAAGAAAAAAATTATAATAGTCCCACGCCCGAAAATTTAAGTAACTACCGTATTCTCTGAGCCAAAGCTTGCCGCACAATCAATGGAAAGTAAACGAGCATCATGGAAGAAATATGTTTATTCTTTAAACTCTCGTTCCTCTATTACGAAAGTTTGGTAAACTATCCGCAAAGAAAACGGAAAGAGAAAACACAATTCTCTCCGACATCTGAAACTGAACAAAAACAATTTTAGTTCAAAATGTGACATAGCAAAGATTCCTGCTGACAGTTTCTCGAAAAAATCCTCATCATTTAATTACTCATAAGCCTTCCGAAGATTAAAAACTCATAAAGAAAAGTCACGTTTAAAATTCACATCTAACAACTCGGAAAGTTATAACCAACTGTTGTCGCTATTGGAGCTTGTGGAGGCTTTAGACGAAGCCCATGATACATCCACTGGGCCTGACGAAATTCATTACCAGGTTTTGAAACACCTTCCAAAATCATCATTAATAACTCTCTTGAAAATCTTCAGTGATTTATAGATTAATGGTAATGTACTTAAGATTTGGAAAGAAGCAACAGTAATACCCAAACTAGGTAAAGATAGCACAGATCCTACTAGCTATTGACCCATTGCACTGACAAACTGTGTGTGCAAAACAATGGAACGAATGATCAATTTTCGGATTGTATGTTACTTCGAACTAACAATTTAATATCACCTTTCCAAAGTGGCTTTCGATATGGCCGTAACACCAATGATCATCTGGTTAGACTGGAAACATTTATTCGCGACGCATTTATCAAGAAGGAACATTTAGTAGCGGTTTTCTTTGATTTAGTAAAGGCCCATGACACAACATTGAAGTACTGTTTACTAAATGACCTGAAAGATCTGGGTCTGAAAGGCCGTCTGTCCTCTTTTATATCAAACTTTCCCCCAGACAGAGAATTCAAGGTACGAGTGGGCTACACCCTCTCAGATCTGCACAAGCAAGAGATGGGTGTGTCCCAGGACAGTATTTTGTCTGTTACGCTTTTCAACATGAATAGCATCACCAAATGTTTGGCTCCTGGCGTTATACGTTGATGACTTTCTAATTAGTTATCGATTAAAGTACATGCATACAATTGAAAGACAACTACAACAAAATATCAACGAGATTCAAAATTGGGCCAGTGTTAACAACTTCAAGTTCTCGAAAGCAAAACCGGTATGTATGCATTTCTGTCTGTTAGGAAGGCATCATCAGTAACCGAAATTCACGCTGGGTGGAACACCAATTTCAGTTGTTGAGGAAACAAAGTGTTCAGGTATTATTTTCGAAAGAAAACTGACTTTTATTTCACCCCTAAAGAACTTGAAATCTTAATGTTTGAAATATCTACTTAAAGTAGTAGCGCACACTGACTGGGTAACTGATAGAAAAGTCATCCTCAAATTATATAGAACGTTTATTCGCTCCAGACTGAACTATGGTTGCGTTGTTTATGGTTCAGCCAGAAAGTCTTATTTGAAAATGCGTGATCCAAATCATCAAGGAATAAGACTTGCTCTGGGAGCATTTAAAACATCCCCCTGTGAAAGCATTCTCGCTGAAGCAAAGAACCACCTTTATTACATCGTAGAGAAATGCTTTCAGCACAGTATGCTGTCAAATTAAGATCTAGCCCTCTGAATCTTGCTATTTCCGCTGTTTTTCAACCGAAATACAAAACCTTATACGAAAATAAACCAAACGCCGTATCTTCCTTTGGCATTGGAATATCATTCAGCCTTGACGGTACCAAAATTGATCTTTCTAACATTCAGTAAACGTCCATCTCCGAAACACCTGACTGGCAACTTATACAATCAAAAGTACTTTTTACGCTACACGATCGAAAAAAATCCGAGACAAACCATCCCATCTTCCACAACTCTTATCATGAACTCCTCACCGAATAAAAAAATACACAAGAATTCATACTACTGACGGATCAAAGGATGATGAAAAGGTGGCTGCAGCATTCGTTAGTAGTAAACACAATAAACGTTCGTTTACCAAATGGTACATCAATTTTTCAGCCGAAATCAGAGGAATAGACCTTGCTCTGCAGTATATCGAAAACAAACGTACTATAAATAGCATCATCTTCAGTCGCTACGCTATAGAAAACTGAAGAACCCATCATTGACCAATATTCTCATCAACAACACTGACCTGAGTACCTCACACAATATAGTATACTGTTGGTTACCTAGCCATATTGGTATTAAAGATAATGATAAAGCAGATCGCGCTGCTATGATGGCCCTATCCATCGACTGATTTTAAAGTACTGTATACTGATTTTAAACCTAGTATCAAAGAGTCTTTACGCCAGAAGTGGCACGCATCGTGAAATGATGCAGCGAATAACAAAATTCATGCCATCAAGCCAACCCTAGGAGAATTGACTCCTTCCTACAGAACCATCCGTAGGGAGGAGGTAGTCATTGCAATAATTCGAATTGGTCATACGCATGTAACCCACTCCCACATACTAAAAGGCGAAGACCCGCCAGAGTGTGTTTCATGCCATGAACCATTCACTATTAAGCACTTTATGATAGAGTGTTTCGACATGCAACCTACGCGCGATCAGTATTACAATGTGCGTAAATGAAGGAACATTTTGATACAATAAACATCACTTGTATTATGGAATTCCTGAAAGAAGTAAACATTTACTCTAGTCTATAACTTGTATGCCATCACCATGATCATTTTTATATAATGTATTATACCGTCCCCTATTTTCAGTAAATTTTCATCTGTCTTTATTAACATATACCATTTACATCCCCCGTTGATCTGGACACTTTATATATTACCCTTACCATCTTCTCGTTTTACTTTCAGCTATTTGGTTTTGTTATCGCTGGTCGATATGAAACCTGTATCATTCTTAAATGCTCAGACATATAACATTTTGTATGGCGCTAATTATCCTAACAGTGATGGTGCGCAGTGAAAATACAGTCAATCAATCAATCAATCAACATTTATCTTTGGACATCATACTACCAAGTCTGACTTACGCTCTATTTTTTTATTTAGCATTAATTTATTTTTCTAAAAGTTTAGTTTTGTCTATGCATTTGATTTCCAGAAAATAACTTCGTTCTATTAGCAGATTTCAAGACATGCTGTTGCATGCATTTCCTTTAGCCTTAAAATGAATCGCTCTACGTTTCTTTTGTTAGTTGCAGAATTAAAACAAATAACGAAAGTCTTTGATAATAAATTTGTATTGCCAACCTATTTATTGCTATGCAAATGTGGTACATTTTGAGTATTTTGTTTAGAAATTACCAAATCTATTTTAAATTTATTATTATTATTATTATTATTATTATTATTATTATTATCATTATTATTGTTATTATTATTATTATTATTATTTGTTAGAGAATCACTATGAAAGGGTAGGTAACGTATGTGTATGTGTATGTCTGGTTGGGTGGCGAAGAGTGGAGGTGGAACAACTATATAAAAGATTTTAACTATTGGAGCTGTGACAGCTGTATTGGATATCCGACAAGCACAATTTGCACACAGGACCAACTGGAATGGGTTAAATATGTGTGTAAAGTTTCAAGACAATCTTACAAGTAGTTTAGGAGGAGTACCGATAACAACCTTGAGCTTAGGGACAGAAGGACGAACCATGGACAGTCCCATAAGCTCTTGTGGTATATGATTAAAACCGCTAAAATGTAGATACTATTGAAAGTATCGACTAAAAGGAATATAGAAAAAGAAAAAGAAAGATATTAAAAAGAAAAGAAAAAGAAATAGAGCGAAATATTGTATATTTCATCAAGACTCACAAATCTTTGGGTGAACATTATTTGTGATACTACATGTTTGCTCATTAATATGCATCGCGAAACACTAAGTATAATTATGAAAATGTTTGATCTCTCGACTGGTACTGTGTATAAGGTTTCCAGCAAGCAAGTTCGTTTCCAGTTAGTACAAGATCGACTTGTCAGATTTACCTTCATCTATGTAAATGGGAGGGAAGAAACGGTTAACATTATTAATGACTTGATGAATGTGTAAGGAATGTGTCGTTATGCTCTTTCTCAATAATAATGATGATGATAGTAATGATTATGCTGATGATGATGGTGATAATGTTGATGATAACGGTAGTAGTAGTAGTGTTAGTAAACCAAATGGGGACATATATTTAAACTGCATACCAAATTACCCAAGCACCTTTTGTTACAAGCTTATAACGAAAATAAATTTGTTTAATTTGAATGATTTTTAATTTATATTACAGTGTATTTCCTTATTTACCTTCGCAAATTTGTATTTTAAAGCATTTGTGCACATCCAAAAAATGAGTAGTGAAAGATGCACTGACAATGGCAATTTTAATAAAGTTTGTCTTTTTTATTATCGAATAAAAGAATGATGATATCTATATTAGAAAGACTGAAATTAAAATAAACTAATGTTGAAAACTGCACTACTTGATATCGCGATTCCCAAAACACCAAGACAAGAGTACAGTCTGCATTTAGACGTCTTCTAACATATAAAGGGCCCAGTCGTATAAAATATGTCAAATTTTACGAGAATTATTATTGAAAGGAAAACATAAATTAGAATAGATTTGGGGGCGGTAAAAATCAAGAATGTATACATTTTCAGTGACATTGAATCATTCTGAAACCGATCATCATTCAAATAATTAGCAGATTTGGTTCTGTAAAAGCTCAGCTAGACTTAATGACCAAACTTATGAATAAACCCACATGATAGGAAAAATGAGTTGTGCATACGGAATTAAAAATAAAACCGAGAAAAATACAATTTAGCATAACGATCAGACGTGAAATGGATAATGCCATAGGATCTTTATCTGACACATTATCAAGAAACAAGCACAAAATACGACGTGTATGATTAAAACAACTGAATATTTAACACTGTACATAAATAGTTATCAACCACTCAGTTGAAACTAGTTTGTGGATGTGTGAAATAACATCAAGGACGCTTTTTACGAGTTAAAACAAAACTCAAAGACATGGCAGTTTGGATCGCTTCAAAGATTAGGCAGACCATGTCTTATTAAAATAGAATATATCTAAAACAATTGAGCTGCAAGTGAAGGGCATAACAGCACACTTAACAGCAAATTAGTACCTCCGTAAGCAATAAAAGATTATCTAATTTGGCAATTTCACCACCTGTAATATTCGAGAGTATGATACATAATTTAAACTGTTATTTTGTGTTCCCACATTATCGTCATATCCTGACTTGTCTATTAACCTATAATTTGTGAAATGCTACCAGCGAGTAGTGACTTGCAGAAGAGAAAATATATCTTATTTTTTATACTTCACTATCGTTTAATAGATGGCCAGGTGCTAGCTCCCAAAAATGGTTCCATGCATAAGACTGATTGGCCACAGGTGGAGTTGTTGCTTTTATTGGCATAAGAATATACGTTGACAGACGAGCAAACAGGCCGTTGAGAGTAAAATGTTTTCTCTTTAAAAATACTAGCTAACTATTTTATGTTAAATTTAGAGCTCCTTAGAAATACTGCAAGTGGTGGGTAAAATGTTTACTTTCACCCTTTCTTCGATTTTCATTTCTACAACGTTTATCTTAGACATAATTATAACCTTCAGAGAATAGGTGTGAGTTGCAAATTGACATATATTTATATCATCATCAGCCCTTGTTTTCGTCTACTTTACAAAATTTATGATATTCAACAAGGAATACGTCATTATGGGAAATACAATAGTAAACCATTCTTTATAATAGTTTCAAGAAAAACGCCTTCAATATGGTTATAGGAAGTTACGCTTGCGGATGTAACCGGTGAAGAAAACAAGTCGTCAGACAGTGTTAGGGGTGGAAGGGATAAAAAAGAAATCAACTATTCCAAGGCTACTTTGATAGTATTTTTAAATTAGAGACAATCTTTAGAAGAATGTTTTCCACTTGTTCTAAAACAAACTGTCTAAAAGGGTGTATTCGTTTATCAAAATTAGCCTAGTAATCATAGTTATGATATGATGACGTTAACATAGACAACGATGACGTTCGCCTTATTGATGTCTATGTTGTTATAATAATGCAAATTATGATGGTTATTATGGTGGTGGTGGTGTTTAAGCTCAAGTTATGGTAATATATGGACATCTATATCAAGTGTATTAAAGACACCTTAAATGATATTGACAAGGCAAAAATTATCTAGCCAATATATTCAATAATATGAATATATAACAATGTACTTATGATGATATATTTAATGCCATCTGTAATAGATAATTGGTACCGTATGTCTATATTAATTGCTTATGGTTTGGCACGTTTGAACAATTAATTAATTTTATTATATATAGGACACATAATATATAATTAGTTGGGTACGAACCAAACAATCCACGAAGTTGCTGCAATAATTACTGGTTCCAACCTATAGATGGGTTTTGTTGATGAACTTATTGAAAAGTCAAAAAGAATGTGAATATTAAAATCAAAATGTCTAGGGACGGTTAAATAGAAATGCTCTCAACAAACACATTTGACAATGATTAAGATATGTACTATACATCTTTGGCAGGAAAAGATAATTAGCTAAGGATTATTAAATACCCAATGTTTTGACATATTCACGCTGTTCGTTTGTTTTCATTTCAAAATGCCAGAGTACATATTGTAAACAGTTGTCAGAAGGTCAGTTTATTATATTTGCGTGACAAATATGAAATGTTTCAATTTAGGACTGTTCTTGTTCGAGCCGTCTCTCACGGATAATCCAAATTACCATGGCAATAATTTTTGCAAATAAATGGGTTTTAAATTGTTTACCTAGATTATGTCTGCCTAGTAGTCACATAAAATAGCATATGGCCAAAAAAAGTGTGCCAGTGAGCTGGATTTTGTGGAGATTTCTTCCAGTGTCGACGTCATGTTATGAAAACAGTTCTTTAAAAGTTACTCTGTATTTGTAATTCATTTATATTTGTTGACAAACCAAAATCATTTATTAAAACTTGAAAGTCATTTACACCATGATATTGTTTAATCCCATTTAGTTCTGATCAGCTTTTTTGTAAATATAATTATTGAAATCTTTCTCCTACTAACAACACCAGCCCACATTTGAGAGCAAATCGACATACTTCTTACATAGCTAAAATCACATGTCAAAATGATTTGTCAAATTTAGTTAATTTATGTTGCGCCAGTTTTCAGAAATCATTGCTTTTCAGAAGTCATTAAAATGTTTATCGATGTTTTAGTAACGGTGAGCATATTTGTTAGGGGCCCTGAGTGGCCAAGTGCTCTAAAGCGCTCTCCGTTACGGATCACTGCCATCTCACCTCTGTCTGCATGGGTTCGAGTCTCGGATTCAGCCAATGTGGGTATGTGAGAAAGCTTGCCAGCAGCTTCTCGTGTGTCGGTGGTTCTTTCCGGGGGTTTTCCCGGGTTCTTCCTCCACCATTAATACTGGCCGCCATGATAAGCCTATCGTGTGCTGAAAAATGGCGTTAAACCCTACAACAACAACGACATATTCGTTGTTGGATCGGCATTAATTGCACATATATGAAATGTACTCTTGTCCGGGTGTTTTATGCTTAATATGGTACGACAGGTTTGGGAAGAGGGCGTTAAATCTATTCTACATTTAGCACGGGTAGCCACATTTGGTGGCAGATCAAAATTGCAAAAACTAATGAAAGTCGTGTATACCAGAATGCTTTCAGCTAAATTCGGTCTAATTTTGTTGAAAGGATTTTGAGAAGTTGTGGTTTAAAGTATTGTTTATTATTTGGTCTTGGCTATCATATTTGATAGCAGTTCAGCACTATCTAAATATAATTTTAAAATATCTACTGTCAATATATTTTGTCTAATGTGGACAAATTATGGAGGAAAGAGTTTATTTAAAGGGTTGTTTAATAACAAACGCCATATATGATGGCGGATCTGCAGCCTGTTGCAAAGCTAAACGCCCATTATTCTTCTCCTTTATGCATGTTTTGTTTAGCAGGTTTTGAGAAGAAGTCTTTTAATTTTGCTTCCATTTTAGTAATGAAAACAATATTGATGGCTGATCACCGTCATTAGCGCAAATTGAAAGCGCCTTGTCTGATGCATCTAGCAAATATGGCTAAATTGTGTTATACATGTTTTGTTTCTTTTTTTTGTGACTTATTGGCGTATGTTGAACAACTTGGGAGACAGTTTATCATATAATGCTGTATAGAACATTTCGTACAAATTAGTTAAATTGTTATCTAAAGGTTTAAAATAGCAAATGTTTTAATGGTCAGCTTTTACCGGTCACTACAACTTTGTTACAAACTGAATTCCCCGTTTTAAATAACAATAACAATTTCACTGGTTATAGCACGCCCTCTCTCGCATCCTGAGATTCTTGTTATCAAGCAGTCTCATTTGTATGGGGCATTCTCATCCCTAAATTTTACAAATGCCGACAAATGATTAAATTTTAAAATGAATAATATTTCCTCTTACCTACTAAGAAACCGTAGGTGCTCTTCGTATTGTTTATTTTTGAGGCACACTCTTCATATGCATGGATTTAATTATCCATTCTGTCAGTGAAGATAAAACTGAATTACTGCGTCAATAAAAATAATTTGTGACAATTTACAATAATTGTAGAACAGCGACCACTTACAATTTATATTGCACATCCAATGCTTAGAATTGTGCATTTTGACGAGATAATTCATGTTTTCATACGAAAATGAAGACAGTTTTGTTTTCCTTAATATATGTCTTGCGCGGATTGATACGGTAAATATTGCTGGGATGGAGATCCTATTGCAACATGACAGAGAACTCCTAATAGATTTAAGAAAGTAAAACCATTAAACTTACTTTAATAATTGCGAGTTAATTTGTAAGGATTTTGGCTGCTATTTTTTATTATTTATATATTCAGACTTCAATGGTGTGTGTTGGCTGGCTTGCAGTATATTTCGGTAACAGATTATGTACCCAAATTTCCATTGTCAGTTCATTTCAGTTTACAATTGACATTAATCAATGCATGGTTTTCTTTATCGTTGTTTTAGGCATTTTTATTCTTGTGCTTACAGTTACATTCGCTACTTATACAGTTTGTTTTACTATTGTAATCAAAAGTTTTATAAACAACGTGTACCATTTCTCGGTTAGTGTAACATGTATACGATGCAGTATGAGTGACACATAATAACGAATATCATTGGGTCATACAAGTTATGTCTCTGACAAATTACACATTTCACGAAGAAGACTAATTATCAAAAGGTTAATACTTGAAATCTTTCTTTTGTTATTTGGACTTCATTTTTAGGCATTCTTCCCGACACCTTTTTACTGATTAATTAAATGGATAGAAGAGAATCAACATTCTTGACATATCGTAAGTTCTATTCATCTTGATGTAGAGAGAAATTGATAAAAAGAAGAAAACAATCGAGTAGCCCAAATATGGAAATACAGCTGTGAAGAACGTAACTAAAGGCATATATATTTCCTAAATAGAAATAAGTAGTACAAAAAGTGATATAGCTACTGTTGCGATATAATTTCTCTCAACATATAAATTTGTATATCACGTTATGAAATATAACATAAACTCCCATATTTTGCAACGCCATTGGAAATATTGTATAAAGGTATAGTAATAATTACAGAATCTCTATATATGCAAAATATACGTTAATTAGATTCATTATCCCTATTCCCTAACAGATTATATAAATTTTATACATTAAAATAAAAACCTAAGTAAAATTTACTTTATCGCGAAAGATGGGTTATCGTACTTGAATTTTCTTGTTTGGTATGATCCACTTTGTCAGCATCTCGCACTATGTCAGTACTCAGTTATCCGTTCCGTTATGTCCTCGACATTGTATTCCAATATGTCCGCACGTTCTGTTATACCCACTCTTTTTGTTGCGATATTTTCGCACTGTTTCTAGTGTGGTGACATAATCCACAACATTCGGCCTCACCCTTTGCTCATGCACCCTTTCATTCTTCGTTTTCTTTTGCATCACATTATTTTCTGCGTGTAACACAACTATTCAAAATTATCTTGTTAATATTCAAAAAAATGTTTTTATCCTTTCAACTTTTATCGTTTATGGATGGCGTTATCTTCCTATATGTTGTCTTTTGCAATTCATAGATTCAGATTTGAAGAGCTTTACTTTTAAATTCACACAAAATAGTAATTTTTGTGATTAACTGCCGTTAAAAATATAACTGCTACTATTGCTACTACTCGTTTGTCTACTCCACAGTCATTTGTAAAATTATTTATATCTAGATTAGTGCAGTTTTGTCCAGAGAAATAACTCCGATAGCAACACGCAAATTATCCCTTCTGGAAACAAGCAAATGTTTTAGCAGTTCTCACTCCATAAGGTATTCAAATTGGATAAACTTTAACAATTTAGTATATATAAATTGACAGCATACTGGTACATGTATTAATAAATAATTCACGGAATCTCTTTAGATTTGATTAATTAATAAGATTATTCAAAAATGTTATCACCGCTCATTACCTATGTTATGGTGCGATTACTTAAGTAGAGTGAAGTCAACACGTTTAAATCCGGTGCTGGATGACATATTTCCTTATCCATGGAGCAGAAACACGGTTTTCAATCCGTTACAGCCTAGCTTTCGAAATATTCTCACTTAAAATGTTAGATAACATGTTAATGATAAATATACGATGTAAAATACCCATCTGTCGATCCTTCCAGTCAGTTATGTCAGCACACCACAGGAATGTTTTATGCAATGCTTGAAGTCACACTAATGCACTTAGTTTATTGTTATATTTATATTCCTTATGGTTTTACAAATAATTAATTAAAGGATGAATACTTAAATATGTAGGAGATAGATGCAAAGAAATATAGAGCTGAATAATCGCATTAATAAAATTATAGAAAATGGCCGGAAAGAAGGAAACAAATTGATATTTAAGGACTGATACACGAATAGAATGAGGAGTGAACTGGAGAAAGGAAGACTAGCGCACAGACAGAGATATATCTGAACAGAGAATCTACCAAATGAGAAAGAAACGAGAGAGAGAGAGAGAGAGATAAATTGGAAATTATGTTGTTTATACATTAATGTATTATTTAGGTCTTTTGTATTTCTACATTTATACATGGGTCGGATGATTCTATCACATACCTTTCAATAAGGGTGGAATAGAACTTCATTGGTTTAGAAAACAATGTAATAACATTTGTATAAATAATAATAAGTGGTATTACTTAAAACGTATGCTTACCTGGTACTTCTGATTGAAGGATTAGTCCAAAACATGATTTGATTAGCATAAGTATGTGTAACAACATCTTCGAGTGATCAGTCTGACAATACCTATAACCCGTTAGAAAAACAGTTTTGTTCCTCATTGAGATAAGTATAATGCAGAAAAAATGTAGGTCTTAAAAATATTCAGATGCTATTTTCCTGTTGACAGTACTTCTGGCACTTTTAAGGCGTCTTTAAAGATGTGTCTTTGTGTAATTTGGATTTTTAACGTAGCTTAAAAATTTTTCACTTATAACGCTATGATGTCCGCAGTTTATAGTGATGTGTAGCTCTGAACCATCATGCTGCAGACATATAGCATGATGTCCCACCGAGTCACATTATCCTGACACCAAGCCGACCAGTCATAACACTAACCTCTTAATGCTGAGCGCCAAGCGAGGCAGCTGTTAGTACCATTTTTGTAAATAAGTCTTTGGTATGACTCGGCCGGGGATCGAATCCACAAACTTCTCTAAAGATGAATGCATATGTTAAGAACAGAAAAATAATTTAAGCACTTAACAATAACGACTCAAGCAGTTATCGGTTTTATTGGTAAGAAACAATACACAAAAGTAAATGGATCAACAAGATTTTGAATGATAAACTGAGCAACGGTATAACAATGAACGTCTTTATTAATGTGCAACACTGTAATACTTAGACAAGGATTGATAACACTTACATAGGACTCATGATACTAATTCGACCCAAAAACAACATATGAAACACCCTAAACATGAATCACTTTCAATTTATAATGTATGTTCTGTGTAGATCCATCCTCGATGTGAGTGTATGTCTAGCGCTGTAAACGACAGTAATAACGTAATTAAAATATTCATGAAAATCTTCGACTACTAGCATATTTTCTATCTACAAACCACTCATAAACAAATATCTAAAAACATCATACATTAAACTTGTGAAATACTAATCATAAATAAACAAGTTATGATATTTTTTTAAATATATAAGCTCACTTATGTAATACGAACAAGCATTTTGTAAAGTAAGTCTTTTATTCATATGTGATTATTATTTCTAGAAAAATCTGACTATGTGTTACTTCTAATACCTCAATGATTGAAGTGAAATTGTGCCCATTGTCATACCCTATAAATTCCTATTTTAATGTCATTGTAAAAAATCTAAAAAAAATCGAAAAGAAGAAATAACGGCATTCATGTGGTATTGATTGTTATGCGGATTTAAACTGCCTGTGATACTGTCCTTATGGTATACTTTTCTAACATCTTTACAGTGGTTGCCAGTTCCTTTTTCATTAAAATTATAGATTATGAATGCAGCACAGGAAAGGTGACACCAAGGACAATTTAAATAGGGAACATATCTTTTTGATTACTGAATATTATCGGGATCATTAATGAGGAGCACGTTTTAGCAGAGGATACACTATATCCAAGTCATTCCGTACGTTACGTGCTATTTAACCGCAATATACCGGTGCTGTAATCCTCGGATAAAGACCTTGTGCCACATGAAGTATACTGTAACTCAATGCAAGAACAAAACTTAATTGAAGGTACATACATAACAATATTAAAAATTTCAAATTATGAAATATCAGCTAGTATAAACTCTGCATTACGCTGAGGGTTACCATGCTTGTATTTAGGACAACAAAATCGCCTATTATACTCGGATAATATACAAACATCTGAACATTACTGAGTATTGTTTATATTTCGTAATTTGACCATGCTTTCTTAAACTAATTACATTGATTTACTGCATAAAATGTACATAAAATAAACATTAACAGGTAATAAACTAGACTATCATGTATTGCAATATATTTTTAATAACCAAACCTTACAACTTTCTGTAGTATAGATCTTTGTAATCCGAGTTTTAATAATGTTTAATTCACTCGCAATTTGCAAATGATTGTTTATTTTATTCATTGATTCCTCCTTCCATTATTCTCCTGTACACTGATCCGTATGTGGTCTTAAATCAAGATATTCTTTGTTGTGAGAAGTGGCCTAATATAAGATTTATATGTACTGTTAGTCTGACTGAAAAGAATTCTAAATTATAATTTACAAAGTTATTTGTAACTGATTTTTAGGCAAGCTAGCAATAGACAAGGCTGCTGACTAGTCAGCGTCATGCACGCTGACATTACATTGAGTATAAAGCATAACTCAAACTAAACCTGGTAACGCAGATACTTTTGGCTAGAAAGGACATTCAACAATGGAACAATTATGCTTCAAACTTGATTGACGGTTACTTAGTTTTATGTAATAGGAGATCATCAAAAACCGTTTCGAGTTTGTTTTTCCATCTGGTGTAAGTGTGATGAACGATTGTACTACTACTACTACTCTGTAATATTGCAATATTTAGGACGGTGACGTTTTATTAATTAGCTCAGCTTGTGTATTTTGTCATAATAATAACTTTTTCTATAAGAAAATGAAGAGATTTATTAGTTCTGTTAGCACATTTGTTGCGCGGATTTATACACTTACCACTATTTGGCTGGCTAATGTAAAAACATAATATGTCTATTGACTAGTGTCCCGTTTACTTTAAGGTTTTTAAATTCTCCTGTTATTGGTTCGAATAACACATCCAGTGAGCTTCGAAGCACACAAGTTGTGTGATGTACTTTTATCTTAGAAGAAACCACCATTTTATCTTCAGCAGTAGCTTTAAAAACGGTCGCAGACGTTCTCGCTACTGCTGGAAATAGAGAAGTTTCTTTAGAAATGGATTTTTCAATTGTTTCATCAAATGAAGAACCATGGATGTTAAATCAGGTTAGGCAGGCATCATCATGCTGCGTGGTTTTCTGTGTACATACGCGTTAGGAATAAGGTAATTCTGCAGGTGTACTAAATCGGCGTCATACTGGAGATTTCATATTTTGCGAACCATCGTTAAACTCAAACTATCTTGATCTTTGACTTGGCACTGTCGTGGAGACTTGCTCTAGTATGGACAAAAGTGTGAAAAGTAAATTTTGGCTATTTCCGTAATTACAAACGTTTTAGGCTACATAATTCAGTAATCGTTCAACTGCACTGGTCCTACTTTCACGACAAGGAGTTTGGCTCCATCCATGGTGACTTTTGGACTTTGTTCTGAAAAAATTTCAAAAGGAACGGTTCTTCGTATGCGAGAAACTGTCAGCCATCACGCTGGCATATAAATGGCAGTTCCCGTAAAGCTGAATGTCCTCTTCAATCCAAGCGTCGTCGATAGGGCACAAAATCTATTCTGCAAATTTTGATGAGTACGGGGTTTCCAAAAGACTAGTTCATGTCCTCCCAGAATCCTACTACATTTGGGAAAATGAAACAATATAGGCTCTTATATGCACTTCTCACAAGCAGGATCAGCAACGAACAATTAGAGAGGTGAATGGGTACATTCAAAGTAAATATATAAAAATCAAACTGTTTATATGTGTTGCTGCGCTGGGCTTCCTTGAAGCTTTCCTCAAATTCACTCTCATATTTTTATGTAGCATTGATGTTCAAATGTGTTCCTGTTGAGTACTGGTTCGAATAAATGTCCACAATTTCAATAATACTCAAGCACGTTTCTTTTGTTGAATTTCTTTCACGCGATGTTCTTCTTAACAAGTGGGTGTGACAGATTTGTGCTTGCAATTCAAGCAATTAATTATTTTTTCCGTCAAGAACGCATGGCCAGAACGTTAACATTCTCCATGCATGTATTTTCCCCGATGGCGAAATCATTGGGCACATTTCTCACAGCAATAATCGTATCAGAGAAATCCTGATTTTTAAGTTATATTATTCAACTACTCTTGATTAATATACGTGAGAACCGCGAATCATTTTGAGGATACACTTTCAATATATTGCGGTTTAGCATTTTAAGAATGCCACATAATTATCTTTGGAAATTCCTGCTTGCTGTAAAAAGAGTTCTGTTTATCTTTGTTGCTGAGGCTTTTCCGATTTTCGAATACACTCCCATTGTCTTTTTTTTCATTTCACGGTTTTATTTTTGTCGGCGTATGTTCGATTCACGGCTGTGACCCGTAATAAACACACCTGGTCTTCTAAGTTGTCATCATGGGCAATAATGTGTTTGGTGCTGTTATTTTCATCCACCAATAACTCATTTCTGCCTCTGTTATCTATACGAGGTGAAATATGGATCGTGTGAAGAGTGGCTTTTTCATCGGACATTTTAAACGCGTCGTCACATTGTTAGACGTGTTGAATTTTGTAGATGACTCTTGATGGTGTTAATTATGTCTTTTGCAAAACATGATCCAGATAGAAGTTTTAAAACTGGATGAATAAAGAGTCTATAACATATAATCCCAAAATCTGTAATAAAACTTTCTCGGACGACACGTTTCACACGTGAACTCTTTCAATGTCATCCTGTAGGAGTAAGCCGTGGTTCTAAACGTTCTAAAAGTCCATTGTCGCTTCTCTTGTAGTAAACTAAATACTCAGGATCTACTGAACAACGCCGTCATCGCATCTTATGTTACTCTGGTTTCTTCTCAGCAAAGAGTGATCGTATCGTCTTGATTGTTGATTCAGATATGATATAACTAAGACAGTTCTCTCTATAAATATCCCTACATCTACCTGTCCGATAATTATTTACTAAAGTGTACATTTGCCAAGGTAGAATTGCCCACGAGCAATAGAAAGCTATGCGATTTTAGTTTTGAATCTTGCAATGACTCTCAACTTTACACGAGTCACGAGAAATAATTATCTCCACTGTTTAAGTGTCAAAACATTTTCAAACAGCGAAATAATACGATACACTTCAGTAGATAACGTTTCGATAAAAATGGTTCAGTTCGCGAATTCATAACAAGATTCCAAAATCACTATCGTCTGCCTGCACTAAATTTATAAAAAGTCGCATAATAGATATTATTTTATCAAACTGCCTGTCTCGAATTTTAAACAAAACACTTCATTTTATATCAATAACAAAATACAGGATTTCAAGAACAATTACATATTAACGCTGATACATCGTGGGACGAATTGAGAATAAAATAAGAAAAGATACTTAGTTATTCTGAATCTGCCGATGTTGAAATCAAGGATATTTATTATGAAAATATTTAAAAATCAAAAATGTCATCAGCATCAACGTTCTGTATATGATCCTGTTCCCAGACATAAGACTTTTTCGTTATGGACCGGGAGGTTCTGGTAAAATAACACGTGTGATCGAATAATTGCATGGATTTGATATAATGGTGTTGACCCCTACACATAAACTCGCCAGGGAAATGAACGGACGAGGAGTTTAATCGCATACTTATCATAGCTTTTTCTAGATGGAAGGGAGATACATGGACGCCTAAACGAATGGGTGAAAAATATATTCCAAAGATTATTATTTGGAACGAAATACTTACAGTGTCGCTGAAGACATTAAAAATATTTCTTGATTGGTTACGGACAAAACATACTGCTGTTATAATGTGTGGTGATCATGGTAAACCGCCTCCTTTTGCTAGATTGTCTCCCTATGAATGGTTAAAAACACGTGTTGAATATTATGAGGAGAAAACTGATGCTCATAGAGAGCTTGGTCCAGAATTAAGAGAGCACAAGAAATTAATCATGCTACAACCAAATAAAATTCAGTGTGAAATAATGCGTGAGATAATTTCAGAAACTCCTATGAACAATTTTTGAAATTTATAGAGACCAGATGATTTGATAGTTGCACGTAGAAAGATAGTGCGTGATTCATTTCAACAACAATTGTTTCTGTTACATAAAGTAAAGTTTTGAACTGTACCTGTACCATTGTGTTATCCCCCAGCAGTTTCTCGACGACAAAATTTCGACGGTGAAATTTCAGGTTGTGGTAGTAAACAAAATCTTGAGCTAAATGATATTATTTTAGTTCCTGTCAGTGTTATTGAGAGCACGTTAACGATGGACAAAACTCCATGGACGCTAGGATATGCTATAACGATTAATTCCTCACAAGGATTAACTATTTCTGATACTAATATTTGGATTGTGGATGATCGTATTGAGTGGTCAAGTTTAGTTTTATCTCGAGTCAGAAGAATATCTTATCTGCAGAGGGTTATCATAAACTTCACAGAAAATAATAATCAAACTGCTAGGAATGGAGACGATATACTAAGAAAAAAATTAACTGGTTATAAATAATGTGACAAAATGAAATAAACTCGACTTTGATCTCGATGCTGAATTTAACTGACATTGAAACAACGACAGAATAATAATTGTGCAAGGTGTAACACAGTAATGTTGTGGCAATATTCAAATAATAATCCAAGACCGTTTACCGTATATAGAATTGATAGCATTCTTGGTCACACACGCGAAAATGGGATTTGACCTGTCTTGAATGTAATCGATGTCGAGGCGCTAGTTCACAAAAGTGAAAGCGGTTGTATTTGTGTATCATCAGGAATTACTTGTAATTGTTCGAGTATAAATCCACGCTGAGGAGCAGTTGAATCTAGTCTGTAGATTGCATTTCTACCCGTGGATCTTACCACGCTGGACATTTTATGTGTCGTCACACTCCAAATAGGATCAGTTGCTCTTTTTTTACCATGTTCAACCTCACCAGGTTCATATAAATATCTTACAGTCACATTACCTAGCACTGGTTGTTTTGAAAAGGTGTCATGTCATTGTATTACTAGATTCTTTATTTCTGATCGCATTGGTAGGCTTCATAGAAATTACACGAGGAATTTCATTATTTATCGCGGGTATTACACTTGGTAGTCTTGCAACCCATTCACGAGATCTCATATCTTTCTGAATTATTTTCTTGGCATACTGGTATCAAAACAATCGCTCAGCATGCGTTCGATTTAATTGTGTTATGTCCGCGTCTGATTTTGACGTTATGGGCTTTCATCAGAGATAATGCTGCACCAAGAAATACCTTGCCATCTTCGACCACCTTGTGGTCCGGATCCTCGTTGATAAATTCGTTCAAAAGCAAATGCAACTTCTGTTGTTGCTTTAGTTGACAGTGGTTCTGCTTCTTTATACTTATTTGCAACGTCAACGACAGTCAACGCGTATTTGTATGTTTGCGATTGAGTCTACCAATTTTAATAGTATCGTGTGGTAAAAAAGTATCTGCTTGATGAACTTTATTAGAAGTGCTTACATCAAAATGTGCATACTGAAGTTTTTCTCTGAGAGATTCATTTTTATGGAATTTAACGAGTGAATCAACTTTCCATCTGTCAAATGTCGTTTTTGTAGATTTTTATTTTTATACGCTACATCATGAACGTGACATGCTTGATCAATCGCATTTATTGGTTACTCCCAGGTCTTGGTTGATCTCGCTCGTCAAGTCTGATGTCGAGTTGGGTTCCAGGACAAAACTAATTATATCCAGGAAGAGGTTTTTCTCCTGGATATTTAGCCCATGGAGCTCCTGGTAAATTTCCTAATGAAGCGGCGATATCAACACCTGTCTTCATACGAGGCGACATACAATTGTGTGTTTTTTGTCCACATTTCACACACTTGCCTGTAAGTGCTCGCTTTTTATTTTTTGTTATTTTTATTTGTTAATTCACTGGTGGGGGTAGATGCCCTGCATCAAACACAATATAAATCCATATTATTTATTACATTTGTACAACAAGAATATCATTGATTTCTAATCGACACGAAAGCAACAGCCAGTCAAGCATCATCCAGCCATACCAAATTCTATCAGAGCAATTATCATAGGTCCATCTCGGTCTGGTAAGATGCAATGGTTCCTTAATCTGATAATGAGATGGCTCAAGTACTGAGCAATCAAATCCAGCACGTATATTCTCTGGAGGCAGACACAAAAACACGGATGTGATTTATGTTACTCAGCAATATGCACAAATACCTAAAGTTATCAGAGATAACTGTAATATTTTAGTTGTGTTTAATGGAGTTGATACACATGCTCTGAGAAATATTCATCAGAATTGGTGTTCAGGGGATATGGATATGATTAAGTTCAAAAACTTCTTTTCACGTGCGCAAGCTACCCCACACGGATTTATAATAATAAATGTGCATGGACCTCGATCACGATATTGTGTAGGTCTTGATAAAACTGTTGGTTATTAGACAGCCGCAGGGAGGGTGAGACCAAAAATGAGTGTCCGGGTGGGTAAACAAACACATACGAATTTGAAAACAGGAGCGGCAAACGATAAAGTAACAAAATGAGCTAACTCAATTAGAGAAAATTTCGGTCGGTTAGAGGTTTCGGTTTGACATTATTGACCGTGTATTTTCATTTTTATCGTATGACGTTTTATTTTCAAAGAAGACTTGCTCAAAAATTGATCTGTTCACCCTCCCTGCTGCTGATATAACTATTATCTGAGCGTATGAGTAAAACTATTAAATACTTTTTCAGAAGAAATAAAGTTGCTGATTAACTGAAAACAATAATTGCCATACAAAATTAGCGTACATTTTTATAGAAGAAACCTGTGGATTAAACTTTGCACAATAGTAATTTTAACTTAAAAACTATGTTAACTGTATCGCTATATGTCACCTAGTAGAATTATGATACTGGGTACCTACACGTGATTTTTCCTCGACAACAGTGTCATTTCCGATGATTACCTATTGATTACAAGCGTAATATGCTGGTCGTACAATATAGGATAGTGTTTGAGAAATATTAGCAATACGGCGTACAAAATTTGAATTAGCTGTTTTTTGTAAATATAAAATATTTTTCAGCATCAGCATGAAGTTTAAGCCAACTAGTTGAAACATCAAAACTTTCTAGCTTTTATTCCTGGAAAATAGTCATGTAAAAATGTGCAATCGCAATGCTTTTTTAGTTTTTTGTTTGTTTTGTCTCATTTTTGTGTTTGATTTTGAAAAAGATTTTTTTCGAGTCAAATGCGGTTAGGTGAAATCGAAACTTGTTATGCACTATTCATTGTCAGTTTATTTCATTTATCTTAATCAATCTCTGGCATACGCAATCCCTTGATGGATCCAGTGCACTTGCAAAGATTGGTATTCGTGGTATATATATATATATATATATATATATATATATATATATATATATATATATATATATATATATATATATATATATATATATATATATATATATATATATATATATATATATATATATATATATATATATATATATATTCTTACGTGTAAATATAGACAGTTATTGGTGAGATAATTTTCATACTTATGCTAGCTCTTCATTGTGGTTAAATGAACAATTCCTTTCAAAAATTTCAAGCAACATTCCCATAATGTATCTATGTTTTGTTTAGGTGTTTTTAAATTATTTGTTTCCGCATCTGACTACTAACTTTGATAAGTGGTGAAAAGACATCTCAAGAGCTATCTAAACCAGCTTGTACAGCCTTCTTTGTTTTCTCTCTTGGTACACATCTGTCGAGAATGGCGCAAATTTTGAGAGGATTACATTATTTTGGAAAGACATTTAAGTCTATATTTTCCAAACAGTTATCGGTCTTGTCCAACTTGACTTTAAGTATTATTCTCAACCGATCAAACTGTGTCAGCTCTAGCTAGGAAGAATTCAGTTAACATTATTACACACCTGTTTTAACGTGCACTTTATTCTTAGAAAATGTCACCTTTTTAGTTGCTGTAGCGCAACGAGAGGAACAGAAGAAAAGATATAGATGGAGAAGTAGAAATAAAAAAAATAATTTTTCAAATTTCTCATGAGATGGAAAATCCTGCTAATAAATCAAGTTTCTCTGGAATTATCGTTATCATTTACGAAGTAGATAGAGTGGAGCAGTGAAACAGGTGACGGTGATATGTCGAGAGTTTTGTGAGCAATTGTGCGTCCTAGCTTCATTGCCACCCTTTCATGACGTAGTAGATTTGGTTTTAGTTTTCTGTTTCCTGGACAAATTAACTCAAGTTAGAGTGTGAACTCATTGCATCTCTCTCTCTCTCTCCTTGCTTGGCTGCTTTTTGGACTTGTCCGTAGCTATTGTATTATTATCCCATTTTAAAAATCAAAGACATAATGATATGCCATAGAAACCTATTTCAAACTTGTTTCAAAATGAGTTACGTTTCGGTTTGAGCATCGGTTAAAGGGTGAGACCGTTGTGTCAAATATACTTTATGTTTGCGTTTGTGTTGTGTCGGTTTCTTTTTAAACATTAAGTTTGAAGAGAATGTGAATTGTTCTTTGTAGCAATTGATGTGCTGTCGAAGTAATCCATCGTGACACGTCTTTGAGATTAACTTCTAACAAATGTGAACGTATTTATGCAGTTTTCTTTCGAGGCTGTACGTATACAGTAAAAGGATCCGTTTGTCATGATGATAAAATGTTGAAAAATGTCAGACACGGAAGAAATTAATGGCCTTTCTACGTTATTTTCTTAGACGATGACTAGAAGGTAGACACAAATTGTGACGCAAACCCAATAGAAATCTAAAACGGTCTGGAGTGTTAGGTTTAAAATAGAATAATAAACACACAGTTCAGCTGCATCGTCATAAGCAAACATCACTCAGGGTGTTCTTAATTGTTCAGGGCATATTTGAATTATGGATTTATCTCTTTGACGTTTGACAACACCATTTAATGGCAAGTCAGGTGGATGGTGTGATGCGCTTAAGTTTTGAGGTGTGTGTATAATCGTTACTATCATGTCATCTACGTGCATACCAAAGCTTTATTTTTCTCCTTAAAACATGTTTTCGAAGAAGACATACTACCTTTGACTACTGTTAGGTGTGATCCCATTGTCTTCGCCATAAAATATTAAGACCATGAAATGGACTCTCAATGCCGTTCTGTGAGTAACATGTATGCCAATTTCCACTCTTTGAAACACCAAAAGAAGACGATCGAACAAAAGTTTATTGTTTTCTATCACAAGTTTGAAAAATTCGATTTTGCCTGGATCACTTGGTCCAGCAAATAACACGTTAAAGGGATGGCTAAGATACAGTGCCTCCCAGCTTTGACGGTATGACATTCATCAATCCCTTTCAGAAAGGACCTTGCAGCCATCACTCTACGAGTGTTTATAAAATTCTGAGACAACCACCAAGTACACAAGTCATTCTATGCATTTGTAATAGTCTATCACGGTACAACAAAAATATTAACATTTATAGGGCATTTATTTTCAGCAAGCACTGACACATAAAATCAGTCATATCTGCTTTCAAAGAGTCGAATCCAAGACTTTTCCAGTTTCTTACATCCTTCCAGTCGCAAATCTGTTTGCAAACATCACGTTACACAACTTCTTGACAAGTATGAAAAGGAGATGAAGTATGACTAATTTCTTCTTCACACGGATTAAGAAAGTCTCATTTGTGCACATGTAAACTTCCGGTTTTAGTTTTTTGTCTACGCTGTGATAAATTTGCCGCAGATAAATTACATTAAAGGCACGTTATCCAGAAGTCAAATAAATATTATCGTTTTGTGGAATCAGTTCTTTTAAAAAATACTTGGTAATCTTTTAAATCATAAATTGTTTAATTTACTTTCTCGCATGGAATTCGGTGTAACGCTGATTATAGACGTTGTGGCATACAAGACAGCTTCAGTCGGTTTATCTAAGGTGTCTATTTACATCTCTTTTGATGGCAAAGCATTACATGCTACAACGGGAATCTCCTGGTAAACCATTATCAAGAGCACTAGTGATAAGCATGCATATGACGCGTTGGTTATTTTGTACGTGTCGAAACTTTTCCTCCCACATAATTGTGTCTAGGACTAAATAATACATGGTGAAGCTGATGCATCCAGAATCTTACAACGTGTTGGATGTTTATCAGTGTCTGACTATTCGAAAATCTTCATGGCAAATATATCATTCAGACACCACGGATTCAATCTGCACCGTAGAGGATGCAAATCTTTACATTTGGTTTGAATTTGTACCAGCTATCAGCACCTTCAGAACGCTACAAATTCTCTCCACTTTTAACGTATCAATTCATATAGTCTGGATCAAACAAAAGAAGATTGTAACATCACGGATTCAATGCGGCATGCTCAACGTAGGCAAAATTTTAATCCCATATTCAAAATATTAAACATATGACATTTTAATATCATTACCTTTGATTGTATGCCAGTACCTGAAGAGTATTAAATGTGCTATTGGCCAGACCTTTGATATTTTATGTGTGAATGAAACAAATCTCCATATTCTGGGTTTTGTAAAAAAAATTGTCACAATGAAAATGATTTTCTTTCTGGACGCGAACGTAAAGAATCATTTTAAATAATAATAAACTCTGTATGTTGTAAGACAGACCTCATTCCACATAAAAATCCAGTTCTAATCAAGCTGGTTCGTTGTATATGTAACGATATTTTGTATTTATGAACAATTAGGGTCATGCCTATTTAAAAATCTTCTCTTCAGTTTGAAACATCCATTCCATACTTTCCTGTGTCTTTTGATACAAAATTGGTAAAATATTACCTTAAACATATTTTAGCAAAAAGATTATTTATTTGTTTCTGATAAAAACGGCCGAAAAATCCTTCTACGTTTCTACTTTTGCAATACTTCGGTTTTCTTTACATAAGTACAACGCTAAAGGAAACGATGTACCAATGACGAAAACATACAAGAGTTATTAAACTAAGTTGTGTTAACATTTATAAAAAAGCGATAGAGGCATATCTGTTATGGTATTGTCCAATCAATTTGGGCTAACTAATGCCTGCCGTAATGGGTAACGACAGGGGGAAGGGCGAGGGGTAAATACGGGACGTGTTAAACACAAGAGAATGGCAATATTTTCTCAATAAGTGCTTTACTGAGAAACGAGAAACGTTTGATCCGTTCTTAGAAGCAAAACTTAAGGAAGGGTTTACTTGCAGTTATTTAATACATGCCGAGAATTCCCTCAGTCGTAGTTTCAGGAATATGCATAAATTCGACCGGTTGGTCGACAATGTTCCCATTATGAATTTATCTTCTTTCTCTACCATGTTGTGATATGTGAACAAAAGTAGTTCTAAATATAGTTTTCAATGGCAGCAAATTCTTACTGTATTAGCTTGAAGTAAAAGGTCAAGGATGATCGTTACTGCTGAGGCTAGTAAAAATCTGTCAAAAACAGCTGTTGTAGTCTATTGTACTTGAATTATGATTCACAGAGACGGTGTTTTGAATTCATTTTACCCCATGAGCACAAAGAAGAGTGCAAAACAGGTCTGACGTTTATTCCATACTGAAGCATGTTGAACTTGCACACATTTTAATATGTTTGGTACTTTTGTGGCGTATGTCTTCTGCAATTAATAACTTCCATAAAACTAGTTCTGCTAAGTCAAAAGATTGGTAAGTCAAATTTTGACCTGTTAAATGTTTGTTAAAACATTCCTCAAAGTTGTATTGACACAGGATTAAACGATCTTGGTGACCGAGAAAAGCCGTGTTGCTGGAATCAGAATATTGTCAACAGTCAGTGCTGACCACAGCGCAAAACCCTTCAAATCATATCATTAACTGTGTGATCTGACTGATGTTCGTGAAACTTTTATCACAGATCAAGCTTTAAAAAAACACAATCAATACTGCTTATTGCCATATGGACATAGACACAAATAATTTTACTATATGTTCTCTACATTTGTTTCTCAGTATTGACCTTTCCACTGTGTGACAATCAATACAAATCATATGTTAATCTAAAATACCTTCAAAGATGACTTCACGGTGAAGTTATCGTCAAAGGTTGACCTGCTCTTTTTTTTAGATCCTGGACTGTCAACATAGCAGCATGTAAACAGAACACAGATTTCACTTCCGGATCATCACCAAGGCCTTATTACTCACTGTGCACTGTCGCCTAAATACACACAGACAACAACACCCTGAGCTCATATTATCAAGAATAAACAGTTACCTTTAAATCCCTACCAAAAATACATAAATAAAACTTTTCTATCACAACCAAAATGAGAGAGGAAAAAATGTTCTAAAAATAGACTAGAACTACATTCGTGGGTACTGAACTGGAAGTATTAATTGTGACGTAATTCCATATCAAAGCTAAATACAATCGCAGATCACATCTGATTTTGCTTTTGATGTTGTTATATGGGCCACAAAGGCAAAGTATTTACACATATATTTGTTCATTTATTGCTACTTAGTACTGAAAAACATCCTTGAGAACGAATGTACGAATCTCAAATAATATATCACACAAGTGTATGCATTTAAGTGTACCAGAACTAGCAAAGTACAATAACTTTTATGTTTAAACATCAAAGAGGGGTAGAGAGGAAAAATAGAGAGATACGCTTGGATTTATAACCCTGTCAGATCCAAGACATTAAGTTGTTTTACGGTCGCATCGACTGCAAATATTGATAAATGCTCTCATTTCCAACTTCTATGCCCTTGGTCATAAAATGTCAATTGTAAAATGATTGAAGATCATTTCTTATAATTAATCTCGTGTCATCATTAAAGCGTCAAAATTAATCCCTACGATTAGGCTCATGTGGAGCTATTGATAGATTCCATGGAAACATTTCTTGTTTACAGTTCACGTGAAAAGAGAATTTTATATATTTGAAAACTTTATGGACAATAGGACTATGTTGGAACAATGTAGATTCCTGCCCTTGTTTGCATGGAAAAAATATTTACTTGTGAATATCATGACTCTTTGTCTTATTGTCTCATTCAATATACAAACAACATTTAATATGCTTATAAATTTCCTTTTCATACCAAAGCACGACCTTTGAACATGGGATGGGATTGGAAATTGAGGACACAATGCTCCATTTGAGAAACTTCAGACTGGAAATAATATCAGGGCGCAGGCTTGCTCCCAGAAGGAATTTCTACTTATTGAGTATTTCTTATTATAATTTAATTTTTCATATTAAATTGAAGGAGCAAATGTGCGCTATTCACGAAATACTTAACAAGTCTTCAATTTTTCTGTCTAGGTAACATTGTAGTTTTCCCACAGTGTCTGCCAAAGTATCTCTACGTATGAACAATTAAAACTGTTTTATCTACAGTGCGCTATATTATGTCTTCCATTATTATACTAAACAAATTCCCGGAAAAATATTTACCTGTTTTAAAAACAAAATTATTCATCCATTTCATTCTTCCTTTCTACTTTCTCAGTTGTCTTGGCAACGCTATTGTTAGAAGAAGCGCTAAAGGGACATTTGGAACCGAAAGGAAAAAAGTCTCAGTGAAGCAAACAATACCTGGAAAAAAAATTCATGTTGATATATATATATATATATATATATATATATATATATATATATATATATATATATATATATATATATATATATATATATATATATATATATATATATATATATATATATATATATATATATATATATATATATATATATATATATATATATGTAGTTGTTTGTGTATTATTTATGTATATTATTTATATATGTTTATATATTATTTATATTATAAAGAAATGAAAGGGGTTAACTTATTTGGCTCATTTTTATCACGATATTTAACCGTTTAATTGATTTGTGTACTGTACTCAGTATTGTAGTGCATTTCCGTTGATATCATCTACAAATAAAGCTGTCAATTGTCAGATGGAGAGAACGGTTGCAACCAGCGTATATGTCATTAAATTTTATTAAATCGGTCTTCATATGTTGATAATATTATTTCTTGAAAACTAAAGCATGAACTGAGCGAAAACAAGAATCGTTTGCAGTTATTTATCAATCGGCTTGCAAGACATGTGTAATCAGCATGATATACAGACTGTTTGTTGATGGCTTCATAACTCAATTAGTAGAGCATTGATGTGCCATATTGACGCAACAGGTTCGAACGCCCCATCCTCTGATATCCTCTGTGTGTAAGTGTCTGTCTGTGTGTGTGTGTGTGTGTGTGTGTGTGTGAGAGAGAGAGAGAGAGAGAGAGAGAGAGAGGTATATTTCCATGAACGTATCATGATCAAAATGCATAAATACATTTAAAAAATATTTGTCATTTCTAGTCCAGGTAACAAACCAATATATTCGGCGAAGACGCGAACTTATAGGCCACTGTTAACGCCTCATTTACAGTCTTATCATTCAAGAATATTAAAAAGTATTTCATTTAGGAACAGTTTTTAACTTTTGTTTTAAATGCCTTTTTGTGCACAGTGTTAACATATTAAGTTAGGTCTTTTTGGGTACGAGGGAACATTTTCGAAAATTTTTAGAAATTTAACTATACTTATAGAGCTTTATGACACATAAAATATTAAAAACGTATATCACAGATTTAAAACCAATTGAAAAGGTCGTGGTAAGGCAGTATCTATGAGATGTAAGTAGAAAATATGCCTACCTTTCACGTCTTTTTTTATAGTTTTTAGACAGCAGTAACCATGGCAACTGACACGTGAACACAACATTGATGTCAGAAATAAATGCTAGCCATCAAATTCAGTATACATCATATAAAGACATTTAGAGAGGGAACATAAAATGGCCATTATTCATTATAGTCCTTAGCAACGAAAAAATAACATTTCTGATATTAATGTGTTGTTTTGTTTATACACGGCAATTTGATGTATGTTATTATATTTATAAACCTAAAGTTTAAGCTATTGATTGTCAATTTGTGAATGATTTCCGAAGGTGACCTCTGTGAAAACAATAAATTAGAACGTCTTTTACCTTCTCTCAGAATCAACAACAATTGCCTGCTTAGAAAGTCTGTACTATTGAATATATATAAATTCACTGTCTTAATGTAAGCATTAAGTTTTTACTCTCCTGATATGCAATATTAGTAAGATTATGCATCTGGTCCGCTGGCTATCTTACCATCTCCAAATGAACCGCGTGAAGACTACATCGAGGAGTTCTGATATTTTCGAACTTCATGTGTGATGCATGAGGCACATGGAATACTAGATGCCCGCTGATGAGTAGACTGTGACCTATCAAGTTGTGGTACTTAAGTCATATAGACAGGAAATGTTTAGCATAGCCCATGAAACTCCCTTGTGTTCGAACACACTGGTCATGGACCACTGAAGTTGTTGGAAAAAGCTTCTTTTAACAGAAGAATCAGAGATTAATTTACGTGATTATGTGTGAGATTATAAATACAAGTTATCAAAAGCTTGTGCAATGGCAAGAAATATTTTTCAGTCTTCCCAATCACACATGAAATTTAGGTATGACAACACTACAAAAAAAGGAACTTCTCAACCTAGCGAAAAAGTTCTTGTTCTCCTTCCCATACATCAAAGTCCTCTTCAGATTGATTATTTTAGTCCCTATACAGTTAAACAGGAAGTGACTTAAATTATCTGATTGACACTCTGAGAGGCGGAAACAGAAAGAACTCTGCCATATCAATATGTTAAAGGAGTATGTAGATCGAGATAGCGCTGTAAATCATTTAATAAATTTAGTCATTCCTGTCCACACAATGACGTTATAAATAATGTCTTACAAGCGAACTGTAGTGACTTTGGTTCAGCCTGTCTTCAAAATTCTGAACTATTAAAGAATCTGGACAATAAGCTTTCACATCTACAGCCACAGTAAAAGAATGAGTTAAACCAGCTGCAATGTGAATATGAGTACTTGTTTCCAACCCGAAATAAGAAAATCTACCATGATGTTAACATTTTAGATTCTTAACCAGTAAAACGGTGGCATTACAGGCTGAATCCTCACAAGTATAAATGTTTGAAAAAGGACTTTGAATATTTCTTGGGGAATTCCTTTATTGAACCATGCAAAAGTAACTGGAGTTGTCGTGCAGTCCAGATACATCCTTCCGCGTTTGCACGACTACAGAAACGTGAACAGTGTCTCCAAAACATGCTCACTCATTCCTGTACCGAGAGCTAATGACAGATTGATATAATCGGAAATGCACAGAGGATTATGGCAGCTTCTGTGTAATCTACTTCCCTGAGTTTTACTATTGTGCATGATATTATGGCCCAGCATTTGTATAATAACGTTGCAGTAACTAGTGTTTCTTATTCAAAACATTTCTGATCGTTTTCATAGATTTATATAAATTAATTGCAAATTAGCTTTGGCAAGACCTTTTGGTCTAATGACATAAATATTCATATTGAGAGAGAGAGAGAGAGAGAGAGAGGAGAGTTGACTTTATTACCCTCACCCGGCTAGAGAGATTGACAGACTTGATATTTCAAAGCTGTGCGACTCGACCAGATTAATCCGGATTATATCAGAGAGTCATTACTGTGTATGATTATCTCCTATTCATGTTTTCGAATATTTCATAAGACCCACAACCTTCAAAAATAACAAATATACACAAGTCAAAACAAATAACCTCTTTCGAGCTCCTAGATCACTGTGATAGTTCGCTACCAGTGAAGTGAAATGTTCTATACAATTAAATATACACCAGATTAATTTCTTGATTAGTCATTGAGTAAAATACAATGGAAATTCTTTTCATGACAAAATAATATTTAAAGAGGAAGAGGTTTAAAAGTGGAATGTGAACGCACAAATAATTTTATAGAGGCACTTGGGAACGATGATCTTACGTCTGTTATACGTTTGGCATTAAATATATAATTCAAGCTGCTCTGTCAGCAAACAAAGCATCCTTGAAACACTCCAGGGAGGAGCTGGTCTTGATGGCCATAGGATGCAAGGTAAAATTAAATAAATACAACTAAACCAAACATAAACTCTGAACGCGTGAAACAACCTATGTTAGAATGACTAAAAGGAGACTTGCGTGCAATGAGTCATGTAACACGATAGCAACAAAAATAGGAAACGACCTCACGCCGGGTGTGGTAAGTGGTATACGTTAGATATAATTACTCATTGGTTGCTGAAATCTGTTTACAGGAAGGCGGACATGTGGCTGAAATGTTATACCAAGGATAAATAATTAATTACAAGCAATATATATATATATATATATATATATATATATATATATATATATATATATATATATATATATATATATATATATATATATATATATATATATATATATATATATATATATATATATATATATATATATATATATATATATACATATATATATACATACATACATACATACATACATACATATATATATATATATATATATATATATATATATATATATATATATATATATATATATATATATATATATATATATATATATATATATATACATACATACATACATACATACATACATATATATATATATATATATATATATATATATATATATATATATATATATATATATATATATATATATATATATATATATAGAGAGAGAGAGAGAGAGAGAGAGAGAGAGAGAGAGAGAGAGAGAGAGAGAGAGAGAGAGAATGTTTCTAATGTTACGGCTTTTAGTTAAACACTGAAATAAGTATTGCCGAAAATTATAAAAAGAACTTATGCTGCGATCTGCAAAACAGGACAAACAACAGAATAAAACTGAAACATAATAAGGAAAATAAATTCAAAACATTAGCTTGTTATGCATATACTATGTGGATGAATTATAATTGTTGTCATGTAGTGTCTAGATTATGGATGTTATTATAAGAGTAACGGGCAATTTTAATGAACAGTTACTACTTAAATTTAGTTTTTATGTGATTGCGTACTATGTATATATATATATATATATATATATATATATATATATATATATATATATATATATATATATATATATATATATATATATATATATATATATATATATATATATATATATATATATATATATAGTGTCTATTACACATTTTCCATGATTTAATTGATCATTTGAAAATGACATATTAAGTATCCAACTTTTTCTCTGAGAGTAGATTATGTTTTAAGTTAATGATCAATTCTAAGCTAAAAATAGGTTGTTTACTCGAGTCAAAATTCTAGACCAAACCTTTATCATGACCTTAGAAGGATTTAGGAAATAAATCAATTACAGTTTTCCGTTGTGATCATTGACTTGTGCTGCGACATAGATCAGGTAGGGTGCATATATTCAATAGTGAAATATTGTGACGTGGAATCCTGTAAATGTATATTAGTCGAATAAATAAATCTCTAGTCGTTCCTATTTCTATTTTAATATCAGTCTTTTAATTGTTTTCAATTGTAATTTGAGATTTATTTAAATTTGTGTTCATTGGAATTACGACGTACTCGTTCACGTTTTCGACGAAAGTTTTACTTTGGAATTAGAGTGAATTCATTCATAACCACTCTGGATAATACCATTGCGATGCATCAAGACTGTTACCACACCGGCTAATGGTTATATCGGAATACATAAGATTGGAATTGATATGAAACACAGTTCGACTCTATACTTTCTACATGCGAGAGATCTTTTAGGATTATTTAGTATCTAATTCACAACACTGCAAATTCCCCATAACTTTTTATTTTATACCTTAGAGAACTAAAATATTTGTTCATTTTTTGACCTGTGTAATAAGACAATCGAAGTTAGTCAATGAAATCTTTGCAGCGTTGTTTAAAAGAATTTTGGAGGAATGGAAGAAAGTTTAGTCGAAAGAGATATATAGGTAAATTTACAGGATGCAATGGCTTCAAGGAAAGATATAATATAAAAACAATTAAACGTAATTTCTAAGGTTTTTGCAGCGCAAATTTTGAACTTGCGAATGGAAAGCTACATCACAATTGACGGAGGAACTGAAAACGACATCTATTTCACCAATCCAGTTGATCCTATAATGTTTACTTTATTGATGCATTTGGAGCAAGTATGTATTGTTATGTATATTTAATTTGTATTGTTTGAACACCCTTTGTTCTGCATGAAGGTAGGAGCTTGGGCCAACGTGTATATATATATATATATATATATATATATATATATATATATATATATATATATATATATATATATATATATATATATATATATATATATATATATATATATATATATATATATATATATATTATGATGGCAAGCAAGACAGTTTTTGCGTAATAATTCATTATCATTACTCATTCCAGAATATAACTTGACAAGATGTATCAACAATACCTTCAAACAGTCTGGTTGATAATAGAGTTACACAATACACACGTTGTCTTGAACACGATAGCTTTATATCTATTTGAAAAGAGTATAATGCTATTAATAAGAAAGGTCTTATATCTTACGCATATGTATGTTTCTTCTCAAAAAGTGTCACTAGGGATCCTTACACACTAACTTACTTATGAAGTTCTCTGCAATAAAGAGAGCTGATAATAGCACTGAAGGAAATAAATAAGTAAATAATAAAACAACATGAAATTTTGGAAATTGTGACTAGACAAAAATTTGTTATATATGCAATATTATTCAATACGAACAAGGTCTTAAATTTATTTGAAGTTTATTTGTCATCATTAACTTCGCTCAATGGAAGATGAGTAAAGGTATTTTGTTTCTTCTTTGGTAGTCTCTCCACGATCCAGCTTGTACACCAAGCCCCCACCTCCATATGATCCCACGCCCCTGCGCACGATGCAGGCTGAACTACATTAATGCGGTGAAATGGGGATGTGTTGACGAAATTTCATGTTACACCAAGTTGTCTACGCCCAGTGTGACTCACCAACTGTAAAACTTCCTTGAGATTACTATCAAAATTTAAAGATTCCAAGATATCATAGATAGTGTTACTTAGTGTATCTATATATATGTCGTTTACACTACACCAGGCCCGGCCCTAGAATGTGTGGTGCGCTAGGCAGCATGCGGATCCCAATGCAGCTAGCGATGAGTGCGGGGCCAACAGCAAAAAAACTGCATTGCGAGTTAGCTCGGGGCCAAAGGCGGTTGCCTCGTTCACCTTGTCCTAGAGCCGCCCTGCACTACACTTAACATTCGGATAAGATAAAGTGGTTCAAAGAAAAGAAGAGGTTAAATAAAAATAGATCTCTTAATGCTTCTTGCGTGTCGCACTCAGCATGTCAGTAAATCAGAACATAAAATATTCAAACAATCTTGAAATAAAATGTTTGTAAAATATGTTGATCATGCGGGAAAGCTGAATGTACAGATTCCAATTCCTGCAGATGATCATGAGGACAACAATATGAACAGTTAATTTATATTTCTGTAAAAAGACTTAGATACTGACGTGAAAAAAGAACCTGATTACTGACTGAGCGTGAAGTGATCTCGAAGACACCTCTAAGTGGAACTAATAAAATGATGAAAACTGTCAATTACATCTTGCTATATTGTAAAATCTCCAGTAAAATTATTTGATTTACAAATTAAAAGCATAAAACATGTATAATATATGTTATGTAGTTAGTAGCTGACAGCACTACATATCTTATTCCCCGAAAGTTATTATTTCATTTTAACGATACATTAATGTTTGATTCGTTTTATAATGTTTGAAATATGTTCTGAGCAAATGAAATATAATTTTTTTGATACATGTTTGAATTGAATACACTGATATGTTCCGGTTCATACACATCGTTTTATATAGAGACGATAATTTATAGTGCATTACATTGATTGCTATAAGGAAGTTTACTCTTATAACTGTAAAATTGAAACTAATCACCAACCACCGAGTCAAACGAGTCAAGATAAACCGATTAATTTCTTTTCTCTTTCCTTTTATACAGATTGTTTTCCCGTGAGATAACAACCTAAGCCTTTATATATACTTTCATTTCTTCATATTAGGACGTATAAACTGAATATTGTCTAGTTAGGTGTAAAACATACACTCTTTGAAAGTAACACACATAGGCTATAAATGGAATACTGAATAGCTAGACAGATGGTTAGCTAAATAAGAAATTAATCATAGTAGATGGGAATTGGTTGATATTTGTGCGAATAACTATACGAATAGAATATTAAAGAGTAAATATATACTTATAGACAAAAAAATATATAGATGGGCACGAAAGCGCACACATACGTAGGAGAAAGAGGGGTTAGTCGGAAAAGATGCAAGCTGAGAACTGTTACTTTATTAATCATTTTACTTGGCTTATGATAGGATGGTATTATTCTAGAATAATTATTAACGAAATAAAATGAGCATTTTAACCTACGTTTGGAGTTGGTATGTCGATATTTTGACTTAGTGTTATAACATTTCGCATTTCGATAATTTGATAGCAGCCCAAACTACTACTCATCATCTCGAAGTAGTAGAATTCATTGTGGAACACCGATGTCTCGAATTAAAATCCCCCAAACAAGCAACCAGGAAGAGATAGTAGTAGAATTCATTGTGGAACACCGATGTCTCGAATTAAAATCCCCCAAACAAGCAACCAGGAAGAGATAGTAGTAGAATTCATTGTGGAACACCGATGTCTCGAATTAAAATCCCCCAAACAAGCAACCAGGAAGAGATAGTAGTAGAATTCATTGTGGAACACCGATGTCTCGACTTAAAATCCCCCAAACAAGCAACCAGGAAGAGATAGTAGTAGAATTCATTGTGGAACACCGATGTCTCGAATTAAAATCCCCCAAACAAGCAACCAGGAAGAGATAGTAGTAGAATTCATTGTGGAACACCGATGTCTCGACTTAAAATCCCCCAAACAAGCAACCAGGAAGAGATAGTAGTAGAATTCATTGTGGAACACCGATGTCTCGAATTAAAATCCCCCAAACAAGCAACCAGGAAGAGATAGTAGTAGAATTCATTGTGGAACACCGATGTCTCGAATTAAAATCCCCCAAACAAGCAACCAGGAAGAGATAGTAGTAGAATTCATTGTGGAACACCGATGTCTCGAATTAAAATCCCCCAAACAAGCAACCAGGAAGAGATAGTAGTAGAATTCATTGTGGAACACCGATGTCTCGAATTAAAATCCCCCAAACAAGCAACCAGGAACAACACGAGCAAACAACGAAAGCTGTCACAGTAAAATATCTGGAAAGCTTTATAAATCTTGCCGGCGACTGATCAAAGTCCAGTTTGTATTGTGTATGCGTGTGAATGATAACAATTAAATCAAATGCAACCGGTAATGAGATCGCAGTTAATATCATATAGCATGCATAACGATTGTTCGATGTCGTTCTCACATTTTCGTAAGAAAGGAAGTATTCTACCATTATAATATAAAAACGTATCTATAACTTAATTGATCAATTTAATAAGAAATGCATTTTCTTGACCTTTTATACATATTATTTAGTCGTTACACTGCTAAGAAAGTAATGACAATCCAGGCTCATTGAAATATTCTTTAAATTTATCTCTAATTCTCTGGATCTAGCTAGTATTTATTTTATAAAAAGTATGGTTTCAGTTTAACATAATTGTACGCATTATTAGGAATGTCGGTCTAGTCAAAAATGTAGTTCTCTACCACAAAGGAGATCAGCAATAAACGGCCAAGTCCAGTGACCTTTCCATTTATCAATCAAATTGCAACTTTCATGTTTGTGAAAGTAAAGCCATCATTCGGAATATAACGCTTTTTTGGTAGCATAAAATGCAATGACTGATCTGAAAAGAATTTAAAGAAATAAGCGGGCCTAAAATTCCAATGGTTACCACAAGAAGAATTATATTTTTGGTGCCTGTAGGATCTACTGATTATATGAAATATTTTAATTAGATTGATTGGTTCGATCCTTGTCTTTCGTGATCTGGTTTATTCATTGGTAGCATATAGCACATAGTACGGTCGCCATAGGACAAACGTCGTGGCATCATTGCGACAATCCTGGCATCCATCAGAGGTACAAGTCAACACTCAATATAGTGGACAGCAAACCTGACCACGACGTTGCGAAGTATTGAAGGAGTGGACCGAGTAATTAGTACAACAAAATACTATGGATTTTGCTACACCATTATTAATATCATCGTCATAACAATCATCACATGAATATTGCTGAAACAAAACAAACATATAAGTACTGAACTTAAAAGGAAGGAAACAGCTGTTTACTTTCCAAGGGCACTATGTTTTCTGAAGAAGAAAAAATTACCCCCAAGAGATAACAGTATTCTTGCTCTGATTTGAGAACAAAATATTGTATTGGAATTTTTGTCTCTTTAACTTAAGAAAGGCACCAACATGGTCGACTAAACAGTCAATAATCCGTCCCTAACTATAGGTACTTGGCAAAAATTGAGTGCACGTGTATTCCTTTCTGGCGGTTAGCAAGATTTGGAACTTAAACAGAAAGAATATAACTACATTGGTATTTATTTCAACGTTCCATATTGACTGGTGATTCATAAAGTTTCTTATCTTAAAAGTGTCAGTTTTGTTTGTAAGCCCTCTAACGAATGGAAATGTCTTGTTGTTGGATTCATGGGTTAAGTGTAGAGGCTTGAGTTTGTTTGCATTCATCTTCATTTCTAAAACAAACCTAGCATCATGCAACAAATCTCTTAGTTCAACCAGCATCTGGCCACGCTGTTTTACTGCCAATTTACCTCGAAATAATCGCCATCAAATTTTCTATGGGTATTCTGGGGGATTGTGTTCTGAAGACACTGCTATTATACAAGATTAGTGGACCCTTGTGTTTATTGTAATGAATATATGCAGCTTCGCTAGAGAGGCTGATCAGACTGTACTTCAGGTGGAGACCAAGATCTAATCATTTGTAACAACGTCCATCATTTGATAAGCGGCCTTGGTCAATAATCATCGGCATAGTTGAGTTAAGTTTGATTGAATTGGATGCGTGGGCTTGTCTATATATTTAATGTTCATCGTTTGTTAGTTCTTTATTTATTATATATGCTATGGATAACTGTATTTTGAACTTGATCGTGTCCAAAATCAAGGTCATTTTCTACCTGACCTAAATGATTGATATTGGTTTTGTAAACAACATGTTATCTCAATCTGAATCAAGAACATTGGAAATTCCAAATGAAATACCGGGACAACCTGTTGTTCACTACTTTTTACATTGAGTAATAGTGTTTCTTAGAAAATGATAATTGTGACCTAGGATCAAGTACAGAACTATATAATTTTGTCTATCTAGAAATGTTTCATTCATACTGTACGATGTGAGCAGAATCAGTTATTGTTTCGTCCAGTATTCCACTTGTGCTGGAATTTATTAATTCAAATTATTAATTTAAGTTCCCGGAAATACACAGTGCTTTAAAAACAATCTTTAAGATATATTTAGCTTAACAGTAAAATTTCAAATAAGGATAATTTCTTGGATTGTATTATTGTGATCCAGCAAAAGACAGTTGGCAAATCACCACTACACGGACCACCACAGGCACATTAACATTTCCATCGATGGATTTATATTGCAATATCAGTAAGGTTTATTCAAAACGTTAATCTTTAGATATGTGTTAGAAATTCTACAATTATCGGGGGAGGGGGAAATACCGTAAATTCTTTTATATCTCCACATGTTATTCTAGGGGAAACAATTACATACATACATACATACATACATACATACATACATACATACATACATACATACATACATGCATGCATGCATGCATACATGCATGCATGCATGCATGCATTCATGCATACATACATACATACATACATACATACATACATGCATGCATGCATGCATACATGCATGCATGCATTCATGCATACATACATACATACATACATACATACATACATACATTCATTCATACATACATATATCTGTCTGACTGTCTGTAGACATGCTATATATTAACTTCCCTTCGCAAGCTTGATGTAGAATAATGTCGGCGCTCCCTCCTTAATTCCTTAAATACAAAATATACTTGTATCATTAGCCTAAATATACACGTTATTTCTAAACTTAACGTCAAGAGGAAAAAGAGGAAGAATTAAACTCCCATATTCGCATCAAGATTGATACCAATAATGGAACTATCTGTTGATTCAGTGCGTTGTAGAATCTGTGCATATCATCTATTTCTCCAGCATAGAACCTCGTGGAAAGGCGTTTTGATGAGTATTGCTGAAAAGAATGCCTTATTCGTTCAAACAGATTTTGGATGTGATTGTTTGAGAGGCATGCGTACGTTATTGTCTATTTGATGGACATCTGCAGCTTTTCAGTCTTCTTGCGATTTTGAGGGACTAAAAAATGATGTATATTTCAAGAAGTGTAAATTGCATTAGGAAAGATTTATAAGTGGCAGTGTTTATGGAAATTTCTCTCTCTTTCTCTGTCTGTCTCTCTATATATCTCTCTCTCTGTCTCTCTCAATTAAGAAGATTTCAAGACACGTATACGCTGATCCTTGTTGTGCGTGTTTTGCATAATTCATAGAATACATTTTATATTGACCGTTGGTCTTTGATACTACATACAGGCTGTCATTGTCATAAATTTAATTTGATTTAGTTTAAATTAATACCGTCCATTTCAACTCGCTTGTAAAACCTATAAATTAATGCAATGGAAGATTAGAAAGATAAATTGAAAAGACAGTATATATTAAGTACTTCGTGTTTAATTGATCTCAATAACTGTTGTATATACAATTCATTGCAATTTTTTCATAATTGTGTAGTTCTTGGATTGTTTTCTGAGAACACTCGAATTTGCTGGTGTAAAATACGAATAAAATTGGACAACATGAATAATTAGCAGGTTCACACAAAGGTATTAATTAGAGAAGAATGTCCAGGTTATACATGTTCAGACGTATATCTTTGGAAAAAAACCTGTCATGGTCGTCGGCAAGTTTACCGAATTATCCATAGTCTGCCACACTCTCCCTTGTATGAAGCGATGCTTTTCTATTATTGTGCAGTTCATAATCAACTTGCCCATTGACGTTAGTGCTGAATGTGCTCCAATATTCAAAAGATACTGAGGTTGATATTAAATACAATCTGTCACTGTCATTAATTTAATTTGTCTTTACTTTAAAGCAATACCTTCCAGGTCCGCCCTCTAGTATATCCTCTTTTATGCATAACAGCTAAATATTAGCAGATACTTTTCTACATTTGTGTATTGCTGTTTGTTAGTTTAATATTTTCAAATTACCTAAATATTTCATTGGCTTCATTCTTTTAATTTACTGTTAAGCATAAAAAATTACACATATATGCAAGCAAGTAAAGAAGATAATATATTTAGTAGTCAAAATCCAGTTCAATAGTGAGAATCCAAACACGTTTTCTACGTACATCACACTTGAACAGCTGATACCCTGAAATATGTGAAAGATAAAAGATGGTATATATTCTTTGGCCTGTATAAGTTATTTTGTATATGTACTTCAGTTGCAATATGTTAATATTTTCTATTTTCTTTCTATTCTGATCTATGTATCTATCAAAGCAAGCAATACTCTATTTTTGTACCTTCTTTCTAGAACTTATATATTGGTTTATTGCTATACAATACTGTTGTAGTTCGAGTCTCAATAATATTGTACTTCGTGTCTATTTCTGATATTTGAGTGACGTTTTCATTATCATTATGACGCAGAATAATTTTTCATTGGCTTGATGGTGCGTTTTACTTCCTATCTTAATCATAATCCTATGATTTAATAGCACCAGTTAATACCGCAGTACTTTATCCCATTTGAAATTTTCATTTTTTATCATCACGGTGAATTTTGATGGTAGCATTACATCAGCAGCACCTCCTGCAACACCCTAGCAGACTTATCTATTTCATCCTCCTCATCTTCATTATCTTTCTGTGGCTAATTGTGCTAGTATTAATAACATTAGTGCCTTCATTAAAACGGGATAAAATGTTTGTACTTTGTTTAATAGTCATTATTATTCTAACGTTTATTCCATGTAAAGACATGGATAGTAAGCAAAACAAGAAACAACAGATATATGTTTACTTTGTACATAAATTCAGCATAAATTATGCAATATTTATCTCATATAAACATAACAATGATCAAAGTATGATATTCATTTCTTTTCAAATTCTTTTAAAACTGGTTTTGTCTATTTTAAAGAGTGGATCAACAAAGGATCACAAACAAATCACAAAGTTGACGCATTTATTTTCAATGTTGTTTTGTTTAAAACCAATATTAGTACTATTACATGAACAGAAGAAAAACATGGAACTATTTTAAATTTTGAATAGAAAAAAATCATTTTTAATCTTCTTACCATCAAATATTGGATCTGAGCAAATAATAACTGCAGGCTCTGAAGGACATTAACACGAGCTTGAGTAAATATATAATGATATGCACTGAATGACAATTCATTCAACTTACAAGAAATCAATACAAAATAATTTTGTCCATATGAGAGACGAGTTCTCCCTTGTTTTCTTGACATTGCTATTGCATGTAAAGAAAATATAAAAAGTTTGCAAACTCTACACCTTTGTTATAACCATATAAGGATGGGATATAATCCAGCATGTCTATAATATAACTCAAAGATTATTATATACTTTTGTTGAGTTTTAATGTCTTGTTATCTTTCGGAAAGACTACTAGAGCTTTCGCAAGAGACAAATTTGATTGACACGATGAATAGAAAGCATATGTGATGGATAATGATAAATTGCAGTTGAAGAATAAAATCTGTGCACTGTTCCATACAGCTATGATTATGACATGTGCCACTGTGTTTTAGAAGTTGTTCAAGACATTAGAGAATTAGAAACTATTATTGGTTCTTAGTAATTTAAGAAAATATCACTTTTATCTACATTCAGTGTCTGTTATTCTACATAATGACAATAGTTAGCGATCTCAGGGCCAAGATATTTAGTGACTGAAGGCTAAACTACTTAACTAAACAAATTTCCGGGAAAATGTATTAGGCATGATTTAAAGTTACCAGAAACATCTTGCTACAAGTTCGATGACACTGATATCACATACTTACCTCTCATGAGTATAATATATAATGACAGACTACATCGTGTAGGAATTTATATTTCTCCTGAAAAGATACATAATTAAAATGTGTAATCTTTCCTGGCTTATATTATTTTTTTTAGGACCAAATGGAAATAATAAGTACTGCATGTTAAACTCAGTCCGCTAAGTTATGTTAATGTTTTAATTCATTTGTTTCTGATTAGTGAGCTTGGTAAGAACAAATAGTGTCATACATGGTGTGTATTCATGTATTTACGAGGTGTTATATTCAATCATAACAAAACAAAGTATTTATACTAATAAATTCAATACGATACATACGTCATGTACACACTGAATTATACAATGTCAAAATGCATCTCTGACATGGTTTACTTACAAAGCTATCCACTCTGAATACCCTTTGTATTCTAGCAATCTTTAAAGACAGTTCCAAGTCAAAAAACTCCGTCTCATCCAGATGATGAAGCACAGAAAATACGTTGTACAATCGTCCAGCTTGCTCTGTGTTGCACCCTCTGTAATAAGTGACTTGCTTTTAGTGTACGAATTAAGATAAATCTTAAGCAGTATTTTCACATGTTACACGGATATACATTAATTACTATAAGGTGTCTTTAAATAGTGTTATACATAAATTTAAATGGAAATATGTCGTTCATATGTCATCAGAAGCAACACTGAAGAAGGATACAACTACTGCAAAAGTATTGTTCTTTATGGTTATTTCATTTTCAAAACAAACCTCTTCTTTTGGTATCAGCAAGATCCTAGGTGAATACAGTATACTTGCATTTATTTCCTACAGTTCTATTTACTTGGTGTGTATTAAAATATTCTGATTCTGTTTTCCGTTCATAGATCTGACGCTGCGAACGTAAGTGATGACTAATTTTTGTATATTAGCTGGTATTCCCCTTTCGTCAAGCCCAAGATTAACTGTCACATAAATGACAGTCTTCCTAGCTTCAAACTGCAAATAAAATTTCAAAATATCAATTTATAATTCATTCTTATCCTCTCTACCTTAAGCATGTTATAATAGTGCTGGCAGTGCAAACTCTATTTGTGCAACTAATAGTAGATTGTGAGATTTTTCTCTATTCAGATTTCAGCTTTCAAAAGAAACTATAAACACCTCCACAACTTTTGATGCATTTAACATTACCTGTTAATATAAAAGCAATTAACTGGACACTAGTATCCTCATGTGAGGCAATGATACTTAAGCATCTGGAAGTACTAATGCAACGTAAATATACATCCACAGTACTCAGCCCTGTTTATTCATTTTGGCTAGATTATCAATCATGAAAGCCACTAATACAAATATACTGAGAATAGACTGTTTAGAGTATTTCTCAATATTAAAAGATTATGAAAATAACTTGTAGACGCCGTATTCATATATGTTAAGACCTACAAGCGATAAAATTTCAAAATATCAGTTTCGGTTTTTAATAATGTCGGTATATTATGTACTCAGTTGCCACTTAAGAATGCTAAAGAATTATCCTACTGAATGAACATGATATCGAATATTAATATGTCAGTGTAATTTAACAAACTTCTATTAGGTTACATAAGGTACACAGGTCAAATGATGTATTCCATTGATTGTAACACGTGGACATTAAATATTGGATCCTAGTCTAGAAAAACAAATTTACTCCAAACACTGAATCAAATGTGATACAAAATAAAACAGTGGTTTATCCGATACGTTTCATCATTTTGAATATATTTAATAAACATGCTTTTCTTTGAATATGGTGAAGTACTATTTATTCTATAAACTAGTTCTAAAACAGGGATAGTACATGCACAAATCTGATATGAAGAATCCAACAAAAATGGCCTCTGGAAACAAGAGCACCTACTACTTACATTTTCTCCATAACAAACTTGAAGCTGCAAAAATCGCATTCCTGACGATACCTTCGTATTTGAAACCTGAACCCGAAATTGTCTGCATTGAATATTTGTAGTTTCGCCTAGGCATGTTCCTCTCTGAAACAATATAACATTCATAATTATGCGGAATGATACTGGCATCTGACCACAATCAAACCGTTTTTTATAATCATTGGGGGATAGTATCTTAGTTTCATGGATATCCTTCACAACAATGAATTAAATCTTTTAGAGGAGAACTACTGCATACTATAACAAATACAAACTGCCAGAAAGAACTATAGCTTTTATAATATACAATTTTCTGATGAATAACGCACCGTTAAACATTTGGGTATACATAGGTAATGAAATTCAAATTTTCGTATTTTGATGAGCGTCGATGTTGCTTTCGAGTTTATAAATAGCCGACAAAAATAAGGTATAAATATTCGAACAAATGCTGTTTTTACCGTAGACGATGATAATTAAGTGTCAAAGACCAACATCCCAGGAGAAGGAATGTGTTTTGTGGAAAAACCGTCTATACAGATGGGATTAGTTTCATGAAGGAGATGGAGAAAGAAAAAGTAACAGACACTACAACAGATGCAACGGAACTACACTCTTCAAACAAGCAGCAAATGACTTGATGTATGTTGATACAGGAGAAAGAAGGGCGTCTCAAACCTACCAATGTTTGTCATTCTACCGAATCATCTAGCTGATAGCTTGACTTTGAATCAATGTGTACATCAAATTTAAATCACAACGACAGTTATATATCAGTTGGTAATGGGCATCTATTCGATTTAATGGGATAAGCTCTCGGTACTGGAAATTAACGTGCAGAGTGAAAGCGCATTTATCTTTTGGACCTTGATATGATTGCATGACTGCGGTGTGTGCTATCTACATAATCAGATAATATTTCTAGTGTCATTAATGATAACAAAGAAAGTGTATAATCAGTGTGTCTGGATACTAGTGTAACATACAAATTCTTCCAAGATTAATCTGCGTGAAACTAGCCTACTAATTGGATGATTTTTTTTTGTAAAGGTTTTCAGAGCAAGAGATGTCTGTAACTCGGACTCTGCTAGAAGTAGTAGTGATATGAAAACTGGTAAACCTTTGCACATATGAAAGACAATAGTTTTAAATTTGCCACTTTCATGGTTCTCATCTGAAGGTCAGAAATAGATAGTAATACATTTGTTTGGAGCTGTAACTTGCACATGTTAGAATGGAATAATAGACATCAAATTTGGAATAAGTGTACTTCATGACATGCTGTTGGCACTTTCATAGATCTATCTGTTAAGCCAGGTCTTGGGTCTTAGATCGATATATTGTTGTGTGTCCAAAGTATCTCACATAAGCGTTTGATAACGATTATGGAATCAAATGTTTACATCTGTAAAATCATAGTATCAAGGGTACCTATCGTGTATATCAATAGCATGTTCAACACAGCAAGATCAAGATCAAACTCAGGTTGTGAACACTAATCTTTATATAGGACTGTAACTCAAAATTCATTGAAGGTAGTTTACTTAAACTTATGTATAACTCATAATTTCAGAATGACATTTATTTGAATTGATATTTTCATCAATGTTTTGATCATAGATAAACATTATCTTCTTGTGTTAAGACTCTAGCTCTAAATTCTCAAAGATAGTGAGATAAAACCGTGTTTATTGATGCATCACGACCTAAGGTTATGCAACATGACACACTTGTGTGATCCAATTTAAACGGTCAGTACCATTGGTCATGCTTTTGTCTACAAGCAGTTTAAGTCATGCAAATACAATATTCTGGATAGCGTATCTTGTTCCACTATCAAGATCAGACCTGCAAAGTTAATGACACACTTACCTTACTTCCGCTGTCATTGCTATTTTTGTAAGCTATTAAAAGTGGTATTCGCAAACATTGTACAGTTGTACATATTGACGTATTACAACTTTCACCTAGTAAGCCATACTTGATTCTTTTAAAGTATATTTCACTAACCACAATAAAATTAACTTCAGTTTTTATAAGAGGTCAAGAGTTGCGACTGTTCAAAATATTTTATTTCTTTCTTTCGTACTTTCATGTCCATAAGCAGACATTATATGATATTTACTTCATCCATATATGTTTGTGAGTTAATCGGTCTTCATGATTAAACTCCTGTACAGCTTCACTTATTAGCAGTAAACTTTCGAATATGTGATTAATTTGTTTTTACCATATATATTAACATATAAAGGACTCATCCTTTCATTCTTTTATTTTACGAGAGAGATATGTGATAACCTTGTCAATCGGTAACACTTTCAGATGACCCGCACGATCAAACTACTCGGGAAATTTCCTTGCTTATCCACTTCTATAAAGATGTGTATACAAACTGCTTTATTGCCCGAAGAATACATTACTGTGTATTTAAACTTTTTCGTGATATGGTAGTCAGAAGTAAAGCCATGCGAAAACATAAAAAATACCCTCGCTTTGCTTGAGCTTTTAATTACCAGCTTGATTTGTCACGTAGCCATATTATGTGTCTACAAGATCTATTCTTAGACACAAAAAGCCCAATGTTCGTCGAAGTTTGACTTTCTTTAAACGCGATCTTTAGATCTACTTCAAGGTTAATTTCAACACTTTTCGACACATTTAAATCTACCAAAAACGACTATAACAAAGACTAAAACTGAACATTTTTGCTCCCTAAACCTTGCGTTATAAATATCTTGCTACTGTATCATTAACATAACTGACAAGAATGAATTTAGATTTGGATGATACTTGTGAAATCAATATCTACGCAATGCACGACTTGATAAATTAGACAACAATGAATTAAATATTGTATCCTTATGATATAAATATCTAGGTACTGTATCATTGATATACCAGACGATAAGGAATTTAGATCTTTGATATTTGTGATATAAATATCTAGGCACTGCACGGTTGATGAACTCGACAGCAATGAATTTAGATCGATATATATATATATATATATATATATATATATATATATATATATATATATATATATATATATATATATATATATATGCGTATGTATGTATGTATGTATGTAATCACTCACATTTTTGTGATAAATATATTATCAGCTATAGTTTGACAGCAACATATGTAAAAATAAGTATTCCTGTGCTTCACATCAATTAAAACAGTCATACTATTTTATACTGAGGTGACTCACCAGGAAACTATGTCTTACCTCTTCGTTGTCTCCAAGGGCGATAATGCTCCCAATGTTATTCTCGATTACACAGCTCCAGAACTCAGTACTGAGTACAGGAAGGGTTGTAACAAGGCATAATCTGCCCCTTTCACCAAGCTTAAAATTTAAGTAAATATTCCAGCATTTTATCAATTTAAGAGAGAATTGATGCAAGTTACAGCTTCATTTATGCTCAAAATTTGAAGAATTCTCATCAATAAAATCTAGATCGCACATTTAGCTAACACTAGAGATAGTGTTATGTTACCTTACATTTGTATATGCAAGAGTTTTCATTTCTTAAGTGATTAATATCAAATCAATATGACCAGCTGACAAATATTCATATATCGTGACCCTGATATGGAAATCTTAGTATTAGTAAAGATCTGAAAGTGAATAAAAACAAGGGAAACATATGCTATGTTCTTTTGTATATCACCCTCCATAATGATTGGGAGACAAATATTATACATACCAATGATTAGGAGACAAATAGTATACATACCAGTGATTGGGAGACAAATAGTATACATACCAATGATAGGGAGACAAACAGTGTACATACCAATGATGGGGAGACAAACAGTGTACATACCAATGATAGGGAGACAAATAGTATACATACCAATGATAGAGAGACAAGTATTATACATACCAATGATAGGGAGACAAATATTATACATACGAATGATAGGGAGACAAATATTATACATACGAATGATAGGGAGACAAATGTTATACATACCAATGATAGGGAGACAAATATTATACATACCAATGATAGGGAGACAAATATTATACATACCAATGATAAGGAGACAAATATTATACATACCAATCATTGAGAGACAAATGTTGTATATACCAATGATAGGGAGACAAATAGTATACATACCAATGATAGGGAGACAAATAGTATAATGCCAATGATAGAGAGACAAGTATTATACATACCAATGATAGGGAGACAAATATTATACATACGAATCATTGAAAGACAAATATTATATATACCAATGATAGGGAGACAAATACAGCTTGAATATAAGGAGACAATATTATACATTATTATATGCTCATTTTTCCCCGTTAACTTTACCTTGTCAGAATCGTGCAGTATTACGCGATATTGAATCCGCGCGACAATACACATATATCATTCACGTGCATAAAGGAACTACTTTCTACTGTAAACTAACAATGGACGCAGACGCCAGCACGTTTTTGATTTGTACACAAATCTTGTACATTCGCGTAAGAGGCTCTTTACGTTGTGGTTGTTTAAATTTGTTTCTGAATGAACTAAAACAGATGTTTCGTGGACTGTCACATACCATCTGCTTTGGCACATTCCGCGTTGATACAATGTTGCGATTTAGGCAAGCTACAGTATATAACAGACGCAAGATAAGGTCCTTACAAATAATATACAAGTGACAAGTCATATGCACTGTACTCTCTTCTTTAGCTGGTGATAAGAATGGCAAAATAAAATATACTTACAGTTTTACATCCTGAATTTCCCCAAAACGTATTTTCGTAATTCTGCAAATCCGAATTATATGAGCCATGTCATAGGTTTTCAATCTGGAGTACACATTTCGAAATTGTGCTGTAATTTCGATGATAAGTGCAATTGCATCTTTCTTACTGCACTCAAAATGAAATAAGCATTAAATTATATAGCGTCTTTTTGATAATTGCAATTGAAAGACTTCATATTTTTCCCACATTATGATTTCAAACATTCAATGACAGAAACTGAAACACATTTGCAGATGTCAACACGCTTCTCCCTAGCTCCTTCAATCTCATGTATTTCATGTGGAATTGTCACCTACAAATCCAGTCCATAATCACGAAACTTCCTAGAATCGAGAAAAATACCAAAATCTAGTCATCCCAGATCAAATGGAAAAGTTGTTGCAATGCACATTCATTCACAATATGACTCAAAATTTCAATTTTAACTAGACACGCCATTTTCTTTCGAAATTTCTGTCGAGCGCGCGACTAAGTTCAAATTTATCTGGGCGGAGTTATGTACGCAGTAATAATGTTGATTTGTGTAATGATGAATATGCGCTTGTGTATTTAGTTTGGAATGCGGCATACATTCAGTTACGTTGTTTCTTGTAGTGTATTCTGTTTATATAATTAAACCTTAGGTAGAATAAAAAAAATGAGCATATAATAAAAAGGTTACTGCATTTCTATGGGAAAATATGAACTCGTTTTGTCGGAAGGATATACTGTACTTTCAAGGTCGTGCAGTATTCCATCAAAAGAAACTTGTTCATATTTTCCCATGCAAATGCAGTAACCTATAATTCTGACGATAGGGAGACAAATATTACATATCCTGGCCATAGGAAGACAAATAGTACACAGCTTGACGATAAGAAGACAAGTATTATTATACTCACTGAGTGTATGCTTATGATAGCCTCCTCGACTTCTTCAGTTTCTGCTTAAATAAAAATTATATTAATCGTATTGTACGTTAAAGACAATAGGAATCCACAAAACTTCATCTGACTAAACAAACTCTCAGTGAACCTATAGTTCTTCCTTGTGTTAAATCTTAAGTCATTTAAAACAAAATTATAAATGAAAATATCTATATGCATAGATCGTGAAAAGGATCTAATTTACCTGAAATTAATCTGGTATTTTCATACGGCCCAGAGACAAATTCTCGCCTCGTCCGAGAGGTAAATTTCTGTGGAGAAACAGAATAAAAAACGTTATACTAGCATGTACAGATAATTAACATGTGATACAATCTGCATAAAAACTAGATTAGCTAGGCTTAGGGTGAAGAATTTACGACTATGCAACATATAAACATGTATTTTTCAAAGTTCAAAAGCAACGTGAGTACAGCATGGAATCTTTAGGAATAGAAAGTCTAAAGAATGTTTGCTTATCTTATAACTGATTACGAATCAGAATCGATAACACGAAGAAAGATCAATGTTTAAAAACAATTATCTGCTGCAAATGGCCACCCATTCTCACTTACACTCTCCAACACAAATGGCTTGTATATAAATCAAGTTAAAATGGGATCCATCTGAATTTAACTATTACGGTGGACAGTTGGTTCTTATAGAGTCTAATTGGACAAAGTTACTATGTGATGAAGTAAACGAATGATCAAGCTTCAACTGTTATAGGTTTTAATATTTGGTTATTACTGGTCATTTCCAAGATAAAGCGTGATCGCCCAATAAATCGTGTAAGGAGAAAAATCAGCCTTTCTGGTCAGCTACCCAAGCTGTCATTTGAGTTTTCAGATATTTTCAAATTGCGCATATGCCTCTCATTGCCGATACCTAGACCAAATTTGCCAAGTTACGTCACCACGGTCGTTCTATATATAGTACTTCTACAGTTGTTTGTTTATAATGACCTGTTTTCGGGATTATACTGTGTGGAGACATCAACCGAACACAATACTTCTAATATTTATTTAAGCAACTTTTACTAAAGTTAAGTTCTTTTATCAACCGTATTTGAAGAGTAACTTTTTGTCTTGTATGTACCATATCAAATTTGTTTATTGGCCTCATTGTGATTGAATAAGGCCTCTCTTTCAACCTGTAACAGCAACATCTTATTAAAAATCAAAGTTAATCAAACTCTATTCATTTATTTCGCTTTGATGTTTATGTTTATTTTTCCACCTCTTAATAGAAATAAAAATATGCTAGATGATCTCGAAATCAGGATACGTTAGACAAATGCCTGTAGTAATGCCACTTAATGACTGAGCTACGCGACGTGAGTTGCCAAATTTTGCTTAAGTCTCGTTGATACCAGAAGAAATGGGAGATATTGAAATCTGCAAAAGCTGGTACGATTGCTTGGGTACGTACCTAAAAGGGACATACGAGAAAACGTCACTTTTAGACGATAGCTAAACTGAAGATTGACAATTAGGCCTCCTGTGTACTTCATATTTGCCTTCATAACTGTAGGTAAATCCTTAAAACACATTTCACAACAATGCTAACAATTTTTGTTCTTTGCACATGACTTGTATTCCAAGAAGGAGGAAGCTCGGTCTCAAAACCTGAAGTTAAATTCGCTACAGATTAGGACAAATTACAGCTACGTGCTCCAAGATTATTAGGTTTTCCTGTTTGAAAAACTACACTGTAAAAATAATTGGTGTCACGGTTGGTCGAGTTGTCTAAATATCTCGACTTTACGAAATGCTGCTAACTCTGTCTGCGTCGGTCAAAGTCTCGGGCTCGATCAATGCGGATATGTGAGAAATCTTGCCAGTTACTTCCCGTTAGTAGATGGTTCTTTTCCCCTGATCTTCTTTCACACGTTGTACTGGATGTCATATAAAACTTATCATAGGCTACATAATAGCGTTAAGACCGAACATTAACAACAATGTAAAATGTTACCTACCCTTGATAACAAACAAGCCATAAATGTTCCAAGTGGTAATAGTGTTGATACATACCTTTATTCCAATCCGTCAAAATCATAAATTGCTTTCAGAAGAAAATTATGTGTACTGCGAGAACATTACAAAATATAATTTTTCTGAATTAACGTTTAAATGTCACCTCGAAGTTCAGTAGGAGTTTAGACTTTCCACTTTCCAGATCAACTTCCATGAGCGTCTTGTAGGTCTGAACGAACTTGCCCCTGGGAATGCGATATTCATTTCTTTCTTTTGATGTATATTCCAAACCGATATCTACAATAATGTACATCATATTACCATTAAATGCTTTAAATATAAATAATATCTTCAGGTAGACATAATTCATCGTAATAACTGTAATATATCTATAGTTTTAGGGAGGAAGCTTCAAATCTGCAGGAGAAGTTAAAATGTTAGAGTATTGCTTGCAATAAAGCAAACACTGTAGTATTTGTCAACTGTAAGCTAGTGATACTCATAATGAACTTCTCAGCATGTGATACCTGTTAGAGAGCGTGAAGAATATACAAGATTTCTCTTGGGAATCAACGGTGACATGACTTTTGTGCTCAATTTGTTATCATTAATTTGTATGCCCCCCTTATTTGCAGGTAAGAGGAATAAGACAAAGATAGAGTGGCATATTTATAAGGTGTTTAGTACATACAAAACACGAATTTTTCTAAGAAATGAACGCTATACAGTTTAAAGAATTTCCGTCATAAAACAATTCTGCCTCTTTTTATAATGCTCAATGAAATGCAACAAGCATATAATCACTTACTTAGAGTGTACGATTTTAAGAATTGTAACAACTTTGCAACATATATGAGTCTCATACTGCTTGCATCTGGAGTAACGTGATTTGGTTCTGTCATTATATCTGTATTTCCGTCAGTCCGTACTGAGAAGATTGTTAGCAAGATTGCACAAAAACCATTTATTGCATATATATGAAATCAATGAGATGTTACTGAAATGCATAGGTAAATGACCTGCTTTGTTATTTAGACCACTGCAGTAATTAATTACATGGTTTACAAATTTTTACATATTTTATACTTTTGTCTTGCATGAAAAATCACTTTTAGCACGATTGTGCAAAGACACCAATTGAGGAAAACAAATGAAATGTATTAGACATATTTGTATTTCTATCTAAATGTTCATATTAGACTTGCAGACTATTGCAGCAATTTAACATTGTTCTTCATATCCATGAACTGCCTGGTTTTAAAAGCTTTTCTTTCCAACAACCGAGTTAACATAATTTAACGAAAATCACTAGAGATCGATCAACTAAATATTTTTGGTTTATTATTACTTATATGTAGATGAACCGACTAGATGTTCAGGTTTTTCCAACAGTGTTTCGTTTCATAAATGAACTTCAGATTTTGTGGACGCTTTCTTGCAAGATTAAGCAAATCCCACACGAATAAATGAATAAATGAAATTTGGAAGGCTTATTTTCGGGATATGTAGATGATATAGTGAGATGTGAATAAATTATAGCAATGCATATTCTTTCAAACTATTTTGATTTTATTTTGTGGAATTGAGGATGTTGAGTATGGTGTGGGTTATAATCATTGTGTACATTCAATTCTAGCTTATTTTCTGGAACTACATTTTTCCTTTTTAATGGTTTATCCTCCAATAACTTGTCCTAATTGCTTACTTATACGATTTTACAACCTGCTATTCACTTTGCACTACGTAGCCACGATTGTGCTGATGTGCTTGCTCCATGAACAAATACAAACATGGTTAGCCGACCTTCTGGAATTGATTTAACGCTTGCAATACTATATGATATTATCTATACGAATGATCTATTGATTTAACAATAATGTCCTCTCACTTTCAGAATGAAACCATCATTTACCAAACCTCCACGCACAGATATTACAGAGATACAGTCCATAAAAAGCTTGTGTCTTGCAAATCACATCACGCAGAAAACAATTCTTATCACATCTGAATTTAAGTTTAAACAGTCATGTTGCAGCACTTCAATGAAAATGATTGGAATACCAGGAGGTTATCCAAAGTAAGCAGTATTTGTAGTCGTGTGTCATGAATTTCAAGCATAGAGACCCAAAGAAATGATCCACAGCTTAGACATGTGTTAGTGCTGTCATTATCCCCCAACTTTAAGAAGAATGCAGACAGTTAACTCGCCGACTTCTGTACAGACTATAAATTATGATCACTGATGTGTAAGTTTAACCTAACGTAGAAGAAAGTTAGATTAAAATGTATTTACAAAATATACAAACTGTCTTGAGCCTATACAATATTTCGTACGCTCTGTGAGTTGCTGAGAAAAGAAATCCTCTTAAACATTTTCTGTCTTGTGTCAAATATGTAACCTGTCACAATGAACAAATCACGATGAAGCAAAGCTTGTGTTTATTATATGAACATTTCTTCACATGTCCCAATGTTATTCTGCAGACTATTGGTGACACTGGGGCAATATATGTTATTGCAACAGATCTTGTTGCCGCAGGATTGAAAGAAATATCAGCTGTCCAGTCATCATGCACATAAACCTATGTAAATGGACTGATCCAAAAGGTACAGCAGCTAATCCCACAGCTTTCACTATAGAACAAAATAGTTTATTCAGACGACTCTTTTGGAAGCTTTCCGATATTAACGTAGAACTGTATGACACCCCTCTCCTTTATGGAGTTGTTGATACATTGAACTAGTTATAGCTTGATATATTTGATATATGTTTTTATTAATTATATTTTAGCGTTTTGTTTGTATAGATGTTTGGATGGTGGTCATAATTTATAAAATAGCTCATTGCCTAATTTGTTTTGTGTTAATTTTCTTTTAATATGGTACATTTCATGGTTGTATTAATTCATTTCCATTGAGTGAATTGGGAATATGCTTCATTCATTCTCGCAGTGTGCATTCATTTGTTTGTTTATGTCGAGTGAGTGTTTAGAATGTCTTTAATTATTATATACAAAAGTGCACTGCAGAGATGTTTCATATATTTTAATTGCATAGCACTGATGTTGTTATTTATTTTGAGTGCACGACAAATGCTTCATTCAGTGTGAAAGAGTGCAGTAATTTAGTACCACAGTGCATTGCATGTCTTTCAAACGTCTATATAGAGTTAATTGCATAGACGGCACATACGTGTTGAAAGCATTGCAGAGATTCTTCATTCAATTACAAATAGCGTTCACTACAAAAAATTTCATTCATTCAAAAAGAGTGATGTGCATACGTGTTTAATTACTTTCAACTGAACACACTGCATAGATGTTTTAGTCACTTTCGCAATGCCTTGCATACATCCTTCGAAATGTCTGTAAAATGTATTGATAAAATGTTTATTTAATTTATAGTCTTCACTGGACTTACCCATCCTGCCTTGTTCGTATACCTTATTAATCTTTTTAATCCGTTTATTTCATCGTGTTGTATACGTGTTTCATTTCTGGCAATAATTACATTATTTTAACCCTCAAATTCAAATATTTTCGAATATTTATAACTCTCTGTTCTATTATCTTTTTAGTTGTAAAGGGTTGAAAAATATCAAACAAAACGTGCATCATGCACTTTCTGTATTGCACATTTAATGCAAATTTGCTTAAAACTGTTAATAAATATATAATTATAACTGACTGATGAGAGAGACCAACCTCACTTATAAATTCTTCGCTTGAAAATGAGAGAAGCCTTGATTAAACATTTATGGGTACTGTATATATCTCCGAACCAGTTACGGAAATTGCCTGATTACAACATATCGTTTTGCGTAGATTCACGTATGTATGCACGAGAGAGAGAGAGAGAGAGAGAGAGAGAGAGAGAGAGAGATGATTTCACATAGTACTAGATTCTTGATACAAAACTAAAAATAGGTATCTAAAAAGACAAGATAATCATAGATTCTACATTAGTTCACATTTCCTGAAGGTATGATTTACATATCAAAGTTATCTATTCTATATAACAATTATTATGTGTTTCTGCATAAAATTGATAACTAGTCACCCTGCCGTCACACATTGTATTAGTAATATCATCTTTAAATCTTTGCCGAACATATATTTTATGGAATAGAAGCAAACTGGAGGACTGGAAAGTAACCTTCATATTCAAATATGCAAAAACAACCGATTGTTTAGACTAATACGTTTGTTTTGTATCAGGCAATTAAAACTGGGTCATCTACAGCCAGGTTCCAACATAATGATGGTCTTGTCATAAAAATATCTAATTTGCCACGATGTAGATTGTTTAAAGTTTCGAGCTTACTGCGTTACGTTTTTATTTCAAAATTTTCTTTGAATATATTGTTCGCTTTTTAAAAAAATCATGGGATACATGATGCCACATGTCTGCGACATGATGTTCCAGTGATTAACATCACTACAAACTGCCACACTGCAGACATCGTAGAGATATGACATAAATTGTTAAAGCTATGTTAAAAAATAAAAATAAAAAAATATTTTAAAAAAAACCACGGATTTGTATTAAACCAAAAATATTGTATAGCCTCAGGGCTATAATAAAACGAATGGTTGCTTATCATCTTAACTGTTATTATAAACGCAAATAATGTTTGATATTATTAACTTCTCAATCATTTGTATCAAACATGTGAAGGCGACTTGAATTAAGTATGTAAATACTCAGTTATCTTTTCTCCACATTCATTATTTCGTAATATGATGTTATTATATTTAATATTATATCGCCAGCGACGAATGTCGTAAAAGTCGAAATATTTTTTATCTTAGGCCATTATCGGACAAATCCATTAGAGTAATAACATTAGTACGATTTGTTGTTGTTGTGGGGTTTAATGCCATTTTTCAGATGATGATTGGCTATGCATAGCGGCCAGTATTAATGGTGGAGGAAGAACCCGGGAAAACCCCGTGAAGAACCACCGACCCACGAGAATCTACTGACAAGCTTTCTCACATACCCACATTGGCCGAATCCTAGACTCGAACCCACGCAGAAAGAGGTGAGATGGCAGTGATCCGTAAAGAAGAGCGCTTTAGACCACTCGGCCACTCGGGGCCCCTACTAGGATTTGTAGCCCGAGGAGTTTAAAGGGAGCAATAGCTTAAATCGTATTCAGCTGAACCGTGGTTAAACACTTCTGACATGGCAGCAATAGTACCATGGATGGATTATCATACGACATATCAAAAATGTTGACCGTGGGATATAAAATATCGCTTAAGAGTAAAGTTCAACATGTTTAAGGTCAAGGTCACATTTTCAATTTGTTACAGGTTTTGGACAGATATAGCATCATACGTTTATGTATAGACATATTAGTTTTCACCAGCCATCAAAGGTCATTGTGACTGGGTGAAGTGATTTTAAGCTTTCGGTGGTGAATAAAAAGTTACGGCGGCTTTATTTTCTATTTCTATATATTGATTGTTATCTGATTTTTTCGAGTGATGCACTCTCACGCACACGCACATGGAGCGGTATAATTTTAGAGGTCATGTGTTACAATGGCTGCAGTGATTGGTTTATTTCATAAGAGTCATAATCGATAACGATTGGGATCGAACTTGGGTCCTCAAAGTTGACTGATGGTTGAAGTATCTTTCAAGACTTGACCTTGCCTCAGCTGAACTTATTTGGTCTGTTGTTACCGGCAAAATGGCTTATTGTGGCCAATGTTTGTAATGTTATGGAAGCCCAGCTTTAACAGATGAAGAGAGTTTTTAATACCATTAGTGTTATTATTAATGAAAAGTATTTGGACTAAAGTATGACTCCCAGCCTATACAAATTGTTGAATTATGTCTTTGTGTGTGTGCGTGAGTTAATTATTCACAAAATACATATACGTGTGTTTGACAGCTATTACAAAACGTGTTCTGTGCTCAACGCTAAAAACTTTCTTTTTCTTTTTTATGAAATTGTGGAGCTGCAACACTGTAGCATCGGGTGATGATCATGATGATGGTTCTAATATATCAATGACTTTATATCATTAAAGAGTCGTTATACAGTTTGCGAAGTTTGCCTTACCTTCCAGTGTACTATAGTGTTCCTCAAGCTGAACTCTCTCACGAGTACTTTCATAGGTTTTATTTGCAGCCTTCCTGTTGCGATATAAATAATTGATTAGTAATAATAATAATTGCTAAGATGAATACTGTCCAAAACTGTGCAAACACAATGATTATTCATTATCATGAATAATTATTTTTGTATGCTTTTGCTGATGTAAACGTTCTATAAATCGGGCGAATATATATTTCATACAAGGAATATGCGAAAGTGATTGGAAATGAACGCACCGAAAATATATATATATATATATATATATATATATATATATATATATATATATATATATATATATATATATATATATAAAACATTTGTCTCCAAATTATGCATGGTGTTACATACAAGTAAGCTTCTTTTCTTTTAATCATTTGTACAAGTCATTGCCCTCCTATCGGCATAGTTTTAATGGATTTTCATTTTTCAGTTAAGCTGATACTCACGATTTTATACAAATTTTCCTGTATTACTAGCATTTTAGTTCATTCAGCCTTGTACACGATATGTTTGAACTTACCATCGTGCGTACGTGATTGCAATCACTGCAATAACAATAGCAGTAACTGGCAGCGTTATGGAAATGATTATTATTGTGATCCTGCCTCTAAATCCAAGATCCTTATTTATAGTATTGTTGGTTATGTTTGGTGTATCTGAAATAAACAAATGTATATGCTACAAAAGTAGATTAGATGGATAATGCACTTATCATGAAACATTCATACATGATACTATTTATTCGTCTTTGGTACCAGCACTATTTGCAATGAGACACTCCACGCATGACAAAACTTACCACATCATTTTGAAAATATTAAAACATATATCTACTTACATAATTAGCTCCCTAAGTTTGTTCATAATGTTAATATCTCAATATAGAAATTAGTTTTTAAATTCTAAATAATTGTAACTTCATTTGTAAAGAGCATTTTGTTAAGTCATGCTCCCAATAAGTATGACTTCAGTCAAGGTGTCAATTCCTTTTTTTCTATTTGGGCTATAGCTTTTCAAAGCATAGTAAATTGCTACATGAAATTTCTGGTACTTACTGATGTACATTAAGGTGTATGACAATTTAGGCAGAACTAGTTATAGTACTGAAACGATTCACACGACATTTCATAAATACTTCGGATATTAAATTCGAGAAATCAAGTACCAAAAAAAATATGTACAGAAAACGTAAGTTTGTTCTATAAGATAGTAAGAATATAGAGAACGCAAGAAACTCTGCTTTCTCATTTGTTTGACTGATTTTCTAACTTAATATGTACATACCTAATATGATACACTCCTTAATGGACTTTGCTCCAAGATCTGTCTCTGATGTTCCATTCAAACATTCAGAACATGGTATTTCACCAGACCTATTTTGATAAGTCCCCACACCGCATGGAATGCAAAGACCTGGTCCAGATTCAGTCTTGTAACTTCCAAGAGGACAGTCTATACATCTCGATTGGCCAGGAAGATTCTGATACATGCCTGGCGCGCAAGCTATACATTCATTTGCTCCCTCAGATGACTGGTAAGTTCCGTCGGGACATGGATCGCATTTGGTTTGGCCTGTTTGGTTTTGGAACGTACCCACGCTACAACTAATGCATGAAGTTTGGCCTGATTGATTTTGATACGTTCCAACAATACATGGGAGACATGAAGTCTGACCATTAATTGGTTGATAGCTACCCAGTGGACATTTATGGCAAGTTGAGCTTTGATTTAATCTGTAAGTTCCAGCATTACACTCTGAAATAATCAAGTATGGATCTATCTGTCAATTAACAATTTTACTCCAGAGATATAATGCAAATTACCTGTGAATATAATTTAAGACTTTGCTGGGGTATTTTAAATTCGATGATGACATTTGGAGACAAAATTGATAGTGTACTAATGAATATGAAACCGCTCTTATTAATGGCATAGTTCCATTGTGGTAAAATTCGTTTTAAGAACTTAAAGTAAGCTTCCTTTTTACTGGATATTTGTTGTTTCCCTGCCTAAAAGTCATCTACTTTGCTTCTCGTGGATGCATATTCAATAGTCCTATTTATAATTTGAATACAATGTTCGTTGCTTTGCTTGCTCACCGATAACTGTATATATTGATAATTGTTATTGTTTTATGCATTGTAATCCAACAGGGGCGTTTCGGGGGAGGGGCGAAATGTTTGGTCCCAACCACCCACCCACACAAATGATACCGAAACAATTGGAACGCATCCTATAGTATCTTTTCTTTACAGTTATATGCTTAAATCATGCACTGGACAGGTATGAAATGCACGAGCTTTCAGGGGTTTTTCCCCCCAGCACACACTGTGGGTCCCGTACCACAGACCCATCTCCTACTTGTTTATGCTCCACCACAATTCCCATAGATATTTCAGGATTCGCCACTGTTCTACGTTATCAATATTATTACGTAGCATTGCCTAGGTGATAATTATATAAATGAAAAATATGAGGAGTGCGTAATTGATCCACTTAAATCATATTAATCTACGATGACATCAGATACTTAATCTATTCAGATAAAACTCATTTGTGGTTTTTGTCCGTTCTGCCAGAACACTGTTACCTGCATGATCTCAGCTGCATCAAACTATTATTGATGTATGATAAGAATTGACTTCACTAAATACGTTTTCTCTTATAAAGACCATACACGACTGACTTCATTGAATAATTACTCTATTATTTATGATTTATTATGATGTCAATACATTGCGCTTTAGTGACAAAAATGAGGTCGCTATGAACCAATCAAAACCAACAGTTGGAATCACAAACCTTAACTAATTGATGATACGATGTTATTAGTAGCCAATCAAATTTTAGGTGGATGAAATAGTTTCGCTCTGTGTCATTTAGACGTCTTTGTTGACATTAGTCACCTATCACTCAAGACACGTGCGTTTTGCTTTGATTTTGGATTCTAATCGTGCTGAAGTAAACATTAACATAAACTGTTCAGCAATTTTCTTTTTCTCCCCGAACCGTTTAACAATATGACATTACTGTGTCATGTTCGTAGAAATACCTACTGTGTTTATTACAGACTCACTAGTTATTAATTCGTACAGATTTATGGACATTACAGTGAAGCATTTCATAGTTTGACATAATTCAGCCTGTTAATTTTATGATAGCTACTGAGGATCGCAGAAGTAGAAGGATTGTTAAATCCGATACCACACCTACTCTACCGTATCGGAATACCATTATGACCTCTCTGTCTGAAAACTGGAGCAGACAAAATATATATGAGAGAAGAAAGTATACAACTTGGGATTGCGCACGGCAAAAGATCCATACGATCTAGACCACTTTCTTTATAGAGTCAGTATCCTGTGCCAAACAACGACAGAATTACTGACACGAGTTGCCGTGGAAATCAGGTGATCGAGTGTGCACAAGAGTAAGACTCTGCAACGTTCGCTATTTTATTTATCTGGGCTTCAGACAGACTGTCCCTGCATTGTTGTCGACAGTTAATATTTCGGAAATAGTCGAGACTTTGGTGGGACTGTGCCAGATGGATATTGTGGGGGCTCTATCTTTAACACCCCTCGTAAGACAAGAGCCTGTACAACATTAAACTGCCTGGGCTTGTTTATGGAGACTTCGAGCAGATATTATAATAAACAGCTGTAGTTTCAACCGATATCAGCGATAGTTTGCTCTTGCTCAGAGTTCTTTTACTTCACATCCGACTGTTGTCGGGAATGCTGTCAGGAACAAGAGCTCCGAAACCAGCGTAATTGATCGAAACAATTATCTGTGAGCAGCCATTGCATTTAAAGGTCTACAGAACAGTAGATGACAGAGAGAATACAATATTAATCCACTTGCAATATCGATAGCACATTGTCCCCGCCCCTCCCCATAAAATATTAATAATAATAATACTAAAAATGATAATAATAATAATAATAATAATAATAATAATAATAATAATAAAATATTCATATTAGTACTAATACTAAAATAATAATATTATTACAATTTAAATAATTACAAACTTAAACAATCTTCGATAGTACATGGCTTCTGAGTGTTAACGAGTTTACTTCACATATCCATCAAGGGTTAACTAAAGGAGATTTCCCTTGCATCGATCTCGTGTTCGAACAGTATCCATTGCAATAAAATAAGTTATAATTTTTAAAACAATTTGCCGATTACTAGTTAGATATGTCATATTCTTTGAATGTTTAAGAAAAGAAAATATATTGGGAACGTTGCTTTAAAAAGAAGCTTTGTTAGAATCCTTCAAATGCTAAACTTGAAGACATGTTTTCGGTCTCCCTGGTTTCAGCAATCAGTTATTTCATGACTGTTCAGTTGATTCCAGCGATAAAGTATTATAGATCAGAGGGACCTAATTTTGCTGCAATCAATACATATTTTTGGCAGCACTGAATGAGAAGCAATTCGCCCCTAACCTTGTAAACGAGCGATTTTGGATACAATACGAACGACTCTGCATCCAGCACTAGCTGGATATGAAATGTAAAATAGCAAACAAACCAAAGAGTTAAAACAAAAGAGAAAAAGAAATCAATATAAACCAATACTTTTGCATGATTTAGCATTATTATATGCTCATTTTTTCCCCTTTAGCTTTACATTGTCAGAATCGTTCAATATTCCCCGATACTGAACGCGCGCGACAATACACATATAGCATTCACGTGAACGAAGGAACTACTTTCTATTGTAAACAAACAATGACGCAAACACCAGCACTTTTGATTTGTAAACAAATCATATACACTCGCGTAAGAGGCTCTTTACGTTGTGGTTATTTAAATTTGTTTCTGAATGAACTAAAACATGTTTCGTGGACTGCAAAAAAAAAACTCAGCTGTTTTGGTACATTCCGCGTTGATACAATGTTACGGATTTAGGCTAGCTACATTATATAAAAGACGGACGATTATGTCCTTACAAATAGCATACAAGTGACAAGGCATATACTGTCTTCTTTATCTTGTGATAAGAATGGCAAAATAAACTATACTTACAGTTTTACATCCTGAATTTCCTCAAAATGTTTTGTCTTAATTCTGCAAATCCGAATTGCATGAGCCATGTCATAGGTTTTCAATCTGGATTACACATTTCGAAAGTGTGCTGTAATTTCGATGATAAGTGCAATTGCATCATCCTTACTGCACGCAAAATGAAATACACATTAAATTCCATAGCATCTTTTTCATAATTGCAGTTGAAAGACTTCATATTTTTCCCACATTATGATTTCAAACATTCAATGACAGAAACAGAAACACATTTGCAGACGTAAACAAGCTTCTCCCGCGCCACTCCGCTGTATTTCATGTATAATTTGCACAGATAAATCCAGTCCAAAATCACAAACTTTCATCGAATCGAAACAAAATACCAAAATATATTCACTCCAGATCAAATGGAAAAGTCGTTGCAATGCGCATTCATTCACAATATGACTGCAAATTTCAATTTTAACTAGACACGCCAGTAGTGAAGGGGGTTAGATTAGCCTCAATGGAAAAAAGCATTACAGAACCCCTTGGGTCAGATTAGCCTCAATGGAAATTTAACATGGAGAAAAATCGTGGGTCAGATTAGCCTCAATGGAAATTAACATGGAGAAAAAATCGTGGGTCAGATTAGCCTCAATGGAAATTTAACATGGGAATAAATCGTGGGTCACTTTACCTACAAGAGAAATGGAATATGGGATTTTTGTTTTTTTAAAAATTAAAAAATAAAAAAAGGGGTAGGCAATGGAAAGGCTATCTCTTTTCGAGAAATATGGCTGGCCCTGAAAAGGGCCTTTGGGTTTTCTTCTGCTTCTAATTTCTTCTTTTCCTCCACCAACTTCTTATTTTATCTCCAACACTCTTTCTCTTCTTTTTTTTCTCCTCCTCTTCTTTCTTCTCTTCCTCCTCTTCTTTCTTCTTCTTCTCATTTTCTTCTTCTTTTTCAATTTTTTCGTTCCATGTTCTTATTCTTATCTTTTCCTCTTCATCCTCCTTCTCCTCCTTTATTTCCTTCATCACACCACTAATTTTGTCCTTTGCTTTTCTTAAGTTGTTAATTTCCATCTTTACACGATGGGGACTATAGGAATAATGGTCTTCAACGAGTCTTATTAACATCTGTTCCATTATTCCTAAGTTGTCTAAAACGTCTTGCAAGGTTTGTATTTTGTCCATTTGGTTTGACGCCATCTTCTTTTTATTCTTTGCAGAATGGTTTGAACAACTAACACTGTGGGTTCTTATAGTGAAAGCGCGGACGTGAAGGAAAACATCCCCTAAAAACATAAAATTCATCTTACCTAGATCATGACCGAACATCGCGCGTACGTGAAGGAAAACATCCCCCTACTTTTCTCATTTCATATAATATAACCCTAACTATACTCTCTACATACGCTAAGAAACCCATAATCTACTATTCACACTAAGTTACTTCAGCATTTACAAACACACAAACTTACTTCAGCATTTCCAAACACAAACACACAAACACATACACTTCCACTATTAATAAAGAGTTAGTGTTTATATTCACACTACTCTACCTACACACATTGGCAAATCTATAGTTATTTCTTTTCTAGAGTATTGGGGTAGCCCTGAAAAGGGCTGTTTTTTTAACTCCAGATGCACCTATCTAATGGTTGCACCTTCCATGCCTGGCACCGCACACGCATCTTTGACTCCAGTCTCTTTTTACTTTTTGTCTTGAGAGTGCAGAGGCGGGATGATTCGCTTCAGCACCCCAATCCTCTGTCTCGGGAATATTGTAAGACATCCTCTCTTCTCTTTTCTTTTCCTCTTCTTCCCTCTCTCTTCTCTCCTCCTCTTCCTTCTTTATTCTTGCTTCTTCTACGATAGCCTCCGCTGATAGTTCGTTTACTATGCGCCTGGCATATTCCAGGTGCATCTGGAGTTCTAACAGTTTCACTATTCTGCTATTCATTCTTGTGTTGATCAATCAACAAGGGTAGCTAGACTGCCCAGCGAGTTTCAATTTATACTGAAAGCGCGGACGTGATGGAAAACATCCCCCTAAAAACATAAAATGGATCTTACCTAGATCATGACCCAAAACAACGCGCGGACCTAAAAGAAACACTCACTCACTTTTTATGCTACCCATCACTATTTTAAATTTTTTTTATAAATCACTTCAATAGACTATCCACATACGCAAAGCAATCCAATTTAACCCTAAATATACACCTCAAACACCAAAAAAAACATCATTTTAATCTACTATCCATACCAACTTACTTAAGCACTTACTAACACAAACACACAAACACATACCCTCAAAATTTTTTTAAAAAGAGTTAGTCTTTATTTTCACACTACTCTACCTACACACATTGGCAAATTGATCGTTATTTCTTTTCTAGAGTATTGGGGTAGCCCTGAAAAGGGCTGTTTTTTTGTTTTGCTATGGCATTCTTTTTTTTTAGTTTCTAAGAATGCGATGTCCTCTGAGGATAGACTTTCTGGCGATAGGTCTGCTTCTTCGGAAAGAGAAGAAGAACTCTTTGGTGTCGATACGACAATCGACAAAGCCTCTGTCAGCTTCAGGTTGCTGCTGTTGTTGTTGTTGCTGCTGTTGCTGCTGTCTCTGAAGTCTGTACTTCTCTGTCCATTCTTCTTTCTCCCTGTTCATTTCTTCTCTGAAGAGCTCTTCGATCAGGTCTTCAGTGATTTTTAACATTCTCACATTCTCTATTTCTTCTGGCTTCGGTATCAGACTGTGTCTGACCCTATGCAAATTCACGTAGGCTTCGTTGAGCTTAGCTAGTTTGGAGCACATCTTCGTAGGAGGATGAGTCGACAATGGATGGTTAGACTGGGAACAAACCGGTTCTTAAAGTCAAAGCGCGGACGTGAAGGAAAACATCCCCCACACGGTTTTTCGAGCCTCAACGTTCATGAGAGGGATAGTAAGAAATGAAAGAGCATCAATCCAACATTCTTATAGCTAAACAAAAGACAAAAGCATTTTTTCAAAACACAACATTTTTTATTCAAAAATCACTTAACACTAAACAACAACTCTAACATTTTTAACAATAATCCAACAATATAACATCAAACAATTTTTTTCAAATCACAAACATTTTTTCTCATTTTACAACCTACTTTAAACAGGGCTGACAACGTTGTGAATGAAATTGTGATTTCCACTGTTGGAAATCATTAGGCCATTGATGGACACTACGTTTCCTAGCTTGAGACAAAAGATAAGCATAATGGTCACAAAACCATCGATCTACTTTCACATCGTTTCTAGCAGAAGAACGAGGATCAAAATGAGTCACTAAATGTTCTAAGGAATAGCCCAGGCTGCGATGATGCAGAAAATACACACAGTACTGTCCACACACCAAGGAATCTGTGCCTTGTAATTTCACGTTATTGAATCGGGTGGTTTGAGCATTTCTTCTCATAAAGTCGATGATATCGTCTTCCAAAGGGGGCAATCCGTACGAATCGAAATATTCCACACATCCTTCTTGAGGAAAGTAGACGGCTACCCAGTGGGTTCCTGGGAGATGACTGTCGTCCGTGTTGATCACGTAAGCTTGATGGTCTTTAGGTTTGCGATGAGGGAGTTCATCTTTAGCACAGACGACAGGATTCCAAGAAGCCGTATATGAACTGTGGTTCAAAAGGTAATAAAGTTCCCAAGTATCCATTTGTGTTGTTTTCTTCTTCACAGGTAATAATAAGTCGTCAATTCGATCCTGACTTTTTGCTTGAAAATGTCTGACGAATAAACGGTTATTCGTTCTGTTTCCTCACTCTGATTCAAGAGAGCTTCGATACGATGGATCTCTTGAGTGGTTAATGGTGGACAAGAATGTTCACGCAAGTCTTTATACCACTGGTGCAACACGTCTTTGTTCGAGATGAGACTCCAAGCATCGTCCAGATACTCGTCCAATTTTTCTTCTTGACTCAACATCAGGCATTTATCGTGTTGAATTTGACTGGGATGATCGTTTTGACATCCATAACAATTTTTCTTGATCAATTCCGTCATTTTATCGACCAAGTGTTTGGCAAAACAGGAGACTAAATGGGCTTCTTGTTCTGGCCATCTCGATTTCATCATGATCACTTCTTCTTCTTCCACAGTCTCCTTACATTCCATGTCCAAAGTTTCTCCACTAGGTAAAGAGGGATAACAGTCTTCCATGGCTTCTAGTAATCTAGAATGACTTCTCTCAAACTATTGATTTCTATGGTATTATCAAATTCGGCATACAGGATGACGTTCACCGTTACATCAGGGTCTCGGTTTGCAAACTGAATTTCCACACGAATTTGGCCGGATTTTATAGGGTGGAAATGTCCCTCGTCGTTGCCTTGGTCTGGAGTGAAATCGAAAGCCCACAAAGCATAACCTCCTGCGTAATCCTCGTACGTAATGCCGTGACTGGTGTTGGTTCCTAACTGGCCGGTGGCTTCGTACAGGGACAAGTACGATCTCAAGTAATTCTTCTTCTCAAAGTCAGGTTCGAAAGGTCGGGTACACAAGGTCTTGCCGTCGCGACTGACTTCGATCTTGGACACGCCAAAGTGTTGAAAGTAGAAAGGATTTTTTTCGACAGCTCCGTTGAAGGCTGTATTCTCGACGATACCAACGATTAAACGTTTGGGTAGCTGTCCTTGGAACAGATGATCTTCGATCATGGATCGCTGTCCCTTGGGAATGGTGAACGTTTTCACTTCCACGCGTCGTATGGGATACTTGGCGGTCGTTCTGCTCAACGTCTGACTGATGTCGTTTCCCACTTTAGGTAACACTTCCACACGGCGTACGTAGAGCCTGGCTTCCTCGATGACAGTTTTGCAAACAGTAGTACCTATCAAATGGAAAGCGGCACTGCTACGATTCAGTCTCAGGCGAACATTCACCCCGTTTAACAAATATTTCTCTTGCAACCACATGTCCAGATGTAAACGATCCATCAGTTCTAAACTTTGTCCGTTTTTGATTTTGTCTCTTCGTTCTACAAATCCGTCATTGTTTGGTGTTTTGCTTGCATCAGTTTCGAATCTTTCAAACTGGCCTGCTTCGTCAGCTTCCCATAGCACACAGGCATTGAGATGAGTGTTCTTGGCATCTATTCCGTACGTCAAGAGATTTTCCAGGTACGCTCGATAAGGGTAAGTATCCATGCTGCTGCTGACCAGTTTGTTGTTCAAGTACAAGTCCACTCCGCTAAACAAGGAATGCATGAAATTGTTGACGGGAGCTATTACCTCATCGCCATCTAGGGTCGAATTGTCCTCATCGACAACTTTGACTTTCAAGTACAAGTAACTGCTATTCAGATCGATGTAATCTTCGGGCTGTCCTTTGATTTAAAACTCGATGGGAGCTGAGGCTGTTAATGAGGAGACGGGGTGAAATTCCACCCATTGGGATTCTTGCATCGTCATCATGGTGGGGGGCATGGCAAACAGATCCAGTTCCGTCTTGGAACAAGCGCAAGATTCTCGGTGCATCATTTTTTCTGTGTTTCAATAATCGAAAACGTCTAAGTCTCGAACGGTTCTTCTTTTTTTGGCCTTTCTCGCTTGAAGTCTGGTGAAAGGGTGTTTTCTTCGTCGTCTCTTTCTGCCTTGTCCTTGCTGAATGCCTGACTCGGTAGCGTGCAGGGCATTTATAGGTGTGTCTCGTCGGCCTAAAATGTCTTTGCCCGTTTGTAACAAGACATTTTTACCTGCCCTCATGAAGGCTTCTTTAGGGTTTTGTTTGTCGATGATGACATTTTGGAGAAATTCTTTGCCTTGTGTCAGTGCCGCATCTTTCAAGGCGTGCAATCCGCGTGTCACCATCGGTTTCAACACCGGAGCCACCGAACGAAAGGCCGATTTTAACATGTCTCCTAAACCGTGTCCTCGCTGTCGAGCCACCCCTCTGTACACTGGATACATGACTTACTTACGAGTCGTGAGAAAACCGTTTTCGAAAATGGAGTTTCACCGTGACTTTTCCTTTAGTGAATGGAATAGTTTGTCCCAGATCTCCTTTTATAGCAATGTTGACCGTGTCCAAATACGACTTACTGACAGGCAAATAGTGAGGATGTACAAATTCGCGGTGGACGTGGTAAGTGTTTCCACCTTCCTCGTCAGCGTTCGTGGCAGAATCTACTTTGAAAGGAATGACACGCAGTAACGGCACAGAGGTGTGTCCCACCACGTTGTACTCCACCACATCGGAGTACACGAACATCAAATTCAGTCCTTGGTTCAGTTCTACCGGGGCACGAAATAACTTGCTAAAAGACTCGTTGTCGTAAACGATGGGTAATTCGTTTTTCTTGAGCATGGCCTTTCTCATGTCCATGTCTCCGCCCAACATGTCGTACAATTCAGGACAAAATAAAATGGACACGATTTTACTTCGTTCAAATTTCATCAAGAAGCGACGAGCTGCTTTGTGGTACTCCATGGTGATATTTTTGTTGACATGCTCCAAAGCTTTCAGAAACACGACATTAAACCTGGAGGTTATGGTGCTGACCAAATGTTGACCACTAAAATAATAGCCTGGGGGAATGAACAAGTGATAGGTGGTGTACTTTTGTGTACGGGTTTTCTTGTCATATTTGACATTGCTATCCATCCACTGTTGCATTTGCTCGTCATGAACTTCCACATCAAAAAAATTTTGATTGGGAAGGACATTGAGGACTTGGGTCGGGTGAATCATTTCTACCAAAGCCACTTCCCAATGGGCTTCGTGATCTAAGGGGATGGCTTGAGGTAATTTAGCCGTGTAACAGCACAACGTGTTGTGGGGAAACACCTCCATGGAACTGTCACTGGGTAAAGTTAAGTAAAATTGGTTTTGGTGACTCATAATTCCAGAGTTCTGTGGCTGTCCGAAGGGATATTACTGGACGTCAGAGGCGTGTCTCCGTCTAGAATGGGGTTCTGGTTGTGGTTGGAGTGGTGACTGACACTGGCACTGGACACAAGGTTCCCGTGGTTCCCGTTGGAAGAGAATTTCAGGGAGGGATTAGGAAGCAGGTAACCGATGCAACTGCTCAATAAAATGGTCCACAATTGTTTGTCTCCTTGTTGCAAACTCAAATTGGCGATGGCTGCCCCGATGACACAATACACCACGAAGATTTGGCAGAAAAAGACGATTTGCGTTTTAGGCACACGTTCTCCACACCACACCCACAAGGGTTGTTTTTGTAAATCTTGCACAGAAGAACTAGGTGAAGAAGGAGTGGTCGACGTAGCTGCGTCTGATGTGTGAAAGGGCATGATGGTCACTTCTTCTTTTTATACTCGATGACTTGCGAAGCGTCGATCCAAGAATCGAAACTGGGTGGATATCCTTTCTAACGTACTTTGACTTCTTTGACACGTCGTTTGCCCACTTTACGGGTTCTGCGTTCGAGAATGCTTTCGATGTCGTACACGTCGTCTTCTTGTTTGGTGACACGTTGTAACTCGGGCAAATAAAACGTTCCTTTGAGTACTTCTCCGTTCATGTCTTCCAATTTATAGACGGCAGGATGACGGCCATGCACTCGTCCAGTGACGCGAAACAATTCGGTCGTCCAGTTAGGTAAGTAACCTTTGTCGAAAGTGCGTTTGGTTTTGCCAATGCGCACCCAATCTCCTACGGCCAACATTCCACTTTTCTCGGGGACAGCCCTCGTCGGGGACGTACCGAACAGACGCTCAAACACCAACACTTCGTTCTCGGGAGTCACGTCTTGCGGGGCACGTCCGATGCCTCGATGGTAAGATTGGTTGTACGCTTGCACCAGGTGCGGTAAGATGTCGATGTACTTCAGAGTGTGGTGATGCGTAAAATATTTCCACATGCGTTCTTTCAAAGTGCGTTGAAAACGTTCCACGATGCTGGCTTTGGTTTCGGGATTCTCGGTGGTAAAAAAATGAATGTCACGTTTCTTTAATTCTTTTTGGAAAGCTTGGTTCAGAAATTCGGTGCCTTTGTCCGTTTGCCATCGAAGAGGGTGACGACCACTTTGTTTCAACACCCGTTGTAAGGCTCGCACTAACTCGCTGCTCGATTTGGAAGTCAAGGGCACGACCCAGGCAAATTTGGAAAAGACGTCGATGACACAAAACAAATATTTGTAGCCACGATTGTAGCTGGCCAAATGAGAGACATCGGCTAAATCGGCTTGCCATTGATGATCGATGCCTTCCACTCGGGTACGACTTCTGGCAAACTTGCGTCGAATGGGTTTGTGTAAAGTGTAGGTAGCTTGTTCTTGTAACCATCGTTGCACTTGAGGTAAACGGAGACTTTTCAGTCGCGTTTTGGCAGCACGATACAATTTTTGAACTCCTGCGTAACCTGCAGGATGCGAGGGATCGTAGTAAATGCTGGCTAAGACTTTTTCCATTTTTTTGTGTTGGTGTGTTAATAAGGCACCCACTCTTGGAAGAGGCTACTCTTTTTCTCTTGGGGTATTTTCTTGGATTGCAATGCTTTGCGTGTGCGGCCAGCAATAGGTGTTGAAGAGGAGGAGGATGTCTGAGCGGGGGATATTGGTTCTTGTTTCACTTCTGTCTTCACTTCTGTCTTCACTTTCTTTTTCTCTTGTGAGGAAGAAGGGGTGGTCATCATCTTTTTAATCCATCCAATTCTGGAGGTAGGTGGTGTTGTTAACTTGCGTACTTTTTCGGGTGGAGTTTGAAACCCTTCCTCTTCTTCTTCTCCTTTTCCTTTTTCTGTCTTGGTCACGGGTACTGGTGGTACTGGTACTGGTACTGGTGATGGTGCTGGACTTTTCATCAAGGTCTTAAAATCTTTCAGAGTGGGTAGAGCTGTTTCGTCTAAAGCTTTCTGGTGAAAGAGTTGTAGTCGTTGCAAGAGTTGACCGTACTTTTGCGATTTTTTTGTTTCGGACAAATCTTGGTGATCCATCAAGGACTGCAATTCGTGTTGTAACTGGGACATCTCGCTCAAATGGGGATTGGGGGGTAAATGCGGGGTGCGTTGTTCTTGCCACCGATGGTATTCCATCCATCGTTTGTAAGGCACTAAAGCTAGTTTTCGTCCTTCCATGGGGTTGTCAGGGGTCGATTCTGAGATCTTGGGACTTCCGAGGCCTTTTTATCTTGCTCCCACCAGTCCTCCCAACATGGTTCCCAAGACTCCTTTCAGTATGGGGCCTAACAAGAGAGGTAAAATGCCTCCACGTTGGACCAACATCTTCTTTTTTTGACGAATGGGAATTTTCTTTTGAACCATTTTCCGAAGAACGTGACGATGTTTGCCTAAGCATTGTTTCTGGTGTTTGGACAAAGGGATCGTGCCTTTCAAAACGTTCAAACAGCATTCGCACACGGTATCGATGACCTCTTTGGAGGCCGTTTGAATGAGTTTTTTTCGTACGGGTGGAGAAGCTTTGGACAGGACAGATAACAGGTCCCCATGTTTGGCTAAACGTGGTGGCAGTCCTTTCCTTTTCTTTCCTTGGGGTTTTCTGGAGGGTGACATTTTTGCTTGTGGGTTTCGGGACATTCACCGAACAGACACTAACGTCGATGACTTAACGCACACCCTTTTATCTTTTTTTGGGACTATCGCTTTGTCATAAAGGTGACAATGTTTTTCCCAAAATCGCCAAGGAATCCTCCCCTTTGTTGACGCCTCTTTTTCTTGGAACGACTGTGTCTTTTCTTAGGGTAACGTCGATGCTTGGCTAAGCGCTTTGTCGGATGACGCGTCTGCCTTTGTCTCTTTCTTTTGTGGCTTCTTGGAGGTGACATCTTTTACAAGTTCACTGATACCCCGACTTGGTCACAGGCCTTTTTTATACTGGAACGCGTCGCCACTGATTGTCTTTACGTCGTGTCAATTTGAGGACAGGCATGACACGTCGTGCAGGGGTACGCAACGGACTAAATCGAGCCAGTTCTTGCTTGGACAAATCCAGTAAACTTTGTAACATACCCGATCTTTCATGGACTTTGATTTTGGGAGAAGGTACTTTGTGAGCAGCAGCCACTGCCACTAAATTGGAGGGTCCTGCTACTGGGGAAGTTCTTTTGGGAGTCATCAACGGAGAAGTTCTTGGTGTGATCAACGTCTCCAAGTACTCTTCAGTTCCTGGTGACATCAACGGAGAAGTGGACAAACGTGAGGTTGCCTGAGACGCAGTCACCGCTGTGGCAGGTTGTGGTTTGCGAGTGTAAGGTTGCGTCCTGGCCGAAGTGCCTCTCTTGCGACTAGTTTTCTTCTGTGGACTTTTCTTTTTCTGAGGACTTTTTCTCTGTTTCTTTTTCTGGCGACTTCTTCTCTTTTTCCGGGGTGGTGTCTGGTAAGAGGAGGGTCCTGCCACTGGAGAAGTTATTCTTCTTGGGGACCTGGTCTTTTTCTTTTTCTTCTTGGGGCTTCGTTGGACTTTTGTCTTGGGGATAACTTTGGGGGCATTAGGATCCCATCTTAAGAGTGAGCGAATGATGACCCCTTTTAGAGTACCGCTCCCTCCAGGTTTCAAAATGATTTGTTTTTTGGTTTGAGTGTCGATGCGGGGATCGGCCAGTTGGACCAAAGCAACTTTGTTTCGATCGAAAAAGCGTTGGGTTTGATGAGGAATCTGAATGACTCCTTGGAGTAATTGACGTGCTGTCACCGTGAACCATCGTAAGACTTCTTTGAGACTAGCTTCTAAGACACGAGCTCGTGTTTGTGGATCTTTTTCTCGACTGATGCCATACAAGGCACGAATCAATTTGACGGGAAGATGCGACTGAAGGGACGTCATGTTCACACTGTGTGAGACAGACGAAAAAGGGTCTGAGGTTTTTATAGATTTTTTTTATGGGGAGTGAAATGAAGTCGAGGACGGAGACGTGTACAGGACAGGCCCTCCGTCTTGGCACCAGTGGTGAAACAAGTGGGTACGAAATCGCAAATCCTCTGGGGTCGTAGGTTTCAAATCGACGAGTAAATAGGCGTGTGGCGTTTGAGTGGCATCGTCGTACGCCTGAGTCAGCCAAGGCGTTCCTAACTGTTTGGCTAAGACTTGCACTTGCGATTTATCTCGAGGGCTTTTAAACAAGACCACGTAATGCGCATTGAGACTGATGGTGCGATGGGCTTTACTTTGTTGAAACAAATTTTGGGTGATGTAAACGACACTGGCATTACGGTGATGCCCTTTGCGCGTGAACCACAATTTAATTTCTTCTTCGTCTTCTCCTAACATGTCGTCGAAAATGACCAAATGGGTTTGACGGGAGTCAGAGACGATGCCGTCGTCTTCTTTAGGAATGCCTTCCACAAACACGAAGGAATCACCTTGACTTTCTCGCAAGAGGCTGTACGCCGATTGCCACTCTTTGTAACACCACACGATCCGTTGAGGGGGCCGATCGATCAAATGATGTTTATGTTCGATCAAACGTTTGACGAATTCGGTTTTGCCAGAACCGCTAGGTCCAGCAATGAGCATGTTAAAGGGATGGCGAAGATACAAAGCCTCCCAACTGGCACGATCTAAGTGTTCGTCGATGACTTTGACAGTGGAGGAAGAGGGAGCAGAGACAGTAGAGGTAGCCATGGTGTGAGAAATGTCACTTGTGACACGAAAAACAAACAAGACAAGAGTTTATATACTTTTTCAGAACACGTTTATTGAATGTTTTTTTTCAAACATGAATACGAAAGACAAAAATACATAAAAGCCAAAGGCTTAAGTACAAGGATAAAAGGCACATGATAACTATGAACGTGGAATAAACACAAGTGTCTGTACAACAACCACATGTTTTGGGTAATGTTCTAACCAGTTCTATAGTAGGGGGTAAAGTCACACAAGTGTCCTCCCGAAAGGGTCTTTCAGGCCTGTCCACGACAGTCCTGTCCTGGGTGACGGGTTCTTCTGGCACCGTCACTAACACGGGTTGAAAAGTAACTTTTTTCCTTGAACAACTCTCGTGCATACTGGGCCACTTCTTGGGTCCAAGCCTCAAAACCCCATTCTTTCCAGGCACGGACATCTGTCCAATGGGGATGTAAGTCACAAGCTACACACACATCGTCATACACGTCTTGGGTAGCTAAAAGTTGACGAATCTTTTTTTCCTGTTGAGGTCGAGAAGTATCCAGATGAAAACGCAAGGCTTTGAGCAAAAGGAGTTTTTCGTGACCATTTAAGGCCATTGAGGTGGTAAGTACTGATCGTAAAGAGTCCACAAAGAATCGGCTGGTAAACGAAATCCCAAAAAACAAGTCACTAAGACACACACCACTTGTCGTCCCAAATTGAATGGATACAGTTCTTGTAATAATCGATGGTAATGATCCACGGTTTGAATATGGTCATTGAGTTCCTTCCACGGAATCTGTTGGATGACATGTGACATAAACCGTGGCATGGCAGCCTGTTTTTATATTCTCTTTTTTTTGGATGCAATACACGTACTTTCTAGCCAGAGATCTTCGTTCTCCAGTAGGGAATCTAAATCTTGCATACTGTAACCGAAACGTCAGAGTTCGTTTAGAAGTTTCCTCTTCCGCTAAGTAGATTCCACGTAACAAATGTTGGTAATCCTTTACCTTGTCTTCCTCAATGTATTGCTGTAGGTGAATCTCGAAGTAACCATAATTATGAACATGTCGATCATTAGCCACCTCAAAGTGTTGAACAATGTCTGACCACTGAAAGAATTTCTGACGAATCAGTTCTCTTATACCATTCAGGTACCAGTGGTTAAAGATCTGGTGACGTAACGGATGCAATTGTTCTTTACGTTTCACTTGTATTTTCACCAGCTCTCGGTAAATCCTTTCTCTCAACTCCACAGGCAAGCCCAAAATGTTCTCTTGTAAAGTATCCATAAGTATATACACTGTTTTTGGAATCGTTGGGTGGTGGCCAATAGCCTCGTTTAACTTTGTGCCTAATGTAATATCCACTCATAATCAGTCTTCTTGTACTTTGGAACAGAGCATAATTTAAAACCGGACGAATCACTTTGAGTTTGCGTTTCACTTGTATTTTGATCAGTTCTCGGTAAATGCGTTCTCTCAACTCCACAGGCAAAGCACGAATGTTCTCTAGCAAAGTATCCATAAATAGGTCATACTAAATCCTCTTTGGTCTGACACAAGAAATGTACTGTTTGCACAAACATGGTTTTACTTCAGTGTCGAATTTAAATCGTTGAGTCACTAATCTACACATTACAATTCGTTCAGAAGTTTCCTCTTTCACCAAGTTGACATTGTGTTCAAGATGTTGGTAATTCGTTAACTCTTCCTCTGGAATTCGATGCAGTACGCTTACAATGATGTAGGTAGAATCGTCCATACCAAACCAATCCTTTTTAAAACTAGAGGATCGTTCATCAATGTCTGTCCGATGGAACACTTTCAATTGAATCAATCCTTGTATAGCCTTCAGGTACCAGTGGTTCAAACACCGGTGACGTAACGGATGCAATTGTTCTTTACGTTTCACTTGTATTTTGACCAGCTCTCGGTAAATGCGTTCTCTCAACTCCACAGGCAAAGCACGAATGTTCTCTTGTAAAGTATCCATGAACAGATGATGGTAAGAAGTTACTTCAATGTCTCGGTCCCACTAAGGGTAAGTAATGACAATTCGGTGACCATCGAGCATGTTCTACGTAGGCCGAATCTTGCGGTTCCCAGTGGTGAAGTGACGCACCGCAACTGAAGCACTTGACTTTATCTCCTTCGCCCAAGTAGAAAAATCCGGCTCTGGCTAATTCTTCGGGGGTCGGTCCTCCCAGATACTTTGGCCATTTTCCTTTGAACGATTGAAGACGATTTTCAAAGTCGCAGTATTCCGACAAACGCACAGGAAACGAATATTCGTTTTTCACAGGTTCGTTTCGATGAGGGTTGGGTGACAGGAACAGGAGTTTGCTCAGGGCTGGATGACATCCGTAGGGGGGGTAGACGTGAAGGTGAACATTCCCCTTTAAAACGAAACCCAGTAAAGTGTCCAAGAGGACGAGCGGCATCACTTTCGCATCCCACAGGTTTGACACGCACAGCATCACTTTCCATGATAGGGGTAGGGACACTAAAGTTTCCATGATGCTTTACGGCATCGCTCAGGTCACAACGTACAGCATCGGTCCCATCGCAAGGCTCACAATCGCACTCGTCTGCAAACTCCGTTACGCAATTACAATGGTAACCACATGGACAATCGCAGTTTCCTTCCGGACATTTTCCGTCGCAATGCCTGGGTCTTATCCATCCAGTATTAGTCACACTAGAGGAAGATACAACTTTTTTACAATCTCCAAACTGGAACGATCTCTCTTTCAAAGTATTCATCTTGTTCGCTCGGTCTTGGTAGTCCCAATGAACTATCGATCTTGCCTAGGGTTCCTTTTTATATACAGACCAATACCGACGTGACCGTACGGTAAGGTGAAATGATTGGGAAGTCGAACTCGCTTCTGGTACACGATTTGATAGACTTTTTCCAAGGGCCGACTGACGATGTGATGAGTGGGTAAACGTACAATCTTGTTCGGTTGATAGGTTGTCACTTTAAAGTTTCCATCCTCTCCCGATTGCAAGGCTTCTTTCAATACCCCAAAATTGACCACTCGACTGGTACGATAATTCAGAGTCAGTCCTTTCACTTTGCACGTCGTGTGCAGTTCTCCTTGTTTGTCACGGTATCCGTAGCCGTAATTTTTGGGACCGCCACTGACGAAACTTGGAATCTTGTCGTCGGGATGCTCGTCTGTCCAGGCTCCTAAACGGTCTCCTTCGATGTTAGGGTGATGTTGACTCGGGTGATGGATGTAAATGCAACTGTCCGTGTCAAAGTACAGGACGCGTTCTTCTAACAGTTCTAAAGCTTCGTACAATTTTAAGCGAGCATAGGCTGTCACGTAAGCCGCAATGATGACATTTCCAAAAGGGTCGTCTTGTACAAAGTCCAGATCTTCTTCGTAATTGACCAAGATTAAATTCTCTCGAACGACGTCCACGTGTTTCATGTATTTGGTTTTGTCGTGAATCATCTGGAAGTAGCGGGAAGGTTCTGTCAAATATTCCGTCTTGGGTAAACACGGTCGTTGTGCCATTTTACCCCACAAGCAATTTAACATCACTTTGGCAAACGATCGCCTGCCTTCGTTTTTCTCGATGTGGTCTAAAGTGATGCCTTCTTGTTCGTAGTATTTCTCTTTGAATTTTATTTGGTCTTCGGGAGTGTGACACCAGGAAGGATAGCCGCTGGCTTCTTGCTTCAGTTTCAAAAAGACATCCACGTAGTCGGCGAAAATGCCTTTATGAGTAGGGTCACCCTTGCGGTATTGTTGTGTCTTGGGAAAGTGGCAAATTTCGTACACTTCTAACAGTTGGTATCCCATGTCCAGAGCTTTGAACAATTCTACGCTGACCCAGATTCCCGTCAAGGCACGTTCTTCCTGGGTGTGCTGACAAGGTTGGTCTTGGTTGCACGTTTCGGCACAAGTACGGCACAAGGGAAACATCAGTTTGCCTTGACAATGGTGAGGTAAGACGGGATGGTATAGGTTCGTGGGAGGCAAAACTTTGCACTTGATCAAGCCTTCGTATTGTCGAATGTTTTTCAGGTCGATGTGTTCGGTCAACAATTGCGGGTGCCCTACAGGAAAGCGACAATATTTGCACACGTAGGGATACAACGAACACACGTCCAAGTATTTGATTTCTTCTCCTTTCTCTTCGTCGGCTTGGTACAGCAAACAGGTGGCATTGGTCCTTCCTCCGTACAAACTATCCCTCGGGTTCAGCGGGTCCACGAACTGGTAACTTTCCACGAGGCGTTTAAACTCGGGATCGGTTTTCATACGGTGATCGTACTCGTGTTCCCACATTTCCACCACTTGGTATCCTTCCTGTTCCAACTTCAGGCGCCGCTGACAAGTGTCCTGGTATAAGTCTTCCATGGTTCGTTGTAAAAACTGATTTTTAGTTCTACGATCAGGGTAACAGACGGGACATCCGTGAAATAAGCAACCGTTAAACTCGTACACAATCTTGGGGTTTTCTAAGTCCCAGCCATCGACCGAATACGTTCCAATGGTCTTTTCGCCCCCTCCGTTGCGGGCATGCTGAATCCATTTGTCTTCCTTGTCGCACAAGTAATGTAACCAACGTAGGGCTTTGACCGAGTATTGACGTTTGACATAGTGGGTCGTTTGAGGACTGATGACAGCCACGGTGTTTTGAGGCATGAATCGTTGGCGGTACACTAAGGAACACGCTTTGGCAATGGTGCAAGCTTCTTTCAAAGGATCGACCCCTCCGTGTTCCATGAACAGTTCTCGAAATTTTCCACAGCAACGTCGTAAAATGTCCACGTCGGAACGACAATACTTTAACATTTCTTCCTGAAAGTCGAAAGGGTCCGAGGCGTGAGCCTGGTACCAAGCGTAGAAAGCTTCTCGTTGTTCGGTACGCATGTTGTCGGGGTCGTAATAGTGAGCCTCAGGTAAATGGGGTAGAACAGCGTGTTGATTGGCTTCCGTGTTGAAAAAGTGTGGAAAGTACCCTTTAGCCATTTCTGTCATTCCAAACGTTTTAGGCATTCGACTCAAAGGCATGGCCAAATAGCTCATCGAATCTTTAAACTGTACTTGTCCCACTTGCATGAAAATGATTTTGGCTCCGTTCAAAGTCACTTTAGGACGCTCGGTGCCTTGTTCCGTATAGTACCTCAAAAGAAACTGTCCATCGTATCCGGAGAAATTGTGAGCCATCACCGTGGCATGACGATGACAATCTCCGTAACGTTCGATGTCCTCTTGGCTCCACGTCTTCTCGACGGGGTCTAAGACCCATTGTGCAAAATCGGCTAACGTGTTCGGTCCTCGAAAGATTTTTTCACGCCCTCCAGGAATTTTGCTGCAGTGAGGGCAACAACTGAAGATAGGTTCTTGAATACACTTCTCGCACGCTCGATGAGCCACGCAGAAATTAGGAATGTGAATGCCAGTCTCTTGCATGCATTCGAAATCGAAAAAGATGAAATTGCCTTTCTTCTTGTGACCGTCCTGTTTCTCTGGTGTGGTGACAAATGTGACATTTTTTCTTTCCTGAACATACGTGTGCCTTGGTATTATTGGTACGTATGACTTGTTCACACGTAGGGCACAATCTCAGCAGTTGACAAGCGCATTTCTTCTGTGAACCTTTTTTTTCAGATGTTGTTGGTAACAGGTAGGGCTGACAAACGTGCGCAGACAAGTTGAACAAGGCACTGGTTCTTCGCTCAGACAGGGTGAAGAGGCCAAACATCCTGAGCATTTCGATCCACAATGCTTGTGTTGCTCTCGATTGTTATAACCATGGTCACATTTCTCACAATAATAAACATATCCCAGGAATCCAGTGATACTGGTAATGGTATCGAAATGTTCGTCGTGATGATAAAGGTGAATGTATTTTCCGTCCTTAAAATCTTGCCCTCGAAACAACAAAGACCCACGCATTTCTTGAGGGTGCACTTTCAAGGTGTATCGTGGAGCTAGGACATCTTGCAATTTTTGCATTTCAGGAATGCCACAGGGTGTGTCTTTGGACAGGCCAGCTTGTTGCAACAGGAGTTCTGCTTCGTTTCGTTGTTTGGCTCGGTCCGATTGTCGAATAGTTTTCCAGGCTCTTTTCCATTCTGCCGTGTCGTTCTTGTTGGCATAGGTTCGTCCCACCACGATGGCTCGGGCTAAGCACATCTGGTCTTGAGGGTTGTGAATTTGGACGAGACTCTTTTTGCTGCTGCGAAGGTCGTTCACCAATAACATCTTTTTGCATCCAGTCCCTTGAGGAGGAGAGACGTGGGTCATGTCCAGTGTGGCTTTACCATCGGTGATGTCAAACTGATCATTAGATTGTTGTACGTGTTGAATCTTGTCCATGACTTTGGAAGCGGTCAATTCTGCAGGGGTGCTAAACTCGATCCAAACAGGGGATTTCAAACCGTCGTGTTGTATGGAAAGTCTCAAGCGATCGTCTTCTTTGGGTTGACATTGTCGCTTGAGTGCAGTGAGTAAAGAATCCCACACCCCAGTGATGAACACTTCTGCTTTCTCTAACGGCACTTCAGCCTTGAAATCTTTAAACTTCACCGTGTATTTGTAAGCCGTGGTTCTAAATTTTCTAGAGGAGCGCTTTTCCGTCTCTCGAATGGAATAGTACTTTTCAGGGTTGACTAAGGGTGGTGAACTTGGTTTAGAGGTTTCAAATTCTGGTTCACTCATGTCCTCTTCAAAATCACTGGCATGAATTTGTGCCAAGATTTCAGCCCTGGTACGAGGCGATAGATCACGTTTCTGCCTCTTACTTTCTTCTTCTTTTTTCTTCTCGAATGAATAGGATCGTTTCATCTTGAGTGAAAAACGTCAAATGACTCAAGTTCAAACACCATAGACTAATTTATAGTCATGGCAGACCAGCGTATATAAAAGGGTGTGTGTCTTATCCTTTCACTATTCATTTCACTCTCAAGCCGAGCACAACGATGGAAGAGACTAACCAGATGGAACGTTTCGTCAGAGCTTTGCGAGGGGTCATTAGAAAATTCTCTTCAGACCAGCCTACGGACTACTCTCCTTCCTTTAGAGATAAAAGTCAGGATACTTGCTATATCTGTCAGAAGAAAGGGCATTGGTCTTCAGAGTGTCCAGACCGTCAAAAAAGAACAAAAACAGGGACTAAAAAGGACAAAAGTCAAGATACCTGTTATTATTGTAAAGAAAAAGGACATTGGTCTCCAGATTGCCCAAAAAAGAAACAAGAGGAGTCAGAAGAAAAGAGGAATTCTTCAGAAGAAGAGAGGGATTCTTCAGAGGAAAAGAGGGATTCTTCTGAGGAAGAAAGAAGACAGGTGAAGAAAAAGAAACAGGAGAAAAAAAGAAGAAGGGAAGAAAGCGAGGAGGAAGAAGAAGAGGAAAAGAGTGTGACGGTGAAGAAATTCAAAAAACAGAGAGACTAAAGAAGGAGAAAAGAAGAAATCAATGAACTTTTTTAAAATGTGTTGTGAATTGTGAATTGGATTGTAAAAAATGGATAAAAGAATAAATGAATGATATAAGGTAAGTGTCTTTGAGTTTTGATTTTAAAATAAGAACGTACACTCACGCACTCATACACAGACACGTACTATAAGGGTAAAATGGGTGGGGTTTTTTTTGAGTTATTGGCAAATTGAAATTGTATTTCTTTTCGAGAAATGTGGGTGGCCCTGAAAAGGGCCTTTTTTCTTCATGGTGCAGGGGTGAGTTTAAGCAATCAACTTTAACTGCCTTAAGCCTTTGCCACGGCCAAGGCCTACTTCTGGACTGCGTAATGCTGTTGATGATGATAATGATTGGGTTGAAATCACTAAGGGTGGTACGGTAGGCTTAGTCACAGGGTTGACGTGTTTAGCTCGGGAAGGTCGTATTCTCTTCGGTCGTGATAAAGAAGTCTGATACATTTGTTTCAGACTTCTTAACTCCGCTAAAATGTCCAACAGTACCGTGACCGTTTGATTTTCACCCTCTTGTTTCTTTGCTGCTGCTACTTCTTCTTGCTGTTGTTGCTGTTGTTTTTTTCTTACCTCTTCTTCTTGCTGCTGTTGCTGTAGGAGAAAAGCTTGTTCCGCTTCCTTTTGTCGTTGTATAAATTTCTCCAATTCTTCTTTCTGTCTCTGTCTAAAATTCTCCACTTGCGGTAATGAAGAAGGTAACGAAGGTTCCGGAACAAATTCTTGCGAGGAGAGAAAATCCACAAAATCCCAATTCACCTCTTCTGAAAGTAAGTCCGAGTTCCCTTGGGCAGTCTCCCCTGTTGGTGCACCCCAATGGATCGTTTTCTGACTTTCCGTCATGTTGAATCACTGTCGCATAGACTGACTGCACACAAGTGCTAGCAAATCTATATTGACTACGTGACGTCACAGACTGCTCTCTTCGGATTGGATGCGGCTGACTGAATTTTGTAACGCGTGTTCGGATTGGTGAATGAACTCAATCCGTTTCAATCCTACCTCTGTCTATAAATAAGCGCAGTTCACTGCATTGATTCACATGTTCTCGGAGCCTCAAGATGTGGACCGACGTTCAATCTTCAACCCTTGTGTCAACAATGATGTTCAGGACGGACATGCTCATGTATGTCCGGTCCAAGTGGACTGTTGTTGACAGGACAGATACTAGTCTATGGATGAGGAGAGTTTATATAGAAAGACAAGGATGTCTCAAGAGGGTACTTGTGTATGGACCAGCAGTTAGAAGGAGTTTAAGAAGAAGAAGAAGATGTGACAGATGCCATCTATGTTAATATTAATATTAACATAAACCCAAAGGCCCTTTTCAGGGCCAGCCATATTTCTCGAAAAGAGATAGCCTTTCCATTGCCTACCCCTTTTTTTATTTTTTAATTTTTAAAAAAAAAAAATCCCATATTCCATATCCCTTGTAGGTAAAGTGACCCACGATTTATTCCCATGTTAAATTTCCATTGAGGCTAATCTGACCCACGATTTTTTCTCCATGTTAATTTCCATTGAGGCTGATCTGACCCACGATTTTTCTCCATGTTAAATTTCCATTGAGGCTAATCTGACCCAAGGGGTTCTGTAATGCTTTTTTCCATTGAGGCTAATCTAACCCCCTTCACTACTCACGCCATTTTCTTTCGAAAGTTATGTCGACCGCGTGACTAAGTTCAAATTTATCTGGACGGAGCTATGTGCGCATTAATAATGATGTCATTTTGTAATGTCAAATCTGCGCTTGTGTATTTAGTCTGGAATACGGCATTCATTCATTTACGTTGTTTCTTGTAGTGTATTTTGTTTATATAATTAAACCTTAGGTAGAATAAAAAAATGAGCATATAATAAAAAGGTTACTGCATTGGTATGGGAAAATATGAACTCGTTTTGTTGGAAGGATATACTGCACTCACAAGTTCGTGCAGTATTCATTCCGAAAACTCGTTCATATTTTCCCATACAAATGCAGTAACCTATAAATATTGTATTATAAAAGTTATGCTTAATTGCTTGTCGCAAATTTGATAACACGTGTTCGTACAGGTCCCGTCATAACACGAATCTGTATCAGTAAGACCATTTCTTGCAAATGATAGAAAAATGCATAAATCATAAGGATTGCAGTCGTTGTATACACGCGAAGGTGAACACTTGTAGAGCAAACACGTACGTTCTATGTATGACACCAACATATGTATCTAAGACGTATTCCAAAATTATTAGTAATTGCACCCGAAACTGCATCGAAAACAATGGTTGGTCGGTGTTTGAAAATCGGTTTACAATATCAGTGTTAGACCGTTTTTGTCTCTCTTTTTACAGCTATAGCTGTGCATAGCATAATCAATTACTACATTATATGATTTCTGGTACTTACTGATGGACATTAATATACATGGTGGCAATGTAGGTTTAAATATTAATAGTCTTGACTATATTTACATAACGTTTCATAAATACATTGGATATTAAACTCGAGAAATGAAATACAAAGAAAACATGTAAGCTGTTCTATAAGAAAGTATGAATGAAGAGAACGCAAGAAACTTTGCTTTCTAGCTTTCGGCTGATTTTCTAACTGAATTTGTACATACCTAATATGATGCACTCCTTAATGGACTTTGCTCCAAGACCTGTTGTTGATGTTCCATTCAAACATTCAGAACATGATATTTCACCAGACCTATTTTGATAAGTCCCCACACCGCATGGAATGCAAAGACCTGGTCCAGATTCAGTCTTGTAACTTCCAAGAGGACAGTCTATACATCTCGATTGGCCAGGAAGATTCTGATACATGCCTGGCGCGCAAGCTATACATTCATTTGCTCCCTCAGATGACTGGTAAGTTCCTTCGGGACATGGATAGCATTTAGTTTGGCCTGTTTGGTTTTGGAACATACCCACAACGCATTTATTGCACGATACAGCACCGACTGATTCCTGGTACGTTCCAACTGGGCAGACCAGGCATTGACTGGATGACTCTGAATTTTGTTGATAAGTGCCTGGAATGCAACTGATACATGATTCGGACCCAAACGATGACTGATAGCTTCCAGGAGGACATTGGATGCAAGAAGTCTGACCAGATCGGTTTTGATACGTTCCAGAAATACAAGGGAGACATGAATTATGTCCATCGTTTGGTTGATAGCTACCCACTGGGCATTTCTTACAATCTGAGTTTCGATTTAATCTGTAAGTTCCGGCATTGCACTCTGAAAATAATCAAGAATCTATATATCTACCAAAAGATCTGCAGTGATTCAAGTTCACCTATAAACAGTATACTAATTACCAATGGATATCTGGCTGTGTTCGAGGATCTAAAAGGCGTGCATTTTAAAACAAAATACTTGATCACTATACTAAATCATGGGAACCCTCTCTTTATAATAGCATAAAGCTGTTAAGAAGCTAAACAATATGTTAAGCTGTCATTGCGTTATAATTTTATTTCCTGACTCAAAGTAGTCTTCTCTGGTCTTGATGGATACATTACATCTAGTCTTATTTATCGGTTTCCGTAACCCACATATTTTAATTTCTATCAAAGTAACCCTTTGGTTGAGTCATTGTGTTCACAGTATAATAACAATTTAACTGTATGTGGTTTATAAACAACTTCGAATTCTTACTTAATTCTCATCGTTCATTGCTTACTACACAGGTGCCTGTAGATATTGATAATTGATATTACAGTAGGCATTATTATCTTACAGCGGTGGATATAATAACAATGTTAAACGAAATACAAACAGCCAGAACGTTTCCTAGGCAATATTTTCTTTACAGTTTGATAATTAAAATTATGCCTTGGAAACGCTTAAAATGTAGGCGCCTCTTTTACATGGCTCCTGCTGGGTTTCCGTACCACAGATCCACGTATTACTTGTTTACACCCTACTTTGCTGCAACAACTACAGCAAAGATATTTCTGGATCCACTACTGTCCTACAATATTATTTGGTTTGACCTAGGAGGTAATAAGATATGCGACAAACATAAGAAAGGTATAACTGACCTACTTCAGTCAAGGTTGTCTAGGGATGAGATAATCAACATAATCTAATTTATTTTGCATAATCTCTTTTGGTCATGGTCCGACATGCAAGAGTCATTGTTACATGCATAATCTCATGTGGTCCTGGTCGGACATGCAAGAGTCATTGTTACATGCATAATCTCATGTGGTCCTGGTCGGACATGCAAGAGTCATTGTTACATGCATAATCTCATGTGGTCCAGGTCGGACATGCAAGAGTCATTGTTACATGCATAATCTCACGTGGTCCTGGTCGGACATGCAAGAGTCATTGTTACATGCATAATCTCATGTGGTCTTGGTCGGACATGCAAGAGTCATTGTTACATGCATAATCTCATGTGGTCCTGGTCGGACATGCAAGAGTCATTGTTACATGCATAATCTCATGTGGTCCTGGTCGGACATGCAAGAGTCATTATTACATGCATGATCTCAGCTGTATCTAAACGGTTGTGAAATTAATGATGCCATTAAATCACAATGGGAATCGGCTTCGCTGGAAACTTTACTCTAACACCAATCAAGACTGACTAAATTGAACAATTATTCCAGTTATTTTTGCTCTGGTAAGATGGCAACACGCAGTGTTTACTTGAGGAAAAACTTAGGTCACTTGAAGGAAAAATCAAGGAATATTTTTATTTGCAGTTATTTAGTACAAGGCCGATGATGTCTCAAGGTGGCATACTAACAGCGTCACACTACACTAATGACGTTACAATGAAGCACCTCTCAGTCTCTAAACAGTCTAGTTCTTTTTGCACTGTGCTCGTGTATAATTCAATCTGCGGTAATAGATTAAATGTACAGTCAAGTCAACATGCTCTTATATCATTGCACAAATTCGATGTACTAAGGTTTTAGATACACCTGGCGTCAAAACGACAGCAGGGGCAGAAATTTTCTTCGCTGGGGCTTAGTCTTCCTCTGCCGCTATATTGTTCCAGGTGAACGAATGTAATTTAGAATATACTCATCAATGGTGAAGAATTACATCCGATGTTCCATTCACGATTTGATGAAAAAGGCCAAGCATATTCGGAATGAAAGAGTCTAGAACTTGACTGTAATGATACTCCCCAGATTGGTAAATGTTCTTCGGATAAACATCCGGATAGATACGTGCATGTTTACAAACTGAGAGCCGCTAATTTTCGTTACTAAATCCCTACGTCACTGGCGTTCGCAACCTCAACGTCATTTACACTAATCATTGCTCGAATGTATGCCGATATGTGCCATTTGGACCACCTTGGCTGTGTGCGAAACAAGGAGTTGACCATACTGATCTTGTAACTGTCCCTTTTAAAATAGAGTCAGTAACAAAATATGTGAACTAAATTATGCAGTGAATATCAAATAATGTTTAATAACATATACAGTCAACATTAATTTCTCACATTTTAATATAGAAGAATATATAGTCTTCTGGCAGATTCATGGGATGAAGACTGATTGCCGTTTACGGAAAACCTGAATGACAGAAAATAAAGTAGTATTTAAACAAGCTAGCTCAGTAAGACATTAATACGGAGAAGAAAAAAAAAACGCACGCGTTATTATTTTGAATTCTAAATACTTATTACTGTAAAGAAAATATAAATATCGGTTGACTGTTTTCAGCTTATTTGAAACATTTAAGCAATCGAGCAAAGTGGGATTCTTATACAGTATGTCATAGTGTAGACAGTGTCTCAAATTTCCACATAGGCAACCTAAAAAGTTTACTTCTATTAGGATATGAATCGCATATTCTTTAAATTTACCAAAAGAGAGCAACTAGTGCGAGCTTGAAAATTATTTCACCCTGATGACCAGTCCTGCATTTGATATAAATGTGACACCATGCATATGTGTGAAGCTTATGAACCGTCATTAGTGAACCTTGAAACCTAAATATAGGATATGAAACACAATGCATGTTAGATGCTTCCGCTATAACTACATAAAACCTTAAATAATTCACGTCCCACCTGTTACACAGTCTCTATCTGAGGTGGATCCAACTCCATAAGTGGTTTGACTCGGTCCACATGAAAAACATGCCCATTGACCCTCTAGAGGTTGGTAGGTCCCGACTTTACAGAGCGTGCAGAATGTGGCCCCTGGTACTGCACTGTAACTGCCAGCTGGGCACTGGATGCAAGAATTCTGCCCTGTCGCATCTTGATATGTGCCAGGATGGCATATGTAGCACTCTGACCACTGGAGATACATGCCCGCCGGACAGACTGTAAACACCAAATGCAATATATATAATTATAAAAAGTTTTAAAAGGTGATCAATAAACTGCAAGTAGTAAATTCTTAGTAGTAGTAAATCTATGGGAGATGTATGCAAATCTACATTTCTACGCCAAATTATCATGGATTTTAAAGCAAATCTATTCAGTTAGGGTAGACAACTTAATTCATATACCATAACTGGTCATGTGAAATAGTTTATTCACATGTTCCAAATATCCTGAAGTTTAACTATTGGTGATATAAAAATTATATTTAGTTTGTATTCGAAAGGAAAGGCTGGTTTTCTTTAAACGATGGAAACCTGAGGTGAACAAACAGAAAAAGTTTATACTGGTCGTCATCGATACTCAGCCTGATTAAAATCAGATCTCCACAGTCCTATAGCTGTGTTATATACCATAATCGCTAATTTTATCAGTCAATCAGACGAAGCCTTATATATCCGCGCTTGTGGAACTGGACAATATAGCTGAAGAACATCAGTGTGTGCCTATCGAATATTGATTCACTTTCAAATTTCCCAAAGCTGCATTTCCATTGGCCAACTCAAAGGTCACCAGAACATGAACCATTATCGGTCTCTGTCCGATCTTCACCCCGGACATTACAAATTTGCCTTCATTGCTATAAACAAATCAGATTATTTTTTAAATCTTAGTAAAACAGTCAGACTTGCTTTGTGTTAAAAAAATAAGCGATACCAAACACACAATCTAATTAATCATTGAAAACAATGTAATTCCATCATAGCATAAGTGAAGACATCCAGACGCTTTAGTTTGTAACATAATTTATACGCATGTATATGTATTTCAGCTGTCATTATAACATTACTCATATAAGACTATGGAGTATGATTATTCAAATAAGTAGTGTCTAAAATCATTACCCTAATGATCATTCCACTACAGCCTCGATCTTTCAACCCAGTTGTCTAACATTTATGTTCATTACAGCCTAAGGCAAACCATCTGCACTATCTTGTTATGTCAGGTATTTATTCGGTTATTTTAAATCATGACCTGGTTTGGAAGTCATAGATCTTTTGAGACTGAGTTTGAGCCTGAGATCCATCTCAATAAACATAAAATTTTTAACAATACGATTGATTAGCCGAAAACGAAAACTCCTCAAACTCATGTTCAGAGTTGTGATATCTCCTGGCCTGGTTATGTCAACCGTTTCTTCTCGCATGATAACGTTTAGTAGTATAATATACTCGTCATTACTACCAAATATATCTTATTAAGGTGGAAATAACTCGTACAAATGAGTACTGAACTTAATATATCTTATTAAGGTGGAAATAACTCGTACAAAATGAGTACTGAACTTAATGCACGTTCATGAAACATTTATTTTGTAGTAGTCCGTGTACTAACTATTTGAGAAAAGCCCATGCCATAAATATCTCTTTCAGTGCTATGATGTTGAATCGGCTGGTCGCAGCTCCTCAAAAATAATGATAAGGCTAAGCATAGAATTTCACTTTGTATATGAGAATATAAAAAGAAACATAAAGAGTATGGCTTCATTTAAACAATGTTAATTCAGTTTTTCTAATCTTTATTTTTTGACAGAAGTTTGTTTTACGGCAAATTATTTTATCTGAAACAATTTATATATTTCATCATGTGCGTTTAATGACGTAAGACAATGCAGTTTCGCGTTTGGTTAAACAATACAGTTTCATGTGATTAAACAATGCAGATCTGTGTGATGAAACAATGCTGTTTCGTATCCGTAAAATTTGTGATATTACCTATTATCGCAGTATCTTTGGCTGCTGCCATGAATTTGCTTCTTCTGCACATGCATAGATACAAAAATTTGTATCGCTATTACTTCCATTCTCGCTTTAAATAAATGTTGCAAGAGAGTAGAGATTATTGATCAGCGCAGTGGATACTTCCTCAGAATCGTGAAATGTAGGCATCGGATAGAATAAGTTAAAGATAACTCATGTGCAAGCACACATTATGTTGCACGAAATTTTGGGTCATAAACATGAAAAATACTTTATACACAGATGTCAAAAAATGATGCATAGAATATTTAGTATCTTACTCAAAATTTTCTCTATTTTAAACGATACTCTCTCGTATTAATAAAAAAATAAAAATTTATTTTTAAAGAAATTTTATCTTTAATAGTGTCACGTAATACAAATATGTGCGCTTCGTGTAATGAACTATATCGATGGCACTAAAAATATAGATTCCTGTTAGATTAAAATTAATTTATTGGTGGTAATCAAATGTTTAGTCAACAACTTTGTCATATACCAGATTTGAATATTATGTTATTTTTTTAACAGTAGGGGAAATCCAAGAAAATTATTTTTAAGAAGTTTCGCAAACTTTTATGAAACTTTAAATTATATAATCGGATAACATGTTTAGTTTTATATGTACTGCAATACTTTCATTCAAATTTAGGGGTTTCTGCGATATTTTTAAACACATTTTAAAATATTTCAAGATGAGCAAGTTTAGATAGATAAATATATAATTAGTAAAGCTACAAGTAGACGCCAAATGCAAGTTCGTCTATAGCATTCAAATCCCCATCAAAATGCAAACGTAAATAACGGTTTCTAATTGACGTGTCATACGAGGGTGCGTTCTGTCGCCTCTCTCGTAATCAAAACGTTATGTAGAAAACAAAGCCGGAGAGAAAATGTATACAATCAAGAAAATATTACTTAACCAATGAAATCAGTCGCTTTCCCACTCTTATTAGAAAAAAGGAATGTGTATTCTTGTCTCACTAGATCGGCAAGAATAAGTTTGGAAAAACTATCTTAAAAACTATAATTGTGTTTTATTGTTTTCTGTAATAAGAGTTGGGTCAATTGCATGAAAGTGTAAATGCCCAACAATACATTGTCATTGTCTTGGTTTTAGACACTGAAGTCATCATAGCCTGCCATTTTCATATACAAATCTAAACAGTTGACTTTGAGATAAAATCTTCTTCAAATGGACTACACAATTAACAATTAAGGCCTACTTGTATAATACTTAATGCAAGACCAACATGAATTTATTGTGTGCAGCAGGTCACAAGACAGATCCATTTATTTGAAGCTCTATTCAATACACATTAGAAACTAAAAAACAATGACCCAGTTCTGTAGCTTGACACAAATTCATGTTTTGATGCACTCTAAATTCAAAGCTGATTGCAACTGGATAATTGCCCACATTAGTTTTACACAATTCTGAAACAAACTATGGTAATTAGGCCATGATGCCATATTTGTGCGATGTTTTATTCATCACAATACAAATCTTCAAAGCAACTTTGCTGGAATTAGGCGAGAACGTATTTGAAATAAGAGCCAGTGTATACGAGTATTTTGTTATTCAATAAATCTTGGAAACAAGGTCACATTCACCCAACATTTGAATTTGACATCTTCATTTCAAGATGTGTTCTAGAGCAATGAATGCAAATGTATCAAACGCTGCATTGTTGTTTTATTCAGTTTTGAATTAATTCTTTAAAATGAGCATTTTATTCCAAAACACAGCCACAAAAAGCTGGTTGTCCATATGTGTATTAATTTTAATTTGTAAATTTTAGTTCAGAGAGAAAGAACGTGGGATAGGGAGGGAGTTCTGGCGGAAGACAAGCCTTTATTCTAAGAAACGGTGTGTAAATGTGGTTGCAAATGAACGGATTTTGAATTACAGCTTGGACAAATCTTACAGCTGTTATTAGTACAACATGACCAATAGGCCAAGGCGTGTTAATTATGGTGCAAGGTATACCTTAATCCCAAGATGCATTTACAATGCAAGCTTGATGTTAATAGTTGAAGATATAGAGGAGTTACCACCCAGAGATGGAGGACAGATGAAGAGACAAGCACATAAAATGCTATAAATAGTCTTTTTTAATCAGGGGAATGGAATATACGATCATACACAAGCACAACACACAGGTTCCAATGCTGGGAATGCCTTAGCTAATCTTACACGAACCTGGAGGAAATAAGTTCACGCTATGAAATAAACGTAGCCGCCAACGTGAAGCTGGTAATAAACATAAGTTTGGCACATGGAAAAAGGGATAAACTGCAAGATCAAAACTTCATAAACAGATGCCTAGGAAAAATTCTGATCATCAGGTGACTCAAACAACTACAAGCTTAAAACTATGAAGATAGACCAAAGAGCAAAATAGAGGAGGTACAGGACGAATCAAATGAAAATCGATAACATGAAGAAAATGATATGAGAATGTAACAGGACATTAGTTACATAAGAAAAATGTAGCTGAGGTCGGATGGTCAACCATTTACTGCAGCAACACTGAACCATCCAAAAGAAGAAGGCAATGCTTGTGGTTCAGTTGAATACATAAAAGCACGAAGTTAATGAAATTATTTATACATTATATTATATATATATATATATATATATATATATATATATATATATATATATATATATATATATATATATATATATATATATATATATATATATATATAATTCATTAATATGTTCACCAGGTGTAATGTTCTCCTTCAATTCAGGCTGTCTTCAAACGTATTTTTACTGAATATTAACGACAAGACCGAATTGTCACAAGCCAGAGTTTTAGAGCGAATACGTAACTTTATAATTTTGCCTTTCGTTGAGATGAGTAAGGTAAATAAACAACTGCATATACCTGATAAATTAAATTCTTAAAATTCTAACAAACACACACGGATATATGTGTGTGTATGTTTGTCTGTGTATAACTTAATAAAAGACTAACCCGAAAATGCGGAATCGATGAATATTCCAAAATATACTACTATTACGTAGCTGAAAAGCATCGTTGATAATTCAAGCTGGAGTTCTTCTGTGCACTACGAAAAGTCCCTCTGTAACACAAACGTTAACGTTAATTGCTGAGTGTGTATCAAAGTTAATAATGAAAGTCGGCAGCATTCGCTTGTGCTCTTTCCACGTGACTGTGCCATTAGCACCGGAATATGTTCGGGCATGAACGTGCGTATTAACTTTATAGCAATACATATGCAGGAAAGGAAAAGTAACGTGAGTTCATCAAGTGGAAGAGAGGTTATTACAAACCAAAGATTATCGGAAAAAGGATGTGGGTTACCAAGATCACATAATGCAATGTGAATTATTTTCATATGGTTGTTTGAATCGTCAAAGGCTTCCCTTTGAAATACAGTCATTTATCGATCGATGAAAAATACACTTTAGTTGATGTGCAGGAGACTGTTAATAAATTGTGATCTGATGTATAAAGAACCATAGCAGAGTATCGCCCGTGGCTTGCTGGGAAGGGGTATTCTATTCAGATAAATATTTCGTTTCCTTTGTTTGAGCCAATGCATCGTTTTCACAGTGGCATTTATAAATATATCATGCTTGGGGTTCGGGAGGAAATAAAGAAGTTACGCCTACGGTGGGTTCTTCAGATTTAATTATACCTAGTGCAGATACCTATAATATATAACACATGAAAATTTACAAATATATAAACGTAAAGCAATTAGATACGCATGAACAACTCTCAGCAAGACGCGGAGTGGAATTAAGATTATCGCAGAATCTAATTCATAAAATGTACAAGAGAGCTTATCAGTGCCACATAGTATTCTGATGTTTAATAATATTTATTTTCTTCTATACAATATACAATATATTGAAAAACTTATTATGTCAATCAGAATTATCAAATTCGACTGTTGGAGGATCGTTGGAGAAATGACCAAGAACGATAGAAAAGGGGACTGGTTAATAGAAATGGGCGGGTTCATCATACGTGCATATTAAGAACATGCTAGGCAAGCAGCTCACATCCTACTCAGTCACCCTCTTTATAAGAAAACAACATGTATATGACCTTTGGACATCACTATACCTTACAAGTAACAGACCAAACTAAACGCACGATAACAATCACAAAAATATATAAACACTGGTTTGCATGCTTCTGGGTTGTATTATAAAGCGACCAAACATTGATCAAATCCACACAAAAATAAAATCTAAATTAACTTCAGAACTCCTGACAATAACACCTCATTTCAAACACTACGAATAGTCCACTGACTGAATGAGTATAGTACATCTGACTTTACCTGTACTGCCAGGTCAGTGTTAGTAAACAATGACTGGGACATTTCAGAACTGCAGGACAGATGTACTGTACAAATGTGTCAAGCGGATTGCGCCACAACAAGATACTCCATGAACATAAAATTACCATTTCGTTATATAAAATCAACTGAAATGTCAAATTTAGTATAATTATTAAAATGTATTTTGCTATCTATATAATGCATATACCTGAAGAATGACATAACTGAAGAATGTTGCCTTTCTTCATCGAACTGAAATAAATAGAAATATTCAGCTCTCACTAGCTGTCATAGTTCCCATATTACTGAACTCTCGAAGTTCCAATTTGTTCGTTCTGAAGCCTTTCAGGGAATGAATACATCTTTATGAAGTGCTGTCACATGGCCTTGGTGGTTGTCTGGGCCGTCTGGTTGCGGCAGGGAACAGTTTAACCATACCTAGTTAAATGATCTTTGATCCACAGAAGATGCTCGGAGCCATCCTTAGACCTTTCCAATGGTAAGAAATCTATGCAAACCATCTGCATTGGGTGTATTATCTGCATTATGATCAACTCTGCAACTTTGATAGGTTCCGTTTGAAAGATGCAGCAGGCACAGTACTCATGGCGGATTCAAGATCCTTCTCCAACCCGGGAGAGTAAGAAATGCCATGCATGCCACAGACACTTGTCCTTGCCCTGTTGACTTGCAATGGTCGTGGATACCTTTCAGAGTTTGCTATCTGTGACATACGTCTTAGTTTACTGACCGTCATGCGAAGCGGTTCGATTTAGAAAACCATCTGCATCGAGGAACAAGCGATTCCACGCTCGCGTGTATTTTTCTACTTTTGTGCGTCCTGCTTCGGGCTGAACCCACCTTGCACTAGGTCAACAACTCTGCCTAACGCGCCGCCATTTTCTTGAGTAGAATTCCAACCGACTGGAGTGGTGATTTTGTGAGTTCGGACCTCTTCGGCCGAAAGAGGACAAAAGCAACAAAACACTCTGCAAGCGGAATTGACTTAGTTGCCATAGCTATTGCTTTGACCATATCATTATAGACCTGTGCTCGTCTACTGAGGTCATCTGCGTCGTATATAGTTTGCCTGATTTATACAAGATTGTAAAATCAATCTAGCCAGTGAGGCTAGCCAGCGATGCCCTGTGGCATCTAAACTGGATGCGGATGTTACGAAGGTCAAGGGATTAGAGTCTGTAATAACATCAAACGTATTCGAGACTAGATAGTCGTGAAATTTGTTGGAGAAAGTCCACATCAGTGCCAGAAACACCAGCTTATTAGCTGGGCACTACATTTCTGAGGGTCTAAGACCCCTGCTTCCGTGAACAATAGCCCTATCCACTCCATGTCGCTTCTAATAAAGAATGGCACCAACACGGTTGATTGAAGCATCAGTGTGCAAACTGAAGGGAAGGTTGAAGTCTGCATATGCAAGGACAGTTGGGGATGTAAGCCTAGCCTTCATGTTATTAAAGGCCTGCTTTTGAGGTTCACCCCAGGTCTATGACATCGGGCTGGTGGTCTTGGACCTCTTTAACCTTTAATCTTATCAGTCGGACGATGTGTAGAATAGCTGTTAAGTAAGTCATTTTATGATTCCACTCTATGAGCATAGTGTTCAACGTACCGACGGGATAAAAACCAGCTAAACCAAGGAACAGTCGCAACTCCGTCACGTTCCTTGAGGTAGGTTATTCCGTCACGGATGCGATTTTTTCTGGATCAGTGGAGTACCATACTGGCTAATGACATGGCCGAGACAAACAACCCATGTCATGAAGAGCTCATACTTAACAGGTTTAAGATTAAGTCCGTGCTCCAAAAGACGTCCGAAATCTGATGTGAGGAGTTGGATATGTTCCTCTAAAGCCCTTGAGAAGACCAGGATGTCATCCAAAACGATTAGGCACTCCCTCAAATGTAAGTCACCCATACACTACTCCATACGGCGCTGAAAGTTGGCAGAAGCATTGATGAGTCCGAATCCCATCTTGTCCCACTCAGAAACTTTCGTTACCTACAGATTATGCATTTTTTTCTGTTTCGGTTCCTGAATTTTCACACCAGTATCCAGGACTGAGATCGTGCTTGGAAAAGTAGGTCGAACCTATTAAACTGTCCACGATATCCTCAAATCTGGCCAACTGGTATGCGTTACACGCTCGGTACGAACATTAAACTGATGTCAATCGATACAGAAACGAAGAACCCATCATTCTTTTTGATAGAGAGCATATTGGACGAGAAGGAATATTCGGATTCTCTAATGACCCAAGTTTAGAACATCTTCTTTATCATATGGCACTTCCCATATAACCCTGGTGGAATCCTACGATATTTCTGTTTAAAAGTAGTGGGATCTTCCAAAAAGATTTTCTTGTGTACAAGGTTGGTGAGCTCAGTATCATTGGCACGTTTTAGAAAACACATGGGTCCAATTACCTAGTACCTGTTTCAATTTCTACACTTGGGCTGTTGTGAGGTGTGTTTGTATCAGTGCGTGATTTGGACTTTAACTTAGCTTTAACATTTTTGTAGTCACATCGCTACGATGTCTATAGTGTGGCATTGTATTGTGATGTCTAGCACTGAAGCTTCGTGCTGCAGACATATAGCATCATGTCCCACCCAGCCCCATTATCCTGAAACATGGTCGACCAGTCCTAACACTAATATTTTAATGCTGAGCGCCAAGCGAGGCATTTGCAAGTACCATTTGTATAAGTCTTTGGTATGACTCGGCCGTGGTACTAATCCACGACATGTCGCGTCCGAGGCGGAAGCTATAACCACATAGGCCACTGGAACGGTCCTGGTGTGAGGTTCTTAGTATCAATATGCATCCCTAAATCATCAACAGAGAAGGATTTGTCTGGTTGGAACATATTTAGTTCAGAGGCGAGATTATCAACTACTTGAACTTCTGTAACCTAGCGAACACCGGACTGAAGGATGATAAAATGGGTTGGCCATTCATATTACAGACCCAGACTGCAATCTTAAAACAAGAACCTGTTTGTTGTAATCGTGTTACATAGGGACACACTAAACTTGGCCGATTTTTCAGTGACCACATGGGCAATGTTATGGTCGACACCTCTGGCCAGTAATTAATTGTAGCAGGTTCATAATGAGCTTCAAATGTAAACAATGCTATTTTACTACTCATGAACGTTAATGCCTGAAACAAATATTTAGCTATAAATTTGGTTTGTCTATACAACTACTGGACTATGCCACGGCTGTAAAGGACGATGTCACGTGTGAAGAACACGCAGTTTCCAAAATTATAGAGCAAGCTGAGTCTAAGCAGATGAGGGAACTATGAAGCGGACGTGATATGCAAAAATCAACACATTTACCAAAATAATTTTGTTATATTAATACGTTTACTTACTTCGTCCTAAAAATATGTAATATCCTTAAGACAAAATCACATAGAAATACACAAATGTACACAACACAAATCCTTCTGTCGAAATTGTTCCGTTGTCTTTGAATTTTCCCGAGAAACTGTTACTGGGTTCGCTGGCCTAAAAACACAAAATAAAACAGCGTTTTTCTGTTGAAATAACACGAAATGTCACGAGATAACGGATCTAAACAAATACACTGCAGAAAACTCTACCTCGCTACCTAGGACTAGGTCTTTTGACGTACAACATCCCTCGGATCCGTTTGCATGCGGCCGGTATCCATACCATCCACTATCATGTCCGTTCCTTGGGTGTCATTTGCCACTGATGGTCTACATTCTAACCATTGGTGGGCGCCATCGTAACGTTCTTGGGGTTTGGAGAGGAAGTGAAGAAGTTAGGCATACGGTGGGTTCTTCGGATTTAATATGACCTAGCTAGGAAGACCTATAACATATATCATACGAAAATATACATATTAGTAAAAGTAAAGCAATTACAAACACACGAACAAATCACAACATGACGCTGCGCGGAAATATTATAAAGACTATAGCAGAAAATAATTCATAAAATATGAAAAAGAGTTTACCTCTGGTGTATATTAATATTTATATTCTGTTAGAATTTACAATGTATTGAATAACTTATTATCACCAGACTTATCTAAGTCGACTGTCTGCGAGTCGTTGGAGGAATGGCCAAGAACAATAGAAAAGGGACTTCGTTAATAAAAATGGGTGGGTTAATCACACGTGTATAGTATGCAAGTGCAAATAAATCAGCTCACATACTACTCACTCATCATATGTACAACAAAAGAACATGTTTATGGCCTTTGAACATCACTCTACCGGACATATAACAGTACCATACTAAACCAACTCAAAAGATAACAATAACATATAAATACTGGTTTACAGAAGCAATGCCCGATCATTATATTCAGTGCATGCTCGAACCAAATGAAATTTGATCCATGTATCTTCAAGATTACTCTTTGGAAACAAATGTCCTTGTGGTTATTTTGTCCACTGTACAATACTAATATTACTAAAATGACTAACGTCAAGCCCCTGCGTGCAGCACGTGCAGTCGAGATAAGTGCTGCCAGTATGAGGATAGTATATGACGATTTTGTTTGGTACACATGTGCTTCAATATCCACCGAAGATGTTCTTTTCCGGGCAATACAATATGTTCATGCAGGTCTGGTTATAGGTGGGCGCAACCATCGTTCATTTAAGAAGATACATCTGTTGATTCCATTTGACTGCTCCTAAGGACAACCATGCACGAACCGACATTTACATTCGACAGAAGTCAGGAGAAAAGCAAATTTTTATATATTCTAAGCACTAAATCTTTTCATTGGTAAACATTACAAGCATGGAATTAATACAACGTCCATAACTTTATATGTGTATAACAATATAGTTCGTTTTTTCATTGTTTATTTTTAGGTCAAAATGTAATAAAATCGTAGGCAGGCTTCTTAAACCATACTGTTGAAATTATGATGCCTCAAGCATTGTGATATTTATCACAAAAAAATCTACAGTGGCAGAAATACGCAAGAACGCAATATTAAATATGCCATGAAAGTATCCTCGCCCAATTTGTAGGAAAATCTTAAGGAAGTTCTTTGACAAATTCTAACAAACATGTATATTATTTTAAAGCAAAGAAGTTAACAAAACAGCACAGAGCACTACGATATTCTTTGCCGTGTCATATATTATGTTGTTGCGTTATGTTCACAACAATGGAAACTGAAGTCCATTGTTGTTAGAAACAACAACACACAGGGTCAGTACATATGGTACACATATTTCTTGCATATATCTAGTCCATATACAATTTCATATTGTAATATGCAGTTATCAGTTTAACGGAATGTGTTATTCACCTTAACACAGAATAAAGATCAGTGGATTTCGATGTAGCTTGGCCAGTTTCTAGACTTGATACATCATACCTATTTATATATAGGGGCCCCTAGCGGCCGAATATTCTAAAGCGCTCTCCGTTACGGATCACTGCCATCTCACCTCTGTCTGCGTGGGTTCGATTCTAGGATTTGGCCAATGTGGGTATGTGAGAAAGCTTGCCAGTAGGTTCTCGTGGGTCGGTGGTACTTCCCGGGGTTTTCCCGGGTATTTCCTCCACTATTAATACTGGCCGCCATGTATAGCCTATCGTGTGCTGAAAAATGGCGTTAAACCCAACAACACACACACACACACACACACACACACACACACACACATATATATATATATATATATATATATATATATATATATATATATATATATATATATATATATATATATATATATATATATATATATATATATATATATATATATATATGTGTGTGTGTGTGTGTGCGTGTGCGTGTGCGTGTACCTTTGTGCAATACGTAATTCAATTGTTTATTAGTTTTTGTAAAATAATTATCAGAACTGGAGGAAAAAGTTATAGCTCTTCGCGTAATATTTTATGATTGCAGTTGGCTACATCGAAATATAGTTGGAGCTTTTTGGACTGATACGTGTCTTGCCTGAAAATTCCACCATATCGACTTAGAAGAAACCTTTATATGTGCAGAGGCTGAAATTGCTTTTGGTTTTTCAATGTATCCATAATTATTATTGTTGAAGCTTTTAAACCCAACACCTGCTTAGATCCAAAATTTTCAATAGACTGATGACTCTTTTAATTATTTATTTATATATGGTCCAAATACATTGTTGCATAAAACAAGTAATGTGGGTACGAGAAATATAAGATTCATTATCATAAGGTATTGCAAGTTTTGATTATCTGCAGGTTTAAGTATTGAAAATTGGCCTTGACGGTGGTGATGGAGTTAGTTTTGCCCAAAATAAAATTGCAACTACAATCGACTTTTGTTTATCTGATTATGCTGTACTGAATATTATATCAGATATTGATATGATAGAAGAGGTGAATCAATACACGTGCTATTTTCGTTTGCTATATCTGTGTTTTCAAGTAAACGCGGCAAGAATTAAAATGCACGATATTCATATATCCATAATTGTTTTACAAAAATTACTAAGCCACTCTTGAAATATAGTGGTTGCGGTAATACAAATTCAATGATGCAAAACTTATTAGTCTCTGTTACGAAGTTTACCTATTCCGTGGTCGAAATTGCTCTCATCCGCATAATGTGATTTCATCCTCTCATTTGGCTAACTTTCCAGAAATTCTCGACGTTCAGTCCAGTATACCTCAGACTACGTATGCTGCCCCACCCAGTGTCACAGGCCTATGCACTGTAGCCATCATTATTTTAAGGACACCGATTACTTGTGGGTCATCCGAAATGGGCATCAGGTGAGAATCTGTCAAAGCGAAAGATGTGTTTCATCAATGAAATTAGTCCTACCACCAAATAAAGGACCCAACATTGTAATATGAGTATTACGGTACCTATCGTAATTGCGTTGCTGCATTTGCATGTGCAGGCAAGGAAATATGTACGCCTACAGTAGAAATGTCCACTGCTGTAAGTGGTATCCGCTTGCGCCACTTTTGTACCGCGACGATGGGCCCTATAGAATATACATCTTCGTTCTGGTTTGTCAAAGAACAAAGGTAGAAGTTGGAGAAGGTTAGTGTGTGACCACCTAAACTAGACCTTTATAACATCCTCCAGTGAAGAATGAGTTAGAAAGACCCATGATGTATCGATGGCTTCAAACATATATGATGTAATCTTCATCAATGAAAGGTCCCTCTCGGCAACAAACTGATACGCCATCTTGATCTTCAGTACAATAAATCTCATAATATGAACTGGATGTCGAAATATCACCCGAACCCATTGAGATAAGGAAAAGACACTTCCTAACATTTGTCGTCTCCTTAGAAGTGGTCAAATAGAATTTTGGAAAGGCTGTTGATCTCTCTAGGGAGTGGAACTACCTACAGAAGAGGGTGTATTGCTAAGAAACCTGGTTGGCGAAATAAAAAGAGCTCTGGCAAAATTCTTCGATAAAGACATTCATTAGAATTTATATTGAATTCAAAACTGGAATAATATTTTCTGTGATTCAAGAAGAGACTGTTGACACATCTGCACTAAGTAGGATATTAAAGACGTCATCACCTTTAATTTCGTTTTTCATCGGGACTTCAGGACTTATTAATACTAGGACTTCTATTTTTTAATTCTTAGATTATTTTTGATTTAATTCGTAAAACCGTAGGTTCTTTTTTTCTCATTTTTAACTTTGTATTCTAGGGAAATAAATTATTTGTTAAATTTTACAAAGCTTGTTGTCTTCCCTCTTTTCTTTTACTTATTTTAAGAGCATAGACTCGTAACAACAGTAAAATGCTTGTATTGGATTGCAATGTGTGTGTTTTGATAGTAATTTTGAAAAAAAGGTCCTGGATTGCAGATATGCTGTGCTTGATTTGCAGATCTATCAAAAGTAGTATTTGAGGCCATAAAACGTTTGAGCCCATACTTTCATAGATTCATTAGTTTAAATAAGTTTGCATCTTGCGTATACATGAACTCAACTCTATGATGAAATATTAGCTTGGCGTTTGGGACTTTCCGATCCTTTGAAATTACACAGTTTCGACCGTTTTGAGGCTACAAACATTTGACTCTTTGAGGTTGTAATTCCCATTGCCATGTTGAACCTATGGACCATTTTAATATTGCCATCCCCGTTTGGGGCTATAGTGGCTCCTGCATGTTAACCTATGGGAGTCTATATAATTATCCTTAAACATCAAGTCAATGATATTATTATTATAAGGGGTTGCTCTGATGTGAATAATGCTCGAAAGATTCTAGAGCTGATAGGGGTGTGCTCCGTTTATAACTGGATCTAATAGCTCATATACAAGCAAAATGCAGTTATTAGATTACTTACCACAAACGATAGTCTGGAGTTCAAGTGTACCATCAGGGAGCGTAATCTGTCTGAAAAAATAGGGCACGATTCGATGAAAGTAATTTGATCGTCGTCGCCTCACACATGCAAAGAAAAATTAAATACATATACAAACAATGTAAAAACCACTTAATGATATACGTTATATTTTATCTTAAACAATACAATTAAGAAACAAAATATTTATTTATATATCGATATATTAAACATTACGTTCTCTACCATGCCTATTTTAATATGGGGTCCACAAAAACCTAGGCACGTTAAAGGTACGTTAAGTTTGGTATAAATTACTTGATTATATGAAAAGGACTTAATCTGAGATAAAACAATAAAAAAAGAGTAGGCTGGTTTTCCTTACTATAATTATAAGGTACACTGCTCAAGAATAACGCCTGACAGTTGTATAGTACACCTTCTGAAATGATTGTTCCTAACTCTCTTCAATGGCGGTATATGCATTGGATGGCAGATGTTCCAAATTAACCAGACGCTGGCTGATAAAACTGTAAATCTAAATTATGAGCAACCTATCGGTAAAATTGAAAGAAAATACTGCATTATTCCTTACTTTCCACGGGAAGGAATATTAGCACAAATGAACACAGTTAAGATGAATTTTTAATACACATGTAATGTGAGACATAAGACAATGCCATATGTGTATATTGTGCGATGAATTTAGGTCGATTCGTTACCGCCTTGAATAAACAAAAATGGTGGTTTATAACCTTTGCCAATAATACTGGACTAGAGTCTATCAGTTTACCTGTAATTTTCACCCCATGAATCATTGTATTATTCTCCTAGGACAATGTATCTTGATTATAATTCTGACCTCTTACCAAAACACATTGGTTGATATCTGTGGATCCAATTCAAATTGTGGTTTGGCCAGATTCACATGAATAGCACAACGGTTGACGAAAAGACGGCTGATAATTTCCTTTTTCACATTTCGTACATGTTTTGGCACCTGGTGAGCTGCTGTAAGTACCAGATCTACAATCATCGCAAGAATTATCACCAACATGTGCCTTGTAGTTCCCTGGTTCGCACAAGGAATACCATGACCCATATTGGTCCCACTTATAGTATCTTCCAGGAGAACATGCTTTTAAAAATAAAATTTATTATTGATTTTACATGAACGTGTACGAGAGACGTTCTCATACATCAATGAACTGATAATACGAATATTAGATTTTTAGTGCTATATAAATATGTGACTTGATTCACCAAAACTATCGGTCGGCACGAATGTTTTTCATATCAAATTGAATTACCTAATGATCATATACTTTGAAGAAAAAAAACTTTATTAAAACCTAAATGGTCATGTTCGCTTGGAACCACATTAGCAATTACACCAGTATCAACAGTTCAGCAAACATTTGTATAAGCAACAGCCATTAGCGTCCAAAATGCAAATGATGATAAAATTAAAATGATTTGTTTTACTTTTGTGTTCTGATAAAAAAGGAATATTTCATTAATTGATTCCTAGGTACAACGCTTAATAACTTGCAGAGCGGGTTACATGTGTTGACTGTTACATATATGTGTAAGGATTGCATAGCTTTAAAAAATTAAAGTAATTTTTATCATTTAGATTGTTTTTAAAGATACTTTTTAAGTTTCGTGTTCTGTCATCCGATTTGTATTCAACCACATCTTCAGATAAGGGACTCGACTGCTACTACTGATGGTATCACCAATGATGTAGACATCCGTATGAATGAGTAAACAAACAAAAATATATCTCATGTGTTTGAATATAATATCAAAACTGTTAAAAAATTATATGTAAACATCTCATAAATACCTAGCAAATCTCATGTTAATACTAATACTGTGATATTTTCAAGCTTATTCTTCAGGTCATGGAACTGGAGGATATTCATAAATTTATACTGAAGACAATTAATGATATATCGCTTAGCCTATGATTTACACGATTAAAATATGTACGTTAGCATGCATGTGACCCGTTGGGAAGTTAAAATCTTGCCATGATTTATACAGCATGCGTCGTTGTGATTCTCGTTTACCACACGTACCTATTTTAGACGACCAATATTATCTTAAGCGAAACAATTTCTTCGAACTATCTGCATCTACTCTATTATGTAGTATGGTTATGCCACATTTTAATAAACTAATTACATATTTCCAGTTATAAGGGCTGATTTTATGCCGAACTCCTCACAGTGGTTACAACCCTTGGATAAGATAATACCTATAGTACAACGCTGTAAATGCCACCTGTCGAAAACAATATGAATTAATAACTGCAACACGCACAATTTCGATTGAATTTCCTACGATTTCTGTAATGGTTTCCATGCCAAATAGGAAGAAGTTGCCAACACGTAACATCAACTAGTCAGGAATTCTTTACAAAGGCAACACGCGGCTGAGGATGTTACAAGGTATAATACGATGACGTCAGAATGAAAAGCATTTGAACCGCCATGCAGTCTGGTTCTTTGATGCTTGTTTTGTTTCATAAACTGTTTCTCAATTAATTGAAGTATATCTACAGCAATATCCAGTCAACATGCTCGTGTACTAATACGCGGATATGATGTACCAGATTTTAGATTGTGCAGTAATAAAAATAAACTTACGGCAGTAATATATTCTAAAGAGCATGAGCTGTGAGTTGTGTGTAAGTAGGCTTTATATACATTAAGCAAATACCTATATCTATATACGCAGTTGCAGCAATAGAAATTAAACAATTGAGAGGGTTATAACTCTTTCTAAGTAGGAATAAAACTTAAGCTAGATATAACGGCAACTAGGGAGTAGTTCTAGTCAGGGGCGTATTAACCATTAAGCAGACTAAGCACGTGCTTAGGGCACCAGGGCCAAAGAGGGCACCACAAAGTTGAGAAAAGGGTGAAAAGAATAAAAAACGAATGAAGATTTGCAAAAAAAAAATTGATAAAACTAGTGCAAATTGATCACAATGTTCTGTTTCTTGATCAGACAGGTCAACAACTAAAATGGACTGGGTCAGCGTGGAACGGAGGGGGCACCAAGATTTATCCGTGCTTAGGGAACCAGTGAGCCTTAACCCGCCCCTGGTTCTAGTGCATCAGCTCCAGTAACCAAATAGCCTTGACCTCATCCCTCACAAAAAGCAGAGTAGAGTCGAACGTACGGACTGAAGGGGCTCGAGCAATCACTTACTAGATAAGCATATTTTATACTCGGATATAAGGAATTTTGGAAACAAAATGCAAGGCATACAAAGGACAATATAATAAAGTGACGCCTGCGTGCATTTAAAGATATTTGACAAAGTATACTTTCATACAAGAACAGCAGACCACTAAACAATAAGCTGTGGATGCTCCTAGTGGTCGGGTGATTGGCTACCTTTTGAATATCAAAGCTCGGATTCGCTTGAATCATCAAGTATTTGGAAGGTAAATGTTAACTTAGTCTTTGGTATAACTCGGTCGGGATTCGAACCCGCGACCAGCGAGGCGGGCGTTCTAATCACTTAGGCACGGGAGCTGTCTCATAAATAATTAAATTCTTCCACTAAAATGATATTTTCACATAAAAAGTAAGACCTCTTACCACATTCACTAACAGCGTTTGACCAGATTTCTGTTGTCGTTTTACCATGTTGACAAAACATGCACCACCATTGACCCTCAAGGGGCTGATACTTTCCGATTTCACATGCCTGACATAAAGTCTGACGCATTAACGGCTGATAGTTTCCAGCTTCACATTTTAGACATGATATTGCCCCAGTTGAGTTGCTGTAAGTTCTAAGTTTGCAATCATCGCAAGAAGTATCCCCAGCATGTAACTTATAAGTCCCTGGCCTGCAAGTGGAGCACCTTGGTTCCTGTTTGTTCCACTGATAATAACTTCCAGGCGAACAGAAGTTAAAGGTAGTATTATTAACACATGCGTTTACTTGAGAAGTCCGTATAATCCAGTGGTCTGATAATATGAATATGCTATTTGACTCATATCTTAAAACTTTTTTATGAGCGAATTGTTTTGTATAGTGCTACAAGTCTTGCTATATAAAAACGCAAATATTGATCAGATCAAATAGGATAACCTATTTACTAAACATGTTAAATAAGAGTTTAAACCTTTACTAAATGTAAACTTAAACCTATTACTATATCCTTAATGTCCATATTCGCCTGAAAGAAATTAACATTATTAGTATTGCAGTAAACATATGTAGAGTTACTAAATAATGGCGTCCAAAATGGAAATGCTGATAAAAGCAACAACTTTATTATTTTCTTGTTACACATTGGCTATAAGTTTGATTTATTTGCACGTACTTTAGTGTATCTTCATGTTGTTGACTTCTAAGAATTTAAGACGACGATACTAAAATACAGATTTCAGTAATTGATTGACCTCTACAAGGCCTAATAATTTCCTGTGTCCACACGCAAAGAGGGATAGATCGGTTTCGTGCGTGATATTTGTGTAAGGATTACACTGGTATTGGCAATGAAAATCTTCTTTTATTTGTGGATATTGTTAGAACAGTTTTACGGAGTTGTTACATTGTTTTATTCAAGAAGATCTAAAGATAATGAATAAGAAAGTTACTGCTGATGGTTTCCTGAATAAGTAACATATATACCTTTCAATTTTTGGAACATTACATCAACACTATAAACGTATCAATATTTAGATGCAGACCAGATCCTAATACGGATGCTGTTACACATTCCTGTGATATCAATATGTATCTGCTGTTTTGTTGTTAAAGTCACGTAATTCGAGGATATTTAAACATGGACGATTCAATAATTATTACATTCATAATATTAAGGACGTTTATTGATGTCTCGCTTGCCATGAAGTCCCTTCGATTAAAGTATTCATGTTTACCTTGGATGCCAATTTCAGAGGACAAACATCATCTTATATTGTACAGTTTTCTCAGAAATATCAACATCTAGTCTGGTATGTCATGTAATGATTATGCTTCGTAGGTGTCAATCATTTTAATAAAAAAGTCATTATTTATTTCTAAGTAAACAAATTAACTTTAGGAATACTATAACAAGTTACCTCCCTTGGATAAGAAATTGCCCCTAACACAGAGAGAGAGAGAGAGAGAGAGAGAGAGAGAGAGAGAGAGAGAGAGAGAGTGTGTGTGTGATTTGGATTTTTAACGCAGCTTTAACAATTTTTCAGTCATATCGCTACGATATCTGCAGTGTGACAGTTTGTAGTGATGCCTAGCACTGAGGCATCATGCCGCAGACATGTAGCATGATGTCCCACCCAGTCACATTATCCTGACACCAGGCCGACCAGTCCTAACACTAACTTCTTAATACTGAGCCCCAATGTTCTTACCATACACATTGCTCCAGACATTTTTCTGTGGGATGAGCATATGACCATGTGATTGATGGCGCTGATATATTAGAGCTATGGGATAGATGATGACGTTATTTGTTGCAATTTTTCCAACTTTGCACCACATTCATCGCAGAGGAAGTTAGCAAGAAATACCAGTCGAAATTCAGAGTGATGTAATAAACTAGAACAAAACCGTATCAAAGCATACGTTTTTAACTAAGTAGCATTTTACTAACACATTTACATCTTTCGGTCAGGAACCGTTCCGGTGGCCTAGTGGTTAGAGTGTAGGCCTTGGATGCGGGAGGTCGTGAGCCAACCTTCTTCACTGGATCTTCGAGGAGAAAGGGTTACCTTCCATGATATCGGATAGATTCAGACATCGCCGTAAAGGGCATATCGACCATTACAAGCAACCGTATTGTTTGCTGGCAAAATTTGACCTGAATCGGCATTTCTCACTCACCCTTTTCCCCATGTGGAACCTTTTAGTTTTCTTCTGACATGGTTAAACTCAAACAAGTTTGAGCCCATAGACAAACCTCGCTAAAGCTGTTATCGCGCCTAACTTATTTTGATAGCTTTAGCATGCAGGATGAGCGGGTTGCATACCCCTTCGACAAACACGAACTATTTACAGTTTAAATCGGAAGTTCTTTCATCCTAATGGCGAATTTAGGTGTTGCCAAGAACGGGTTAAAATCTACGTGGAATCAGAAGGTGGTTGTTCCTTCAGTGGATAGGCAGGAATAGGTGACAATGCAAATACATGAGTTGTGGCATCCAAAAATGCATATTTCTTCCAGTGATGTCCAGAAAACGCAATATAACCATTCTGGACTTCTTGTATTAGCTTAAGCTGGTATTACATTCGCCGTACTCTCTAGTCTCTCAGAACTGGATACACCTTATGAGAATTGTAGTTCAGCTAGTTTCACAGAAGCCTCAGATGGGTCCATTAGCTGTGAAATAGACATCACTAGACCCAGTTCATGACAACACAACTTCTCCATGGCCTTGGGATTGTATATTTCGCTAGATTCGCCTGGAGTTTTCTTGTTGTCAGAGAGAAAATAGTTCATTTCGCATCACTGGTAGACTGGTGTCACCTGTCACGTGACTGTCAGTTGTGCTTCCTTCACTTTCAGGATTACATCTGTATGCACCTCGAAGCAGAACTGCAGTATAAATTTCATTCTTACGTAGCTCTATTACCTATTGTCTGAACCTTGATGTGATCAGAAACATAATCGCAGAAGTAAAAGTACCTCATTTGTTAATCATGTTTCTAAAAAAATACTTACTGACCACATTACTCTAAAGCTCGTGCTTCTCTTTAGCTTAACTAGGTAAACACTTAGTATGCGCGTAGAAACATAGCAGTGGGATGGAGAGATAATTAGGAAGCGTTTGGTTTTAGTTCGTATTGCTAATATATAGACGGGAAAGGCCATTCTTCGTCTTTCCTGGAGAGCTTGATTCAAGAGGTATAGATGTTTATTTATCTAATGGTATTGTGATAGGCTGAGTATTCTCGGAAACAATATGACTGACTAAAAATTAAACATATTGAAAAAAGTTTCATTTTTTCCACATGTTAGTTCTCTGCATGAAATTCGATATTTCAGGAAAATATCATCCAATACTTGCGAGATTTTTTGCAACTCTTATGATCTTTATGAATATTATGTATCATTGTAGCTTGCTGATTTATCGTAAATTTATGTCAGAATTATTCAGCGCCCATTTAAGTGTAGCTTGCACAGTGTCAAAATTGCTTAACAAAATAGCCGAAAGTCATCGCCACTTAACTGACAAACAGTTTTTCCTACAACATTAACATGGAGACGTAAGTATCTAAATTTGTTTTTCTGTAGACACACTTTTAACAAATTTGATGCACGTTATTAAGTTTGCTTTTCTAAAATCGGACATTCACTACGAGTGCTTAATTGCACGTTCCAACCCTGTGGTCTTCATATTAAGCTACCTAATCGCGTGATCTGGTACACTCTGAAGGCATACGTACGCATTTGTTGACTATACTTTAATGTAGTACATTATCACATAGGTCAGATGACCGAATTCAGTGTCTTCCCTGTGCAAAATACGAAACTATGGAATCGACTTTTAGCTTAAAGTAGATGATAAAAAATTAACATAATGATTTCTGATTAAACTAACGGTGTCAGAATCGATCAAGTCTAAATTGCCACAATAGGATAGAAACAGTCTTTTCAAAGATCCACAAATTTCGAAGTAGCCTATATAGACTTGATAACATATAGGATACCTACTGCAATATTGTCCACTTTGATGTGATCTTGTCTATACCTTAATGTAATTATCCCGTGGATATCCAGTCTTTTAAGATGTTAGAATATTATATTCAATTATTTAAATGAAAATTATTTGAAAATAAAACCATTACCTGTAAATGCTTATTTGATACATATTCCAAGTTATGCTGTAATGACATACGTGACAAACATTGCTAAACAACTGATAAATTCATTATTGAAAATTTAATTAATTCTCAGCATTCCCTGTATGAAGTGATATATATATATATATATATATATATATATATATATATATATATATATATATATATATATATATATATATATTGTTATGTATATTTAATTTTTCTCTTTTGTTAGTTTTTTCTTCATGAATAAACCATGTGTTTAATTGTTTTTTGACTTGACCTTGTCCAAAATCAAGTTTATGTTGTACTGACCAGTAACTTTTGTTTTGGTAAAAAAGTATTACATAGCTAATATTTTCGTATGACCGTGGGTGAAACATTAAGATTATTATTAGTAGAGACAAAAATACTTATTAATTTTGGTCTGGGTCTGAGACTTTGGTAATTTCCATGGTTCTCTGTGCTATGTCGATCTTTATATTGCAAACGTTTGTCAGTTATATCCTCAGATTTACTGAACAAATCCGATTCCTCAGTAATTTTAATCGACAAATTGTACATCCCTCTTACGAAAATATAACTCAGCAGACCATATCTTAGAATTTCAAAAACTTCAATGGATTTGATCTATGTTTGGTTTCTCAGATGAGGTACATTGTGAATTTATCTTGGGAATTAAACATGGGCTAAAGTTTTACCAAAAAAGTGGGGCATTTATAAACTGATTTGAATCTTGACAGGTGTCGTGAGTCTTTCTTACTTTGTCTGGAGTTTTACAAAGTTCAATACAAGATGTCAGCGGAAAAGTCTCTCTCTCTCTCTCTCTCTCTCTCTCTCTCTCTTGTTTAATGTCACTTTGCACGCAGCTTTATCATATTTTTGTCCACCTCAGCCAACTCTATATTTTCAGCCTAGATACCATGAAATGCAACCTAAACTGCTCTTTGCTACTCTCCCATTATATTCATCGCCAAAAGCAGCAAATGTCCCCAAACATACCTGCATTTCTAGCAATAACACACGTTGTTGGTGTTTTTGAGTAATTTAAACTGCATAACAATAAATCGTTTCCGTTATTGTATAGGTGTACTATTACTTAATATTTTAACTTGACAAAATAGTTGTAAGCTGGGTGTGAGATACGGAAAAGTATAGGGGTGCGATACAGAATGTGTGATACGGAATTACAGACTGAACATCTGTATCGAACGTCAAATCAGACATGTAAGATTAAACGGGTATGTAATACTACCTATTATGAACACCTTCACGAGCTCTGGGCACTGTAGATTTTACTTGAGCTTTAATTTGTACATAATTATTCATCTGCAAACCACAATCTGTTATAGCTATCCTCGATAATGAAAAACAATCGTAGGATGCTTTCCCCAAACCTTATCTAAACCTTATCAGATGTTAGATCAATGATCTGAGTTGGCTCAATCAATTAAATTAATCAAGTACAAAATAACGAAGCAAAATCAAACAAGTGAAGATAAACCTAAGGTAAAAAGCTTTTATGTTATAATGCATAGCACACGATCAATCCAACTCCAGTTCGTTATATATCCCAGGGGTGTGAATGCTAAAATCACCAGTACTAAATACAGAAAATGAGAACTGTGTCTGAGAACATAGGAAAACTATTAGCGGTCTACAGCCTTCAGTATGACATTCTTTGTTATGGTATTTACTGTTGTTTAAATAAATATTATAATTATAAGGATAATTTAAAATACATTTTTCACCAGCAGAAGAACGATGTTGTAAATCACTTTTTCGAACTGAAATGCATTCTAAGGTAAAAATACATACAGTAGTTGTTTCAATCTGCGTTGAAGGTTGAACCACCACATGGTAATTTTGCTCCATCAATTAGCCATTTAAAATTTGATTATGTTAGAAATTATCAGCTTAATACTATTAATAATTAGATTCAATGCAGAATAAGAGAGATGCATATTACGCATGCATGGGAAAACTTATTAAGCACCTTGTATTTTTTAAAGTGTGGCATAAGCGGGGTAATCCGGTACACCATATTTAAACATGGCTCAAGAATGTTGAATAAACCCGATGCTACTTCCTTAATGACTTAGATACAAATTCGCGTGTGTCTATAATATACATATGCACGTATGCTTGTTTATTTTCTCTTTTTGAGGGTGGTGGTGTTGGGTTAAAAAGACTTTTCGTCATCTTCCATGCACAAAATTTCAAACTTCTGTTTCGGTACCGTATCCTGCACGAATATTAGAGCCCACCGCTTTATTTACTACGGAGAAGTTACTTCCAGCGGAATGAAGTCATATATGGGTATTGTTGACAAAAAAGATAGGATGAGATTTTAGCCATTGTCGTTGGAGAGGTTTGCATACATTATCGTCTGTTTACTTGGTAAGTGTAGGTTTTAAATCTTCAGCACTGTTTATGAAGAAAGGAAAACACACAAAAAAGCACTCACACCACAAGATAGGGAGGTGGGGGCAGGTAACACAATTTACAGCATTGCTTCGATATTGCGCTCGACGCTCCGACTATTGAAATCTGCGTGTATGCCGAGTAACTAATTTTGTCAAGAGAATGAATGTGCATATTATATACTGTATTTTTGGATCAGAAAGATCCAAAATGGAATAATAATAATAATAATAATAATAATAATAATAACAGGGCCTAGATGGTAGAGTGTTAATGTACTCGTTCCGTCTCCATTGTAATCTCGAGATCGATTCCCGGTTTCAAGATAAAGTTGGGGAGTGGGGTGCACATTAACTGATGATCGACTTCTTTTTACAAACAAATTTCAACTTTTATTGTACAATCAAAAAATAAACTAAGTATAATAATAGTAATAATAATAATAATAATAATGATAATGAAGCATACATTAACTTGCAAATATATTCTTTATAAAACTGCTCAATTATGCCGACATGGTTTGATATTGCTTACGTTTATTTTCTGACCACAAGAGAAATAGGAACTGGGATGGTATGATTACCACTATTGAACATCTCCGGAATTTAGAAACGTTTTTTTTTTTTTTTTTTTTTTGTATATAGCAATACATTGTCTAATACTATATTCTCGCATGATGGCCACTGGCAAGAATTTGGTTTACGTAATTATAATATTTGAATAAGGACTTCTGAAATCGTCTTCCTGGTGTGTATTGTTTATTTACGAGTTGATTGATGTTAGCATAAATAAGTTGCAAAAGTAATAAACCTTGCATGAATCTATAGTATAAGTGTAATGTTGCTTAAGTGTAATTGATACAGGTAATTTAGGAGTCTGGATTACTAAGGTCTGATACAAATAATCCCCGAAATCACTGCACCGTATCTTCCAGCCACAGTTGTTAAAATACAGTAATAGACAATAGTTTAGTAAACAGCTTTGAAACTTGTAAATGATCTCGGCAACTCTGGTCCACCTCCAGAAAAGTTTCGCAGATAGTGGTGTATCATATAACAGGAGATAAACTGATTAAATTAGAAATTTAAGTTGACTTCTTGCAAACTATAATCACACAGCATCGAAATAATATTGGAAAAAACGACTTTCTGAGTACAAGAAGGAAACTTTCTGCTGACCAGAGTATTAGTAGTCTTTCAGATTTTCGTGCAATTATAACATTCAAATATGAAAATGCACAACCAGTATCTGATATGATTGAATCGTGAGTCAACCAAGTATTGCGAACGTAGTCGGATCGTAATTTACATCTAGCCATTGTATCCTAAACATTTCGCTTAGCCATAGTACATATAATGGTTTACCTCGAGTAACATCGCTTCCCCTTTGACCCATCATTCACATTGTTATTTGTGCTGGTTCCACAAGAATAAGATGTACATGTTTAGCGCATGCGCGCACTGTGCTTCCGGCTTTGGCCTGTTCCTTCGATTTGCATTCCAAGAATTGACATACACGTGCCGTACACCTCTAGTCGACTTCTACTTTCAGCCATTGAGTGCTTATGAAAACCACTGACTACGTCCTCATACTGTTCAGCCTTGTCAACAGTGACTACAGCGTAAATAGGTGATATTCTTTTAAAACATAGAGTAAGCTCGTTTTTCGCATGTCTCTCTCCCATATATATTGCACGGATTATCGATCTCTCAGAGAAAGTGGATTTCCGTTAGAGAGTTTTCGTAACTCCTATACTTACTCAGTTAGGTGGTGGAATTGATACTTCTCAGCTGCCTCTTCGTGTTTCCTCTGCGTATGGTACGTCTGGGTAAGTGGCGCTGTTTGCCAGTCATCTATATCAACAAAGTACGATCACGATCAAGATGAAATAGCTCCTGCGTCAGCGGCGAGACAACAGCGGCTTACGAGAGGAATTCCTCTTGAATGACCATAACCGGAGATTACTGGTGCCAAAATAATTCTTTTTGTCAGACATCTCTTTGGTCATGACATGCCTCCTCATACGGGCCAATCACCCAACCTCTTCGTCCTGGTCGCGATCTTTCTAATCTAATGCTCTCTGCACAAGATTACAGTCCAGAGCAACACACTCCCATTATGCTAAATGTTCCAGACAACTCATTGTCACGGAGGGCCAGACTCCTCACAGTAATACAGTTTTCATCAGAGTCTCGCACTTGGGGAGACCCAGTGATATATCTCTTTGCAAAGGGGTGGAACCACAAACTTTCCAGCTTCATTTTTCTCTATTCGTGGAACCAGAGGCCTGGGCTGTGGGTGCTATGAGAGTCAGTTGGGACGTGGTTTCGAACCACTCCTTCCCGCCAACGATTCTTATGCTGGTAGTAGACTATAAAAAAGGGGCCAGATCTGCAAATTGGTTCTCGTAAGCCCTCTTAATTGGAACAAATCTTGGGTAAATCAAATACTTGATCTTGCGACAGACGTTCCCACGGAAATCCAAGCGACGTTCAACTTACTCAAGCAACCGTATCGAATGTTGTTCATTTCTTCCCGTTCTTGTTCCTCCTACAGGTCTTGCTCTAGTACAGAGATTATTGTACAGAAAGGAATGTGCCCCATCGCTCGAAATGTGGATCTAACTCGCAAGAAGGACCAGCTTTTAATGACGGGTGAAAAATGTACGAGCCTGTACTCCCATTGTACTGTTTCTATGCACGTTTTTGGTGCTTGGATCCTTTATGTTTAAATGTACAGGCTGTACAAATTGACATGCCAATAGTGCCACCATACAGTGAAATCACAAACCTGAAAAACTATATATTTTCTTGCAAATATGCGAATTTCACAATGTCTCAAAAAACTGATTCTATAGCCAAAAACTCTCAAATTGTTGGAAATAAGGTAACTGACTGCCTATCGCGTCAAGGCTTTATTTATAGTTTTGTTATTTGCACTTTTTATATTTTTCTTAAGCAAATATATTTTCCAGGCAGTGAAGTTCTTCGATTTTTGTCAGTCATTAAAAAAGATTGAAAATATTACCTTGTTTCAAAACTATGAATTTGAATATTGCCCCAGAAAATAGTGTGTTGTCTCTGACGTCACCATTACTTCAGCATAATTATTCAGTGCGGTTTCTTAACATGATGTTTAAATTTTGCTTTTTTATAACAAATATGCTCTTCCTGTATATATTTTTCATATTAGTTTTAAAGAAGTTTGGATTTTAACTTCTTTACTCATAGTAGATTGAGACATGTATCCTTTGGTAAGAAATATACAGCAATTTTGAAATGGGATATTGCATCCCGTAAATGCAAGTACAGTAAAATTTCTTTTCTCCAACTTAAGTTTGTCAGAATTTTCTGAAAACAAAACTTATTAAACATCTTTCAGATAAATTTGTTTATGTAACCATTGTATTTTTCATATGTTTAAAATGTCAATCACTGAGATTATGCCACATCTACATTTTTTACTTACATTTTAGCACCTGTTTTGAGTCTGCTGCCCACTTCTCAGTTATTATTAGTATTTTGCACTGTTTGGACTTGAAGGAAAAAATCTAACTGGAATTATGGTACAGATAACTTAAATTTTGTTTGCTTCTTTCTTTGAATTACTCATATACATCTACACTTTACAAATGAAATTGTCTCACTTATTGATGTTCCTTCCAAAAACAAATTGACACTTTGACATTTCATCAAATTTGGAAGGAACTACCTTGTCTGATTATAATGGAGATTGTTCATGCAGACAATATAGATAATTAAGATGATGTTTTCGTGTAAAAACGCAGTAGTACTGTATATGTCTTCTTGTGATGCCATTTTTATCATGACGCCCCTTTGGATGGAAGATGAAGTCCCTTTTCTCATTTGTCAATGCCCTAGATTACCATCATTGGTAAAGTTTTGTGTGTGCTTCTTTCACTTTAATACCAATGTATCCAACATTTTGAATACAGTTTATGAGTGGGTTCAACATGCAGACTATGGCCAGCTTCATGTATTTATTCAATAATGACACACAAATTGACTGAAATGACTTTATTTGGGTTGCATCGTTACGTTAAACATTTGTATGGAGATGATTATACAGCCATTAACTATATGAAGTGAAATATGTGTCATATTTATGCATGTTTATCAGGAAGACTTCATTAAATTATAATGTATGTATTTTTAATACTTTGGTTTCATGATTAGGTAGGTGGCCATAGCAGCACAATAGGTGAATAATCCAAAAGGGCATGAACTACGCCTTGAATAAGAACACTTTAATTTTTCAGATGTGGGCAATGTACCTGACAATAAAAGATTGGGAAGCTCTTGTGACCCTTAACATTTTAATAGGAATAGGCTTGGCAGAATTGCCACAGGAGTTATAGAACCTTTTGACGTGAATGGTTTATAATGCTCAATTAAAAAGTCAGACTGGTTTGTTTAATCCAATAAATTCATTTGCTTTCAATGCAGGTCTGTGACCTTGACCTCTTAAAATATGAGCATTTGAAAAGTCTGTCTTTATTATGTCAGACCTGCCAACCCTTGCGATTTTGCCATAAGTCTTACGAAAATTACCCATAAAATACTGACTTACGGCATAAAAGAAAAATCCGAAATTGTGTTTATCCCTGTTTGATTTGGATCCGGGTTTCATGTTAGAATTAGTGAAATTAGTCAGGGAACCATGCTAACTTATAGCAGTTCCTCAGATGCTTTAAACTGCACCTATTTGTTAATGCGAAGTGTCTGCATGATCAAACTGTTCATTATAGAACTTGTTTAAAAATGATGTCCAGCAAGAGATGCATGTTTAAGACAAAAAAGGAAAGGAAGACTCTTGAAAATGTTAAAAATCAACAGAGAAGAATAAAAATATTCAGATTCTTGCAAAGAAAAGCCGGAAGTGACTCAATTACATTTATTGGACATCACATGCCAATCTGAGTATGACTTGTGCCAGGAGATACGATTGTCGTCATCATGTCAAATGGAAAAAATAATGTCCAAGAGAGACATACATAAGCCATTGATCTGCATAGGGTTTGGAACTAAAGTTTGTGCTAGTGGTAAATAAAGTCTACACATATTTTACAGACTTTTCAATTGAACATAATGTTTATCGTTGCTGCACGTTTTGAATACCAAACTTTTAATTTCATTTTCCAGCTTTACAGTAGAATTTTATGATATTTTGTTACACCTTACTGAAAACTGGTCAAACTTGCAGGGAAAAAATCTACTACCTTACTGAGACGAACTTTTCAGGGTTTGCAAGTCTGTTATGTTGCTCATATTTCAATCTGTAGCAATCAGAAATAAAATGCCCTTTCTTGTTGCAATAAGTTCACATATGATGAGATAAAAATTACTAATTGGTCTTGTCATAAGTATGATTCCTAAAGCATGTGCCATATTGAGGCTTGAAAATATTGATATGAGACTGAGATTTTTACCAGAAAACTGCTGAGAGAAAGACTTATTCACCATGAAACTTTGTGAGTTGAGGAATAATTGTCAGCTTTATAAGCATTTTCTAAAGTGTCCACCTTTTACTCGTCAATGCAGGTCTTGACGTCACTATGGACACCATTCTCGTAATGTTAATTAACCTTTGCCGATCACCACCAATCCAGTATTTGTTCATTTTCCTTTGCAAATTCAACATGCGTTTGTCCAGTTTCCATTTTGCTGCTCATAACTTCTGTTGAGATACATCAGGTACCAACTCATAACCCTTCAAGATAATTCCTTAACCACATCATAATTAACACTTTGATGTAATGACTGTGAAGTGTAGACTTTATTATCTTTGCCAGTAAGTACACTTTGTAAAATTAGATTACAATGCTCTCTTGGTCATATTGATATACTTCCTTTTCTCTAAAGATTTATGATAGCATCAAAACCTTTGCTTGTATTAAGGGGGGGGGGGGATTTCGACTTTTCAGTTCTAATTCTTTTAATCTGAAGTACATTTCCCTTTTTCTCTGTATTTCCATCTCTTTTTTTATCCCATTGCCTTTCTTCTCTTTCTATCTCTCTCCTTCTCATCTTTCTGTACCTCTCGCAGCAATTGCATTTGTCTTTCTTCTTTTCTCCAAATGAATTCTAGTAGCGATCCAAACATATTGTAATATTAAACTTGATTGTGCTGACAGTCTTGATGTATCATGGTCATATAATCCAAAATGTATATGAATGAATTCAGTATAATTCACGAATATTGATTTAGTCCAAGAAATAATAATGAGCACCTTGAAATTCCAGTGAATAATTTAAAGAAATTAATCATCTGAATATTAACTGAATCACAACTTGAATTGATTCCTCTAAGACTAATGTTAAGATGTGGAATAAAGGTCTGTTTAAATATCCCATTATAAAAAAATTGACATAATAACAGAACCATGTTGAAGGCATTTTCAGAATATTCTAAGTTGTAAACAAGGTCAGGTCTCTTACTAAACCTTTACTAAAGAACATAAAATGCAGCAGGTACACTATGAATTCTCAAGAGGATCACCAATGTCCAAAATTCAAACTCGATTAAACGTTTACCTTCACTAATTATGATCTTAATACATCATCAATGATAAACAAATATTAGCTAAGTTTTTTTTATAACTTGTTTACACAACAAAGAGTTTTGCCTGGTAGACAGTTACTGATCAAGGTGAATCTCACAATTTAGATATACATAACAAATAATCATGGATAAAATAATCATGGATAAAGGCCAACACAATATAAATTAAATATATATCACAAGAGTTGTTACATTTTTCTAAAGTTATGCTTTAATGTTTCAGTGGTATGTAGAGTCTCAAGTACTTCTCACATATATGTTAAGAAAAAAAATCCTTGCATTATACCACCAGTATAATATGCATAAGGACATATCGCCGCCAGCTTTGCATTATTGCAAAATGCCACTGTAACAATGTATCATTTATCTGAGAACAGAGAAAGGGAAACTGAAGTTTACAGCTGTATGGGATTCTCCTGCTACCATTGTCTAACAATTCATTTAAAAACTGAAATATGACTTTGATCAAGGAGAACTGAGAAAGTTAATGGAAATTTACAACTCTACAAAATTACGCTTCTCTCCTTAGTCCAAACATTTGCCTGAAAGAAGATAATGATTGGTGTATAATTTAAATTTAAAGCAATTAGGAGGGGAATCCTTAGCACTTCTCATATTCTTCTCATTTAAAACCTTGTTTCCATTGTGGCATTTTTGCAATAAAAACCAATGAAATTGCACAGATGTTCACATGCACAATTAATTTAGGTGAACTATGCTCATTATATTTATCCTAGAAAAATGTGAGACAACACATTGTAAAAAGGCCTGATCTGCTGGTACGACTTGACCTTGAGGATTGCTATGAAATGTTACCACACATTCATTACTTAGTCTATTTGGTTCTTAATTAAAGTTATGCCACTCAAACATTCAATTTGGCCATGACAGCATCCGTATTGAAAATATCGTTCTCACTACTCCTGAATGGACAGTCATACCAGTATGATGTTCTCACCAGCAGACCTTTTGTAACGTCTTAGCCCTAAATTAAAATCATGCTGATCTTGTGTTGAGTACGGCCAATTTTAAAAATATGTCAACATTTCATCATCTTCAAGGTTCTGTTTTCCAATAAATCTAATGATGATTCGTATTGTTTTCTTATTTTTCGTTCATTCTCTTGATTCAGTCTTCTAGCACAATATTCTGCAACTGTATAATGTGGTATTTTTGTATCTCATATAATTGTTCTCATATACGTGTTTCATTTAGAGTTTATATAATATTAAGAGACTATATATTCCAACAGTCAAAACTGACTCAACTGAGTCCAAACGGACTCTATAGATATATTTTTTCGATGATTCGAATTGAATGGCTGAGAGTACAATAAACAGTAAGATATCATTATCAAGAATCCAAAATGTTCAAAGAAAACATACTAAGAAACGCAATTTAACGCTGATCAATGCAGAGGCAATAAGCAAGTAAATTCATAAAAATATCTCAGTAGGGTGCAAGATATCTATAATATCAAGATTAGTGATTGTTACAACTCTATGCTTTTACTGTATGGCCTCAAAGAATGGGAATATTCTAACGGATTTTTGTCACCTTTGATTTGGTTTACTTTAATGTCACCAAGGTGTTCTTTTTGTTGAGCCTCATTAAGCTGCCCAATTTATATTTGGGTTAACAACACGGAGACAGTTTCAGTTAACTTTGTCAAAAAAAGACTAAATGTGGCCATTCAATCATCTCGTATTGCGCTTTTTATTTTTGCAAGATATTTTGTGCTAAGGTCAAGCTTAATTTCGTGACAGGATATTATTTATAAGCATGATGTTAATCAGTTTTTCCACAGGCGCATCAGTAACCCTCATTTGGCGACCTCCAAAAGTAAATGATGTTGCATTGTCCGCTTGGACTTCAGTTGCACGTGCATGAAAGTAGATGTCCACCACAGACGCACTGTATAGGTCCATGTGTTCCAACGAAAATTAATATATCAGGTACAACGTAGCATAATCATGCTGGAAAATCTGAAAACCAATGTCAGTATTTTGTTCGAGGTCCGTGAAGAACCACAGCTTGTGATATACACATGAAACATGACTGTTGTGAAGTTCAGTAAAACATCTTCGGCTGATTATTGATAATCGCTTAATCGCAAAGAGACTTTAGATTCTCCTACCCTGTCAAATATCATTTGATTGAAATGTCCACTCTACGCACGAGCTACAGATCGAAACGCGAAACATACATGTTTTGGTGGGTAGTTGTTTGCCATGATAACTGCTAAACGTCCCCTTCATACGAGTCTGTGGTGAGCGTGTGAAATGACAGCGGTGATGTGCCACCAGAACTCATAAACTATATTATGTTTTAACAACTACTGAAGGGATTATCACAAACATCCACAGTACTAAATTGAAGAACACGATTCAGCCAGCAGTAACACTAGCAAGACTGCTAATTGCATCACTATCACTGAGTGTTCGGTACATCTCTACAAAACCCTAATATATGACTGAGAGGAATCGCGCACAATAACGATACTGAGTTCATGAATTTGCTTGTTTTGTCAGGGATTTTAGCCGGGTATGAATAATACTGACAGTCATTTCTGCTTCTGTCTATCTTTAAAGCATTTTAATATCAAACGAGGGATTGGATTCCTCTTAAAAGTTTCCCATTGTGATTAGTTATACATTAATTGTTTTCGTCTAATATTTAACAAATTTACCATCTTCGCTTTGTCAACAACAGTAATCCGCTTCTCATTTCCACATTTGCAATCAAGGAATTGGTTGGACTTTGTTTAGTGGCTTCGTTTATAATTTCACTAACTTGCACGGGCATTGTTTCTGTTGATGGAAGTGTAATTGCCTTATGGTTCTACCTGCGGTACCCGAGTCACTAATCGTTGTCTTAGTTGATCTCGAATCAATTGAACCGCTCGCAATCACAACCTTTTCAACTGATTCACAGAAACGTTTATGACGCTATCAACCACTCGTATTTCAATATGCTTAGCAATGGGTTAACAACACGTTCTGTATCAAACGTCCAGGTACAATTGTCATTATATTTAATATCAGGTCAATCACTAATGTACAGTTGGATTATTAAGATCTCCACGTGGAGATCTATCATGTGCCCGACCTGGTCTACAAGTGTAAGGCGAATATGCGTCAACAGATGGTTGTGGCAGAGAAGATAAACAGGTGATACGGGAGTATCTGATATCAAATGACCCGGTTCCACAGTTACGGAAAATCCAAACATTATTAACCTCGTGCAGCTACGCTTGTGAAAGCACCGCTTTCGTAAATGTCACTGATGGCGTCACGGGTCAAATTGATATGAATCTTTAAGGTAATTGTGTCAATGTCTGGCGCGATATAGTTTACAGCTCCACTTAGTCATGTGAGGAAGATACGTGTTGGCACTGGAATTTCATTAATATCTTCGGACCAACAAACGAGTTATTCGCACAAAGACTGCTTAGCGGTCGTGATATTAAGCCAACCCTAATTCGTGCACCTCTTGTTGGTACACAGACACATATTTGATCTGGGTTTTTATGTTATTAAACCTTTGGTTATCCCACATTTACGTCCACGTTTGGGTGCACGAATAACAAGACCGTTTCTCTGGTGGAAATCCACCAATAATTGAAGAGATGTGCTTCCTCCTCTGAAGGTTCATCCTGTTTAAGGCTTCAGATAATCAATCGAATAAACGGTTTTCTCCATTTCGTAATGTTTACGCGTAAATTTATTCGAATATAATGTTCATGTGGCAAAGGATCTTAATTTATTTTAATAAGCTCCTCGAATTCCTCTTACATCTTTCGATTATTCTTGTTTAACCTAAATTTTTCAATCCACTCCAGAAATACCCGTCTGTGCGATAAACATTCAATAGGTTTTAGTTGCGCATTCATAGGTATTTTATACTTCAATATAAATCCTTCCCAATTTCCCATTTAGCTGGTTTTCTAACGGCAAAGCTTACAAGAATTATAAAGATCTCCTGCCGTGTCTCTTCAGTAAAGTTTTGAACTGGTGTATCCAGCATTGATCTGTACGGGGGTGGTTCTTTCCGCACAAGTGTATCTCCAACTTTCCTTTTGCAATTCCTTTGTTTTCGCGTTTCAACTAATTGATTTGATTCACTCCTAATTGTACCAGGTTATCTTTCTGCTCCCATTACCGCAGCAGTTGTTTCATTGTTTGTTATGCTGTTCCAGCGGTCTTAGCTACAATTCTCATTGTTGATTTGAGCAGCGGTGCGAACGTTTGTTCGACGTTCACTGTAAAATTCTAGCTGATTGCACGTGGCTTTGCGACACCGGTCATTAGCTTCTGATATCGCATTGCGGAGTTCGTCATTGTATATGTTTATTGTGGTTGTTAAATTTCTGCGTCCTTACCGGCACGATATTTTCCCCAGAAGTTCTGATCAAGTCAACATATTATAAAATTATCCCCACGAGTGGTCGGAGACACACAAAGGCCAATGAATGTTTGCGAGACCAATGCCACGAAATTTTATTAACTTATTGCAGCTGCCTCTGACCACGTTTGTCACGTGTGCGTATCGTTGTGTAACATAGATCACGTCTGTGATTTTTTGTGTGTCGACCTCGGAAAATATTCTCACGAGATTGTTTTGTGTTCAAGTATCAAATCATCGTATACGACAAGATTATCATCACTCAAATCAAAGTCGTCAATGGTGGGAGCAATAGGGTACAACCGGTCCCACGTTAAACACCTCAAAGTCTGATTCAACAACAGTTGGGATTTCCCTTATCCGACCTGACCTATGATTAACGCGCGATCTGAGTTTGGAAACATGTCACAATGATTTAGGTGATATGTGCCTTGTCTGCGCGAAGAAGTCAATCAAGGTAAATGCAGAGTTTTTCAAAGTGGAGTTTTCTTCTTTCGTAATGTCATTTTGAAAGTCACTTCTTGCACAACATAATCATGAATTCATTGTGTGTGCTATGCCGCACGAAAACTAGAACTGCAAATCCAAGTCGAGTTCAAACACGCAATGGTCGAGATGCGTTTACTGAAATTTATATTCGGTGTTCTGTGTGGAGCAAAGAAAATTACATTTATTTAAAAAGTCTCTGCCGTTGATGTCGCTGCTCTGTCAGTGAAACTATCGAAAATACCGTGGAGTTAATATCTTGGTGAAAAGCACATCCCTGGATACAATTACTGGAGCACGAATGTATAAACGACTTGATTCATACAACTAACTAGAGCCCGGACAAGAACCTATAAACCACATGTTACCGACATGATTTTGTTTCCTAAGCATCAAGTGATGTCCGTGCTGATCAAAATGACTATATAGATCTCATCCATCACTTAACTACAATGTGTCCTACACTCGGACAAATAATCGCTAGAAGAATCATTGAAGGAGTTAGAAAGACTAAGATTCCCATTGCATGTAAAGTAAACAGATAAAATAAACAAACAAACAAACCTGACAAATGAAAGCATAGTCTCCTATTGGACTGTGTCCATACTATACTACAATCCTCGCAGTTTTTGTAAAAGTAAATCTACCGTTGAAAATTAAGCGAATGCGGAAAAGATTTGCTCAAGCATGCTTAACTATACAAGCATTGTGGCAGATTTACCAACCCGCATCAATAAAGATTTCACATTGATGGTTTGTTATGAAAACACCAACGAAGTTCATCAGGCTGATGTTATGTTTCTTCCACATGATTGAGTACGAGGACATACATACAAGTACGCGTTAAACATTGTAGATGTTGTCAGTAAATACAAGGAAGTTTAGCCGTTGACGTCTCAAGATTAACACAAGTGTCACAGATGTGATTCAACGTAAGCATGCACTTTCACCGCTAATATGGCCGCGGCTGTTATAGGTCGATGCAGTTAAGAATTTCTTGGAGCCGTTGCTACGTTGTAAATAAAACATGACGCTTGTTCCAGTTGGGCATATTGACATAAATCGCAGGTTTGTATCATATACATATCTTGTTGCTTGCAGCAGCATAATGGTTGCTCTCCATTAAAATTCCACCGCGAAAAAAAAATGTAGATATCTGTCAAAAGCTTAAGTGTAACTTTAGATTTTGATAGCAGAGCGTCCCGAACCATTCCCGGTAAAGAGAAGTAGTACGCAGGATCGAGCTCACGAATGGCAGTATCACGTAACGTCTTGAATACATCCGCGAGCAGCAACACGTCGGGGCGTAAATGCAAATCATGATAGTCACCAACATTCTGTGAACCTAATGCACACCGGACAGTGTGCTGGTTTGATCTGTGGTGAATGAGTTAAACAAGATTGTACCATGATTCCTTTACGAGTCAATAAGGACATGGTTCCATAGTTGGCACCAACGTATCGACGAGTGATTGAAAAACGAGCATTATTATTCTTGGCGAAGTTACTCACTAGTTTATTGAGAATGAATTTGAGAGGCTTCAGCGAGTGATAAAAACCGCAGCTGCCCTAACCTAGACGTCATGTATTTTTCTATCGTGTTGTGGATGACGTTTTTTGGTACATTTGACTCTGTTACTACAGCTGGTATAATCAAGTGGTCATCATATGCTCGCATGTTGTGCAGCCCAGTTAAAATTAGTTTTTTGTTTGGATAAGTTCGTAACTGTAGATTACATGCGTTGTGTGCCGTTCATCTGTTAGTACAATGATGCGGCAGTGGTCACGAACTTTTTCATCGGTGGAGCGGAAAGCACCATCACAGATCCAGTGTGTTATCATTGGTAATAATCGTTTCTGTGGACGAAAAAAGCTGTTGTCATTTCAGTTTCTTCGTGGCTTCGAGCGATTTTATACATAATGCTAATATGTCTTTGCCGCGGTACAAAATTGGTGACTCAGTTTTCCCGTTGAATCTGGCTACAGTATTACAAAAAATCTACATCGGATTTGTTCCGTTACTTGGACTTTGTTTGATGAAACATCTAAGGTGGTGCTGAGAAGTAAAGCTGGGAATGTTCAAGCATCCAATGTCCGCTTATATAACATACGGGATTTTCACTTGTCGGTGAATTACAAAATATTCTTGCCAGACTCTGTCATAATTGTACTCTGCTGTTTCTAGATAATTACACCGTAGTAAAAGTCACGACCGTTAAACAATGTTGAGTACTAAATACATGCAGGCAACGTCGACATGGAAACAATTTCCCCTTATACTTGTTGTGTCAGTACACCAGTCGGGAAAGATTTGTATCCACACGTAATGATGATTTGGCTCTGAGCCAGCCATGTCGCTCAGCAATAATAGATCAATGTTGTAACCCACTCTTTTCGTGATGAATAATCGCTTCGAGTAAAAGCATTTTTTCAAGCAAATATATTAACAGCCTGTACATGAAATTCAGTGTTATCTAACTTAAGTTCACAAAGGTATTGCTTATGGTTTCCAGGCTGTTCGTATGATCACTCGCAGGATGAAACTCGAAAACGATTGCCCATTAAAAAAAACACCGACTGTCGTCGTTTCTAACATTTATTAATAGCCACGGTGAAACATTCATTAACAATGGATATAACTTAATCGGCCGAAAAGATTTGTACGTTGAAATATGAAGCTGAACCTCTAAGCATCTGGAAGCATCCATCAGGACCTCCTCTTGAGTATTTTCACACTTCTCGGGGATTTTGGCATAATGTTTTATCGATTTCATTATTAATTATCTCAGTGTCTTTATGGTTCAAGCACGACTATGAAACCGTGACTGTGATGTTTTAGATGGTGTAAGGCCATCCTTGGTTACATTTCCAGGCATGGTAAATTCTACATGGAGAACAATGTCAATCTTGAATCCAGACGGGAGCGCTGTCTAACCCACGTGATGTAAAGCTTATACAATTCCCGAACGCGTGTATGGTAAGTTTAACAACGTATCTGTGTATATACGGTTAGAATAATTGGCCCATAATAGTGTAGATCACGAGAGCTCTTATACAGCTTACATTCTGGAACTTTTTGTTGGCGAGCATGCATAACAACTCAGCGGCGATAGTTACTGTGACTGGCTCGTGTATAAATTTTGATATTTACTCATGCTGCTTTTATACACGAATCCCTCTTACACTAAGACGTGGTTCAACTATGAGACATAATAACACAAGCAGATCTGCTTTTCTTGCACCTCTTGGTAGTTGTATATTAAAATCGAGCGAGGAATGTTAAAAGTGTGGTCATGGTACGCACAACTGGCCGAGTTTCATTTGCAAGTCATAATGAATAAAGTATGCCATTATTTCGCATACCGCATGGCATTCGTATCCCATCCTCTCGCTCGAGCTGGCTCAACTGGTTGATGGTTACATGTTGATTTATAAGGGAAAATCATTGTATATTTGCAAATTTGCTTGAATAAAATTTTGAAACATTTTACTGATCAGGATCAGAAATGCATTCGTTTCAACCCTGACTATTATTTCATAGACTTTTGTATCTTTTTGATCGACAGTGCTGACGTTGTCAGGTGTTTCTACAAGTATATAGGCTCCATATTTGTTGCGTTGATTAGTCTTCGCCGGGGCTCAGGATAATACTCGCGGACATATCGGTATGACCGTTAAAGCTGATTACGAGACTTTACTCGAATGCCACATTTAAGTCATGGTCGAGCACTTATGCCATCATATAACGCTAGCAAATGTCATTTACAGTATTCTTAATGCCATATTCTGCCGCAGAGGTCATGTTTCCAGGCATATACGTTGGCATTGATTGAGTCCCAATGCCATCAAACTTCTCAAATATTTACAACTTGTATTCTCAAGTAGATATATTCAACACTGTTCTCGACTGATGGTGAACATAACTTACGACGTTTGTTCTCCACATAGGATATAGTGGTTGTAAAAATATTTGAATACAATTATTTGAATACAATTATTTGAATACAATTGTTTAAGTCAATGTTTAGGTTTGTAATGAAGAAACACACGATTGTGAATGCTAACAGAAAGCGACCTCAGTGCGACTTTCCTTTATAAAGGATAATATATACACGCAGAATCTGCAGCACTTGCCTTGATAGACAATGTAGACAATTGCAGATATACTGATACAGAGTTTTAATGTAAGCGTTAAGTTTTGACCTACCTGATATGCAGTCGTAGTAAGAATATGCACCTGCTCCTCGAGTCTTTTTCCATCTTCACATGGATGGCATTAATATTGCTTTCGGTTGTTCTGATGTGTTCAAATTTCACAAAGGATGCATAATTTTGCTCCGGATTTGCTGTAGCTTCCTGCTGCACATGGAAGACAAGATATTTGCCCAATAGCGTCTTGATAAAATCCAGCGTCGCATGGTGAACACTGAAGATTACCCCATTCTCGCTGGTATGTTCCAGCCATACAATAATGACATACTGAAGCATCAGTTGGTTGTTCTTATTGTTGTTGTTGTTGTAGGGTTTAACGCCATTTTTCAGCACACGATAGGCTATACATGGCGGCCAGTATTAATAATGGAGTAAGAACCCGGGAAAACCCCAGAAAGAACCACCGACCCACAAGAAGGTACTGGCAAGCTTTCTCACATACCCACACTGGCCGAATCCGAGACTCGAACCCACGCAGACAGAGGTGAGATGGCAGAGATCCGTTACGGAAAGTGCTTTAGACCACTCGGCCACTCGGGGCCCCCAGTTGATTGTTGATAAATTCCAGGAGGACAAAAGAAACAGTAACTTCGGCCTGTCATAGTTTGATATTTTCCAGCATCACAAGGCAAACACTTGGTCTTACCACTTCTTGGCTGGTATGTTCCATCAGAGCACTGCTGACAAGTGCCGCTTTTCACTGGTTCCAGGCTGGCATTTTGTAACATACAAATGTTATTTTTAACGCAATCATTTAGCTACCTTCTTTCTCGGATAATCTCAAATTCTTTAATGAAATTCGATATTAATTAAATGCGAATAAGAAGCAAGACTTTTGATATCATAAAAACAAAACAAAAAATAGAAGAAAAAAATTCAACAATCAAAACGCATTGAGTCCTAATGAGGTTTTGTCAGCAATAATAGCACTGAAACTAACGGTCAAAGAATTTGATCTCTTATAATCATATTTACAAATGTCTAGTATGCAGACCAGACTTTTAAGTTTCATGGATTCAAATCATATGCTGATGTAGCATTCGCAAGGAAATATTGACCTCCATAACTCATGTTAAAGTCATACTTTTCATTTCCGATACTTTTTGTTTCACATAATCCCTGAAGATTTCGACATGAATATATATATATATTTTTATTAGCATTAATATTAAACAATCTAATCCAGAGAATTCATTATTATCTCGCATCATCGGTGATACAACCTTGACCATGTTAATTAAATGTTATGTTAATAAAAGTGAACGAAGCAAGATTAATTATTGATTGCGTGATTATTTGAATTCCGAGAATACAGTGTTAACCCGATAACATAATTTATTTTGGAATGAGCATTGTTTTGACCTAAACGCATCTATAAATGCATCGTTTTATCAGCCTAAAATTCATTGCTGCCTGAATTGGACATAACGTATAGATTTCAATCTGATAGTGATATTTCATATTACAGTATCAACCCTCCCTTGCTAGTCCGAGTGCAGGTTTATTGTGTCGCATGTATCGTCAGCTACACTTCAAAATTTAAATGGGGCAACTCTAAAACTGGTATTGAAACTCAGACAAAATGTTTAGTGTTCAATTCGGTAAACTATAGAAGAGAGTAAATAGATGATATTCACGTGGGGGTGTCATTTTTCTCTCATTGTAAATAGAAGGAAATACTTTACTAGCTATAATACATTCAAGAGTGAACTATTTGATAAATTTACAAAACAAAAGTGCATTTTCCTTTCATGGCATATTTTTAAGGCAAAAACTGTCGATTTGCATTGATTTTTATCCCCATTGTTTGGAAAGGAGTGTTAACGGGTGCAATACTGTTATATCGATAAAGAAGTTCAAACATATACAACAATATTAGAACAGCGATTATTATGTGCTCATTGTTTTTCCCGATAACTTTACATTGTCAGAATCGTTCAATATTCCCCGATACTGAACGCGCGCGACAATACACATATAGCATTCACGTGAATAAGGGAACTCCAGGAGGACAAAAGAAACAGTAACCTAAATTTGTAAACGAGGATTTTTGATACAATGCGAACGACTCTGCATCCAGCACTAGCTGGATATGAAATGTAAAATAGCAAACAAACCAAAGAGTTAAAACAAAAGAGAAAAAGAAATCAATATAAACCAACCAATACTTTTGCAGGATTTAGCATTATTATATGCTCATTTTTTCCCCTTTAACTTTACATTGTCAGAATCGTTCAATATTCCCCGATACTGAACGTGCGCGACAATACACATATAGCATTCACGTGAATGAAGGAACTACTTTCTATTGTAAACAAACAATGACGCAGACACCAGCACTTTTGATTTGTAAACAAATCATATACACTCGCGTAAGAGGCTCTTTACGTTGTGGTTATTTAAATTTGTTTCTGAATGAACTAAAACATGTTTCGTGGACTGCAAAAAAAACTCAGCTGTTTTGGTACATTCCGCGTTGATACAATGTTACGGATTTAGGCTGGCTACATTATATAAAAGACGGACGATTATGTCCTTACAAATAGCATACAAGTGACAAGGCATATACTGTCTTCTTTATCTTGTGATAAGAATGGCAAAATAAAATATACTTACAGTTTTACATCCTGAATTTCCTCAAAATGTTTTTTCTTAATTCTGCAAATCCGAATTACATGAGCCATGTCATAGGTTTTCATTCTGGATTACACATTTCGAAATTGTGCTGTAATTTCGATGACAAGTGCAATTGCATCCTCCTTACTGCACTAAAAATGAAATAAGCATTAAATTCCATAGCGTCTTTTTGATAATTGCAATTCAAAGACTTGGTATTTTTCCCGCGTTATGATTTCAAACATTCAATGACAGAAACAGAAACACATTTGCAGACGTAAACACGCTTCTCCCGCGCCACTTCAATCCAATGTATCTCATGTATAATTTGCACAGATGAATCCAGTCCAAAATCACAAACTTTCGTCGAATCGAAACAAAATACCAAAATATATTCATTCCAGATCAAATGGAAAAGTTGTTGCAATGCGCATTCATTCACAATATGACTGCAAATTTCAATTTTAACTAGACACGCCATTTTCTTTCGAAAGTTATGTCGACCGCGCAACTAAGTTCAAATTTATCTGGGCGGAGTTATGTGCGCATTAATAATGATGTCATTGTGTAATGACAAATCTGCGCTTGTGTATTTAGTTTGGAATACGGTATTCATTCATTTACGTTGTTTCTTGTAGTGTATTTTGTTTATATAATTAAACCTTAGGTAGAATTAAAAAAAATGAGCATATAATAAAAAGGTTACTGCATTTGTATGGGAAAATATGAACTCGTTTTGTCGGAAGGATATACTGCACTCACAGGTTCGTGCAGTATTCCATCCCAAAACTCGTTCATATTTTCCCATACAAATGCAGTAATCTATAATTATTTACCATGTTAGTGTGTACCAATAATGCTTAAAATTGTGTCTTTTGTCAAATTAATTACAGTTTTCAAAAAGCTGAAGAGATTTTTATTTTCGTTACTATATTTTTTCACGGATTGATACAGTATAACCATTGTGGGGTTACGAGTTTTGTAAAAACATCACAGAGCAGTCACATCGGAAAAAAATGATTTCTAAGTTCACGCAATGAAAAGGGGGATTGGTTATGTACTGTTTAAAGATGTTTAATAAAGAAGGCTCGATGGAAAACATGTTTTCTTGAATTGGTCGGATAAAATTAAGAATCTTATATTTAGTCTACAGCTGCAAAGCGTATCACGATAAAGATATGGTATTGAAAATATTAAATAAATCTACTCGTTCGGACCGAGAAAGTAACATACTTGTCTCGACTGACGGTAAATGTAAATATCAATGTATGCGTATTAGCTACGGAGGGCAGTCCGAAAGAAATGAATAAGATCAATATGCAACACAGCAAGAACTTGCCGTTAACGTTCACATTTTTTATCTGGAGTCTACCCTGTATTTAATAAGCACAAGTCGAGACAGCCGCCATTTGTGTTGCCTTTGGTAGGGTCATACTGACAAATCATTCTCCGTTCCTGAAAATCGCTTTCACGTTTCTGGATTAAATCTTAAGATAATATTATTACGTATATTTAATTCATATTGTGTATTGGCCTTTCTCGATGATTATAGGTTATGCATCTCTATATTGTGGTTGACTTTGGTTAGTAATAAATATTAGGGCCTACCTGACTAATGTCTTATTTTCTAAAGGACACATTGCAGAGTGTAATAATTCTAGGCTATGCGCAATTTATATTTACGTCTCCTTTTTTATATATTTATTAGATCTGAGTGATTAGTTGCTGATTATGGGAAGTCGGTGTTGGGGAAATATTTCTCAGTCCGAGTAATTAGCCAGTTTCTATGGGCAAACGCCATAGAGCGCAGTATTAATGAGTTTTCATGATAGCATGGTTTAGTTTCGTAGTCGAGTTCAGGTCAGAGCCGGATAAAAGGGAATAGTGGTTCATATTTAAATCTAAACGCGTTGATTGATTGTTTATCTCCATGTGAACTATTTGTGATAGGGACTGATATTTTGTAAAATGGATTTATTCAGAATAGGTTGTTCCATTATCTAGAGACGAATTTTATTGTTGCTAAGAAAGTAAATATGATGGAGTGATACAGGCGAAGTCAATTTCAAAATCATGGTTCTACTAACCCAGGTATAGAGTAGGAAAATAATTAACAGTCTTGTTGTTTGAGTCGTATTTATATTTTCATGATGTGAAGTACTGGCGTTACGTTTCGATAATCTAACACGGAGAAACCATGCAGTTGTGACTTTGCCATGCAATTGTGAAGTTGCGATGCAAATGTGGAGCTACATATATTGTGGTCATTGACTGATTAAAGGAAACCTATTTATAGGCTTTGCGCGTTGTTAGAACTTTCAGCCGACAACGATTGTCATCGAGATCTTCGAAATGAGGGGAAAACATGGGACTTCGAGCAGAGCTCAGGTGCTTAATTTTCTTTGATATGACACCCTTTATATAGCTAATATTTTTCTCTGAGTTTAGATTATATATTATGATTATTACGATTTGGAGGTAAACATGCTTACCGTAGGAATGCCCATTACTGTAAGTGGTATCCCTTTGCGTAACCTTTTGTGCCTCGACAATGGGCCCTAGAGAATATATGCCTTTGCTCAGATGCTCCAAAGAAAAGATAGAAGGAAGAGAATGGTGTGTATGATCGCCAAAATGCGGCCTTTATCACATTCCACATTGACTAATGAGTTAGATTAATGACGTATCAATGGTTGTCATCTTCATGAATGAAAGGTCCCTCTCGACAACAAACCGATAAGCTCCCTTGATATTTAGTACAATACATTTAGAAACAGTGACTGTAGAAATATCAGTCGAACCCTTTAAGGTAAGTAAATTAAACTTCCTATCCTTTCTTGTCTCTCTAGAAGCGGTCAAATAGAATATGGCCAAGATTGGTGATCTCTATATGCATGAAGCTCTCCCCTCCGTCTCGCACATGCTAACGGCAGTAAGAAAACGTTCTTGTGGGTTAGTTTCTCGTAAGAAGCTTCAGCAACTGGTTCATGGGTGGCGGGCTTGTTAAAGACCACAAGACGTAGGAGAAATTCCTTCCAGGCATTAGCTAACTAGGCACCGATCTCTGCAACTCAAGTACCCGATAAGGTCGCCAATACGAGGACCCGAACCGATGACCGGACCTTTACAAACTTTTAGTGTGTTGGATAGGACTGCTCACTAGCCCTTAAAATAAACAGTATTATCTCTCTTCAAAAAGGAAAAGAAAATCAGTCACTGTGTTGTTAGAGGCACGATTCCCTATTGCACCAATCGCAAAAAAATCTCCATTGAGCATCATATATTCTGGACATAAAAGTATTTCCTAGCCTGAAAGATGCACTTGGTAAATTTGTCCAAAAACTTTGTCTGGCGGCTACATCGTTTGAGATGAGCCAAGCGTGTAGGTTTTATGTGGCAGTTGTGTAGGAGACAGCACATGTGCTGCGACACAAGTTCCCTCCTCTGAGGTAATGTCCTGAGCTTGTCTATCATCAGGTCTAGACAATCGCTGAACCAGTACATTAGGACAAAAGTGGTACCATCATAATGAGCTGATCACTGAAGAGTCCTGACTATATGGTGCACTTGCGGAATAATCCTGAAGGCATAAACGAACAGATGATCCCACTTCAATATGAAAACATCCACCACCCAAACTGAAACTGGGAAAGGTAAAAAAAAAGAACCGGCTTCTATTGTTTAGTCTTGTCACAAAATGTTCACCAAAGTCTCCCCCACAGATTAAACAGGGAGTTTGTTACAGACTGGTGCAGAGACCATTTCCAGAGGACTGCCTTGTCTCTCCTAGACATACTATCTGCCAAAATATTTCTCTTGCCAGAGATGCGACGAACTAGGAGAGTAATCCCTTCCGAGGTTGGCCAAGGAAGAATGTTCCAACCCTAAACGCACAATGGAGCAGGTGTACCTCCTTGTTACCCGAGGTACGCTACTACCGCCATGTTACCAGAAGAGACCACCAGACTCCGACTTTTTATTTTGTCGACACATTCCTGTAGATCTGGAAAAATACCGTTCTTTTTTTCAAATATGCGGAGGGTGCTTTCCATCATGGACCATGAACCTCGCCAAATTAACTCCAAATGGGCGCCCCACTTTAACGCATCAGTGAACAGATAGGATTGGGATTCGGGGGCGTGCATGGGGACTCGTGTCAGAATCCGAACCGATTTGCTCACCAACTCAAGTGGTGGTGAAATTCGGTTCCAGAGAATTCTTGTCTGTCAGGGAATGCCTGCATGGTGTCCACTTCGCCAAAAGAAGAAACTGCAAATGCATTCTTCACTGGGGAATCAAGTTTGTATGGAGTTCGAACTCCCCAGAAGAGATAGATAGGGACTAGACGACATCGAGGTCATTACTCTCAGCGTCTACTATTGCGCCCGACTTCTGTCTGCACTGTCCCGTGGATAACGGAATAACCTTCTGATCGTGATGAATTTCATCTGTACGAATAACAGATTTTGAGATAAGACAAGCTCCTATTTTTCGAGGTTGAATAAAAGGCCCGGTAAGGTCTCTATGGACCAGTAGGAGACAGATCTTTATAAGGTCATTATGGATCAACCAGTTGTCAAAATACTGGGTAGGGATTTCAGTGACCTGAAGTGGACGGCGACTACTCTCGTCACTCTGGTATAAGTTCTGGGTGCAAAGGTTAGGCCGGAAGGCAGAGTGCGGAAATGAAAAGCCTTCCAGTCCAAGCAAATACTGGAGGTAATTCCTGTGACACTAAATAGAAGGATCTGAAAGTACACATTTTATAGTCGGTGGTCACTGTCCATTCAGTCAATAGACCATATGTCATTCCTGGCTGTGCCTATGGTTTTCATCTTGAATGATTCCACCAACAGAAAATTCTTCAAGGTGAAAAGGTAGACAATTGTCTGAAATTTTCAACCTTTTTTGGATACCAGGAAAATCTGGAGTAGAAGGCTAAAATCTGATTGTTAAACACTCTCTTCTGCGTTGTTCTGCAGAAGGGAGTGCACCTCTTCATTTAACCATATCCGATTCAACTGGTAAAAATGCAACTGCAAATTCAATATCCAGATAGTTATGACCAAATTTATGCAATATAGGACAAAACATAGGTGTCTATTCACTGTTTGCACTTGTAGTTTTGGTTATCTGCTAAACTGAGATCACCAGCAAGGCAATCAATGCATGTATAATGTCAAGAAAAGATTTTAAGAGTATCCAGTTTTGGGTATGAACATATGTTTATGTCCAGATGAATTCCAAACTGCAATGATGGTGGCTTAATGTGAATGAGTACTGGCATTAGACCTTGCACACAATTTTCATGCTATCTCGAATATACCTTAGAAAGTGTATTACAGTGATCTACTATGGTGTGTAACAATCAATCACAATTAGTTATAAAATTAAACTTATCAGGTCGGTGACCAAGATAGAGAGAAGTAAAATAAATCTAAAGAAAATATAAAGAACTAACAAGCCAATATCAATGAGTATTTAAGAATATATCTGTACATGTTTGCAAGAATGTGCAAACAGTTCAACTTGTGCTCCCTATGCAAAATCTTAATGAGAAACCTTTAAAAGTTCCAGGTTAGCATTTACCCAATGTATTACTAAAAACAGGTCTGACCAAAGCTGTGTCATGCTGTTCAAAGCTCATACTCTCTCAGAATGTATCTCTGCCATAAGGTTCTTTTGACCCCTGGGTAATCTAAAGCTAAGTCCATACAATCTGTGGATTAGTACTCAAGAAAGCTGACTGGGTCCAACATTACGTCTCTGATTATCAATCAAAAACAATGGAGCAAAAAAACGCCTATGTCTGGCATCTCAGAAGAGCTTTATTTTGATGTCATTGATATATTGTGATTCCTGCCATGTGCTTCCATATAACAATGTCAGCCCAGCTGTGCCCCTTAACTTCTAGCAAAGAATTCCTGATATTTTTCCCCTATGTATTAGACAAAATCTTAATATCTTGAACTAAAACCATTTTAAAGGACTGCACAAAGTGCACTATAAATTCAGTGTGATGCAGTTATCAAGGTATACATTTTCTCCAGGTGGCAGTTTACTACAAAATTTACAGTATTGTGGCAGTAGTGTTATCCTAGCAAAGGGAGGTAACTGAATAAAAGGATTTTTTGTTGTTGTTTTAAATAGCACTATTAACCATTACTGGGTATAGCATGCTGTGCAAATTGGAGCCAAGTGACTTAATCAAGGACGCACAAGAAGTATGGAACCATGTTCTTTGAAACACCCAAGAGATAAGCTGTCAATATAATAAAGGCATCTAGTGCCATTGGCTCATCTTGGACTATTGAACAATATAATTAAATGATCCCTATCCCAAAATAACACAATTGTGAAATCAGATGTTTGCTTCAGTAATCATTATACAGTTGAATTTATGGATTAGAACTGTAAATCAAAACTAAAATAACAATTACAGAATTAACTGATTTTGATTCAAGACTGTATTATACTCAGTCATGATATTGCAAAATAATTAAAAATAAGAATGGCCTATTTTTTTGCCCACTTTCTATTTTATTGAAAAGATTTATTTAATCCAACTAATGGACCACCAGTGTAGTATGCTTTGGCAAACATCACTTTAATATCCTACAGAATAAACTTAGGCATGTAGCCACCTCAAATCCAACCTTTACAGAGTGAATTTAATATTCTCCCATGTGTGCATATGTAATGATAATAAAGATGTTGAGCACTTTTTTTCTATTGCAATGGTTTTGATACTGAAAGATTCCAGCTCTTTCATTTTATCTTTTAAACATACCTTGTAGAAGTCTAGATTTATTAATAAAAGGTAACACTGAAGCAAAATAAAGAAACAAACTCTGTAATATTCATAAATGTTCTGAAAAATATCAATGAAGTTAGAATTTTTAATACTTACAATTCGATTCTAGGTAAAAATTCTATAATATAAACAAAATGGACAACATTGCTGTCTTTTCTCCCTTGTCCTTCTCTCTTTCCCTATATCTCTTTCATTATTTGCTTATTTACTTAAAATATACTTGTTTTTGTTCCGTTTTCCTTTGGAACCTACCGCATCCAAGGTGGACACTCTAACCACTAGGCCACAGGAGTGGTCCTAGTCAATAAGGAATATGGAGATCAATGCTGAGACAGAGAGAAGGAAAGAACAAAGGAGAAAGAATACAACTTGATAAAACTTAAGCTGCAAGTTGTGCACTCATCAACAGACAATCTGAAATCTTTAACTAGGACCAAAATATGCAGTACTGTTTCTCTTGTGTAATCAATAATTTTAATTAGCTGCCCAATTAGTGACAACATACAACCTGTCTTTCTACACTCAGCTCAATGCTTTACCAACTGATAAATTCAATCCAGGATGTTCTCCTGTAAAATAAATCCATGAAGACATACACTAATTACTGTAATTTCCAAACATTTTGTGATTTAGTTAAATGAACAAAAATGCTGACAGAGACTTTCACATGCACAAGTTATGCTATGCTGCGATTGTCCATCAAATGATTGTTGTTGTTGTTGTTGTGGGGTTAACGCCATTTTTCAGCACGATAGGCTATACATGGCGGCCAGTATTAATGGTGGAGGAAGAACCCGGAAAACCCCGGAAAGAACCACCGACCCACGAGAAGCTACTGGCAAGCTTTCTCACATGCCCACATTGGCTGAATCTTAGACTCGAACCGCCGCAGACAGAGGTGAGATTGTCCATCAAATGAATAAAGACTTCTGAGAATATGGGTAAAATAAGCTTACAAATAAAACTCAGTTAAATTATTAGTTTCAATTTTTATTTCTCCACCAACAGAGTTTCTCCCAGTCCAAAACAAACCTATTATTTCCGACTTTTTTTCCAGCAGTGTGAGCACCACGATATTTGAATACATTATGGTAACCTCTCACCAAAGGGGACAAAAAAACAAAAGCAGCCAAAGGACAAAAATGCCTGCCAGTTTCAAATAATTTTTAATATGTAAAAGAGCAAAATCTTATGACATAAAAATAATATCAACATTACATTTCTTATTAACAACAGTGACAGCAATATGTATGCTTTTCTTTATTCATTCATTATGGTTGTGTGTCAAAGTGAGCCAATAATGACCAAGATGAAATCAATGCTCAAGATTTTTGACTGTCCAAACTTGGCAATTATATGGCTAACACTTGCTAAAACATTTAGTTGAAATAGAAACAAGGGAAGAAACAATATTTAAATACCTAGGTCATGGTGACCTAATTACTTATGGTGACCTAAAACAAATTTGGATGCTTCCATGTATACAGCTTAGTCACCATAGGATAAACAGTCACAATGATAAACAGAAGCCTGCCACAAAAATTATTTCAAATTATCTTTCTTAATAACTAAAATCCCTAAAAAGAATACACATCACAAGTATGTAAGTAAAGATCATTCAGACATAAATACGAACCTGGCTAAAACACAGAGCTGAGCCTCAATATACACATTTTAAGAGTGATATATTCCTAGGTAGAACACTGATATGCTGATAATTAACAATATTCCTACCCAAATCCACCTACCCACCCAAAATGAGGATATTTAGACATAATTTGTCCCAAAACTGAAACAAAGAAGGTACACAAATGCCAACATAAGAATATAAGCTCTCCTTAATTTCAGACTAGTTGAGCTAAATGGATGGACAAGTGTATCTGAAGTATAAATGAAGGTATGCAACCCATTTTTTTTTTAAAAAGAATATTTGGAACCATGAAGTATGGCATACAGAAGCATTATTATGTCCAGTGAATGCATCATGTAAAGAGATATCAATATTTAACATTCTGATCGGTCATTTCTTCACAATTTGTATGACATCATCATGGGACATGATATGGTGAAGTCCAACTCTCTGTGGACTATACTTTACACTCCTTCCCTGTAAAAAAAAAAAAATAATTTTGAATCTATATCTTACTGTACATGCAGGTATCGAGTCAATTAATTTCATCTCATCAGGATTTTTTAAAATTTAACTTATGGAATACTTTTAATTTCTAAGTTGATACTTCATTTCTTATACTTTCCTTCCTTTCATTTTTAAGGTCAAATGACACTATTGAGATCAACAACTGCAATTTCCCTGAAAGTCTGACTCATAATTGTATGCAAGTAGCTCAGAAATAAATAAATTAGTATGTCACCTGTCCACTTTTAAACATAATGTGGCAGCAGCTATAACTGGTCCAGAGACATTCGAAGAAAGTAACGGATGTATAAAATACAAGAGGCCCAAGCTAGACGTGAGATCACTCATTTTACTGTTATTTAACAGCTAAATGCAGGGACAGCTGGCCAACCAGTTTGGGTCAGAGACAGGGTTTTACAGAAATTTCTTTCAATGCTTTTAATTGTATACATGATGAAAATAAGGCATGCCACAGGGTCACAAGAGTTTTTTGAAGGGACTGACACTCTACTGACTGAAAATAATTTTCAAGAATTCAAGGTAATTCCATATCTTCCTTTCAACTGATAAATGTTGAAAAAATATCTGATATTCTTCACCAATAACAAGATTTTAAAATTATCCATTGTTGAGGGAAGACTGGCACCATCTTCTTTTAGGACCAAAAAGACATAAGAAGTCTTCTGGTCAAAACTCCATGTGAATATGATTTCTGTTAACAAGATTTTAAATTTTAAGATGGATGCCAGGATGGCCATATTGGATATTAGTTTAGCACCATTTTTATTTAGGACCAACTAAACATCATAAGAAGTATTCTGGTGAAAGTATGACTTCGATATGTGCAGCCATATACAAGAAGCAGCCATAACAAGTTTTCAAGATGGCCATTGTTGTGGTTATATTGAAAGCCAGCTCAGCAACATTTTCTTTCTGACCAACAAGAAATAAAAAGAAGTCTTTCTGTGAAAACTTCATGCTGATATGACCATCAGAGTAGCAATAACAACAACATGGCTGCTACGGCAGCCATATTGAATGTCTAAGTGGCATCATTTTGATTTAGGACCAAATAGACCATTGGATGAATGTGTGTGGATGTTTCATGGCAGTCTTTGAAGCAGCTTAGCTGCAGAAAAAACTAACTTGTGTTAAAGGATCAATGGACAATAAATGATGGCCCAATAAGGATCAATGGATAATGAATGACCATCCCATAAGCTCATCTGGCCAAAGACCAGTAGAGCATCCTCTCACAATTTCATCCTTATTTGACACTGGACCTTCCGAGCCCTGAAATCACTGTACACATCAACAAATATGCTAATACCATATCACAAGACTGAAGTCTCCATCATATATTACATACTGTGGAGTCATTAATTTTAGAGTTTTTCACAAATTTGTAGTTTTGTAAAAATGAAGTTTTCAGCTTTGCTTAAAATCTTTGTATATAACTAATGAGAAAGGAATCCTACCATCTTTACATTACAAGCAGACTCTAGCTCACTGAGTCCTTGAAGCAAAAACCAAATTTAAAAAAGCTTTATACAACAACAAAAAAAACCCAGTAAATTCACTCTGTAAGCACCTCAACTTTACAGCTGCATGGACTTTTCAGTGTTCACCAGTACAGACAGAATCACTACATACACAGTAATGTTTTATAAAGGCCCTTCTAGAGTGTTCTTTTACTGGATTACATAAAATATTTTCAATCTGATTTTATTAGCTGCATATAGTTACTAACAATATCCTGTTGAATAGAGCAACAACAATGAACTATGTTACCAATAGGTTTTATATAGGTTTTATATAAGCTTATTAATTCTTTACCAAAGGGCACCCCACCATACCCCATCCATGAAAGTGACATAAAAAGTGATGGATACCCAACCATACTCCATCCATCAAAGTGACATAAGAAGTGATGGGCACCCCAACCATACCCCATCCATCAAAGTGATATAAGAAGTGATGGGCTTCCCACCATAGCCTATCCATCAAAGTGACATAAGAAGTGATGGGCACCCAACCATAATCCATTCATATAAGTGACATAAATGATGGGCACCCCAACCATACCCCATCCATCAAAGTGATATAAGAAGTGATAGGCACCCAACCATACTCCATCCATCAAAGTGACATAAGAAGTGATGGGTACCCAACCATACTCCATCCATCAAAGTGACGTAAGAAGTGAAGGGCACCCTACCATACTCCATCCATCAAAGTGACATAAGAAGTGATGGGCACCCCACCATACCCGATCCATCAAAGTGACATAAGAAGTGATGGGTACCCAACCACACTCCATCCAACAAAGTGACGTAAGAAGTGATGGGCACCCTACCATACTCCATCCATCAAAGTGACATAAGAAGTGATGGACTACCCCACCATACCCCATCCATCAAAGTGACATAAGTGATAGGCACCCAACCATACCCCATCCATCAAAGTGACATAAGAAGAGATGGACTACCCCACCATACCCCATCCATCAAGGTGACATAAGAAGTGATGGGTACCCATCATACCTCATACATCAAAGTGATATAAGAAGTGATGGACTACCCCACCATACCCCATCCATCAAAGTGACATAAGAAGTGATGGACTACCCCACCATACCCCATCCATCAAAGTGACATAAAAAGTGATGGACTACCCCACCATACTCCATCCATCAAGGTGACATAAGAAGTGATGGACTACCCCACCATACCCCATCCATGAAAGCGACATAACAAGTGATGGACCACCCCACCATACCCCATCCATCAAAGTGACATAAGAAGTGATGGACTACCCCACCATACCCCATCCATGAAAACGACATAACAAGTGATGGACCACCCCACCATACCCCATCCATCAAATTGACATAAGAAGTGATGGACTACCCCACCATACCCCATCCATCAAGGTGACATAAGAAGTGATGGACTATCAAACAAAAACCCATCCATCAAAGTGACATAACAAGTGATGGACCACCCCACCATACCCCATCCATCAAAGTGACATAAAAAGAGATGGACTACCCCACCATACCCCATCCATCAAGGTGACATAAGAAGTGATAGACTACCCCACCATACCCCATCCATCAAAGTAACATAAGAAGTGATGGACTACCCCACCATACCCCATCCATCAAAGTGACATAAGAAGTGATGGACTATCCCACCATACCCCATCCATCAAGGTGACATAAGAAGTGATGGACTACCCCACCATACCCCATCCATTAGAGTGACATAAGAAGTGATGGACTACCCCACCATACCCCATCCATCAAAGTGACATAACAAGTGATGGACTACCCCACCATACCCCATCCATCAAAGTGAGATAAGAAGTGATGGACTACCCCACCATACCCCATCCATCAAGGTGACATAAGAAGTGATGGACTATCCCACCATAACCCATCCATCAAAGTGACATAAGAAGTGATGGACTATCCCACCATAACCCATCCATCAAAGTGACATAAGAAGTGATGGACTACCCCACCATACCCCATCCATCAAAGTGACATAAGAAGTGATGGACTACCCCACCATACCCCGTCCATCAAAGTGACATAAAAAGTGATGGACTACCCCACCATACCTCATCCATCAAGGTGACATAAGAAGTGATGGGTACCCATCATACCTCATCCATCAAAGTGATATAAGAAGTGATGGACTACCCCACCATACCCCATCCATCAAAGTGACATAAGAAGTGATGGACTACCCCATCATACCCCATCCATGAAAGTGACATAACAAGTGATGGACTACCCCACCATACCCCATCCATCAAAGTGAGATAAGAAGTGATGGACTACCCCACCATACCCCATCCATCAAAGTGAGATAAGAAGTGATGGACTACCCCATCATACCCCATCCATCAAGGTGACATAAGAAGTGATGGACTACCCCACCATACCCCATCCATCAAAGTGATATAAGAAGTGATGGACTACCCCACAATACCCCATCCATCAAAGTGACATAAGATGTGATGGACTATCCCACCATAACCCATCCATCAAAGTGACATAAGAAGTGATGGACTACCCCACCATACCCCATCCATCAAGGTGACATAAGTGATGGGTACCCAACCATACTCCATCCAACAAAGTGACATAACAAGTGATGGACTACCCCACCATACCCCATCCATCAAAGTGCTATAAGAAGTGATAGACTACCCCACCATACCCCATCCATCAAGGTGACATAAGAAGTGATGGGTACCCATCATACCTCATCCATCAAAGTGACATAAGAAGTGATGGACTATCCCACCATACCCCATCCATCAAAGTGACATATGAAGTGAAGGGCACACCACCATACCCCATCCATCAAAGTGACTGTCCTGACTAGGTGCATCTCTGAATCTTCTGTGCAGCCTTAGGCTTTTTTCAAATTCAAAATTAATGTCTTTATAAACACTTTTCCATAAGACTCACTAGTTAAAATGGTTGATTTAATTTTTTTTAAACTGTTACAAACTGCTTAGAAGTGTGTTCAGTTTGTTTTGCTAACTTGGGCATTGATAACTTCAGTTTATTTTGATTATAAATGATCAAACTGTCATGTAACATCTTTACAATGAAATAAATGGCATATTGGCACTGCTGGCATTCAAGTATCATGATGAAAGGTGAAGAATTTTTCTCCAGTTTTCTTGACCTATGAATATTTGTTACATATATTATTCAAACAATGCACAGAAAGAAATCAGTTTAATATACATGGAAGTTATCAATTTGATCTTTTTTAGTGTGATTCTTTATGCTGTGTTTTAAAAATAAGCCCACATTGTTTGACTTCTTTTTTCTTATATATTTTACTAAACCACTCCTTCGATAACTCGTGCCCAGAATACTCGTGAACCTGCTTTTAAGACGGGATCAGGCTTAGATCCCATTTCTTTTTTTCACTTGAAAATACCCCCAAAATTGTTCCCTATTTTTGTTGAATATGAAGAAAATCACATTCAATAGTGGTAAATGAAATCTTGTATATCACTTGTTCCATTGTTGAAAACAGTGGTAAGCACTTGGAAATTTTAATCAATATCATTAAATTTTCAAATTAATATAACTAAACTACCTTAAATAAGCCTATTCATTCACAAATGTGATCAAAAAGATAGCAGGGCAACCAAGTAAAATAAGTACTCGGCAAACAAACAAGCTTTTTTCCACAGATATAATTCATTTTGGTGTAGCAAGTTCCAGAGTTTGTAGTGAATTTAACACTCCTGAAATGGCTCCAAGAGATTTTCTCAGGGATAAGAAATTACACTATTACTTGCAATGAAATTGCAATAATAAAAATTTACTAACATAACCAAAAGACAAAGAAAACATCATGTTTCGAAGTTGATAATTGTTTCAAGATATAAATATCCCTAGAATTTTGTCTTGTTATGAATGAACAACAAAAATCAGCGTTTTCACATACATATGATGACCGCTGAACCTCTTTGAAAACATGTAGACTCTAACAAAGTTGTGTATTTTAAAATGAAGGGTAATTACTATATCAAAAGGCACCCAACTTGATTACAAAAACTCTTTATTGACAATTATTACCAATGTGATTATAAAATGAGTATTTAGCCATTAAAGATCATTCTTATCCCACCGGCAGAGATGGGATCTCCTTAAATTGTTTAGGTCCGTCGGTCACTCATGATCTTCTTTATAATGCAGTCCATGTTCTTTTTACTCTGTTTTGCACAAGGATTTGAGGGAGAGGTGTATTTTACTTGACAGCTTACAAATTTATAAGAAAATAACACTGTCAATTTTTGGGAGGAATAATAAATATCTATATGATCTCAAAACTCATGACAAGAGACTCACAAAATAGTACCAATATAGTAAGAAACATCCTTAACCACCAAACCGCTTTCCATAAAATCTTCTGGCTGGTACACTACTATAACTAACTTCTATGAATTATTTGCTGACCAAGCATCTACTTACCCATACTAAGGCATATTTGAAATTGTCTACAAGAGTTCTGTGCACTACATGACACTGTCAAAAAAAAGAGAACAAAATGAGTATTATTCTAAACTTTAACACAATAATACAAAGCAATTCATTTTCTCCTCGAATATTCTGTCATAAAAAACCTAAACAGCATTACATAGGCCTCAATATTCTAACATATAGCAAAACATGTTATAACTGTTGTATGAAAATATTTGAGCAAGAGACATCATGCTGTTGGAATATTTTAAGACCCACCCATCTGAATGACCTGTCATAATTGTAACAATTTTGCTCCTTTTACAATTTGATGCTGTTACCACATATTACATTTTCTTTTGAACTGACTGTTACCATAATACTTAAAGTTGGATCCAACAAATCTGACCATGATCTGCCATCACATTATGCAACACTATGTTGTTTGCATTTGGACCTGACTCTGAAGGAATTACATATGGTACTGATAAATACAATCTTCTCGAGCCACAGAATTTTCTCTGTGAGTAAATATAGCCTATCTGCAAATGTTTTAAGGAAAATTACTGACTTGAACAATGAAAACTGTGTGTAACATTGCATTATATACTAATAGTGTGCAAATTACTGTTTTTATTATTCATTAAAACTGAGACTTCAAGCACTGTGCATAGCACTTACAAGGTGTTAAAATATCACACTAACACTTACCACATGTTCCACTGTACAGCCTTTACGTAAAATTAGTCCACCTTCAAAATCGGGTCTCTCTGGAAGTACAAATTGAAATGCGTTATTTTAGTGATTTAAGTTTATACATAAAAAGGTTAAGTTTACACAAACAAGGATTCCACGGAATGCTGAATCTAAACGTAAGGACTAAGATAAATGTCATGTCTATGACTTTTGATAGACAAAACTGTTGCAATTTGAAAAATGAGACCCATAGGTCTCAAAGGGTTACATATAGGGTTTAGTAAATTTGAGCATTGCCCCCCCCACCACCCCCGTTGAAAAATGGGGGTCAATATGGTCATATTTGTGGTTTCTCAATAGGTCATGAAAAAATAAGCAAAAGTGGGTTGTTTACAAGATAAAATCTGTTACTAAAATTATAACAAAGAACATTGTAAACATAATGTCCTTGACTGAGACCAAGATAATGATCCTAATATTTAACCCACACTCTTATAGAAATATTAGCTATGTATTATTTATTTACCAAAATGAAATACTGCTGAGGTAGACAATGACCTCAATTTTGGACAAGATCAAGTCCAAAACACAATTAATATAACACATAAAGAAGAAAAAAATAACAAATACAAATTAAATATACATAACAGTATAAACATACTGTTGATAAAAATGTGTGCAATATTATGTTGTGCCTTATTGTTCTTATGGATTTCAAAAACATGGATAAAATGAAATCTGCCTTCAGAAGGAATCACACTTTTTAACAAAAGCTATATTCAAATGAAGGATTGATTTGAATAAGTATTAGATTTAATTTTCATACACTAGTATTTTTATCATTCTTACTTTCATTTTCAGAACCACTAGTATTTCAATACCATATGATTTTTTCTCTTCTCTCTATCCTTACTCATCTCACACCGATTTAAGGCATGAAGTGGAAATTACGGCCAGCAGATAGCTTATCGATATGTTTACAATGAAACAATATAAAATGCTTTATAATTTTTTTCCAATATGTCAAAATAAAACAAAACATGTAAAAGCTAACATTTTATTACTGGATTACAGTACTGATTTATCAAATACTAGTAGTTTTGTTAATCTCTATCAAAGATACACAGTAAGAAAATAGGTGGGGATGGATCCTTTTCATATGTGGCTAATTTATTGCTGGTCTTTAAATTTGTGGTCCTGGGCAAAAACGAAATCCACGAGATTGATCCCCAATAAATTTTCTGATACCACAGAAATTTCTGGCTGACATGAAAGTCTCTCAGGAGATTAATAGCAAAATAAATCATGTACACAAGAAACTTCGGTCAATCTGAAAAAAGATTCTACAAAGGCACCACAAAATTTTAAATAAATTTCATGTCTGTCTCTCTTACAGATACACACACAAACCCACACCAGCAGAGAAAAACAGTGATGCAATATTTAAAAATGGAGTAAATTATAAGGGGTTTGATCTTAGAAATCACCAGTGGAATCAGTACAGGTCTCATCTCAATAACAAGCAATTTATCCAAGGCAGGGTTCACTGTGCACCCTACCTTTTGTAAACAAGAACAGCTCAACTTCAAAACTGCTGACAAGATCTGTCATCACATCACTACGGTAACCACTTTCCTACAATATATGACACTGACCATGATACATATGATTGCGGAGAATAACAATCAGTGCTTTTTAGCTCTATACCAACTGCATCAGCAAGGAGCTTGGATGTCAAATTGTCAGGGACATCTCACACAGAAGGTAGCCCATACTGACACTGTAACACAGCTTAGAGACAAATTGCTTTATTCCAGGCATGATCAAGTGCTTGCATTTTTCAAACTCTGTTGCCCACCATTTCAATAGGTTGAAGAGTGAATGTAGCCATTTGTTAAAGAAAACTGAACCATTCGTTCAACCAAATTCAGCATTATTCAGCTACCATCTCTCTTCAACCAACAGAGCCTGAAAAATGTAACCACTTGATTGTGCCTTGATTTACCTTGATAAGGAAAAAGGCAGAGTAAGCACAGTATAAACAAAGCTGAACCATACCCTAACTGCAGTTCAGCTTGTGACACATGACATGATTCCCTGGTCAACAATAGCAACACTGACTGTACAAATGCAAAATGGGTAATTTCTAAACTTCTTTCGAATGAAACACACAATTCATGAAAATTTGCCCCAAATAGTTATTTTCAGAATTATTGTTTCTGCACATATTAAAAAATTGTGTGTAAAAGTTTAAATTATAGTGGAATTGTGACAAATGCACATCCTAATACAACCCTGCTATCTGTTAATACAAACAAATCAAAATTCTAACATTCTCTCTCCCCCTCTCTTCTGCTCGATATTTACATGGAATACAGAAGCCGACAAATTACATGCAATGGAATGGTCATTAAATCTTTCAAACACCATAAAGCAAGTATATGAAGCTGCTACCGCCATAACAAAATGAAGCCAACTGATTAAATTCTGAAAAACTATTCACTCTGCATAGGGATATTTTACAAACTTTGCAGGTATTTTTCAACTCTGAACGTAACAATCTACTAATGCTAATAAATGAAGAGAACTCTTTCCACAGCAATATGAATAAGATAACCTAATAAAATACATTCCATCTTTCAAATCTGAATTCCTAAGTTAGCTTAAAATATGTTCAAGGCTTATCAGCAATCAATCAAATTAATAAGAATACTTATGGCTTGGAAGATAGGAGAACATAACTCCAGAGTGCTACTTATGGTCCTTTGTTACTGCAATAAACAGATTCTTCTAAATAATCATTCAGTTATTAAAAATTCCTTTCTTTTTACATGTTACAATCAAATTTGTATTAACATTTATAAACATCATTTGTGGTATTGCTGTGGTGATTTTCTATTAAAAGCATTTCCTATTATTTAGCATCACAGGAACGATATCGAAGTGAGAAAATTACTGTTGAAACTAATCAGTTACCTAAATGAGTTACCTCCCTTGAAACATAAATTGGACTTACAAAGACTGTTGAATACATTCTTTGTTATTATTTTAGTAAAGACCATACACTTTATTACTAGTAATAAAACTATATTTGGTAGAAGAGAGCAGATAAAATGTCATAGAAATGGGAAGAAAAAAAGTGCACAAAGTTTCAGACATGGAAGAAAGCTTGTAAAAATTACACAAGATCTCAAAGCTATTGTTGTGCATGAAAAAGAGAAACCAAAATTCACTTTCAAATAAATGAAAACAAAAATAAAAAAATTTAAACATATTTATGTTACCCGAAACATAAGTGGACCCAAATAATGCCACTATATTATACTTTACCTCCCCTTTTCTTTGTGTACACTCTCACTAGAGAGAGATAGTCCCACATAACATCTAACAGGTACTCAAGATTTAACTTCATATTACAGCTGAAAGAACAAAAAAGAAATTATTTTTACAGTATTTTGACAGCTTCATAAAACTGTTTCTACATCTGGCACAGACAGGTAAGAATTAAAAAAAAAACCAATACGGTTTCAGAAAATAAACACACAGCTTGAAAAATGGTTCTTGCAAAAACCTGTTACTTGTTTACAAGAAGCTCACTTACACTTCTGTAAAGTACAAAGTTTATGGGTTTAATTTGATTTTATTAAACAAAACCATAATGTCCATAAAAAGTGAGACAGTAAAAGGTCAGCTCTAAATTTCACCAAATGCTTGAAGAAAAGAAATGCCGTTTGTTAAGTCATAAAGCATTTTGCTATTTAGATGACACATTCTTAAATTAAATTGGTAATGTAGTGCTTTTCTAGAACCTATTTCCAAAAGGAATCAGCACATTCTCTCAAAATCAAACAAATATCTTGAAACAAGAATTACACAGAATGTTACATCTCACCTTCTCTGCTAGTGAACTTGACACTTGATGTTTGTAAATACTAGCCCTCAAAATGAATTGGCGTATTAAGTTTTATCTGGGCATGTTTTGACCTCAAATTCTGTAGTATTTGGCCACGGCGATCTTTTGACAAAAAAATAAAAATAGGATTCTTCCTTACCCCAAGTTCAAGCCATCCAAAACGTTTTGTCCTGGTATGTGACATAGCACAAATGATACTGTATTAAACCATTTTTATTCTGTTGGGGCCCTGGGTGGAACAAGTACTCACCTTTACTGACCACTGCCATCTCATCTCTGTCCTCATGGTTTTGAGTCTCAGACTCGGTTTATGTGGGCATGTGAAAAAGCTTGCCAGTAACTTCCCTTAGAATGGTGGATCTTCCTGAGATTTTTCCAGGTTCTTCCTCCAACAGTTATACTAGCCACCATATGTAGCCTATCATGTACTGAAAAATTGCGTTAAGCCCACAACATCATATTCTAACTCTAACTGCAAGGCATCCACAAAGTTTTGCAACCATATTCTTCCATAAACTAAGTGCAATCAGTCCACAGATATTTTTAAGTGTAGATGGTGGATAACTCAAGTTCTTGTGCAGAAACAATTTTTTAAAATTTCAGTCACTATGACACTGAACTTTCAGCTTTTATCTCCAAAATCAACAGGGTTCTTCTTTACCTAAGTGCAAGTCATCCACAAAGTTTGGTAACTGCTGCTGGAGGACATCTTGAGTTATATTACAAATGAAATTGGCAACAGACAGAAGAACAACAATAACATAATATACTCTACCTTAAGGCAGCCATATAAAAAGCCACACCCATGTCTCCCTATGATTTGCAGGCAAAATAAAAATGTATAGATCTGAATAAAAATTTTACCTGACCACAACTGAGTGGGGTTGTCGAGCTAATCTGTCTACTTCTTCCATTGAAATCTGGTCAATTTTGTTGTACACCTGAAATAGAAGGTAAATATGTACAGAATAAAATGTTGATAAAGATGTAAATGAAATATATAGGTAATGATGCAAGACATTTTTATAACTACTTGCTGTGGCAATATGGGCAATTTCATCTCTTCTCTTCTCATCCATTCTACTAATATTTGGCAACAAAATATCAACATGCAATTATAGTAAATAAAAAAATTAATTCTTCTTCAAGTGCAATAATTTCTTATTTCAAGCGAAAACTTCATGGAATAGAGTACACAAATAGAACAAATTGAGTTGCATAACTGAAACTTGAAAATATTTTAATGTTACCATTTCTAAACAAGTATGTAAAATTGTATAGAACTATTCTATCAAATTTATGAACCATAATTTCTTAAGAATCTGGTAATGACATCTGGCACAACTTTTAACACCAGTCTTGCACAACAAGACGCTCTATGAATCAAGCTGTCTTGAAACCTCTAGATCATTCTTCATCTGGTAAATTCAGTGGCACCGAGTGGCCAAGTGGTCTAAAGTGCTCTCCATTACGGATCACTGCCATCTCACCTCTGTCTGCATGGGTTTGAGTCTAGGATTCGGCCAATGTGGGTATATGAGAAAGTTTGCCAGTAGCTTCTCGTGAGTCGGTGGTTCTTCCCGAGGTTTTCCTGGGTTCTTCCTCCACCATTAATACTTGCCACCATGCATAGCCTATCATGTGCTGAAAAATGTTGTTAAACCCCACAACAACAACATATGGTAAATTCCTTTGACAGGAGTTTCTAAAAAGCACGATACCCAGGATCTAAATATTAACAAATTTACATTTTTATTAGAGCAACAGTTTTCATTTGTCTTCCAATTCATTCAATGCTATGTTGTTATTATCAATCACTTTTTTCTTGGCAAGTCATTTTATTTTCACAAATAGGAGTTGTGACTGAAATTAATTTTGCCATATGTTCTACAAGCTAACATAATTAGCCATGGTGGCTCCATGGTTAGCATGACAGACTTGTAGATTTTAAATGTACCATTGGATCTGCTAGGGTGTTTCCCTGAGCAACACACTTTAACTGCTTCAGAATCACAAAATTTTCATTTACAGCTGTACACATAAAACTCCAAACAAACACAAACTAATGTGACATTTTGCTAAAACCATTTCAAGCATCTTCATTTCAACTGGCAATTAACAAAGTTATTTTAAAATTAAAAGATGCCAGTTTCCTTCTGATGTCAAGTTTTCATATGTATTTGAATATATCATGTCCATCTTAAATGTCTTATATATGGTACCTATAGGACCAAAATATGCTATTTTCTAACAGTATTAAGTCACAATTTAGGTGCATCACCTGGTAATGCAATAGGGAAAGCTGGCAGGTAATTCCTCCTTAAATGATACTAATCAATGAACAAATGTGGAATGGATAAGTTTATTTTAAGCTGTGTTAGATTACGATATCCAATCAAACATAAAGTATCTGAATGACAAAACCAGATTGAATATTTTCAAAAAATTGCACAATTTATAAAACAATGGCTGATATTTCATCCTGAGGTTTAAATTACAAAGCTCAGTTTGTTTTTTATTTATAAGCAGTGTCAATGGGATTTTGGATCAACACTTATATTTGATTCAGACTCCATTATGGATCACTGCCATCTCACCTCTATCTGTGTGGGTTGAGTCTCAGATTCGGCCAATGTGGGTATGTGAGAAAGTTTGCCAGTAGCATATCGTGGGTCAGTAGTCCTTTCCGGGATTTTCCTAGGTTCTTCCTCCACCATTAATAATGGCCGCCATGTATAGCCTATTGTGTGCTGAAAAATGGCGTTAAATCCCACAACAATAACAAATCTTTTTTCAATCATTCATTTAATTAACCGCATTATATCCTATCACCTTTATTGCTTGGAGCCAATTTTAGGAGACATAACAATAGACTTACCTGTGCAATGTTCTTACATGTCTGCACATTTATTCCTTAGCCCCAGTCAACCAGTCAAAAGGGACAAAGCTCTTACCTGTCTGCATATATATTTTAATGTTCTAATCAACTCTGAAGTTTTAAGTTTTTAACATACTAGTTTAAGTTGAAACTTAATATAAGCAAACCTGCCTCTTAAGACATCGAAAATTGATGCTTTTCAGGTTCCTTTCAGCTAGTTTACTGTAAAAGTTAAAATTCTATTATGAAACTGTCTTGTACGGTTAATTCTTTGTCTTCAGAAAGATTTGACTGTACCAGTATGTCACCATTGAAAGTGTGTGCACTGCCAATAAATAGTAACAACCAACTTCACATGCTCATTGCCTTTGATTAACAGAAAAGTAGAGTAGAATAAACAATCATTAAGCTTATAGTTTTTGAGAGAGAGAGAAACTTACATAGAGACAATTCATATACACCCTACTCCCAAGTAATACATCCACAAACTCATCTGTTGTGCAGTCATCACGAAACAAAACCTCAGCATTGAAAATTTATGACCAAAGTTAAGGAACAAAATACACACATATATTGTCAATCACAAAATATAAATGAGCACATATTTGCACATTTAGCAAACAAAGTTATTTTCAAAATAAAGATTATGCACATGAATTGGTCAAGTAGGGGAACTGAAAACTGTGAGCATTCCACCAGCCATATATGTCTTCTTCTCATGGCAACAGAGGGATGGCCAGAAACCATTCAAGCATAGCGTCAACAGCGTCATCCACATGGGCTTTTACATTGATGGTACAGACAGGTTCGTCACAGGCCACAGAAAACAAATCCAACAGACACGACATTGATGGTCCAGTGGTGTTTGTTTAAGTTTCAGTTTTTCTTTTTGTGGTCAGTGGTTCCTCATGCTTGTCAGCTGATGCAACTATGATGCATTCTGCTCTAAACAATTCTTTGGATATGGTCACAAGTAATTCTTTGCTGAATAGGCGATGTTTGAATCATGGATCGGAGATGGTGGCCAAGACAAGCTTCTTGTTGCTGGCAATGTCAGCAAAGCAAGTGTTCAGTGATGTCAACATGTCACAGCGCATTGTCTGAATACCATGACTCACTTCATGCTCTCGAGCCAGCAACATTCGAAGCATTTTCAGCATAGTTCAACAGCCACATGAGGCCTCATTGGCTGGATGGCTGCTGTGATTGGAATGAGTGCATGAATGGTATTGATAATTTGTTGTGTGCAGACAATCAGCGGTAGTTTACAGCAAGTGTGTTAAAAAGTATTTACTTTTAAGAATATATTGTCTTTCAATTAACACCCAAATCAAATATTTGTTTTTTAATTTCCTCTATTTAATTCTGATTTCAAATTCAAAGCTACGTCAAGATGAATGTTATGACTGAATTCACATTTTGGAAATTTGTTTACATCGGCACCGATTATTTCTTCCGATACGAATTATATCAATTGTTCTAATAATCGGCCCGATTATGAGTATTGCCGATTAATCGGTACAGCTTTACTAAAACTAGATTAGAATAGAAAACTTGACAGCATGTATCCAATCACAGCAGAAATCATACAGCAATATTATACTAGTTTTTGATATCATACACCAGACCAGCACATATTTAAATGCAGCTATAACAAAGGGAGGTGAAGAATGCATTACCAAGGCAACCTAAGTGTGTGAGAATGGCAATGTGATCATACTGAGAAAAAAAAGAACTCTGTCATAAAAAAATTAAAGAAAAGTTGGAAATTTATAGATGAAGTATATTTCCTGTTGAAAAGAACCTTTCTCCAACTTACTTTAAGGTGGAAAACGTTCAGAATACTTATATGTGGATTGTGAAGCCCTTTATTTCTGCCTATAGTGTGATACTTAACATGAGCAAATGTAGTAACTAAAGTATTCAGTCTAAGAAGAATAACACTGCAAAAATGGTAACTGATTGTCATTCTGAAAATTGACTGAGATACTGAATTTAGCATCTACATATTTTTACATAGTGAATAGAATGTTGTAACCTATTTATGTGTGCCTCATTTATTACTCAAAAATTACCAAAGGAATGAAATTGTGGCAAACACAGGTATAACTTATATTGATATAGGTTATCTGTGGTTTGATAATCCATTTATGTTGGATTAAGGAAATCACATTTAATTTCTTTTATATCTACACAGAGTAGTTTGCAAACATGCAATACTTTTGCACAAACAGCATAAAACAATTAATGAACAAATTTATATAAGGATTTATAGAAGTTTTTAATAAAATAGGATCATTAACTCTGTCAAATTCTAAAAGAAAAAGGGAAAATTATCTGACCAGGTCTTCTTGCTATTCAACTGAATATGATAAGACATTTAAATTTGACCCATAAAATCGTTCAAAGGCTTATTAAGCATAAATAACATTTTGATGTTGCCGACATAGTTCTGTCCATCAAAGGATACTATAGTCGTGAAGGATCAGCTGCACCATCTTCTCACTTGTCTTTGTTAATGTTACAGTTGAGTTAAAAGAGATCCCACCTCCCTTCTTTGGCTGAAAAAGAAAACAATGAAACATTGGTAGCACCAGGAAAGAGCTTAACACCCTTCCGTCAACCTATTTTTCCAGGACTTGGTTCAATTCCCAGAGAGTGATGGTCAAATGCAAAGTGAAATGACTATCCCATACTATAAACCATATGTCTGGCAAAGATCAAATGTAAGTGGAAGTGTTCTATAAAGTATTGGCCTGATTAAAGCTTCATTTTTGCTTAGTTAACAATAAACAGAGAAAATTTAAGGTAATAAATTTTAACAAGTCTACTGTTTATATTTTATTTGTATAACTCAAGTTTTATACACATTAAGTGTTGAGTGATGGTATGTACGGCCAGAATAATAAGGTTGATAAATGACATTAGCATTGTCTCGCCAGTCTGAGATGACAGATTCATGATAGCAGAAACCATACACTGATGGTCCAGGCAGCTGGAATGGTCAGCACTCAGTATAATGTGCAGTGAATGATGTATAACTTATGATCTGAAATGATCATCATTGTAAGAACATTTCTAGGTATCTTCACTGAGGGTGGGGATGGCATCTCGATGTCCCCAATAAAACTTGTAAACAATTCCAAATTTGGATGAATGCTTAATGCTTCGTATTCAGAATATTTAGTGCATGCCTTTTTGTGGCCCTTCAAATGCCAATTCAAGCCATTGGACCAAAATGTGAGGAAGAACATTTTGTGCGGGCAAGGCAGTTTTCATACTTGTCCTCTAAAACTTCAAAGCATCTGCACTTCCTGCACTTGACTGACATCGCTGTAAAGAATGAGAGATGAAAAAAGAACAAACAAGTACTTACAACAAAAATAGAAATGGTTCAAATAGTTGGACTCTCATTACTATGATAAACCAAACTTTAGCAGTTCAATGCAATTACAATGGTGAAAATCTAAGTGTTTCCATTCAATATCACATGGACCAGTACTGCATAAACATGAATAAATTCACCTGGAATAATGAATATACACCAGGTATATCAACTTCTGACTTAAAATATCAGTGAAAACAAATTTCAGATGGTCAACGTATTCTCCAAAGGCATTCTTTGCAGTTGTAATTTCAGTCTAAAATGGTATACATCAGGAATATTGGTGGCAGAGTAATGGGAACAGAGGAGTTAACTTGTTACAGTTACGTCTCTTGAACTATATGATACAGATAGAAAGATGTTATTTTTAATCTTTCATTGAAGTCTGGATTCGGAGGCAGCTGAGAATAATTTCCTAATGATAATATTATCTGACAGCTAATGTATCTGACAGAGAAAATCCATCGAGTTAAAAAATTATAATCAGGTGCAAAATCTTTTATGAAAACCATAACACAACTTTTCTATGTAACCTTGAATCCAAGGTCATAGGGGCAAATGAGCATGTTGTGGGATGAATTGTCTTCGGTTGACAACAATTCAAGCCAAATACGACGGGAATCTATTAAGGGGGTTAGAAATATATACTAATGAAAATTTTTAAACTAAATCATGTATAGCCCCAGAGAGTTGTTTGTCAATGAGGTTTCAAGTACTTCCAAAAACTTTCAAGTAGTATTGTTTCTAAAGGAAAGTGGACTTTTTGTATGTTACTTTGCTTAACATGACATCAATGGATGCAAACAATGAAATAAATAACACAAATGTCCAAGTAACTAATTAGTGCACCATTAGATCAAAGTGATGCTATTAGCTGCCAATCACATTTATCATTTAAGACCACAGTCTGTTGTTGTTGTTTTGGGTTTAATGCCATTTTTCAGCATATTGATAGGCTATACATGGTGGCTCATATAACTGGTGGAGGAAGAAGCCATGAAAACCTTGGTAAGAACCACCAACCCATGGGAAGCAACTGGGAAGCTTCCTCATATATCCACACTGACTGAGCCAAAGACACCAATCCACATAGATGTGCAATGGCAGTGATCAGTAAAGGTGAGCACTTTAGGCCACTTGGCCACCCTGGGCACCCATAACCACTGGTGGGACAGTGAAAATGTTGTCTGAATCAGAAGATACTGTAGTCTGTAAAGGTTATTATACAGTTTGAAATGGCCAAAAATGGACATAATAACTGAATTCCTATTTTAGGGGTGGTTGCAAGGTGAGGTTCTGCAAACTGTTATATCTATACATAAAACTAAGAAAAATAAGCTCTAAACTTTCCATTTACTCTAGCTAATATGTAACTCGATCTGAAAATCTTTTGGCATGTCCTTTGTTTATAATTTTGTATCTGTAATCTGGTAGAAAAGTACCAGGAATTTCTTTTTTTTGAGGATGACTGTTTGCAATCTTCTCAAAATGCTGAATTTGTTATTGGGTATCTAATGAATATTGGTCATTAATTAAATGAAACCCACTAATATTCATAGTCAGGTGGAAATGTCAATTTATATGTGGAAATAACTTCACAAAATGGTACTAATTCCATTCAACACATGATTTATGCTACCTTGAATAGTAAAATATTGATTGTAATTTATTTCAGACTGAAAAAAGGCTTGTATCTGATACCTTAAAATATATGTGTGGCTTGGTTTTGTTGAGACGTATTCCTACACTTTCTAACTCACTTGTAAGTAGCTCTCTGAAAAGAAAGAAGAAAATTTAGGGAACTTTTTTAAACTTATTTATTCACCGTTTGACTCTGGAAAAGTCTTTCATTTTGTTTAGTAAGACAAACATCTGCTATGAGATGGGAAATAGAAATCAACAAAGGGGTTTACATGTAAAAGACAAATTACTCACACCAACAGAAGCACAATTGTAGTAGCTGATAATATAAAGACCATGGATTAACACTGTGACATTTGGAGTTAAGTGCCTTGAATAGAGCTGCACCATGAGAACTGACAAAGGTTGGTCTCGACTGGATTCAAAACTGTTAACCACTGGTTTTGAGTCTAAGCTAACAAGTAAGTCATCATGGAGGCAGAAAATATTACTGGTCAAGTCTCAGCAAACAAGTAAGTCATCATGGAGGCAGGAAATATTACTGGTTATGTCTAAACTAAGAAGAAAGTCATCATGGAGGCAGAAAATATTACTGGTCAAGTCTAAGCTAACAAGTAAGTCATCATGGAGGCAGGAAATATTACTGGTTAAGTCTAAGCTAACAAGTAAGTCGTTATGGAGGCAGGAAATATTACTGGTTATGTCTAAGCTAACAAGTAAGTCATCATGGAGGCAGGAAATATTACTGGTCAAGTCCAAGCTAACAAGTAAGTCATCATGGAGGCAGGAAATATTACTGGTTAAGTCTAAGCTAACAAGTAAGTAATCATGGAGGCAGGAAATATTACTGGTTAAGTCTAAGCTAACAAGTAAGTCATCATGGAGGCAGGAAATATTACTGGTTAAGTCTAAGCTAACAAGTAAGTCGTCATGGAGGCAGGAAATATTACTGGTTATGTCTAAACTAAGAAGAAAGTCATCACGGAGGCAGAAAATATTACTGGTCAAGTCTAAGCTAACAAGTAATTCATCATGGAGGCAGGAAATATTACTGGTTAAGTCTAAGCTAACAAGTAAGTCGTCATGGAGGCAGGAAATATTACTGGTTATGTCTAAACTAAGAAGAAAGTCATCATGGAGGCAGAAAATATTACTGGTCAAGTCCAAGCTAACAAGTAAGTCATCATGGAGGCAGGAAATATTACTGGTTAAGTCTAAGCTAACAAGTAAGTCATCATGGAGGCAGAAAATATTACTGGTTAAGTCTAAGCTAACAAGTAAGTCATCATGGAGGCAGGAAATATTACTGGTTATGTCTAAACTAAGAAGTAAGTAATCATGGAGGCAGGAAATATTACTGGTTAAGTCTAAGCTAACAAATAAGTCATCATGGAGGCAGGAAATATTACTGGTTAAGTCTTAGCTAACAAATAAGTCATCATGGAGGCAGGAAATATTACTGGTTAAGTCTAAGCTAATAAGTAAGTCATCATGGAGGCAGGAAATATTACTGGTTAAGTCTAAGCTAACAAATAAGTCATCATGGAGGCAGGAAATATTACTGGTCATGTCTAAACTAAGAAGTAAGTCATTGAGGCAGGAAATATTACTGGTTAAATCTAAGCTAACAAATAAGTCATCATGGAGGCAGGAAATATTACTGGTTAAGTCTAAGCTAATAAGTAAGTCATCATGGAGGCAGGAAATATTACTGGTTAAGTCTAAGCTAACAAATAAGTCATCATGGAGGCAGGAAATATTACTGGTCATGTCTAAACTAAGAAGAAAGTCATTGAGGCAGGAAATATTACTGGTTAAATCTAAGCTAACAAATAAGTCATCATGGAGGCAGGAAATATTACTGGTTAAGTCTAAGCTAACAAGTAAGTCATCATGGAGGCAGGAAATATTACTGGTTAAGTCTAAGCTAACAAATAAGTCATCATGGAGGCAGGAAATATTACTGGTCATGTCTAAACTAAGAAGTAAGTCATTGAGGCAGGAAATATTACTGGTTAAGTCTAAGCTAACAAGTAAGTCATCATGGAGGCAGGAAATATTACTGGTTAAGTCTAAGCTAACAAGTAAGTCATCATGGAGGCAGGAAATATTACTGGTTAAGTCTAAGCTAACAAGTAAGTCATCATGGAGGCAGGAAATATTACTGGTTAAGTCTAAGCTAACAAGTAAGTCATCATGGAGGCAGGAAATATTACTGCAAATATATTATTCAAGAAGATGCCTCTACAAAGTTTCATTTATGTAGGATCAAAACAAAGTTTTATTAGATGCAATTGGGTTAAAAACAGAGGATATAACAAATGGATCACTCAACATATACAGGTTACCTGAGCATGAAAACACAGATTTACTCTAGAGTACAATAGATGTGGCTATGATCCCCGGGGTCACCCTTTGGAGCAAGCAGGTGTGAGTATAGATTCTAAAATAATACTTTAAAATGTGTGAAAAACATGGGAATTTGTTTTGGCAAGCCATTTATTTAATTCTATTCGTTCAAATAGCTTTTTTTTAAATTTTTTGGGCTCAATCTATTGATTTCAAATACTTTGCTAATATCCAGGAAAATATGTGCAAAGTGTGTTGTGTACATGAAGTTAAATAAAATATATAACAGAACAAGTTATATTTGATTTTGGAGGAACATTCTAATTAATATTTTATGCAAATTTCCATGTGTCAGGCATCTTACTTTTGTATTTCACCCTTTGTCGCATCCAGCATCATCAGCACCAAATCAGCTGTCCTTGCAACGGCAATAACTTGCCTTCCTCTACCCTTTCCTGTATTAGAATAAATTATATTGATCATAGATCAAGATGAATAGTCAAATCTACCTTAAAGGTCACCTCTATTAACAAACAACACATCTTTAAGAACATCTTCCTGTTAACAGCCCTTAATGAGTGTGTTTGTGATTTGGATTTTTAACATAGCTTTAACGATTTTTCAGTCATATTGCTATGATGTCAACAGTGTGGCAGTTTATAGTGATGTCTAGCACTGAGGTAGCATCATGTTCCACTGAGTCACATTATCCTGACACCAGGCCAACCAGTCCTAACCTCTTAATGCTTAGCACCTAGCATAGCAGTTGTCAGTACCATTTTTATAAGACTTTGGTATGACCACTTATTGACCTATATAATTGGCTGGTGCATCTGTGTCAGGTCAAAGGGGAAGAAAATACCTTGATCATATATTTTCTTCATGTGGTCAATAATCTTTGATAGAAATTATAAAGAAGAGAAAATGAAATCTCTAATAGAAACTGTAAAGAAGAGAAAATGAAATCTCTAATAGAAACTGTAAAGAAGGGAAGACGAAATCTCCAACAAAATCATTACTGCATTTATTTCCAAAGTTGCACAAAGATTGGACAACAATGGAGCCAACTGGCACCCTACATTTCAGAATGGAGGCAAATCGTTATCTCATAGCAGGCCAATCTCATAATAATAACATTTACACTGCCTATTTTACAGGTTATTACATGAACAACCAAATAGATAACAATCTTACTTATGCCTCCAACCATACTCTAAATCAGGTCAACAATTTTATACCTTGCCAACATTACTGTCATCAGACTTCATCAAGATTCGGCTTGAGAATGTTATGTTTCTCTTCTTTTTATTTGATATGGCATCCGATTCTTGTTGGAAGCTTAATTTTCTGTTTTGACTCTTTGTCTCGGTTTTTGTGGGTTTTACCAGCTTGGTCACTAGAGTCAATCATACATGTGGCAATTTATATAGCTTGCACAATTTAGTGTGACACTGGAGTAAAGAAATTTTTTATCCGATGTTCCACATCTACTTCTTAGAGGAATTTTACTGTATATATAAATGACAAATGGTGATATATATGTCATTTCATGGCACTAAGCCTAACTTTTCCATTCCTGGAAAGAACACTGAAATAATCTATAATTATACTTGTGAGACTGGAACTACTAACAAATCAAGGTACATGCTTTAAACACAGCAATATTCTAGCAATGTTTTAGCTGAATATGGCCAATGATGTTGACTTTCAATAACTTCAACACATCACCATCTCACTCTGCTGTTGCGGCCATCACTGCCATAAAGATCTACATCGGGTACAGGTGAGAGAAAAAAAGGCCACATTCAGCAGCCTCATGGACAAATTTAAGGCCCTTACCTTGTGCTGCACCTTCAATGATTCCTGGCAAATCAAGGAGCTGAATGTTGGCACCATTATGCTGAAAATGGATATAAAGTAAATTAGAGATATGTTTAGCCCATGGGTTTCACATAAATGCTAAAATGATTTAGAAAACACAATTACAATTCAGTAATCTGCTTCTGCTGATACACATACTAAGTATTCATTATTTTCATGTGCATCTGTTCTTGTGGTTTTCCAAAATAAAATAATTTTGCAGGTACAGTGGAACCCCGCTATAACGCGATGATCGGGGTCCATAAAATCGGATCGCGTTAAAAGCGGGGTCGCGTTAATGCGGGGTTTTACAATATTTAACTTTTTTCCGAGAACATATACGTGTATACATGTACAATGATCAAAAGTCGGCTTATCATCAGATGAATATTAACTGGAATGCATTAATTAAGATATATTCAAAATAATCGATGGCTAATATATTTATAGGTTATTACTGTGCATTAAAAACATTTACTAATTTTTATTTGTTTGAACGATAATACAGATTGACCGATAATACCAGACTATCGCTATATCATGAAAAGTGTATCAACACCGTATGCTACCATGCCGTCGTGGCATGCAGTTCATCCATAATGGATGTAATTTCATTGAAAATCGTACAGATTTAAAATATTCAATAATTTTGTAATAGTCTGAATTTGTCGTGTAAAATATAGGATGAACAAAATATTGAAACCATTTACTTGCCGTCTGATATCGTACGGTCATTGCATGCAGCTATTCCCGGGTCTACATACGGTGTCTGTACAAATTTCATACCGCTAAAATTTTATCATATGCGACAACTGCAAGAATAATTAACAATCAACGCATGATTTCAGCGTGCAAATAACTTTTATTTCAGATTTTGTGAACATCAAAAGAAACATGTGAAAACTGCTAAATTAATCGTTGCGCAAAGTGCAAAGTCAGTGTGGTTCCAAATTTAAATTTCATCATTTCTTGAAAAATATATCCAATGACGTTTGCTTCTTTGCCACGAACTGTTGGGTTCTAGCAAAGTCAAGAATGTTTCTTAATTGAAGGACTTTGACGCTGTCAACATCTTGTGTTTCCAGCCACCTTAAACTTGCTTCTAAATGTACTACTGCTTCAGACACTTTTGGTGGGGGAGTTGGGGTGCCATCGTCATCGTTATCATTATCGTCACTGGTTTCAGGTTCTGATTGTGCAGCTTCATTCTTCCTGCTGACATTTGTAACAATTTCGTCATCTGATATGTGTTCGTATATAGGGCAGATGTCATCTACTGAATACCAGTTAAGGATATCATGATGACTGTGCTCGTATTTTTTGAGTGCTTCTTCTGCTAAACGTAAGTCGTCTTCAGTGAATCCTGTAAATTCAAGCTCATCGTTACTATCATTTTGTGTCGAGGGCGTAAAAGCTGGCCCAAGACCCTTTATCCAGCATCGTTCAATGCAGCGTGCAGTGATAGCATCCCAGGTTTTACCTCCAAGGTGACATACTTCTTTTAAGTTGAGTAATGCCAATGATGTGTCGACGGATGCGTTATTATCTGCTACCATTCCCTTTATCATTTCACGGCGATAATTTTGTTTAAGTACGGAAATTATGCCTTGGTCAAGTGGCTGGATTTCTGACGTAGTGTTTTTCGGGAGGTACGAAACTTTGATCTTGCCATCACTGCTGACAAGATTTTCCGCTGGGGGGTGGGCAGGGCAATTATCCAGCAGGAGGAGAGCTTTTTCCTCCAGCTTGAGTTTTCATAAATAAGCCCGAACATCTGGAACGAATGTTTTGTGAAACCAGTCGTCAAATATGGAGCTATTCATCCAAGCATTCTTGCTGTTAGTGTACTGAAATGGAAGTGCCTTCATATTTACATGATGAAAACATCTGGGAGCTTTCGATTTTCCAATCATCAGAGGTCTGACTTTGTGGCTGCCAGACTTGTTAACACAAAATAAGAGAGTCACTCTGTCCTTCCTCTTCTTGAAACCTTCTCGTTTGTGACTGTCAGTCTTGGTTGCAAGGGTGCAATCGGGTAACATTTTATAACATAAACCAGTCTCATCGCAGTTGTAAACTTGGTCGGCTGTGTAGCAACCGTCCTCCAGCAACTTTTTAAGCCCAATCGGGTAGGAATTGGCAGCTTCTTTGTCAGCGGAGCGGATTTCCCCAGACACAAGAACTTGGCTGATAGCGTGCCTTTTCTTGAATCTGTCTAGCCAGCCATTACTCGCCTTAAATTTGGAATCATCTCCATTGATACGGCAATCAAATTTCTCTGCTTGGGCTTTCAGAATTGGGCCAGAAATTGGAACACCTTCTGAGCGAGCTTGTACAAACCATTGGTACAAAGCTGAATCTAGGACATTGTCATTAGCTAACTTAACCCTTTTACGCTGTAAACCAGTTTCCTCTTCAAGAATGTTGGGTAGACTATGGAGCTTTCCTTCATCTGTTTTCCACCCTCGCAAAGTGGACTCGCCGATTCCTAGATCTCTGGCAAGCTGAGTTTGTTGTTTGCCCTTCTTTAGTTGATCTAGGGCATACAGTTTCTCTTTAGCAGGAAACGACTTGCGTTTTTGAACTTGCTTTTCCATAACAGTAAAATATTTTTTTATATAAGCAAACAACGTACACAGATAAAGCTCGATAACTAAGTAATGAAGGCCTGCAATGGTTACAAATCACTTTTTATATAAAACAAAATTAAGCTGAACGGATGTACAATTTCATACCCTTTTAATTTACAGATAATAAAGTGGATATTATTTACTTTCAACTGTTTGTTGTTTGATCACACCGCCAAGCACAGCATACATGTTGGCGGCTTTCGTCCTTTGATGTTTATTAAATTGTGCGACTCTTGTATCAACCACAGCTTTGTCTGCTGCTTGGCTGTGATTGCAGTTAAATAAGAAGCCCATGTCGGCTATTGTTTGAGCAACGACTGTATACAGAATTCATGGAAGACAATCACAAAGACGATTTACTGGCTTTACTCATGGATCCGTAATAAGTAACACTTCCGATAATGTTTACTTCGGCTTAACAATTCAAAAACCTAATGAAACCAGTTTTCTCTTCTAGAGTAGAATACGGAGCTTCACCACAACCTGTTCAAATTGATAAATTTCAGAAGCCAAGCGTTGTACACACTATTTCTCGTACGTTATATATATCGTATTATTTTAGAATTCATACACGATCACTTCTCCAAAATCACTTAAAGAACCTGGATAAATTGTTAAGTTCCGATCGTTTATTATTAAAAGTCATACGCGAATTCTTCCACCAAATTATAATAAACGTTTTACACACTATTTCTCGTACGTTAAACAAATATTTTCACAGTCCGATAAAAATACACGTAAATGAATTTCAAATTTCAGGAACCATGCCACGATCATATTATTTTAAAAGTCACAACTAATCTCATGCCCAAAATTAAGTTAATTTCTTGTTTTGTTTTTTTTACTTTTCTCCAAATTTTTTTTCTCCATGTGTGAATGAATATACAAAATTTCGGGAGCCATGCTACGACCGCGTTATATCCGAATTCGCGTTATGGCGGGGCGCATTATAGTGGGGTTCCACTGTACTTAAATGCATGGATATGCATACACTCCTATTATGAGACAAGTATGAGTGATGTTAACACTCTTCAGGGTTTCCTTAGAAGTGATATATCTGTCAAACTCAACTTAGAGCAAACTGCAGATTTTTGGTCCAATCTAAAATCTTTAACTTTCAATCGTAATTAAACAAATTACATCTGACAGAATCTTTCTAGATTAAAAAGTTATCTTACTGGTGTCTGAATGGAAAGGTTGGATGAGCTGTCTGTAGGTCAGTAATGTATCACTTTTATGATGACTATCAAATTCAAACAAAATATACATGCAGTAAATAAACTGATCAAATAAATTATGTAGTCATTATTGTTGACCGTCCTAACTTTGTGCCATCCTTGGTTCATGTGCAATGTTTCTCATGACCTCACATGCTTGTTTTAAGATCCTGATGTCATTAAATGGGTCAATGCCTTTCGTCAACAGCGACAGTAAAGTAAGTACTAATTGAGAAATTGTTCAACAAATAAAAGAAAGCACAATAGAAATGTCCAATTTAACTAATGCCATTTTTGCCTCAAGTCTGTGGCCCTGGAGCCAGTGTTAGCTGTTCAAGTCAGATCCACTGTTCACATTTTGGTTTACTGGACCTATTTATTAACATGAAACCCAAGACAGATATTTTTGTGACAGCAAAGGCAATGCAAAACCTTGGTTACCTTACATGCACTTCTTGTACCATGTTAGAAAAAATGAATGAAATGGACAATGCAGAATTAAATGTTTCACTGAAATATTGAAAGATAAGGGGAAAAAATATTTCTTATTTAATAACATTGAGAAAAAAATCATCATATGTGTAAATATGGTAATTTTATATAAAAATTTAAAGGAAATAAAAAAGTATCTTTTTTCTTTGACACTTTTCTCATGAATGTTTTAATGCAGTTTATATGAGTGTGAAAGAAATTAAATACATTACAAATGCAGGTATTTAATAATATAGGACATTATAAACAATCAAAAGAAAACTGAAAGAGCTTTCAAAACTATGGCTGAGGAAAAAATATCTTCTTGCCATGCAATCAAAGCACATTCGCAACTCAAAATTGTGTACTTTCATAAAATTTGTACAAGTCAAATTTTAGTTCAATATCTTCATTGTAGGCCTCTGAATAACCCACTTGTACAAACTGCTGGTTTAATGAAGAAAACAATAACAATTAATGAAACAATGTATTAGTGATGTCACAAAATAAAGACTAGCACTGGAGTCCTAAGACCTTAGTCCCAAGCAAGTTTTTATACTAAAGGTGTTCTGGCATAAAATTACTGTTTGTTTTATTACTACTTACTGACACCTGGAATACAGGTGAGAGAGGTTTTCTACTTTTGTCTTATTACTACTTACTTCTATGACACCTGGGATACAGGTGAGGGTGGTGAATTCATATGAAGCTGTCTCACTGTGAGTATCTGTCAAGGTATTGAGCAAAGTGGACTACAATAAAAAAGGTGAAGAAAACATGAACAGATGACAACTAACTTTTAAAGATGTTCTGATCGTTTTTTTTAAATTCTAACTCAAGCTTTTTAATAAGCTCAACCTTTAAATTACCAAAGTCTGACAATTTTTCAGATAACCCCAATCCCAACTTTTCCAACCTTGCACCAGGCAGGCTCAAATGATTAATCAAGATCATTTATGATAAAATCCTGTATTCTGAACACATGCACTCTCCCCACCCACCCCGGGGGGAGAGGGGCTTGGGGATGTAGAATAATCACAATGTGCCTCCTGCATGTTGTCAGAGGCAGCAAATAAAGACAACCTTTCTGCTCTAGGAAATATTTTACTTTATTTTGCCATAATCTTTGGTTTCTATGTCTTTCGGGATACCTAACTTACTTGGTACTCTAACCAGAATTCTGCTGATGTGGCATTAAACAATACAAATATATAAATACATAAATACTTATAAATACTGCATAACAGGAAATTACTCAATCTGAGACATCAAATGCTAAAACAGACTTACGATTGAAAAGAACATTTCTGGATCCCAAACATTCCATTTTATATTTGTGTATATGTATTATGAAAATTAATTGTTAGGCTACACATATCCTCTTTAATGAATGATCAGTTTCTTTTGCAACACAGCGACAATATATATTCTTTCGATACTTGAAACAACAACATAAAATGTCAGCTAAACATAATTCACGTGTCTTTATTAATACAATAAATTAAATACAGTTAATTCTTCACCACATGCATTGGAAAACTTTAGAAAACTTCATTTTCAGAGAGTATGGGTCATGAGTAAGAGTGGAAACTATGTTCTTAACCATTGACAAGCCAATGTTCTTGATTACTCTGTTAAAGATGCAGAAAATTTGCCATGAATAAGATGAAAATGGCATTTTCAATCTATCTTATGCTAAATGTTTCCATTGTTTTCGAATCATGCAAAAGTTATGCAGCATATGATTTGGCATACTCCAAATGTCCTTAAAGTCCTGTTAAATATCAGCTACTGTGACCTCCTTTTGCTTCTTATGAGCAGTACCATCAATGATGAATATACAAATCAAGTTTCATGACTACACATGCAACAGTGTCAGAGAAAATGAGCTACATGTCAATGCAAACATTACATGCTTGCACCTACACTGGCCACTCTGGTGGGCTAAATAATAGCACATCTGCCTCGTTTGTGGGAGGTTACACATTTAAACCCTGGCCAAGTCATACCAAAGACATAAAAATGGTACCAGCAGTTGCCTCACTTGGTGCTCTGCATTAAGAGGTTAGTTTTACGACTGGTCAGCCCTGTGTCAGGATAATGTGACTGGGTAGGATATGATGCTACATGTCTGTGGCGTGATGCCCCAGTGCTAGACATTTCTATAAACTGCCACACTGCAGATATTATAGCGATATGATGGGAAAAATTGTTAAAGTTATGGTAAAAATCCAAATCACACACACACCCCCCAACACTGGAGGGTGAAAGGGAAGTAATGGGTAAGAGTTTCTTCCCCTTGTCCATAGAAATGAAAATGTTTTTGTGGGATAGCTAGATTCTAGCGATAGTGAAGCTTATATTCCTAATGTCATTGTGATTGGTGAACATATTCAAAATAGAAATGTGTTGTTTAGTCTAGCTAACAGCTTTCTTTGCCAACTGGCTTACCTTTCCTACTTTATGATGAATTTGATTATAATGCAGCTTTGGATATAACACGCTACCACTCCTGTGACCAAAATTATAGAAACGTGTTTAATCTTGTCGAACATGCATAGCCAAATATCTTACCTTTCCCACGGATGGAAAACCTATTAGAGCCACCCTTGCATCACCAGATTTCATCACATCAAAGCCTTCTCCCTAAAACAAACAGATACAAAACAATCAAATTCAAGAATGGCAAACAAACAATTTTCTATACAAAAGTTCTATTCCATTTTCATCTGTAAAAAAGAAAAAAGATTAAAATAATATGCATATATTAAAATGGATACAATTAATTTCAAAGTCATGAAAGATGCATAATGTTTTGTATCATATACACACAAAAACATACATTAAAATGGGATACAATTACCTTTAAAGCCTTGAAAGATAGACAATGTTTTTATTACTGAAAGCAACTAAATATTTCTCAAATTTGAAAAAGTCATTTTTACCAGTAATTTTGAATAAAATAAAGCGTACAGCTCCTGCTGATTTTAACAACATAATTCCAAGTATAACACAGTACCACTATGGACCACGTAACCAAAATTATACAAATTTAAAGTTAAAAAATAAATTAATACAGAGCTTTTAACATCGATTAGCTGAATAATTTACGTGAGAAACATTGTTCCTTAACTAGTCCAACTAAACTCTTTTCATAAACATGGCTTCATATTTGACTGAATACTGTGGATAATGCATCCCAATAATATTAAAATGTTTTAGATTTTGAAGATGACTGGTCTGTTACAGGCTGGAAAGGTGAATCTTGCTAATTTTTAAAGCAAAGGACCATCATTAGTTCAGGTTTTTCTTTCCTTCCATACAAATTAGTATACTGTTTGCAATTCTTATACACAGTAATATGTTTTTATGTATACAATAAAAAAAACTTCTCTGTACCAAAATTTTGTAGACAAAATGTTAGTTTAACTCTAAACCTGGGGTTTTAATTCAAATGAGTTCAAACCAGCAAGGATCCAATTTACCTCTCTTCTAAAAAGATTGAAAAAAACTGCAAATAAGGAAAATAAACTTACAACACTCCCTCATTAAAATGTTGTAGCTGTGGGCCATAACTGCTGACATAGCAATATGTACCAAACAATTTTGCAACAGGTATGAATGATGTGAACCACTGTATAGCCAGAGTCATCAAAATAATGTTTTAGAATGAAAAGAAAAATACAAAGGGCATTTGAAAAGTTATGAAAATTCTGAGACAACTTTTTTGTTTCCTGTAACCTGTCAAACACTTTAATGCATATTGACAGACAAAATAACATTCTATAAATAGATCTTCAGCTGCAAGTGCAACCTGCCATCATGTGAAATAACATTGGTAAATCACAGTGACATCAAAATGCTGAAGATGGAAATACAATTCAGCTACTGAGTAAAGAACATACTGTAAAATCCAGGTGCTCTTAGAATACTCTCCGATTGATACCAAGGCCAATCTGGATCAAGTTTTACAGATTTATATCCAACAAAAGGTATCGTTATTTTAAAGATGGAGGCAAATACATGGAAGATGACCTGCATTCCAGTACATTATAGTCCGCAAATGATGAGAATAAAGAAGCAGCTGTCGAGAAGGCAACTGATAATGAGGCATGATACACTGTCAAAAGTATTTCTATTACCATGGGAATTAATTTGTCAGCTGTTTTTGATATACTGAAGAATCATTTCACCATCTGGAATGTTTGTGCATGGTGGATCTGGCATTAGCAGACTCATGATAAAAAAACAGACTTGGGTTGGATCATCAAACAACTACTTGCCAAATATAAAAAAAGGTCATATGGAATGTTTGAAAGACAATATGGATTTACTTTTCTGAACCAAATTCAAGAGAAAATAGGTAAATATGGATTGGAAAAAAGAAGCATAGATTAAAAATCACTTGAAGTCAGACTGTCAAGATTGTTTTATACACTGTATTTCTTGATGCAAAAGGCCCAGTCATCCTGGTACATGTGTCTTACTACACCACCAAGTGTTACAAAAAGTTGTGGAACACTACCGAACAATCATTCCACATAACAGTACCCAAATTATCCATCTAATCCATGACAGTGCACTGGCACATAAATCCACCACTTTGACAGACTTTATGAAGGGCCACAAGACCCCAACTCTGCCACATCTCCATACAGCCCTGATTTACATCCAAGTGATTTTTGGCTGAATCATGTTATCACAGATTCATGGAGGGGCAGATGATCCAAAGCTGTGATATGTCTGGAAGTGGTTTTCCAGTGTGTAAACATAACAAAGAAATGAATACAAAATGGTATTTAATAACTGTATAATCAGAATGAGAAAGTGTGAAGAGGTATATGGGGCATACTTTGAGGAGATGCATTGATATACTGTTCACTGATAAAGGGACTTTACTGTACAGCTCACTAATATTCAGAACTTTTTAAATATCCATCATTAAAAAAACAACTTAATTTTCTTCACTTGCCACCGATATTGTCAGAGCAGGACAAATACAACAGTTTAATATTTAGTCATGGGATTATGGATTACTTTTAGCTTTCATTTATTATACCAACAAACTTCAAATGAAGACACCACAGTGGTGGCTTAAGTGGTTGTGGGTTTGAACCCCAACCAAGTCATACCAAAGACATAAAATGGTACTAACAGAGTAGCTCTGCCTCTGCTCCAGTGTTAGACATCACTAAAAACTGCCACACTGCAGACATCATAGCGATATTACTGAAAAATTGTTAAAGCTATGTTAAAATCTAAATCACACACAAACACACACTCAAATGTAGACAAATACTGACAATTCTGAGCTGAGATCATAACATTTTACCTTGGCTCCCGATTTCCCTTGAGGCTCTAGTAGCTGCTGACGATACCTTGCTAGTTTGGCCTTCAGTAAGCCAAGATGGTATTCTGTGGCTATAAAAATAAAACGTAATGACAAAATAAAGCCAAAACTTACAAAATATTCCTCTTCTCAGATCATCCAATCTATTATGAAAATTAAAACCCTAATATCCTCTTCTGTTCAGCATGACAATGACATTTCCAACAATGATGAGTGCATTAGATACATAATAATGTGCATTCTTGTAAATTCTGTGCTCTCGTGTTTGTTATTTGTTTTTGTCTTGAAACTGCCTCAGACAAAGACAACAATATTTTTTCTCTTAACAAAAGAAAGAACCAGGAACATACAGAAGCGTATTTTTTACATGAATAATCACCATTTACACTTTATCCCAGTTTCTTTGGGCATACAGTAGCTATACTTAGCAAAATGGAAAGTTTGGCTAAAGGTAGCATAACTCTGTTATATTATGCAAATTAAGTCCAGAGTATTGTTGTATGAAAAGCATGTTACATGCCTGTCCTTTATTTAATGGTCATCTAACTTAAAATTTCTGAGTACAAACCATTGTTTCTTCTTTCAGTCAGTCACCTTGGCCTTTGACCTTTAGATTCTAAAATCAATGCATGCCATACATACAGACTGGTTGAGGTATGTGATGTTAATGTGCAGAAACCACCAGTATTCTTTTCAGTCACAGTGACCTTGACCATTGATCTTTTGAATACAAAATCAACAGGTTTCCATCCACAAAGTTTAGTAACTGTATATGATGGAAAATTCAAGTTACTGTGCAGAAACCATTCTGCTTTCAGTCAGAATGACCTTAACCTTGAGCTTAAAATTAAAAAGTTACTTTCTTATCCAATGTGAAGGCCATTCACAAAGCTTGATGACTGTAGATGGTAGAACTCCTTGTGCACAAATCTTCTTTCAGTAATAGTAAACTTGACTCTTAACCCTCTGACCCTGATATTAATAGGGTTCTCTTACCCAAGTGCAAGCCATCCAAAAGTTCTGGTAACTGTAGGTGCTGCAGACATGTTTTTCTTCTTTCAGTCACACCAATCTTGACATTTTGGACCCCAGAATCAATAGGGTTTTTCCCTATTTTGGACCCCAAAATCAATAGGGTTTTTCCGTACCCCATGTTCAAGCTATCCACAAATTTTACTACCTCATAGGAGCCAAGCTGGCCCAATTGGAAGAGTATCTGATTTGTAATCCAGGAGTCACAGGTTTGATACTCACCCAGGTGCTCTAGGGTCAGCTACCAAGGTGTCCTTGGGAAGGGTTCTTTGATCCAATTGTCTCGGCATGATGCAGCCAATAATGTGATCAAAATGCCATTAAAAAACAACAAAAACAAAACAAATTCCATGGTTGAGAACTCATGCTACTGAGCGGAAACTATTTTTCTTTTTTCAATTATAGTGTCCTTAACTTAAGAATTTTTCAGCCTGAAATTGATAGAGTTCTTTATTATCCCAAATGCAAGTCAACCACAGAGTTTGATTAGTTAAGATGATGACAACTCGATTTATTGTGCAGAACCAAATTGGTCACCATATACTCTGACAGCATATAAAACCTACAGAACCAATCCTAACAACTGAGACTCCAACACCAGAATCTGACAGTCGAGAAGCAGGGACTCGCACAGCACAGAAAAGAACTCTGGGCAAAAATTATTATGTGTATTTCTGCATACATTAGTCTTTGTACAGTTACAATGAGATCACATCAATAAAAAGGACATAACAAATGGTGTTTGCGGAATAGATTTGACTTTGAAATATATTACCTAAATATCTAAACACTAAAACAGACCAAAAAAGGTGTCAGCAGCAGCAAAACAGCCTGAATCACTAAAGTACAATTGGAAATCCTTAAAATCGAATTAAAAAACTCACAAAAATTTCCTTATAACACAACCATATGTCCATTATTTTATAGGTATCTGTATTCAATGTCAGTAACACCTAAAAAGAGATGAATTACTGAAGTGGCATTAGAAAACATCAAAATATTGTTATAAAACATCTGTTATCTATTTGTAATGGTATAATCCTGATATGAGGTCTGGAGCTGGAAATTAGTAGAAAAGAATCTAAAAACCCTCTGAAACAAAATCCAAATCAATGAATGGAATTATAAAACATCAATTGTCCATTATTCTTTCACTATTTATCTTCAATTTCAGAGTCCCTGAAATGGAGTCTTTATGACATAAAGTAATCACTGAAATGGATCCAAAGTGAATCTCACTGAAAGTAAGCTGGAAATCACCCCAACAGAGGTATAAAATATATGTATGTCCCTGGGTGTTTTTTAGAAAGCATATTGCTTCCGTTTTCGTGAAAGTCCTAAAATCTTTATTTGTATTAATAGATTTGGGTTTTGTTGTATAAACAATATGTATCATATAAGTTCGATTTAATTTCCTTTTCTAGATTTAATTCCCAAGTGATATTTCTGAAGTTTTCTGGCAGTGAAAGTTGACAGATTATTCCTTCGCTTGCAAAGGCAGCAATCACTTTTTTAAGTTGACAATCTTTTGATAGGGCCACAAATTTAATACAAGTACTTGATCAATACCAAGCAGAGTTCAACATCTTCCAGTGAATGTTTGACCTTAATTCCTTAGCTTGTAAAGGAAACACCCTCCATGTTTTCCCATGTAACAACCCTTTGATCAAGCCACCAGTGCCAAGTAACAGAGGGTGGTAATTTGAACTTTTTGTCATCTTGCCAACAACTGATATATGCTCATTTGCAACCTTTAATAAATTTCACAGACTGTATGATTAAAGTAGTAGTTTCTGAGCCCAAGCTCAGTCTCTGTGTAAGCGCATAGAGTCAAACGATATTTATGGCTACCAGATGGTCATGGAGGATTTCAGAACAGAACTGACAGTGAATAAGAATTTTTGGATTTTATACCAGATGACATTAGTGACATTTATAGGATACTGTGAATCACAAAAATGTGGACTTAACTTTCATTGTTTAGTTGTATAATGTTTGGAATTAACATAATACAGTATATTGCAAATCGGATCATCCTGAACTATTTTTTTATACAGCTATGTAATCTGTAATTGAGTTCATGATTTATCATATCATTTAATACATCATATCAATGCATATCATATCAATGCATTTAAAATGTTTCACATTATGGACTTTAATAGATTTAATTGCAACAAATTATATGTTGTCAATTTATTTGTGACATATTCCACTCACTAACATAATTGTATTGCACACTAGTTTTATTCTGATCTATTTATCCACTCTGTCCTGTTTATTTTTCCAAAGTGCAAATCTGAATCACCTGTGGGTCAGTGGTTCTTCCTGGGGTTGTCTCAGGTTCTTCCTTGACCAGTTATACTGGCCATGATGTATATCCTATTTTGTGCTGAAAAATGGTGTTAAACCCCATAACAACAACAAACTGTTGGTTACAATATTTGTTTTGTGATTTCAATCTCCTTTTCAATGGTGATGATGAGACCAACATTCCATTTTGGTGATTTTGAACTCTCTACATTTTTTGGTTAATATTGATATTCTGCTTCAGCATTTTGCAACTCTGATTCAGCGATATGGATCCATATAGTCATACTGGTTAAATGTTGTTGTTCAGTATTGATTATTTGAATAATGAGTGTCATTTTTTAGAACTTGATTACACATACCTTTAAAAGGTGATTCTTTGCTTTACTTGATTCCTTATATACATGCCCATATTCCTTTGGAAGGTCAGTATTTACACACACCAAAAATACAGCAGAAATCAATATTAAAGTAGAATGACATTTTTGGACAAGGTCAACCTAATGGTGTGGTTCAGTACAAACTGGATTGAATGTTGTACACTGTGATTTCACAGTAAAAGCTGTGCCTGTTGAAACAAATGTGTACTAACGTTATTCGTTATGACAGACCTGACGTTCTCCATTCTTTACCCAGGTTCAGGGATCCTGCACCAAAATGATTTTTATTTTCCAAGAGTTTTCCAGGAGAATTTATAGAGAAAATTCTAAGGTTTCAGGAGTCGTTTGTTTAGTCTGATACTTTTATCAGAGATACAATGCTGTATGCGTTATAAAAATCTCTTAGTTACCTGTGACTCAACCATGGCAAGTGACATAATATGATGATCACTGCAAATTGTTCACCGCAAAGTTACAGCGGAAAAATAATGTATTTTCTCTAATAAAATGTTCAGTTCAGTTTTTTAATATAAAATTCCAGGACATTTTATGACAACAAGTAATTTTCAAGGAGGCTTCCGGGGTATTTTAGTTCACAGGTGCTCGACGCGAGCTTGATGTTAAGAAAAAAAATAATAATCTAAAGGAAAAAAATCATACAGAGTGACAAAAATACCTTAGATTACCCCCATGACCCGTTCTGACATAGGACCCTCTCTATCATAATATATAAGAGAGAAGGTACGGAACTTCCAAATACTTCGCTCCACCCATGACCCTCGATTTCCTTCTGCTATTTCCGTCTTTAAAGGCACATTTCAATACTATATGGCTTGTTTTACTTCTGAGATATTTTTCTATCCATCAAGCCATCATTGACTTTTCTGCGTTGTACCAAACTGAAGTTACGGGCTCCGAAACGTGCGACACTTGTGGACACTTCCATGCTCATCTGAAAACCGGTGACAAGAGCGATATGGACAATGTTTTCAACTCTATGGTGCATCCCTTCTTGAATTACAGTACAGCGGTAGATGCAAAAGTAAGTTTTTTACTTACCATTAACTCGATACAACTTTAGGAATCCTGTTCCATGCAAGTATTATACATTGTCTTCTTCACTGCACAACACATCGTATACATGCATCTCTATTTTCAAAACAGGCGGCACAAACGTCAACGCCGAAATATGATTGGCTCAAAAGGTTATTCTTAGTATCATAGGAGCACGGAAGTGTCCACAATGGAGAACTTCGCGAAAATCGCACGTTTCGGAGCCCGTAACTTCAGTTTGGTACAACGCAGAAAAGTCAATGATGGCTTGATGGATAGAAAAATATCTCAGAAGTAAAACAAGCCATATAGTATGGTCGCATGCCTTTAAAGACGGAAATAGCAAAGGAAATCGAGGGTCATGGGTGGAGCGAAGTATTTGGAAGTTCTGTACCTTCTCTCTTATATATCATGATAGAGAGGGTCCTATGTCAGAACGGGTCATGAGGGTATTTTTGTCACTCTGTATGATTATTTTCCTTTAGATTATTAATTTTTTCTTAACATCAAGCTCGCGTCGAGCACCTGTGTTTTAGTTTGGATTCCAAGGTGTCCTTAAAATCTGGAGGGTACAGGAACCCTGAAGTTTAGAACCAGGCCACCACTATAAATTCCACTATGACCAATAATTTTCTTCTGAAAATCTTCTTGATGAGTTGAAGGTATGTGTTAAAAAAAATCTCTTAGTTACCTGTGACTCAACCATGGCAAGTGACATAATATGATGATCACCATGGCAAGTGACATAATACGACAGTGCATTAAAAAAATAATTACAAATTAGACCATATGTATCTTAAATTTCAGAACGCTGAATAGTGAGTGAATGTTTTGGTGGTTCTGACATTCCGTTTCGCTGATTCGACTTAATTTCGGTGTTTAGTAAACCCTCATCGAAATCACGTAACATATGTATTATAACACTTATCTTACCCTTGTTTTTCTGAGTACGGGAGATTTCCCTCTCGATTTCCTGAATTTTTTCCAAAATACCCATTTTTAGACTCTAAAACTATTACAGGCGGTTTTCTTGTTATAAGAGTTACTAAGTATTTGTGGGACACGTGGAAAATCTAGAAATTGTCACGAAAGTCTGCCATATTCGTCTCTAGTCTTATCTATCTAAAAATCAAAACAAATCTAAAATATGAGAAAATGAAAATATTTACTAATTATGGTCTAAAAATTAAATCAAATAATAAAAACAATGTAAAATGTTGATAGTGTTAACACAGTTCTCTTTAAATGTATGTTATTGTCAAAATATATGCATTCATCAGTTGGTTTGAAGATTATTTTCAATATGTCTGCGCCCTTATGAAAGGTGTCCCTTGGTTTTATTTATAACGGTGTATGTTTTTATTATGCGTCATTCGTTGATGGCTGTGAGCATTTTACATTAAGATAGCACACAGGACTGAAATTCAAAAGATAGTCTGTTAGGATAGCAGTAACGGGCTGATGTAGTCATTCAATGTAAGACAGCACGTTTTTTGTTTTAGAGCCTGACGCACAGGACATAAATATCAGCGTCGAGGTCTTACAAGTAGGACTACGGGCTGATGCAGCTGAGATTACGGGCTCTTTCGGACCAAATGCCGGGCTGATTCGGACCATGTGAAATATTATTAAGTTTAATCCGGGATTTAAATATAACATCTACATGTGTTTAAATATGATATTCTCATTATTTCCCAAGTACGTGAAGCAGTTCAAATATGTATTTAATCAAACTAAACCCCGATAGTGCGCGTGATAATGGGGTTGTTATATATTATAAGGAAATGAAATAACATAAGACTGTTTGTGCATCAGCAATGTAGTAGTGAAATATTTTTTAAGCAGCTTATTGACCTTATTGCAGAATTTAAATATTTTATTGAGAAATAATAATTATTAACCCAATGAAAAATCGAGACATCAGGGCTCTTTATTACACATATTAGTCAGAATATATTAATGCTTTAATTAGATTTATCTACAATTAATATTTAGCGTGTATATTGTACTATATACTATTGATACACATGCTGCAAATTTGTGGACCTTATAAGATGAAATATAATTTAATTATTGTTTAAAGCACCATATGTTAATTTTTCTTCTCTAAATTAATTTTGTATCATTTAATGTTCTACAAACTACTCAAACTGAAAAAAATTCAATGCAGTTCATTTGTTTTCTTCTGTACATTGGTTTCAGCATGCTAATGTTTTGGTGCCCCTATTTCTTTGTCTGAGCATGTTTCTGAATTTTTTAAAATCAGATTTATGTAGAATATTTCTTTATTCTAAATAAACCCTATTTTAAAAAACTGAGCACCATAAATGTTTTTCGTGAGTTGAATTTATAATGCATTAGTTAAATATATGCATATTATTATTGAAACTGGATACTGTACAAACCACAGATAAAAAAGGATATTATTATTTAAAATAATGTCATTTATAATATAGAAATGGAGAAATTAACATGGCCCATAAATGCTGACACATACTTTTACTAGCTGACTGGTTGAGGTCCATTTTTCAGCAATGTAATTCCACTGTGCCAACAGTTGTTCCTGGTGCTTCCTCATATGTGTGTATTGGTATCTCAGGAGTGTACAATCAGATATCATCTTAACTTAAATTATCACCTTTTGTTTATTGTCTTTTTTTATCAGTGCATACTCAATTAATTCAATTGCAAACACTAATAGTGGGATCCTCAGCCCATTCGACCAACACTGCTATAATTAAAGTACTTTTGGTGTCATTTGCAAAATTTACTGAAATTAACACCATTCTAGAGCACAAAACATAATGCAGACTTGAAATAATATTGTGATTATTGGTTACATGGAAATTTTATTATAATTAATATGTATTTATATACAAAAATATATACTCACATTATTCAGAAATCAGTACTTAATTGTTTTAATATGTTCTTAAAATTAAATATTTTCAAATGTTTCTGAAAATAACCTTGGTTTTTTGGTTTAAAAGTTTACTTGAAAGACAACAATTTAATGATAACAGTAGATACAAATTGAATGATAACAGTGAAGTATGATAGACTATTGTTTTGCTCATCAACAACTCTTTATACGTTTTTTTTTTTTTAAATACAATTTAAATAAAGCATTATTTATATGAGAAATCAGTAAATACATTGAGTTAGTGTATATGCTTTACTGTTTGATAGTGTTGATACTGGCCTGATTTATGAAAAGTTAACTTTATGTTTTCATTGTTGAAACATTTGAAAGTTCTTTGGGTTAAAAAATCTAAAAGGTCATAGCACATACATGTATCTGTTTTGTTCTGAGTTGGCTAGAAATTTGTTAATAACTATATGATGTAAATTTCAACATTTTCACATTCTCTTACTGTGCACAGGGGTCACGCTACCAGGCAAAGTGGGCAAATGAGCCGCTTGACAAATGTAAACTTCGCCTTCTTCTGTTAGGAAAGCGAAAATGACTTTGCCCTGTGATTTTTTAAAATTCACAATCTATCAGTGGACTGTTGTAATGAAGCAAAGTGAGTGATTACACATTATGAAAACCCTCCTTCAATAAAATAGATGCACTCACATCTGTGTTCATTTGGTTGGAAAGAAACGGTTTAGTTCAAATACCGACTATAAAGGAGCCATGTCTGTAACTGTATGCATTTTAGTGTGCTATGTATGAATAGTTATGGTAATGTTTTATCCGCAACAAAGAAATGAAGAACAGTATGATTTGAAGACACGTGTGCATTTTCCCTCATGTACAGGGTACAGGGAGTGTTTCAAACGCGTCTTGAAATCTTTAAAAGTGCCATTATTGTGAAAATATATTTGTAAAAAAATAAAGAAAATTTTAAACAAATTGATTAAGCATTTTTATGAACTTGCAGTTACATACAATAATGTAATTTGGTTACACAGTTAAAATTTGTTACAATATAGTTTCTGTTATTCTCTTTTAGAGTCATATGGCCGAAATAACTCAGAAAATTTTTTACTTGAAAATAAAGTATTGCTTAAATGCAAATATGCATACTGCAAAATAGAGGGAATAATTCAAATAAGAGAACACACATGATATATATAAAAAAAATTATATATATATATATATATATATATAGAGGTATGTATATGGCATTTCTTGCATCACATCCACTTCTCCCTGTTCTGTCCAAAAGGGAGAAGTCACTTCTCCCTAAAATTCAAGTCTAGCTTGACCCCTGCGTGCATGCAGAAGAAAGTAATTCTGAAAGTAAATTAGGTTTGTGTATTCCATTGTTATTCTTGTAACATTTCACATGGTCTGAATCAGTCTGTCATTTGGGCCAAATCAACTTGTAATTTAGGCCAAAACAGCTACGGTCTGAATCAGCCATGATCAGAATCAGTCAGTATTCAGCATAACTAGAATAAAAAAAATGATGTTGCAGGGTTATTAAGTGCTTTATTTTGACTCTAGTTTGTAAACACCCTATGTAGTACCATTTTACTACACAACTAAAAGCTGACACTTGAGCCCAAACAGATGACATTGTACTCGTGTGGCAGGGCTCAAAATTAGAGATAGTCTGCTAGCCCAAAGTCTAGGAAATTTCCTGTTGGTCTGTTTCCAGCATTTTGTTGAAAGGACTAGTGAATATTTAATCTGAGTTTCCTTGTACCCTTCCCACCCCACTTTAGATTTTTTTTGACAATCATGTTATTGGTATCGTGACCACCATGCTGACATGTGCTCTCTGCTTGATGATGCTGGCTTTCTCTAGGTTGCTGTGACTGCAACAGGTTTCTTGCCATTGTTCTCTGAATAAATATATTGAGAATTTGGTGTCCTTTTTTTTAAGAGACAATACATGACTTTCATTTAATATTTCAAAATGTTTTGTACAACAACATTGAGAAGGGGTGGGGTGTGGTTTGGTGTCATATGAGCATTGAACATCAGATTTGATGGACATGTAGGCTATAAGATTTGGTAGTCATGTGACTAGCAATGCAAATGGAGATTACCAGGTCAAATTTCATCAGGGCTGTAGTTTCATCTCATCTGACAGCAGATTAAAAACATAACAGATGCTATGCATTATAACAGCACTATATCACGCTTCGTTATAGCATAAATTCAGATGTAACACAATTGTGGCATAACTCCCAAAACTTCATATATTTGTATTTGTTTATTCTTGAAAAAATAATTCAACAGTTTGAAAACTAATGTGTAAAAAGTTAACTATCTTTTTGGTACGTGAATTTGGATATGACATGATTGGACTGTGGCCTTTCATCTTAGCTTAGTTGTGAAAGAAGGCAGCTCTTTAAAAAGCTGATTAGTGTTAACCTTATTATTATAGAACATTAAAAGCTAGTAAGTCTTTTCTGGTTTTCTTTAATAGATTCTGTGTACAGTTTTTGTAAAGATTTTGCTCTAAGGAAAGAAAAGAACCTCATCCGGATTTTTAATTGCAAGTGATCAATGTTAATCACTACTAAAGGTTCTTACAATTATGGGGAAATGAATTAAAATTAAAAAAAGAGACAACAATGCTGCCAACACACGCACTTGACTTTGTGGTGTTATCAGTCAGCGAGAAGTCAAATGACCAGTGAATACTATTCTGCATTTCCTATAAAAATTACCCCGTTGTTCCTTAACAATTATTCTTGCTGCAGAGGTCTCACTAGGATTTTAAAACTAGGAGTCCAGAACTCCCACTTTGGTAAAAAATAGGAGTCCCACCATCAGAAGTTGCAGTCCCTTCTTTCCTACAGAATCAACAAAGATGTGAGTGCATCTATTTTTAGATGGAGAGGTTTTCATAATGTAATCACTCACTATAATATAGCTTCATTACAACAGTCTATGGACAGGATCACAAATTTATGGTTTATTTATTTGTATATGTACTTGTAGTAATTCTAGACAAATAAATAGTATCTGATTTCCTGTTTTTTCCCGTATTTTTGCCACTACGTGTCAAGTCAGAAAACAGACCTTAAAGCGCATCTCGTGAATTCCACAACATAGCATTGTCCCATACGTTTCTGACCTACATAATTTGCATTTTAAAGTTAAATCTTTAATAAAATAATACCTAGGCTTTGGTTTCAATGATTTGTATATTTTTTCTGAATATATTTACCCGATGATTTAAGAAAACAGACAATCTAATAAGCTGGTACATCCCAGACTTAGCGAAGTCCGCCATTATTTTGTTAGGCCTACAGGTTCACTTACAGTTTCAAACTAATTTTATGACAAAATAGTGTATAAGAGGCAGTTAATATATATCCAGATCACCGATTCTGATCTTAAAACACAAGTTTGTATGTTTTATCATCAGAGGATTGCATGCAGGAAATTTATAGTTGCTACCTTACTCGGAAAAGGGTTAATGGTCAATCAGCTATCAAAACATAATGCTTGTGAATGGGCAGGAGTTTGTCAACTAAGTTCATATAAAAGCTAGGCCTAGCTACTGATGCCTTGATGAATATATTTCGCTACAACACTAGAATAACCGGGCTAAGGCTAGAGGCATTTAACAAAAATATGGTATGGTCAGTCAGTGTACCTCTTAAATAATCACAGGGCGAAGTCGTTTTCGCTTTCCTAACAGAAGAAGGCAAAGTTTACATTTTTAGGTGACTTGTCACACACTTACAAATGGCATTTTGTCTAAGTTTCAGCACGTGTTGATTGTGAGGTCACATGCACTGCTTATTCTGCTACATTCAGAAATGAACACAATAACGAAAGCTAAAGTTGTTTATTTGATGTACTTTTATAAATGACCACATGTACATCTCTGGGTCTTTCTGCCTCTGAATTCAATCACTGTAAATATCAGTACATTGCCTCCCGGCAGCCAATCAAAGCCTTTGAACTTGCTGTCCAGCTATTGCATCATGTTCTTTTTTATGTACTGTTATAAAATGGTAACATGTATGTACATCAAGGGGTCTTTCAGTCACCGAATTCTGTCATTGTAAATATCAGCACTGCTAACTGATCAGCACATTTTCCCATAAAGCAGGTGGCTAAAGCAGGACTGGCAAGTCTTTGAATATGCAGCATACCTATTACATTCGTACCATGGACTCCCTCCTCAGTGATTTTCTGCATCTCAGATCAAAAGTTGGCATCCAGATATGCGTAATTAAGCATTTCCAAGATCTCTGTTGCTGTAGTTGTTAAAACAAATTGAGGTGAAAGTGTTAATTGGTGAGCATTTACAACTGATAAGGGAGAATGGTCAACAAATATGAGAAGCTTGAATCCCTGGGAAGGATTAAGTCCAGAGTTAAACAAATATAATTAGCTTCAAGATTAGTGTTCACAAGTCAAACAAACAATGTGGTGGTCTAAAAAGCTTCTTAACTGAATTTAACAATCAATTATTTTCCTTCCATTTGAAGCGAAAACAGTAGATTGTCGATGCCTGTTCAGTCATCTGTCATAAATACCAGAAACAATATAATGGAAGAAATTGTCAGCAGTTTTGGTCATTGCAGCACACATGTCAAAGAACCTCCATCCCTACCATCTTAACTCATTTTATTTTCTGGCATCAAATCATTCACATGTACACAGGAACTGTCCTTCTAGTGTCAGCGTCAGTTAGAACAAAACCGTTGAAGTTATAGTGGTGGATAGATTGGCAAATATAATCAAACTTTATACTCCCTGCTGCTCTGCATTCAAGCAAAGTCATAGTTATAAAACAAATGCCTCAGTGAATACTGTGTTTATTTTAATTTTTTCCTCTGTCTTTTTGAGAATGACTCAACATTTTGTAAGGAACTTGCTCTGTACTCAAACTGAATGGTTTACTCCCAAACTGTTGTCAGGCGGTTTACATGTAACACACCTGGGAAGAGCATTTGACATTTTCAGATGAAGTATATGTAATATTGAAGCCTAAAGACATGTTCCTTTTTAGAAACTCTTAGTGTCTGAATTGTGCATTTTATTGATGGTCAGAAATCAGACCCTTTGGACACGTCCAGCAAATATCAGTATTGTGGGTGGAAAAAACACCATTTTATAAATTTGTGTGAATGTTTTAGCAAGAAATTAAATGGATTTGAATGGACCTAGCAAATGTTTTTTGTTATAGAAAGTATGCTTCTTTATGCACATTTTTGATGGAATTATGGGGAAAATGATTCGACTGGTGAGAACATGTATGCAACTATTTACGCTGATGTTGCAGATTTCATGTAGGTAGATAAAAATAATATGAAACAATGAACAACTGTTTTAAGTACTTGATTTTTATGGAACAAGTTGATATTTATTATTCATAGATTTAAGATGGTAACTGTGCCAATGAAGCACATATTTTTGTGTCCACTTTCATTACTCCCCCCAACCACCACCACCATTTGCATCTTTCTTCAGCTAACTGACTTGGTTGGTTATAACATGGTTTAGTACATAATACGGTCATGTTTTTGGGACCCGAACCATGATTTTTATAGCAGGGTATCACTGTTCTTGTAATTTCTGAGAAAATAGATCATATTCCTGTTAATTTCATACAGGTATGGCTTTATGTACTGTCATTCAAGTTTGCTTGGCCCAGTAAGCAGCTACCTAATACTGATAGAGGTTGTGTCGGAGATGAATTCCTACTTTTCTTTATATAACGTACTCTGATCCTACACTCCAACATAAATGTTATAAATATCTAAAAATGGGGAGGAAAATCAGACTTTCGAAGATTCAGCAGTACTAGTAAATTTTTAAATCAGCCAGTCCTTCTAGCTAGAAAGAAATTTATGCTAAATTCTAGGCCGGCATGGAAATAATTTCACTGACAGGCATAATGCGTAAAGTAACAGGTATATCCATGAATCTGATCCAGAAATTTTTTAATGATTTTGTGAAAGTCTAAATTTAAATGGTGAAAGAAAATCACCGTTGAGAAAAATGATCATGTTCTTCGTTGTCTGGTGCACAAGAATCGTAAACTTGTAAACAGACTTCGGATGATCATAAACTCATAAACAGACTGTGACTAATCTAATTGGAATTTGTTAATACAACACTAGTACATTTCTCAAAGCACTGTCAAAAAGAAATTAAGGTGTTTTGAATTTAAAAGATACACATTTCAAAAGAGCACTGAAATCTCTAAAAGTAAAATCACCATTGACATATTTCACGGTTGTGTGAGCCACAATACAAAACTGTTCAGCAAAACTGATTCAGTATCATTTTCATTGATGAGATGATGGGTATGTTAGACCAGGATAATATGGCATTTGTTTGTGGCTAAAACATAAAGATGAATGGAAACTGGAATGCTTGGGAATGTACATTAGTCATTCTCCCCATACTGGCATCTGTTGAAGTATCACCAGTTCACAAAGGTACATAAATATGTTGGATTATTTGTTTGTTGTTGCTAAAAATATTCCCCAATGACATGGATGGTGTGTGGTTTATTCTTCAAATATGAAACAAACTAATGATTGCCATTTTTCTGACTGAATCTGTTCATATTTAGATGTGTTTTCCTTCAACTTATTTATGATGATGAAAACACGAATAGGATGCAGTTAGATGCAACATTTTACATGCTGATAAAAAAACAATTATGATGGTGGCCAATGCCTATTAAAGTCTAAAACAGCAAACTACAGTATATTAAAACTTTGAAAGAACATTATTGGCCAAAAATGTTGATATCATTAATGTTAAAAATGTTGTATTCAGTTGTAATGCACATTTGCCTGTAAGTTATTACATTTCTTTTGTATAATAAAGGAGTGACAATGGTATGCTGCTGAACTTGCAAACAAAAGTGTATGGGTTTGAATCATACCATTAGATCACTCTGGGTTGGTTAAAATGGCATCTTTTGGGCAAAGCATTTTACTCCAGTCACAGTGGCACTGTATAACCTATCATTGTTGCTGTACTGTGAAACACCAAACCAAATGATACATGTACATAATAGAAAGCCCACTAATTTTTTAAAAATGAAATATTACTGAAAATAATACTTACTGAGAAAATTATTTCATTTCTTTCACAGAATCTACCTGAGAAAGCATGTGGATTGACCAGTAATCGGAGATACTGTACTTGGATTAATACATACAAGCAGAATGATGTTTCTTTGCCATGGAGTGTTGTGGGGACCATCTCTTGTTTGGAAGGTCATTAAGATAAACAGAATATTACCACTGGACTTGATCAAACTGCATAGAGTGACTCAGTCAAGTCTGCACACGAGGCCAATAAACAGTGTGTCTGACAACTGCAAACTTTCAAGTCCACACTTTATTAAAAACATTTCATTTTCTGACAATATAAGAAATTTTGTGTCTACACGAACAACAATATTCAACATCAGAGGCTTGTCCACTCTTTCACGTAATAAGTCATATTTTGAAAACCATTGGGTAAGGTTTGTACGTATCAGACTTCTGTCAGGAGGTAAAGGTACCCAGGATGCTGCGACCTACAGAAGAAGAACTGCATTGACATACATCATGGCTGGTTGTATATTCATGGTGGGAGCTTCTTACGCTGGCGTGCCACTATACAGAATGTTCTGTCAGGTCAGTATTGAGCATGCCATGATTCTTACTTGATGATGCCAGTTTTTATTACTTCACCTGGCTTTAAGGTCAGGTGAGCTTGTGGTATGGCCCTGCATATTGTTGTCTGACATCTGCATGTCACCATTTGTTTGCTACCACTTTGGTAGCCATATTTGATCAAAATTGGAATGTTGCTTGATTTGATGAAGATATACAAATGAGGTGATCTTAAATGTAATAGCTAATTACATGTACCACTTTGGAAGCCATATTTCTGATATATTTTTGATCACACTTGGAGTATATGCTTATATCTTCAACATCTAGTTGAAGTTTGATAAAGAGCATGATCTATGCATATTAATGAGGTGGGCTATGCATATTAATGAGGTGGGCTATGCATATTAATGAGATGGTCTGTGCATATTAATGAGGTGGGCTATGCGTATTAATGAGATGGTATTGCATCAGATTAGCTTATCTTATTACCACTCTGAACTCCACATTTCTGATATATTTTTAATTAGACTTGGAAAATGTGTCTGTATCATTAAGACCTCAGCCAAATTCGATAGCGAGTGAGATCTGTGCATGTTAATAAGGTGATACTGCATTACCACATTGGGGGCCATATTTTGATCAGACTTTGAAATGGATGCTTTATATTGTCGTGATCTTGGACAAGATCAGTAAAGAGCAAGGTTATGCATAGTAATAAGGTGCTTTTGCATCAGAGTTTGTTACCACTCTGAGGGTCATACTACAGATCCTGTGCTACCACTCTGGAAGCTGTATTATAGATCCTTTGTTACGGCTCTGGGGATGATATTAGAAATCCTGTGTTACCACTCTGTGGGACATATTACAGATCATGTGTCTAGTACTGGGGCATCATGCCACAGACATGTAGCTTGATGTCCCACCCAGTCACATTATCCTGACACTATGCTGACCAGTCCTGACACTAACCTCATAATGCTGAGCACTAAGCAAGGTAGCTGTTAGTACCATTTTTGTAAGTCTTTGGTATGACTCAGCTGGGGATCAAACCCATGACCTCCTGCATCCAAGCAGATGCTCTAACCACTAGGCCACCAGAGCAGTCAATTTCTGACCAGATTTTGGTCAGATTTGGTAAATTGGTTATATCATTAAGTTGTTGTATGATTACAATTATGAGCAGGAACTGTGTTTATTAAAGAGGTGATCTTGTGTCTGACTAAAGGAGTTTTTTACCACTCAAGAGAACGTTTTCCGTCCCAATTTTCATTAGACCTTATAAAAAGGCCAATAACATCAAGATGTTTGATGAGTCTTACATGTGAGACCTATGCATATTAATGAGGTGATCTTGCATCTGATTGGCTGAGTCTTTCTATCACTCTAGAGATTTTAGATAGTATTTTGGTCAGACTTGGTAAATAGACTTGTATCATCAAGGTCTCAGATGAATATGATTATGTGCAAGAAAGATTTATCTTAATGAAGTCATCTTAATCTGATTGGTCGAGGCTGTCAGCATGCTAGCAAGTCTATTTCTAATCGGGTTTTGATCAAGCTTGTTGAATAATCTTATCTCTTACAAATGTTGGATAAATTTGATTATAAGCAATATATAGATCTCTGTGTGTGTGTGTGTGTGTGTGTTATTTGTTTAGGTAGTCTTGTATCTGAGTGGCTGCACTTTTTAGCACTGGAAACAAAATCACAGATTTATTTTCTCAGTTTGATAATAAAATGATTATACTATGATCATAGTCCTAGGTTCTGTAATAAGTAAAATCTGTACTTATTGATAAAATGATTCCCATTTGATTGGCTAAGTTTATTACCTCTCTAGAGATTGAAAATAAGTTTAAAACATCATGAACGTGGACAAGTTCAGTTATGACTGAGGTCTATATCTATTAATTATGTCTTTATCTTTAGAAAGAATTCTTATCAGACAATAGTATAATAGGTAAAATTGATATGATGTAATGGTTGGACTGTACTTTACATATAGTTACACCGCTCCGGTGGCCTAGTGGTTAGAGCGCCCACTTCCAATGCGGGAGGTCATGGGTTCGATCCCTGGCTGAGTCATACCAAAGACTTATGAAAATGGTAATATCAGCTGCCTTGCTTGGCACTCAGCATTAAGAGGTTAGTATTAGGACTGATCGGCCTGGTGTCAGGATAATGTGACTGGGTGAGACATCATACTTCATGTCTGTGACATGATGCCCTAGTACTAAACATCACTATAAACTGCCACACTGCAGACATTGTAGCAATATGACTGAATTTCTTTTAAAGCTACGTTAAAAATCCAAATCACACACACACACATTTGGTTATGTTTCATCAATACTACATAAGCCTGCTTAGTCAAATGGACAACAGCTTTGTTAAGTAAGCCAGCTGAGCTCTATCAGGCCCACTTGTGCCTCATGTTGGTTTGACTGCTGGAATTTCTCATGTTGGTTTCAGTCAAACTTAAGATTTGAACAGGTCAACTGCACCAAGTTTTTGTCACAGTTTCTGTACTATTCTGTTTTGTGCATCTTGGGACAGTATACACATCTCTAATTTCAGTAAATCCATGCTTCTATGGTGGATATTCATTAAAACTGTCATGAACTAGATGTAGTGGTCATATCTGTGTCCACATTGTAGCTCCTAGTCAACAATTTCAGTTTTATTACCCACACTGGAAAATCACAGCACTATACTTGTAATTATGTAATGGTGGATGTCCACTTCATCTCGTGGAACTTACCTTCTGGCTGAGCTACAGTATACAGTGCAGAATGCTGTTTTAATATGTAACGACTCACCAACTAAAATAAATTAACATTCTACTTATTAAACAAGGAAAAAATAAAAAAGCCCTCATAAGTATCAGCAGGTTGATAAGAGAAGGTGGATGACATTGAAACAGCATGTTGCTTGATTGCATAGACTCGTCATTTAATAAGATAAGGAATCCACAAAATTTATTCCACCAACCACATTACAGTCTTTTGTTTAGAGTGTTCTCACACAATGAAATACACAAACCAATACCCAAGATAGGAGCAGACCGTTCAGACTGTTTAATTTTGTAAGCAGTTCCTGGGATATTTTTTTAAATTTCTTGCCTCCAGATGGCTTGAAAAAATATTCTTGCTTTGTTTGAAAAGAAAGGAAATATACATCATCAGCATCATTATCTACTAAAATTAAAGTAAAATTCCTACTACTATGAAATTTTTTAAAATGTGTTTTACTAATATATATATATATGATTTCTACTTTACAGATCGGTCTAAATTTAGTTTAAAAGCAACATATCTTCTTCCTTCCTGTGCTGTATTAGGCTAAACACATTACGTCCAGCTATAATGCCTTGTATATCACCAAATTACCTAGCTTTGTGTTAGTAACTTAGCAATCAGATCTAATCTAACATCAAAGTCGTCACAATTTTGCATAAGCGTAAAGTTATAATGCTGTTGGGTTATCATCAGAAAATTTCTCATATCAAGTCGGCCTTTAATGACAATGGTGCTGATCTGATATCCAATATGGCCACTGTGGCAGCGATCTTGATTTTTTTTTTATTGTTACTCCTCCTGAATGAAAAGTCATATTTTGAAAATATTGTTGTCTCTACTTACATTCAAATGGAATGCTATATTGACATGGGTTTGCACCAGTAATACTTATGATATCTTGTTGGTCCTAAATGAAACATGCCAGTAATCCATTCAATATGGCTGCATTGACAACTGTCCTAGAAGTCTTGGTGTCACTATCCAATGAATGGATCAAAATTTGGACGTGGGGTTTTCAGCATGACTTCTAATGATGTCTGTTTTGGCCTAAATGAAATTGGTGCCAATCTGACATTCAGTATGGCCACCACAGCAGCTAATTTGATGGTTTGAACACTCAACAATTGAAAGGTAGAAATGGTCATATCTTGAATTCCTGGGAATTCATTTTTCACAGCAGTGCGTCAGTCCCTTTGAGGGACTTCTGTTGTACTTACATTGTTTTCTGTTAATATGTGGCTTCATGTTTTGGAATGTTTATACAACAGGTGCACCAGGGTGAACTTCTTTATCTGCTCTTAACAGGACATTGGGGAGGTTTTAGCTTTAGAAGTTGTAAATCCGAGTTATTTCCTATTTATTGTAAACCTTGTGTATTAATTCTAGAGCAATCACAAATATTGTTAGTGTGCTCATTTTCATTATTTTAGCAATATTGACTCATTTGACATTCAATCTATTACATTTTGAAGCTTTTAGTTATTTATGGTAATTGTGACTAAGTAGAACATAGGGCCAAATTGGAAATACATGTAAGAAGAAAGAAGTAAATTTTTTTTGTTGAAAATTCAAAGCTTAGCCCTGACTTGTTACCATTGTTGACTCAGGGTTATTGAATGAATTGAAGAAAGAATGTCAGTCCTTAGCTGGTGCCTGGTGATGTATTCCTGATGAAATTGATGAAAAAACAGTAATATTTTTCATGAAAATCAGTTTTTGGTTAATAGGGACATTTTTAGAGTATAGCTAGTAAACAAGTGTAAACATTTTCATGTATTTAAAAAAAGTATCATACTTTCAAATGAACAAAGCTATTTTATTCTAAGTTTATGGCTAAAGCACAGAAGAACTTTTTGTAGAATAGCTTATCTTTCTTATTATTGTGACAATGACACATTATTTTTACTGATTTGACTTTTGGGCAGAATTGTGACATACACTAAGTATGTTCCGTATTTTTGTTCATACACGTGTGGTGTAAAATGTTGGTCTTTATTCATAGTGTTTTGTCATTGTTCTTTTTTTGTGTATTGCTTGCAATAATTTGTTCAAAGTGGGTTGTCTTGGATAGAGTATGGAAAATAAAGGAAAATTATGACAAATTTATAACCAGTACAACAGACACTTGTATGAAATTTCATTTATTAGAAAAAACATCAAAGCTGCCACTTGAGAACAAATAGAATGGAAATTCTTACATGTATATATAAATTGTAAATGATAGTTGATAAGCAGGGATGTACCTTGTAATTTGGTAATTTGCCTGATGTTTGCTCTCTCATGGGACATAGGTGGGTGTGATATCAAAGAAATGTAAAACATGGTATTCATTCTACATTATGCATTATACATTTATCTGTGCATACAATAAGCTAGGAAATGACTTAGTACCACAAGAAATGTAACTAGGGTTAATGGACATCAACCAGATTGTCTGGACATCCCCACATGTAATGGAAACAGAATCCCTTGCCTCCCAGTGTTTGTGTCCAGGGTATTGAGTGGGCAAAATATTTTTTAAATAAATTTTTACTTTATCATTTATGAATAATAATCAAAACATTTGTTTGAATGCTCACAATATAATCTGAACTCTGTCATCATCTTTTGATTACAAAATCATTTGTGATGTTCTAGTAAACATTTGAACATGCATGTAGAAAACTGTCTGATGCCAGTATATAAACCAAAGTGACCATTTATTGGAATCTTCATTAGGGCCTAGGTCATGGCAGTATAATGAGTTGCTTTATTTATTTTTTGAATGCTTGGCATGAGGAAGACATTACAATCATGCAGGATGCCAGTTCTTCATTTTTTTTTCACTACTTTAATTTACACTTGATAATTTTTTATCAACTTTCTTCAAGTGAACTTTACTGTCATACGTGAATGTACTTCACATGGTATTATGATGTATGTTAGAGATTTTAGTTTTGTTTTTGCAGTTGTATCATTATTTAACAATTACACCTGATGGTAAATAATCGTGGATTTTATTCCAGGCGACCGGTTTGGGTGGGCAGGCTGGCCTTGAGACGAAAGGGCACAATACATCTAAGATTGAGACTATGAAGAAAGTAGAGGACAGGGTGATAAAAGTCAGGTTCAATGCTGATGTGTCAGCCAGCATGCGCTGGAACTTCAAACCACAGCAGCATGAAATTCAGGTAATATCATCATGTCCAAACATATAAAATTAAAGGTCTTGTTATGATTACTCTTCAGTGCCTCAGCCAGGAATTTTGAGTTCACCTCACTTCTGCCTCTTAACCTCTGTCCATGCATTCTGATGGCTCTACCATAGCTCCATGTGGGGAACTGTTTTGCACACCATGCTTTCCTGTGGATTCATATCAGCTGATCTTGTGCGATTTGAGCTGACATTGATCAGATTTGTGCGCTTAAAGGTTTATGACCTCAGCCAACATGTGCAAAATGTTTCACTGAGAGAGAGAGAAAGAGGTGGGGGGGGGACAGTAGGGTACTGAATTATCTACATTATTGTCCATGTAAATTAGCTCAGTTTTTATTTTTCCAAATCAGATTTTAGATAACATGAACATAATGCAATGAAGTTTGAATTTTATTAATACTATATATTTATTGATACTCGTATCTAAATTTGAGACATTTTTTAATCCTGTTAGAATCTACAGATGCATTCATGCACTTATTTCTCTTAAGCTCATGCAGTTACAAAAAAAAGGATCTTTCTGCACTGCTTGGGAAATATACAGACAGTAGTGACATCCAGTTAAGTTAATTATTGAATTAAATGTCAAGATTCTAGAAAGAAAAGATGCTGTTTCAAAATTGATCTAACGAAAGTTTCTCACATTGACTGTTTTAGCACATTGAAACTCAGCTCTTTGATTTTAGTTCAGTTCAAGAATTTCTTTTTAACTGTCCAGATTGTGGTGTTTCTTACTATTGACCAATAGTTATAACAAGACGTTATCATAGATCAGTTCACTTGTAGAAGCTGAATGCTCATGTATGGGCTGGTTACATAAAGCACAGCAATCAATCTACTCATGTATGGACTGGTTACATAAAGCACAGCAATCGCTCTGCTCATGTATGGACTGGTTATGTAAAGCAATGCAAATGCTCTTTCCATGTATGGACTTGTTACTTAAAGCAATGCAAACACTCTTCCCATGTATGGACTTGTTACTTAAAGCAATGCAAAGTCTCTTCCCATGTATGGACTGGTTACATAAAGCAAAGCAAATGCTCTTCCCATGTATGGACTGATTACATAAAGCACAACAATCCACTATTCATGTATGGACTGGCTACATAAAGTGCAGCAATGCTTTACTGCTGGTTTGTTTTCTTTGAGACTGAGGTGTTAATTTATCCAATTTGGTGACGATAAACAGTGGACTCAAGGATGATTGAACAATATTTATTAGATTAAATGAGCATTTGACTGAATCATATGACTACAGGCTGCTGCATCATTTGGCTGATGTAACAGAAAAATCAGTGAAAGAAAGAACAGTTTTTATTTATTCCATAAATAATTTACTTGTCCATATTTTGTCCATAGCTCCTTTGTATCAATTTACCATTGAGACAATGAGGTGCATGTAGGCTGTGATATGGCTACTGTTGCAAAGAGTGTGTTTTGTTTTGTTGGCTTTAATGGCATGTTTAAATACATTACTGGCTATATCATGCCAAAGAAATGGGAGATAAGTGCCTTTCCCAGGGACGCACAGAAGCAGCTGGCCCAGGCTGGCCTGGTCAGGTATTGAACCCACAGCACTTGGATTATGAGCTAGACACTCCATGAAATGAGCATTTGCATTGCTTTAAGTAACCAGTCCATACATGGGAAGAGCATTTGCATTGCTTTATGTAACCAGTCCATACATGGGAAGAGCATTTGCATTGCTTTAAGTAAGAAAGTGAGAGAGAGAGAGGTGAGCAGTCATGGAAAACTGCTGCATGGCTAAGTTACTCCCAAAAGTTATTTTCATTATTTTCATTATTTTAAATTTACCATGATAGGAGAAAATTAGACAGTTAAACCATGAAAATAGCAAAATGGCAGGATTAATAGAGAAAGATAAGGATTAAGGAAGTGTGTCCATACTGTTGCAGCATAACATAAACTAGAATATTCATGGTTTGTACAACTTTGAAAATTCCTTGATTTTCCAAATTGGTTGCTTTATCCTTGAAAAGACCTTTAATTAGTTGAAAATCGCCATGAATTTGCCAATCATGCTTTGAAATGATTCAATGTAATACAACATTTTAAAACAGAATAAAATGATCACTTTCTAAATTCAGAGTTTTTGTCATTTACATATTTTCCATGAATAGCAGGTACAAATGAATTGTGAAAGAAAAAGATTAAAGAGTAAGTGTGTGCAGTCGCAAGTTCATGAATATCAAGAACTAGAGATTTCATTATCAGTTATGAGTCAGATGAAAAAACAGTTTACCAGTTGCTCTAATTCCAGAGAGAGAGAGAGAGAGAGAGAGAGAGAGAGAGACCTATCTATTTAGAGAATTGTCACAGTTTAATGACTACATGACTTGGCTTATTGTCACAAAAAACATTGGATGAAAGCTAAATATTACAATCCTGGATATCAGAAAGGACATTTTTTATTTGCCAAATTTAAAAAACTGCACACATTTTTGACATTCATTTGGCTTGGTTTGGTGTGGTTGTTTATGGCACAGCATAATATGTATTAAAAGTTCTTGCCGAGGAAACTTAAAATGGTTGGTCCAGGTTAAAATCTATCTCTATTCCAAAACACTATAATTTTATACTAAAAAATGCAAGTTAGACATCATAATTGATAATTGTAGGGTTACTTAATGTTTGTTGAATAAACACAATCTCAAAAATATATGAGGTTGCAATGTATAATTATTGTACAGACAATTTTATAGAGGTATTGATCTTTGAATTATGACAATTTTCCATTGTCTGCTGATACTGTAGTAATAGATTATGGTGAGTGCTTAGTACTTTACATTCAAAGAATATACTGTATCCATTTGAAAGTGCCTAACTAATTTAGTGACCATGAAAGTATAGTAATAAATTATGGTGTGTGTCCTTCACTTCCAAAGAACATGTTATGACTCTGTCTTATTCCATAATAATAAATTGCAGTATGTGTCCTTCTTTACATCTAATGAGCACATTACTGGTATATCCATTTGAAAGTGCTTTACTGCGTGTGTATGTGTGCTTTTGGATTGTTAACATAGCTTTAACAATTTTTCAGTCATATCGCTGTGATATGTGATGTGGCAGTTCTAGTTCTAGCACTGGGGCATCAAGCCGCAGGTATGTAGCACTATGTCTCCCACAGTCACATTATCCTGACATAAGGCTGACAAGTCCTAACACTAACCTCTTAATGCTGACCACCAAGCAAGGCAGCTGCTAGCACCATTTTCATCAGACTTTGGTATGACTCTGTCATCAGTGTTTAGTACCTAATCTGTAATTGTCAAGAGTTTTTGTTTTGACACTGGTCTTTAAGAACAATGAAAAACTCATTATAGTCTTAATACATGTAGTGGAATTAAGCTAGTACATGCATGCTAAAGATTGTCTTGTTTGATTTAGATATCTAAAGTCATGCTACTAAATACAGCAGAAAGCATTAAACTTATTTGCTTGAAAATGCATGGAAGTGAATGTCACTCAAAATTTTGCATGTTTTTTTCTTCTTCTTCTCCAATGAAAATCTGCAAAATTAAGTACTTACAAATATACATTTTCTACCTAAACCAACAAATCTGATCTCCATGAAATTAAAGTCATTCACAGTACTTACTGCTCCACCATTGCAGTTAAACATGGAGCAAGCATAGAAGGGATTCAGTATCTCACTGCATTTGGTTAAGAAACCAAACATTGACTGCGCTTTACTGTAATTCCCATGTTGGTGTTAATACTGTCCTTGGCATCCATACATATAAAGGGATATACTGTGAAATCCCGCTATAACATGCTTCATTATAACAAGAATTCAGTTATAACATAGTTGGGACACATGATTCTTAATTTTTGCAGCTTTTTCACCTATGTCTCCCAACTGATCTTTGAATTGCTATAAACTTTTGCCAAAGTAAATTAATGAATAAAGATGTTAAAATGTTCTAATTTTCATTGTTCATTTCAGATCTGCATGCATATATAGTGAGATTATGTTTGTTACTGTTGAAAACATCAGCACTTTAAAAAAAAATGATTATTGTTTATCTAATTTGCTATTGAAAATTCCATTGATATGGGGATTTGTGTTTATAAGTAAACCTGCTCCTACTGGTGAGGGATTTGTTTTTATGAGTAATCATACTCCTGCTGGTGAGGAGGTTTGTTTTTATGAGTAATCTTACTCCTGCTGGTGAGGAGGTTTGTTTTCATGAGTAAAAAAGCAAATGTGCTCCTCCTAGTGATGGAATTTGCTTCAGTAAACATGCTTCTCCTGGTGAGGGGATTTTCATTTATGAGTAAATGTGCTCCTCCTGGTGGGGAGTAAATGTGCTCCTGGTGAGGGGATTTGTGTAAACTTGTGAGGAAATGCCTTTATAAATACATATAAGCAACCTAATTGTAATAAATATATTCAGATATTTACAGTAATTTCAAAACTACTTTAGACATTTATCAGGTAATTTCTTTCACAACAGGTGATACCTGGTGAGACAGCACTGGCTTTTTATACAGCCACAAACCCAACAGACAAGCCTGTAGTGGGCATATCAACTTACAATATCCTACCCTTTGAGGCAGGGCAGTACTTCAACAAAATTCAGGTAAGAATGGCACAGATTTTAAAATAAAATTTGTTATGATAAGAAACTGGAATATGCATTATTCCAGAATATGAGTTTCCATTTTCAAACTTTTTTTGATTCGTGATTCTAATTATGGAGGCTTCTTCAGGTTACTTCTACAGACTGGTGAAATAATCAAAAATACCTAATGAAGGACAGTCAGTCAGTGTAACTTTTTAGGGGCATGCAATTGTTATGCTTTGGGGACTTTAACTGTAATTTGATAAAGTGCAGAAAATTCATTGATGGCTTAATGAATAGAGAAATAAACTAGGAATAACATGAACCATAGGTTATGGTTAAGTGCCTTCTTGGACACAAATAGCAGCTTGAGATCAAGGGTCAGGTGTTGAAGGGAGTGATTGGTGGAAGTTACTTACCTTGTCTCTTATATAGTATGATGGACATGGTTCGGTGTCAGTACAGATCATACAAGTAATCTGAAGAACTTCTGTCACTTGGTATGATTTTTATTTTCCCCTTCAAACTATTGATTGTTTTTTTCAACACGTACCTTGCTTCAGCCACCAGTATATGAAATATGACAAATAAAGTAATTTACTTGGCATGCACCTGTTGACAGGCATTTTAATTTCTCCCTGGCAAATTTCCTATATGAATGTCCTGAATGTAATTGTTGCCTGCTTTAAGCAGTTACTGGTATCTACAGTGACTGATCAGTCAGTGCAGACTAATTGTTTACCTCATGAGACAGGCATTAATGAGATAAAGGAATATCATTTGAATCATCATGCTAACATTTATTATCTTACATGTATTCACTATTTACATTGATAGTGTAAAATTCAGAGGTGTCCATGCATGAAAGTGAGCCAGTTTTTACCATTAGGGCAGAGGATCAAGGTTGTTTGTTTGCTGGATGACGAGAAAAGTAACTGTGTTATTGCAGCGTAAATGGAATTTGTCTTTTGTGTCAATGTGACAGGTATAGTTTGATATCTTCATCGTTTTGCCTGTAAAGTAAAGATTGTCTTTCAGAAGAAATATGAGTTACATCCCTTTTCATTAGAGTCAGGGCTCATTTAGTGTTTAAAATTTGCCTGCTTCGGTTCATGGATCACAAAAGATAGCCATATATGATATCTGTTCATTTCCTATTTATCATAGGCTTCTCAGTTAAGCTGACTGTGTTTTGATCTTGGCAAGTTGAGCAATTGGCTAATGCAAAATATTTTTTTGTATAGTCTGAACAACTGTTTTCAAGCCTAGCTAGTACAAGTTGGCCAATGAAAAAGTCAAAAATTGCTGCTTTTTCATCATGCACAAAACAAAGATCTGTGATTATTATAAGTCAGTGATGATTTAATTTGTAGAATGGATTAAAGTGAGAACAGTAATCTTGTGTCAAACATGAATTTTTATACAACAATATGCATGCTTGTTTTATGATTTTGATGTATAGTACACATAACCAATCTTGATTATGTAATAATAATAATAATAAAAATAATAATAATTAAGATCATGATTTTTGGTGCATGTTATATGTTCAGAAACCAATTTTAGAAGGTGAACTTTTATACAGAAGCCGAGTTAAGAATGCCAGCATGGGTTCCCATTTTGTGTTCAGAGGTCACCCATGTATAATGGCCAGTTTTGCTTTTTGCCACGGGTGGTTACTATTGATAGGTTGACTGTATGTATGCCCATGTGTAACTCAACATTAATTCAGTTACCGACGACACTAAATAGACTGAACTGTACAATTCCAGAGACATCCATATGCAAGATTTATACACGTTTACCTGTGTATGCATTATAGCATGTATCTATTAACTAATTCATAAATTATTTAAGGCTTTTCTATGCATGATGTCTGAACACAGTAATAGTTGTAAATCAAATTTGTGTTCTGAGTAGCTCATATATCCACTGATTATTAATAGTCAACCCATTTCATAATTATTGTGTAAAAATGTACAGGTATCTTTTTTTTTCAGATAGCAAGGTCACCTTATTTTGAAGGTGGTTATCTCCCTTTTACTAAAGAGATTTTTGTTTGCAGCAGTTTTACTTCCAGGATTCACCTCCCCTACTTTAAATCTGGATATTATATTGAAAATGTATGGAAACTACAAACTGATTCTATAACTCACTGCTGTTGGTTAATTAAGAGTCAAATCCAGTATTTTGCATCATTTTTTCATTTTTAGAGGGGAAAAATCCAAAATGTGACCAGATTACATTCATGCTGGCGGAAAGTGCTGTTGAGTGTAGTTTAGATTACTATGCCTGCAGTGTTCATTCTAAAGCTGTACTTCATTTACCATTTGTAAGTTAACCTCGACTGCACTTCATGGGTGGATTCTACATGGTTAGTGTGTATTGTATCCCTGTATTCTGACTGGACTTAATGCAGGTTGTAACATCATATGCCGTAAATCGATTAAGTCTTTTACTTGGCTGCACAGTGAAACTTGGAGCATTATTCTTCCTTAAATTTCGAAGATTTCACTGTGTAGTGGGGTGTGCTTAAGTGGAAAGTATACAAGCATGATGAGTGGAAAATGGTCCATACACTGTACATGTACTGTATCAGAACTTTTTGCATCATAAAATATTAATGCCATGAATGTTTATACAGATAAACTAAAATAAGACTAATTAGGCAAGCACACATTGTTTCTTAATTAACTCATAAATGTAGTCATTGCTGTACACAGATTAGCTGATGCATCAACAAGACTCTTTGTGTCAAGCTAGAATTTAATTTGTAGGGAGATATATTTTCTTGTTTTGGACAGAATAGGGAGAAATGAGAGCTAAACAGAGAAGTTGGAGCATGGCAAGAAATGCAATACAGTGTATAACACGGTAGTTGGGAGCCATAGAACCCGACCGTGTTATAGACCGAACCGTGTAATAAGCAACCAGGTCATTTAGCTAAAGAAAATGATGCATGCACCCCAAAAAATTTGCGGGGTGGGGTGGGGTGGTGGTGTATGGGGGTAGAAAATAAATGCGGGCGGTAAATACATGCTTCATTGGCACAGTTACCTTCTTAAATCAATACATATTAAATGAGAAATACACCTGTAGTGAAAACAGAAAAGCGATATATAATAGTTTACTTTATTTAGAGAACCACGAATTGGTACATATACGTGAATCCTGTTTATATACAAATGTCAAATGTATAGTATGAATAGAGTATCAACACTGTGTACTCACCCACGAATCTCATCACATACACTGAGTCCACAATACAAGTGATTCCATCGAAAATATGGACACACAGATTTAAAATATTCAATAATTTTGTCACAGGTCATATTGGTCTGAATTCAGTGGATAAACATAGCACAGTCATGTAATGACTGACAAAGCACATTTACTTTTCATTACATCCCAAGTCGGTAAAAGTTATTTTGTGTTTTAAGCCGCCATTGGTAGTGTTCGTAAGCATAAACTATTTCCCTGAAAAAAGGAAACTTTCATGACACAGTTAACATGTTCCAGTCACATTGGAAAATGCAAAAATCCATCAGATTCTATTTTGTTTAAGTTTGGTATGGACTTCTTTCAAGAAATGTTCTTGTTATTGAAAATTGTAATCAGCTTTCTTTGATGAAGGGTGCATGCGTTATTGAAGTCACCGCTAAAGGACAGCTTTGGAGAACCAAACAAATGCCCATGTCTTATTGTGGTGGCAACATCAAATAATTGTATTGCATAATTGAGACTGATTTTTTTTCTTCATTTGCTGAGTACGTTTTCATAACAATCGGTGCTTCAAAGGTAACCTGTTTCCTTTGAAATTTTTGCAAACTATTTTATCTGGGCACATTTTTAAAAGGGAATTGGCCATCGTTTGGTCTATTCTAGTTACTGTTCCTCCCTGCCTATTGAATAAACCAATAAGTAAAATGTTTTTTCTTTTCTTTTCTGTTTTTTTTTTTTTGTTGAACATTTGTGGTAGCAACGTGTTGCTGCCTTCCACGCATGCATCAGAAATTTAACAAAGGGTCAACAGATGATATGTGTTCTGGACTGATGACAGGGATTATTACAGAAAATGTGAGTGTTCTGAAGGATTTAATTCTGAGTGAAAAGAAGAGGAAATTTACTTACCATCCACATACAAATGTCAGTCTATGTAAATATATTAATTACTAGCTAGCGGCTGAAAATCTGACGACAGATAGATTACGAGATAATGCCTCATCCGGTTGATCTCCATTACCAAAAATGTCAACAACAAAAAGCGGATATCTCACAACATATAGTACTCGTGCTAGATGTCAAGATGATATAATAATGCTCTATTTAGATGGTTTGTCAATATGGACAAAGAATTTGTTTATGTAACAATAGGTAAATTTCAGTGCATTTTATATTCAGTTTGCGGCTTCCTTTCATGGGGCCTCTGAATTTCTCTGCTCCAAACCAATGGTTGTATATACAAGTTTAAACAGCCAACTATGTCGCCAATAAATAAAATTGCCAGATGGTATGTTTTGTCACCAATAAGGGAAAAAAATTCAAGTTTGCGACATTGGCGAAGCCCTACACAATCCCAGAATAAACTTTTCACCTTTTATTTTTTTGTTTTAAGAAGAAAAAACTACTTTTTCGTGTACGAGAAAATACATTTAAAATTTCAGGAGCCACACCACGATCATCTTTTATTATTGATACACGATTCCTTCCCCAAAATGATAATAAACTTTTTACGTTTTTTTTTTGGTACTTTTAAGAAAGCATTTTTTGTGTACAAGAAAAATACATGTATATGAAATTTTGGGAGCCACACCACAACTGTGTTATATCCAAATTCGTGCTATAATGGAGCATGCTATAGCAGGATCACACTGTTTATAGATATATATATATTGAGAGAGAGATTATCTAACGAATTTTGGTCTTGTGACTTTCAAAAAGTAGAAGAAAGTATACATTGTAATTAAATTGAATTCACAAAAGTACCTAGATTACAGTTTTTAATTTCAGAAACATGCTAATACTTAATCAGCTGCTACTTGTACAATATATTTTTTTTCCTTCAGTTTTTACAAGTAACAACCTCTTTAACATGTATACAGTAGTACATGCACAGGTGTCCTCATGCCGTTATGTTCAGCTTATCCATTCAAACCACATGTGTCACTGATGTTATGGATTGAGTAGCTGGAACTACACAACTACCAGTTTAGGGAGTTAATTCAAAATTAAGTTTGAATCTGTTGGTGACATTTTTAAAAGTGGACAAATTAAATTGTTGTTCTAGTGGCATTTGATAAACTGTTTGACCTATTTGTAATTACATTAATGTAATCTAGCTGTCCCTATCAATCTATTCTTTCTAATGTGCTCATGCAAAGTCATGCAGCCAAAATTCATGGTGTAGACACCAAGGGCACATGAACCTTAATTTAGGGACCATTTTATGACGTCAGAACTTTGACCTTTAATTTTATTGTTGCTGATAAAACATAACTGTAACTATTTGTTAATGATGAACTGATGCATTTTAGTGCATATATGAATAAACTGGATCTTTCTTCCCAAATGAATCGGCACACAGCAGAAACCAAATATGGTGCCATGCATACCATGTGTGTGCAGTGTATTTTTGGAAATGGATTTTCTTAATCTGGCCACTCACTTTCTAGCTTCATTACAACAATCCATAGATAGGATTTCAAATTTATCCTTTTAATATTTGTCTGGATTCTTGTAATAATATCATTCTTTGGTTAGACGTTATTTGCTTCGCTGCTTTTTATTTTTATGTTGACAAAAATGAGTGATATAAGAATATAATCTAGACCTTAAAGCACTTTTTCGGTTCCACAACAAACCGTTGTTCATTATATTTCAAATCTAAAAGATTTTATTTTTAGGCTAAATCTTCCATCACAACATTTAACCTTTGATTTCTATGGATAGTATATTTTCCATGATTAATGTACCATGTGAATTATGTAAACAGTCTAATGAAGTGGTACGTCCTAGACATTACCATGTCCACCATTATTATCCCTTCACAGGTTCATGTACCATTTCAAAGAGATTTTATGAAGAAAATATTGCAAGTACTGCAGTTAAAATCTTCAATAAATGTATTTAGAAAGTGCATCAATCAGTTGTTTTCATAAACACAAATTGTTCTTTACATGTCAATTTTTCAAGTTTCAGAACACAAGCTGGTATTTTTTCATCATCAAATGATAAGTTGATGAAGTTGGGCATTGATAAGAAATGATAACTTGTTTTGTTGGCACAATTAATGTCAACACCTGCATGAAATACACTGGGTTACTTGACTGGGTTGAGGGGGTGTTTTGAAAGCCATAAATTACTGTTACTCAGATTACGTCCAAATACATAACAGGGCAAAGTTGTATTCACTTTCCTAACAGTAGAATGAGATATTAAAATTTTTTTTGCAACTTAGTAACTCATTTTGTCTGGTGGCATGACCCAGGACTCTGCATGTATGTACCACAATTGTAATGGTACCATCGATACTTTGGTTATATTTTAATGTAGGTAGGCTTACTATCAAATATCTGTTCATCTCATAATGAAACAATATTTATGTTTCTTTTTTAAAAATTTGTGTTCATTTCAGTGCTTCTGTTTTGAAGAACAAAGACTCAATCCACATGAGCAGGTAAGTCAGTATTTTTGTTTTAAATTGCCCCCATTTCTCTTACCTGATATGCAGATGACAAAAAGTTAGACATGGTGGAATCTGTTAGTAGCAGACAACACTAATGACATTTCTTCATGAAAATTTATTTACTTGAAGGGATAAACAAACACTCAAGTTTCAGTTTCACGTTTGACATGGTTCTTCTCAAGAGAGGCCGTTGTCAGATAAGAAGACCCTCCATCTTGCATTTAGGTGATTTACATATACTGCAGTGCGGGAAGGTGAGGGGGATGCTGTACTGTGGTTTGACTAACATCAGTACTTTGTTAAATCCAGGCTAAATCCAAGTTTGTTATATATAGAATCCACTGTATGATTACCAAATGTACCACATATTGGTTGGATCCAGTTGTACACTGTATAGACCTGGATCTGCTGTTTCATAATACGTTAGCAGATCTGGATCTGTATAGTTTAATTATAAGTAATTCCTGGATCAAACAACACAGACAAAGATCTGCTGGTCATGACTAAATGGACAGATTAGGGTCTGGTTTTGCATGGGGTGTTGGGGGGGTTACATTTGATCCTGACATTTAAACATGTATATATGGTAACATTGTATTATCAGATGTCTTTTGTAATTGTTGTGTTTTTATCCCACTATTTTTACAGTCATTTGATCTAAAATGGAAACAGATTTGCAATATTACTGTTAGAAACATAGTACCCTTATAACAAATATTTTCCCAATAAAAATAAATGCAGGTCTTGCTATTATTTGCAGATGATATTTCTTTCCATTTTATAAAAAAAATTAGCGAGTTATTTGCCTATTTTGCCATTCGGTATTCAGGCCCTTTGTAGATAAGACCCATACTGAGTCACCTTTTGGGTATTAGTTTAAAGGTGGTATATGGTTGGTTCATTGACTTCCCATATGCGACCTTCCAAAACAACCAAATTAAAATCAAAATGATTGTGTGTGTGTCTGCTTTGTGTACAAAAACTACACCATGTTTTTTCACCAGCATGCATATACCTGTTGAACTGGGGTGGATGGGAGTGGGTGTAGTTGGAGGTATGTGGGTTGGAGAGAGGTGTGTGTTCTGAGATCACTATAAAAGAAATGCCTAATCAAGTATCATTTTGGATGGTCAGTTATGATTCTGTCAGAAATATGATTATATTCAACATTTCATCTGGATTGGCTTAACAGTAGTGAAGAAAGATAAAATAGGTTATACACTGGATACAAATAATGGATAAAGTAAAACTGGAGTGAAAAAAGCACTAATACGTGAGATCACCTGTAATTCAGACCAGATTGTTAGTACACTTATATTTTTGTTATATAATGTGGTCTCTGTGCTCAAGAAATTTTCTTTAAGAGACAGGCACATGGCAAGTTACTTTAAAAACAAAACATTGTACTTGCCCCAACAGGTGATGTTATTTTGATTCAACATTGAAAAAAGGCTATACTTTAAAAAAAAAAGAATTATAAAAATGCTTTGAAATGACTCATTTTCTTTGTTTATTTGACTCAGGTGTACTTCAGACAGATTGTATTGATTTTATTGCATTCATGGAAATATTTAATCCTGATCATCCAGATGAAACCCATCACTTAGTACCAAAATAGTTTATGCTTTACAGTGATCTCAAATAACATTGTTCATGCCGATACTGATTCCATTATTAATTAGAACCATATTTTCCGTTAGCTACTGATGTCAATCAGCATCCAATTGCTCAATCAGTGTGCTTACTGCCTGAATCATCAGAGTAAATGTTCATTAACATTCCGGATGTATCCTTCTTTAAACCATTTCTCGTCATTGTTTTGAAGTTGTTTATTAGACTGAAATACCATTCACATTCGGTTCTCTAGAAACTCGTAATTAACATGATTTGCAACATTTTCACAATTTTTCTGCATGTTCTGGTAAGAAATTAATAACAATTGTGGCATACACTATTGTTCTTGGGATCTCTGTACATCTTCAGCTTTGCCTTCAGGTCTGTGTTCTGTCAGTGTATTTCATAATGATCTGTAGGAACAGGTATTCAGTGAATTGAATAGGCTTGTTTTTGAAGTGATGGACAAATCCTCGATTTTTGCTCAGTCATAGTTGACAACAAACATGAAGCTTAAGAGCCATGTTTTTTTTTCTATTTCAGTCTATACAAAAACAATAGCTTCAAGTTTCATAATTAATTCATGTCATGTCATTGTACATTGGATGTGTCGTAGTTACACAAGATACCCAAACCATACAGAGTATCAATAAAATCAGCAGCTATCAAATCAGAAAGGGATAAAAATAAAAATAACATTATCTCTGTTCCTTTAAGTTGAATAACATTGCCCTAGTTTAGCTTATATCAAACAATTGCATATGTACAGATTTGTATATATAATGAGTGATGCATTACGCTATATGTATGATCAAGGGAGAATGTACAGCTTTTGATACACTAGCATAATGTTCCAAATGGTGAGGGACATATATATGAAGCCCCAGAAGGGGTACTGAATTCGAATAATTTACAAATGTCTTAAAGAACTTCAAAACAAAATGCTGCATTTCATTGGCACCATCACGGTTTTCTCCAGAAAATTGGACATTTTTTTTTTTTCAAGCCTGATGGGCAACTTACTTAGAATTTGGAATAGGCCCAATTTTTGAAATACTGTCTTCAATGAGTGACCACCTGACTTGTGAGAACTTTCTTATTGACAAACGGATTGTTAAAATGGGTTTTACTGAATTATCTAGACACTGATATTAAATTTAATCATTTCTGCTCCTTGATATTTGCATTTAATCTTCGCAAGATTTTCTGCAGTTTGATTGGTATTCTTTTCTAATTTTCATCCTGTAACACACATTCCATGACCATTTAAGACAAAGCAGGTATTACAAATATTGGGACTCAATGCACAATGGCACACCTTTCACAAAATATGCTGAAGCCCTGAAAATAGAACCGTGTAAATAGTTTTGAGGTACAGTGTAAGCGTTACAGTCCGATTGGTAAAAATGTGTGGGTTGTGTCCAAGGAGGAATACAGCTGGGGCACTAAACATATACAAAAATTATAAAAATTACGTAATTTAAATATTACATAACAATACAAGTCTTAGATTTATGCAAGATGCTTTGCCAGCCTAGATATTGGTAGAATATTGTCCTAAACAGGGAAGAACAGAAGATATTGGAGAAAACCAACAAACTTAATAGACCACAACATATCAAAGGTTACATTAATCAAAACTGAGAACTGAACCCAGGTCTGCATGTGTGCAAAAACAACACTATAACAGCAATACTCTTTGGGTGTCACTACCTGGTTAATATTGTATATAGTTGATTGCATGGCCAGACTACATTGCAGTAGGGTATGTAAAGGAAAAATAAATGTATAATTTCCATAACTTCTTAAGCTGATGAAATGTGATTCTTTAGATATTTTGAATCTATAGTCTGAGAAGAAAATTAAATTAAGATAAATAGATATGAAATAATTTTCCTTTGTTTGTGTCATACATTTTGACTCAACAACAGAGACTACACCCAAATATAACTTGATATAAGCTTCTGGGAAGAGTTAATCCAAGGACAAGTAAACAGCTGGGATCGTCTTATATCTTAAGTCAAAGGTCAGACATTAGTCATTTTATTGGAATACTAGTGTGATAGGTGATACTTGGATACCAACTATTCATCATGTCATAGGTCATACTTGGATCCCAAGATAAATATCAAGTTCATGTAACAAAGAATTTTCTATTTTGTAAATTGGTATGATATATAGAACATACAACATTTTTTAAAACAATAAACTTAACTTCTCTTTTTTAATGCTAAATAGTTGGAATATATCAGATAAAAGCAAGAATTAGTTGGGGGCTCCTGGTGGCCGAGTAGGATACAAGCACTTGCCTAAACTGATCACTGTAATCTCACCTATGTCTGTGCAGGTTTGAGTCTTGTGTTCAGTCAGTATTGGTATGTAAGATTATGCCTGTAGCTTGCTGTGGGTCACTTGTAATTATCAGGGTTTTTGCAGGTTCTTCCTCCATCAGTTATATCAGTTACTCTGTATAGCCTATCATGTGCTGAAATATAGAGTTAAACCCAAAACAACAAAAGCAACAACAAGAATTAGTTATGACTATGTAGTTTTATGTTGGTGTGCAGAACACTAGATGTAGTATACTGGGATATTGTGTATCGTACTTTGTGTTCAATTTCAATATCATGTTCAAAGATAAATTAAAACTTGCTTATCCTTGCATACAGTATATGTCATGTTCATGCATTAATTTAACAGTAACTAGATTGTTGTACAGCGCATTTTCTAATTACACAACACACACACACACACACAGACACACACACACACATAAAGTAGAAGTGTGTATAGTGCACTTTTGTGTTAGTTGTGTTACATGCCATCTCATTTCCGTATTACTAACCCAGTACTGAGTGATTTAAATGCAAGCATGGATGAAGTGAAGTGGTACAAAGTTGTTGTTACTGCGCGTTTGGGTAATTGTACAGGATACATCTTTCTCACAGCATGGGCCTTATATTTGATAAGGTAATCAGTCTGCTACACACTGAGTTGTCTTAAGTGTGTTCAAGGGTCCTCTCCTCACCATGTAAGCATGGAATGTGCATCAGCTCTTGGGATGTTATACATCAGTGTATACCAACATCTTAAGTAATGCAGCATTTGATGGACCTTGTGGTATGCAGCACCAGACTTTATTAATCTGTTTTAAAGTGAATCAGAAGTTAATGTCTTTACGATTCTTTGTAATTGAATACTACAGGATGGTCCAGGACAGGTTTTGTATTCACTTACTCGGCAGCAGAAAATCCAGATATTTTTTTTTAGGTCTCTCTGGCAAAAAATATATGCCCATGATTTTATACTTGGTCACAAAACTACTACTTTTGTCAATCCATAGTTCAATCACAACTTAGAGAAGTTCATTTTTTTTAAAATACGTTCCTTATATACTGTTGACTGCAGGTCATTGCAAAAATATGTTGAAAGGGATTCGTGTTTTGTGATCACATTTATAGTTAATTAATAAACAATGTCATTTATATATCTCCTGGAGCACTTCAAAATGAATTTGTTTATACTATTTGACATAAATGTGAAGATTGCCTCATTAAAATTAGATTATTCTTGAGATACTTCAAGGGGCCCCGAGTGGCCGAGTAGTCTAAAGCGCTCATCGTTCCGGATCACTGCCATCTCACCTCTGTCTGCGTGGGTTCGAGTCCAAGGCTCGGCTAGCGTGGGTACGTGGGAAAGCCTGCCAGTAGCTTCTCGTGGGTCGGTGGTTCTTCCCTGCGTTTTCCAGTGTATAGATTATCTTGTCCAGTAAAATGGCGTTAAACCCTAGAACAAGAACAACAACAACAAGATACTACAAATGTGTTTATTTCTATTTGAACAAGGTTTCCAGAAGTTTTAAGCAGGTCGCAGCTTTTTGTCAGGCTCACATTAGTGGGGAGAAGACATAAGATTCACTTTTCTTGCAATGACGTTGTGAACTGTTAAATTTTTTTAACCTCTTTATATGTTCTCATCATACTCAACCTGAATCAATATGAAGAGAATTCATTTTATGTCATGCTTGTTTGTCCTGTTATCTTTGAATTCAGTTCACAGTCATAGAAAATTTGTGTCAGCATTTGGTTAAAGTTTTTCATTTACTTATATTCTCAAATTCAACCACTTAATAGATTTTCCTCTAACTTATGATGAACCATTATAAAGCTAAGATATTGCATTCAGTGACATTGTTCACACACCTCTGTGTGTGTGTGTGAGAGAGAGAGGGAGGGAGAGAAATTTGGATTTTTTAATGTAGCTTTAACAATTTTTCAATCATAAACCGGTAGCTATGATGTCTGCAGTGTGGCAGTTTTTAGCACTGGGGCATCATGTGGCATCATGTCCCACCCAGTCACATTATCCTGGCACCAGGTCGACCAGTCCTAACACTGACCTCTTAATGCTTAATGCTGAGCGCCAATCAAGGCAGCTGCTAGTACCATTTGTATAAGTCTTTGGTATGACTCAGCCGGGGTTCGAACCCGCGACCTCCCGCATCCGAGGCAAACGCTCGAACCGTGGTCCCAGTTCACTCCCCTCTTTGACCTTTTGATCAAGTTCACTTGTTGAAGATTTGTTTCAAGGTTTTGATTGAAGTATGTACATTTTCTTGTACATATATTTTCTAAACCCGTCCATGATGCTTGCTTAACCTTGTGATCTAGTAGTCAAGATCACGTGCTTTATAGTAATACTTTGCTCATTAGCTGGACATGCGGACTCTGGCTTTCTTGTTTTGTCAAGCATATATAATTACAGAACATGCTCAGCAGATGTAACCTGCTCAGTTGATGTAATTACAGAACATTCACAGTGGATGTAATCACAGAAATGCACAATGTATGTAATTACAGCACATGCTCAGTTGATGTAATTTCAGAACATGCTCAGTTGATGTAAATACAGAACAAGCTCAGTTTATATAATTATAGAAATGCACAGTGGATGTAATTACAGAAAATTCACAGTGGATGTAAATACAGAATATGCTCAGTTGATGTACATAGAGAACATACTCACTGGATGTAATTACAGCACATGCTCAGTGGATGTAATTACAGAAATGCACAGTGTATGTAATTATAGCACATGCTCAGTTGATGTAACTTCAGAACATGCTCAGTGGATGTAATTACAGAACATGTTCAGTTGATGTAAATACAGAACATGCTCAGAGGATGTAATTATAGAAATGCACAGTGGATGTAATTACAGAACATAATCGGTGTATGTAATTATAGAAATGCACAGTGGCTGTAAATACAGAACAAGCTCAGTTTATTTAATTATATAAATGCACAGTGTATGTAATTACAGAACATGCACGTGGATGTAATTATAGAAGTACACAGTGGATGTAATTACAGAACATACTCAGTGGATGTAATTATAGAAATGCACGGTGGATGTAATTACAAAACATACTCGGTGTTTGTAATTATAAAAATGCACAGTGGATTTAAATACAGAACAAGCTCAGTTTATGTAATTATAGAAATGCACAGTGGATGTAATTACAGAACATACTCAGTGGATGTAATTATAGAAATACACAGTGGGTGTAATTACAGAACATACTCAGTGGATGTAATTATAGAAATGCACAGTGGATGTAATTACAGAACATGCTCAGTGGATATAATTATATAAATGCATAGTGGATGTAATTACAGAACATACTCGGAGGTGAGAGTTTATGTGTTTAGTAATTTGCCAAGAGAAAGCAAGATAAGCGTTTCTTTTTCAGTTATGTCTTTACCTATTTTGCGTCAAAATAAGTAACAAGAAATGGTAATTTAGTAAATTGATGTATTGAAAGACTCGACTAGGAATCAAGGCTATTGACGGGTATTCCTACTGCAGAAGGCATTTAATTATAGTTCATCAACATTCAAGATTTAATTGTGCATTACTTCTAATGAACTTACTACATAACATTTTTCACCTGCCATAATAATACTTTTTTTTAAAAAATAGCACTGAAAACAATGTTAAAAATAAAAGCAAACACATTTCCTGTGCGAGCTAGATACACATATTTTGGATCCTAGATAAGTGAACAGAAGTGACACCACTTGTACCACTTGCGCTGTGAACACCTGCCGTAAGTAGGCCATCTACTACAGGTACCAGATGCAAGGCTGATACTGAAATAGGTTAGAATGATGGCAGTCGATTAAAGACAGCTGGCATATATATATATATATATATATATATATATATATATATATATATATATATATATATATATATATATATATATATATTCATGTTGAGGTGTTGTTCTTTTTGCAAAGGTAATTACGTTATGACCCAAATTTCATCCATTCAGCGGTTGTGTTGGCATTGTATGAAATAAAAGTGGAATACTACTGCGCACATTACCTCGTTGTTGTTGAAAATATGTGGTGACACTTGAAACTGTACTTTCGAGTGTTAGCTACCGACATTTTTCATGGAAAACTGTCAGGTACCTGTATCAAATAATTAAACTTCTACTCAGTAAACTATTTTTTTTTTGTGCCTGGTACTGATAAACACTTTTGCAATTTAATTTTGGGTCAGATCATTAACAAAGTTTTCAGCTGGTGCACTGTGTTTCCTTGGTTGTTATAACATAAGATAACCACTAAAGCACAGACATGACTTAGTAATGATCTGTGTTAATCGACTGCTTAGCCACACTGCATGACCATGACAAGCCAGTATGTAACAGAACGAATTGTCATAGTTTCACAGAGATTTATCTAAAGCATAAATAGCATGTATCAAGGGATTATGTAAATAAAATGAACTTAAACAAAAACCTTAACACAAATGTTCTATGAGTGACGTAAGTCCAGTCACGTGAGTCAGCGCAGGTGTCAGAGAATGTATAGACTTAGCTTCATAACGATTCATCCCAAATATGAAAAACAAAGACATAAAAACTTTTGGAAGAGTAAGCAAGTGAAGAAATAAAATTTAAGCACAGGCGTGACACAAATTTTAAATAGTTAAGAGAATTGAGCGAGCGAGTCGGAGTAATTGTCACAGCTTCAGAATGATTAAACGAAACCAGAACACAGATTTTCAGTAGTTAAGGGAATCGAGCTGGGTGTCGAGGATATAAATTGTCACAAAATCAGAACGATTCAACGAAACCGTAACACAGATTTTCAGTAGTTAAGGGAATCGAGCTGGGTGTCGAGGATATAAATTGTCACAAAATCAGAATGATTCAACGAAACCGTAACACAGATTTTCAGTAGTTAAGGGAATAGAGCTGGGTGTCGAGGATATAAATTGTCACAAAATGAGATTGATTCAACGAAACCGTGACACAGGTTTTCAGTAGTTAAGGGAATCGTGCTGGGTGTCGAGGATATAAATTGTCACATAATCAGAATGATTCAACGAAATCGTTAGCCCATTTTCAGTAGTTAAGGAAATCGAGCTGGGTGTCGAGGATATAAATTGTCACAAAATCAGAATGATTCAACGAAACCGTAAGTCCGAATTTCAGTAGATAAGGGAATCGAGCTAGCGGGTTATATACGACGATACAAAATCACTTCATGTAGTTTTGCAGGATTTAAGGTGCTGATTTAGAGGTTTCACCGTTTCTTCGTTAATCCAACGTCGTTCAAGCCATGAGTCGTATGCGTGTGTGTGTGTGTGTGAGAGAGAGAAAGAGAGAGAGAGATTTGGATTTTTAACGTAGCTTTAACAATTTTTTAGTCATATCGCTACGATGTATGCATTGTGACAGCTTAAAGTGATGTCTAGCACTGGGGCATCATGCTGCAGACATGTGGCATAATGTCCCACCCGGTCACATTATCTGACACCGGGCCGACCAGTCCTAACACTAACCTTATAATGCAGAGCGAGGCAGCGATTAGTACCATTGTTGTCAGTCTTTGGTATGACTCTGCCGGGGATCGAACCCATGACCTCCCGCATCCGAGGCGGACGCTCTAACCACTAGGCTACCGGAGCGGTACCTTGAGTCGTATGAAAGCAAAACCAAAAACTAAAAATAAAATTGATAACTACCTACTGGTTCACATCTATCTAGATAGATAGCTAGCTAACTATCTTTATTTCTGTCTGTTTCTCCGTCTGTATGTCTGTCTGTATCTATCTACAGCGTATTTCTTCAGTAATGCGTGTTATATACCGTACATGCAGATAGCCGTGCATGCATAGATTTAAACTTTAAACGCTTTTCATGTGCAGATACACGAGCACGTAGGAACCTACAAACATACTGATTCCTGTATCTATAAATACACTTTATAATTTATTCCATTCTCTATCAAACTGCATTCGTTTTGTCACATGACGCCAATTTCCAGAGTGTTTGGATGAATCAAACTTCGTCTTATCATCGCTTAGTAATTTATATCTGAGACTGGGTGGGTTGTTGGACATCTTATATGTATATATAGATAATTTCCTCTTTGTTCTACCAGTTTCAGATCTGTCACTTCTGTGATCAGCGCGAACTCTCGTGAGATATCGAGTTGATTATATTATGATACACAGTTATGAACTTAAATTTAAAGTGTGCGCTGACGTTCAGTTGGTTTAGAATGTCGTGGAAAATGGTGGGGATAAGTACGCATATTAGTCAAATATCGTGTAAAATAAAATAGTTCATCATTTTTCTGTTTGGAGGATATTTACTTTATGGGTATTTTTTAATATGAAGTAGGCAACGCTAAACAGAAATGAGCGCGACATCGGTCATATGTTTACTGACTGGCATATTGCGTGCACTTATTGGTAACTCCTGTGTTCAATGAGGAATACACGCGGAAAATTAATTGTTAAAAAAAAAAAAATTCGCCATTAAAGACTTTTGTCTCGCTTTAACTTTGAAAATAGTGATTGAATCTATTTCTGGAAAAATATAACGTCGACCACTACTGTTTGTTTTTTATTGCTAGGCTTTTCTCTATCTGTGTAAAGCCTGGTGTGAGATGCATGGATAAACATACGTAACCAATGAAAACGATGAAACGCTTTTGCATGCATCAAATTGGAGCAGCGGTTACATACATCGCAACGAATGTACTGATTGTCCGAATACAGACTTAACGTCCTTCACTTGTGGCAGGAACGAACGGAATATTAATTTCTTCCATGAATATCCAAACTGTTTTTAAAGTCATAAAGGATCAAGATAGCTTTCTCTTCGTTCCTTCTTTAAGAGATCTGATATATATTAACAAACAATAACAATGTATGCATTATATTGGCATACAGAGCACACATGATTCCATTCATTAGGAGTTAGAGAAATCAAATCAGCGTTAAAAAGGTAGAGAAATCAAAATCAGCGTTAAAAAGGTAGAGAAATCAAATCAGCGTTAAAAAGTTAGAGAAATCAAATCAGCGTTAAAAAGGTAGGTGATTCGCAGTATTTTTTGGAGTTATGCTCGTAAACAGGAGGACTGCCTTATCGGCACCTAATAACATTGCCTTGTACCAAGAGTTAATATGGTACTTTGTCAGCAGGAAATGAAATACAGTAAATATTTTGCTGTCAGCTATATTCTCTAAATACTCGCCATATGAAATGGAACTTTATCACATACAGTTACATTCAACATGGGAATTAGGGATTCTTGACATATGATATTGAAATTTCAACCACCGCTGTGTAACTCAAAATACACATTGTAAAACGCCGACATAGGAAAATGAACTTTAAACCACCACTGTATAAATTCAACATATAAAATCTCGATCTTGAAAATGGACCTTTCAGGAAATGCAATTTGATCCAACGCGTGATATTGGGTTTCTCGAAACACGACATCGAAATTTCAACTTCAACTTTCTCTTTGGACCAGCTTTTGTCCGCTACGGCGTCTCATACTACCCCGTCACATTATCCTGACAAGAGGCTGACCAGTCGTAACACTTACCTCTTAATGCTCAGCGTCTAGTGAGGCATCTGTTAGTACCATTTGTATAAGTCTTTGGTATGACTCGGCCGGGGTTCAAACCCGCGACCTCACGCATCCGAGGCGGACGCTCTAACCACAAGGCCACCGGATCGGTCCGCATTAAAGATAATTTCATGATTGTAATTACAATCGGAATGAAAGAAAAAAAGAAAAATAAATGTTTGAGAGGAGGCATCTTAAGTTTCAATACCGTTCATTGCAAGTCAAATTAGTAATTGTAAATTTTGTAAAATATCGTTTTAATTAGTGATACTAATATTATTATACATACTTCATTATTTTATTTCATGGCTCATTGTTATTCAGTTGTATTCATTTGTTTTTAATTATTGGTTAATTTTCATTTCTGTTTGCTCATTTACTTTAATTTTCGGAATTTTTGACAAACTGCCTGAAGTATAGCAACTATTGTCACTAGTTATCTATTATTAGTAGTAAATTATGCCTTTCGTTCTGTTATTTATAAATTATGGAAACGATGTAAGCGGGGTGTTTTACTTTAGTACTTACAAGAAAATATGTTCATGCGAGCAACTGTAAACAGAAAGGAGGACACGAAATGAAATGTTAAAAAGACTACGAATTAAACGCTATTTTTCCCCTCGCAGTGGACTCAATTATGCCAGCTAAATTGATCTTTTTGTTTACTTTCCAAAGGGGTTCCCGCATTGTTAAGTTAATCATTCTTTCACTGTCGACGATTTGGATTTCAGGATTCAGGGATCACTTTCAGTTAGTTTATATTCCCCTCACGATCTCTGTAACATATATACTTTCGTCACGTATTTATTTTAAATGATGCGTAAACATCCTGGTTTGCTATGGATTTTTCGTACCCCTTCCTGTTTTTGTCAAGCAGAAAATGTTTTTAAAAGAGTATGTCGAGTCATGATTCTTTGATACAGTTACAAGTCAGTACTGCCGTAAAATCAGTTTGAATCGCGTCTTATAAGTCAACATTCCAATTATGTATATTTTGTATATTACTAGAATTATATACAGTTATAAGGAATGCTTTACCTGGGCTGGAGATATTTTTTGGTTGTTTTTCTTCTTCTTCTTCTTCTTCTTGAAATTCACGTTAAAATGGAGGGGAAAATGAAGTCTTGAATTAGAATTAAAAAAATAAACTTTATTTTTTTTAAATCTACATTTTATTACAGTTAAAAGCTGGTGTAAACATTCGAAATAGAAAGATAAATACACGTCTCTTTCATAGGAAGATGATTGTAAAGTTAACCATGATCTCCAAGACAACGGTTATTCATTGCTCGAATTACATCTAGGTTTGAAAACGAAACAAGTTTTACAATGAGCCGTGATAGCTTAGTTGGTGTATATTCTTACTCTCAATCTAAAGGTTGTAGGTTAGATACCCGCCAAAGCATCGGTGTGTCCACGGGTCAGGTCCAATTTCCTCGACATGATATAGCCAGTACATGTGTTTAAAATGCCGATTTGAAAACAAATTATTAATTACATGAACGTCTACTTATATGCTTGGTATGGACTGCAACCCTTTAAGACAGTAAACTGCACTATCCTGGGTGCATGTGATTGCTTTTGAATTGTGGTACCAGTGTGTTTTCATTGGAAGCTTATAAACTCTTGGGAATGGTCTGGAGAGTGTCCTGCACCTAACAGTTTTGGATGTAGAATTTGGACTATATAGGGGAACAGCTAGTGTTAAACCATTTTCTGCTCAGGCTTCTTTGTTGTTTCGCCTTGGTGGCATTCGCGAATCTGTCGATCTAGACGTTTTCTTATATGTAATGTTGACGAGCCCGTCAATTAACTTTTTGTAGGAAGTTCGGAATTCTTCAGTTGATTGATTGTGTATGTATGTATGTATGTATGTATGTATGTATGTATGTACTTCAATCTGAAATCGACACGAGTCCAGCGACTAATCAGAAAGCGTGCTAAGTAACTTGAATTGTTTTATGTCAGTTTGGACTCAGCTAGTTTCTGCTTATCAGTTATTGAAAGATCATGGGTTAACTGAATAACTATTTCTCTTTCCGATTGGACTTTGAGTTGGACAAATGGTACTTTATAGTAGTTCTATTTGTTCCTACGTTTGACCATGTATCTCCCTGATTCATTTTTGTGTAATGTTCTGTATTGAGACATTTTTCGCAAATTTTAATATGCTCATTCTGGTGGTACAGTTTATGTTAAAGTTTCTTTGTGATCATTTATATCTGTGCCAAACTAGAAAATGCATTTTTATGCAAATTTACTCCCACCCACCCCACCCGAGGGGAAAAAAAATCACTTATAATTTGCTTTCAGTTTCCTGCAAGTTTTGTATCATAGCAGTGACTTGCAAATATTAGTTACAGAGATTTATATTTAATTGAAGTGTGATTTAATCAGTGTTTTAAAATTATTTAATAGCTATTAATTTTTAACAAAAAAAGCCAATCCAATTTGGATCTTGTCGTACGTAATCTTAAGACATTGTATGCATTGTCGTTATCTTGAAGTTCAATTCCATTGCCTTCAATTCTTTCTAAGACGCCATTTACCTTTGTTTGGAGTGAGTTTTCACAGATTTAATGAGTAACAAATTCAACCATTTTTTTTTTTCTTCTTCATTCTCTTCCGCTGTACAGAACAAAGTCTTGTCAATAATAAATCAGCCAATATAATTGTGGAGGAGCCGTTATAGCTCAGAGGTTAGCGTGCCAGACTTGCGCCCGAAAGGGTACAAGTTTGAATCCCATCACTGGACCAGCCCAGACCGTCATTTTGTGGTATGTGCTTGAGCAAGGCGTTTTAATCCAATTGCCTTCACACTAAATGACCTAATTGTGTTTTTGTACCGTAAAATGCAAAGCAGTATAATTTTGAAGCGAACATGGGCCAGACCAGAGATACGTGCAAGAATAATGCCGCAGGCATGATGTTAAAATGGTTGATTGTTTAAGCATGTTCGTTATCAGCGGGCTTATTCTGGGTTGCTGGAAGAGGGTTGCACGTAATTCTCTGTACATTATTATGCACATTAAAATTGTGGTGAAGCTTTCTACAGCACGTGTACAGACTGGGCCGATGGAGACAGATGTTACACGAAACGGTGCACTAATTACGTAAATCCATGTACCAGACGGAGTGATTCACTGAAAATCTGAATCGTATCTTTTCAGATTTATTAGAACTGTTAAAAATAACTTGCACAAGTTGGGCCTTCTGCTTAGTGTTCCTATATATGAATACACGCTGTCAGGCTTGGGTCAAATAGGTGTTGTATAAATTGTGTAGGCAGTTGTCTATAGCAACGATTTATGCGATATTTTGTGAAAATGGCTGCGGAAAAACTCATGTATTTTATACTTCATACAAGCTATACTTGCTTATAACTCTTGAGTCAACTGCAAACTGTACAGACCCAGATCTTCCGTTACATCATGCGCTGGTAGATGTGTTTCAGTGCAGTTTTCTAGGGCTAATCAGAAGATCAAAACAACATAGACCCTGAATTTTTCTTAGCCTTTTCAGCGAACGGGTTTATAATAGAGGAGGGCGTAATTAAATTTTACTCAGTCTGTCAGAAGAGAAAGAAAGACAGGTCATGGTTTGTTTTATTTTTATTATTACTTTTGTCGAGGAACTGAGTAGTTCTGATAGTCTCCTCTTGGATATCATATTATCTCAGGATTTCCAGATGGTGCTTTTATTCAGCATGTCAAATGCTAGCTCGAAGTCTACAAATTTACATACAGGGTCACTTCCAGTCTTGGTACTGTTATATGATAACGCGGATAGTTGTTATTTGGTCTTTACATGACCTCCAAAATCGGAATCCTGCTTGGTGTTCTCTCAGCCTGGAATTTACTGTAGATCTGGTCCTCTCCAAAATTATCCCTGTGAGAATGTTTGCTTGGAATGGATTGGAGCTGAATACCTCTCCAGTTCTGGCTGTCACTGTGGTCTCCTTTCTTGGAGATCTTTATAATGTAGCCCTTCCTCCACTCATGAGGCTCGTCTCTTTCCTGTACATGGTCAATCAAGGTGTCCGTAGTAACTGTGGTTTTTTAGGCTTCTGATAGGATGATGTCAGGTCCATGGGCTTTACCACTTGATTTTCCTGATTGCCAGTATGACCTCCTCCTTGGTAATGGGTCCTATATTGCAGTCCGGAACCTCTTCCTCTTCTGTGATGGGTGGCGTTTACACAGGTGTGCCCCAGAGCAAGCTGCTGAAATGTTCCTTCTACCTCTCGAGCTGTTCTGCCGGTTTGCTTCTGACGTTTGCATCCTTTTCGCGTACATGCTTGCTTAAGTGTGCGTGCGTGTGTCACTGCATAGGGTGTGAACTTGCAGTCGCTAAATGGTGCATATGACGTTATTTTTGAAAGCTAGCTCAGTAGTTATCATCTCGGATTCACGACCAAAAGTGTGCGGGTTCGAATCCCACCATCGGAACAGCCTAGGTCAGGTACTGTGGCAAGACACTTTACTCCAGTTGCCTTGGCAGCAAATGAGATACTTATGTCGCTGTGCTGTAAAGTACCAAACAAACTATGCCAGGTTTCGTGTTCTTGAAACCTTCTGAGCACAAACTCATTCTCACGCGTAAAATCCCAATCTTTAGGATTTTTAGCATGAAACTCTCTCTCTCTCTCTCTCTCTCTCTCTCTGAATTTGCAGACTTTCACGTTTTTGAGATTTTAAACTAGGGCTTGAGTTTGTTGCAAAGGACGTTTCCAAAATGTAGATCCAGGTGTTATATACACTAGCCATCTTCATTCGAAATTCTCTTTTATAATCAGAAATTGGGGCACATGGTATACGTGCTTTACTTTCTAACGACCCAATTGTTGACCAGGTTACTTCCTCCATGTTTTATTATCACTACCATCACGGAAAATCGTGACACGTTTGCGTTATGTATATAATACATAACAATGACTTTTGATGATTGATGAAGGAAGTAAAGTATTTAAAATGTTAAGTTAGAATGTGTTTTTTGCCATAATTGTCGACGTATCTATTACAAAAAATAAAACTATGATGCCTGTCAGTGAAATCAATATCGGTTGGTGGGGTATACATTTTTAATATTTATGTTCAACAGACGGGACCGCTAACAGTGGCATGTTCAACATAACTCTGTCATTAAGCGTTAAACTGAATCAAATCTTAGGTTTGACTGCTTAGCAAAAATATTATTACTGAATGATTTGTCATGAGCTGTCATATAGGGAAATTTTGTGTCATTTCTTATAGAATCATTATGAATGCATTTGTGGACTTGAATAAAAAAATATGTAAAAGCTAAAGGAAAATCGATGACACGCCATCGCAAAAGAAAACAACATCTTTTGCAGATTGTGTCTGATTTTGTGTGTAATTAATGACGTTTTATGGCACCTCAGCACAATAGTTGCTATATCAAAGCAGTTTGAAGAAGTGCCACATAGATGTCGCCAACTATCAAGTCCCCACATCTACTCACCAAACATCAACCCAAAACATTCTCTACTCACCCAGCCCTGTACAGTTATCCAGCGACCAGTACCCAATATTCATTGCATGCATGATGTGCCTTCCAGATACGACTTCGTGTAGAAACGCCAGTATGAAAAATGATAACAAAATAACAAGAGACCCTCGAAGGGACTGATGATCTACTGGGCAAAAGAGATTTCCAGGAATTCAAGATAAGATATCTTCCTTTAAACTGTTGAGTGTTAAAACAATCTCTGATTGTTCTTCCCATAAACTGCTGAGTGTTGAAACCATCTCTGATATTCTTCCGCAATAACAAGATTTTCAAATTAGCTTCTGATGCACATAGTGGAGGTCAGCTTGACACCATTTTCATTTAAGACAAAGTGCGCAGCATTAGAAGACATTTGGTATGAAGTACATGTCATAATGATCATCCATTCAGGGGGAGAATTGACGGCAGATTTTTAACACAGTCGGCATGATGTATAATTGGCACAGTGTTCGTTTAGGATCAGCAAAGTATCATAAGAAGCCTATTCGTGAAAACCTCACATATGTCAAACCATCTATTTAGGTAGGAGTAGAGATAACAATATTTTTAAGATAGCCACTGTGGTAGTATTGACGGTTATTAATTTTAATTCAGGACCTTCTCGACACTATAAAAACTCTTCAAATGAAAACCCCGTGTGAAAATGACTTTCCATTTAAGGGGAATAGCGAAAACAAGATTTTCAATATATCCACGTAGCACCCATTTAATTTATAATCAGCAAAACAGTATAAGATATGTTAGTGAAAAACCCACATCACTGTGACTTTCTGTTCAGATGGAGTTGTGATAAGCTTTTCGAGATGGCTTCTGTGGCAGTGATATTGAACTCACATCGGTACCATTTTTGTTTCTGATCAACTAGACATTATAATAAGCCTTTTGGTGCAAAACCCATGTCAATATGACTTTCCGATCAAGAGGAGTGGCAGTGGTACGATTGTCTTGATGACTGCTGTGGCGGCTATATTGGACGTCAGCTCGGCCTGTTTTCATTAAGGACCAAATAGACATAAAAGAAAGTCTATTAGTGAAAACGTCATTGATACGACCATCCATTCAGGAAGAATAACGATAAGATGTTCAAGATGGTCGCTGTATGGCAGACATATTGGATCTCAGATCGGCATCATTTTCACTTAAGACCAATTGGACATCATAAAAAGACTTTTAGTGAAAACTCAGTTTTAGTGTGACTTTATGATTACAAGATTTTCAATTTGATTGCACTGACGGCCATTTTGGACGTCAGCTCGGCACCGTTTTTGTTTAGGTCCGGCTAGACATTATAAGAAGTCTTTTAGTAAAAATTACATGTTGATGTAACCATCCATGTAGGAGGTGTAGCTATAACAAGATTTATATACTGGGCGTTAGATTGGTGCCATTTATATTTTAGACCAATAAGACAGCATAAGAAGTGTTTTAGTGAAAACCCCGTTTTGAAATAACCATCGATTCAGGAGGAGTAGCGACAAAAGATTTTCTAGATGGCAACAGTGGCGGCCGTATTTGAAGTCAGATCGGCATAATTTTCGTTTATGACCAAGTAGAGAGCGCAGATATTATTTTGATGAAACCCCAATGCAGATTTTACCATCTATTCTGGAGCAGTAATGATAGCAAAAGATTTCGAGATTAGCGTTGCGGTGGCCATATTGGATGTCGAGCAGCTTCATTTTCTTTCCGACCAACTAGACCATGCGTTGTATATACGTATGAAGTTTCTTTGCAAATGCTCTTTATAGTTTAGGAGAAGTAGCGATAACAAACTTATGGACGACAGGCCAAGTACGAAAAACCATCCCATAAGCTATACTGGAATGTGATCAGTAAAAATAATAATAATAATAATAGCCTACCATGAATAGCATTATTGCAAAATTATTCATATCTTCCGCGTCCCTATCTTTCACCAGTTTTAAGTTTTCAAAAGATTAAAAATCAATTCATACTAAAGTATTTTGAATGGGCGTTGATGTGTCACCTATGGTGACATGCTTTGGTGATGTCCCATCTTTCTTACTCCTTTGTTTACTACCACATGGCACCTGGATCAAAAAAGGCATTATAACATACATGACATGGCTTGTGTTGTTCAAGAACTGTGCCATAAAGAAAATAATTAAAAATGATTATTAAGAGAGAATAAGGTTGCTGTGGGGGGAGGGGGGTCTTCTGTTTTATAATATTGCTGGGAAGCACTGATGGGTGAGGAGGGGTTTTGACCAGGGTTGTACTGAAAGTTTGAAAACTTTAAAAGTCACTGGCAAGAAATTTACTGGGTTTGAAAACTGTAATATGAACAGAAAACAGTTTTGCAGTCTCACATAACTCAGTAGCTAATGTTTACAACAACATGGTTTTGTGGCGTCCTATTTTTCATCTTTTGACTTATGTCGTTCGGACGGGGAGTGATAAGAGACGATTCAAATCCATTTTTTGTGTAAATACTCTCAAAGACCTTTTTTATTTGACACCAATGATGACCCATCTTTATGTTCTGTTGACCCCATGGTCCCAGTTGAAACACACACACACACACACACACACACACACTTCAGAGACTCGGGCGCCTGCTGCGAAGAATGTGTTACATCCACGAGTATTTAAAGAGCTGTACAAAATTGAATGCATGAAGGAGAAAAAGCGCTTTTTTTGTTTGTTTTATCTTAATTTTAGACCTGGGGCAGTAACTGATGAAATGAACACTACATTGTATCACATATATTGCTTCCTATATCAAGATTTCGTCTTTTTTGTGACTTCTCTCATGATTAAATGACGTCATCGCTCCCGCCATCGTGGAACCGATCCTTACCCCACACACACCCAATCCCTACCCTCGACGAACAGTAATTCAAGAGGGCAGACAGATAAGTACATACGCAAAAATCTGGCAAAGTTTGACCCCTCCCTGTACACATGCGTACTTTTTACACCCACCCACCTGCGTACGTACGCTTGACGGACGCACCCCCACCTACCGAATTCTATAGAATGGCCTACATTTAATTCACGCATAAACAATCAAGGATTAATAATGTTAACCTGTTTAATAAAACAGATAGTCCACCGACGTTCATTATCTGACTAAATCAAATAAATAAGGTGCATAACTTTAAGGGGCCCCGAGTGTCCGAGTGGTCTAAAGCCTCACCGTTCCGGATTACTGCCATCTCACCTCTGTCTGCGTGGGTTCGAGTCCAAGGCTTGGCTAGCGTGGGTACGTGGGAAAGCCTGCCAGTAGCTTCTCGTGGGTCGGTGGTTCTTCCCTGGGTTTTCCAGGGTTCTTCCTCCACCAGTTATACTAGCCGCCATGTATAGCCTATCTTGTGCTGAAAAATGGCGTTAAACCCTAAAACAACAACAACAACAACGACATAACTTTAAAAAGTTTGTCTAGTGTCCTCTAAAATTCAAACGCCGACTGAACCGAACAGATTACATATTAGACAAATTATTATCGAGGTTTCACCCCACCTACCCACACCGTTTCCTATGTATACGTACATTATCATTAGACCCCCTCCATACGCAAGCGTATGCATTTGTGTTAACCCCTCTATTCCTCCATGCGTACGTACTAAATGGACAGCCCCATAACTGTTTACTTATTGTAACCAAAACTGTATTTATACTTATCTTGCTTAGCAAGAATGTTTATTGGCTAATAATTAGTTATCAGGTTGGACTCCTTTGGTCAGACCGCCAAAACGCACCTCCAATCAGTTCGCTGCCAAACAGAATAATCAATCGCTTGTACTCTGAAAGAGCATGGCTTGACCCATTTGGTATAATGGTACCAATTGCGCAAGTCCAGGTGGGCGGAGCTTAAGGTGTATGGAACATTGTATTCAAAATTAAAGAACAACACTAGCTGTGATTGGTGCATTATGTAAGAGTTGTACTTTCTGTTTGGCTTAAAAAAAAGTTGAGCCTCTTGGCAACATGTGAGTTTGTGTTAATTTCTATCTAGATCATATTTTGTATTTTTTATGATTTTTTTAAAATATGGTACACATGGCTGAAAATGTGCTTGTTGTGACTAGATAACTCTTACCCCTGTCTAGTTCCAATAGAGTTATCTCTCTTAAATGCAATGGAGTACCTGGTTATGTCATTGTCAAATTGACAATCTAGCATTGTTCTATATGACAGTGTGTGACATGCATGCCCAAGTAGGACAGAAAGTATATTTATTTCACAAAACATTAGCATTGAGGTATATGGAAAAACAATTGGTACCGTGATACCATTTAGCTCTATTGGGTGGAAACGTACAAGTGAGTGACAAACAATCGAGTTCTTTGTTAGGTGAAAACGCACAAGTGATTTAAAAATAACTGGAGTGGGGGGGGGCTTTGCATCTCATATTCGCCAGTGGGCAGTTTCTGATTACCATCATAATAATCAAATTTATTACATGCAAATTGCCTGAATGCACAGAAGTACCCTTCATCTAGTGTCACTGTTATTATACTTTTAGCGTTATTAATTGGCGTTGTTAGCCTTCCCCAATCGCACGTGCCTTACATCATTGTATTGCTAGTATTGATCAGACGACCGACAGCGCATTTATTGCGTTGTTTAATGTAAATTAAATATTCACATGCCAGACAGTAATTAAATCAAAGGTTGTTGGTTTTAATTGACAACTCATCCAATATCACCTATGACAGAGATCGGAAATGACTGTATACCCATGTCATATTGACTATGTAGTGTTTCGAAAGAGAATTTAGGTGAGTTTAATCCATGGTTTATCGGAAACTCATAAATGCTTTGATGAGATGAACTAAAAAAAAATCATGGTATAAAAACAATAATAAAAAAGACATTATTCCGCATAGGACTACCATAAAGAAAAACTAAAGTGTAACAGGCAGCGCTAAATTATATACTGTTTTATCAAAACTAAAATATTTCAGCCTCTGTAAGACTCACCTCACATAATTTTCTCTTGCTTATCAAACTGTTTCCATGACAACAATTCATTAGAGACGGTTTTCGTTTTTTTATATATGAAATTGTAGATAAGCAGAAAGTAATGTATAGATAGATCAATGTCTAGAAAAGCATTCAAGTCTTTATCAGGCTTATTTGCTCCAAGGTTCCTACTTCTTGGCAAGACAAATATAATCTTACGCTTCTGTTGCACATATAAACTATGAACTTTTTTTGATGCACCTGCATAGGATATGCGATAATATATACCACCTATTTTGCTGCATTTCTTTTTCTTCATCCTCCTCCTCTTTTTTCTTTTTCTTCTTTTTCTTCTTCTTCTTCTTCTTCTTCTTCTTCTGTACATAGTCGTCGTCTTCGTTATTGGCTTATGCGTCAGCATCAACTCATACAATTAGAATGTTGGTCCAGATTTGTTTTACAGACCGTCCTCGTTCTTAATCATAATAATCGCCGTTAGCAATAGTAGGTTACGTGTACCTAATAGTATGTCCCACTAATTAAACGCCCAATGATAACTTCGTTGGGTTGGTTTTGGTTCAATGTTAGTGACACTTTTGTAGATTCGTAAAACCTGTTAGCAGGGTTCCCACGCTACCGGGAAATCGGGAAAAAGTCGGAAGAATTATAAAAAATTTCCCGACCGTGAAAAGTCCTTGAATTTCGCAAATACTGTCGAAAGTAGGGAAAAACCCTGGAATTTTCCCCCACCTCTTGACGCCTGAAAGAATCACGTAATTGAGTCGTAACTAAACGAGAGTTAAATATATCGAGTTTTAACCAGAATATTCGGAGGGTGCAGTATAGATCTTTTGCGTGCTTGCAATAAACATATATGCTGAATCAATCCAAACGCTCAGTGGATTAGATTCGTCCAGTAGACTTTTATGTTCAAAGTCAGCTCGATAACCATATCTTTCCGTACATGGAAGTATGAAAGCCAGTCTAGCATCACAAGAGGCCAACATGGTGGTGGCAAAGCGTAGCCGCTTACTGGATGGACTAGCAAACTTAAACGTTGTAAGATCGAGTGATGCATGCATGAAATCGGTATGAAAATTATTTATTTTCTCAGAAATTGAGAGTATTAAAATCGTTTTCTTTAATCGGCAGAACGACAGGATAAAACTACGGCGTTGAAGAAATGTGACCTGGCACTCGCGATTTACATCGCTAGTCGCATGAGTACACAAATCTAACAACCCTCATTTTCAAATGTTGTAGAGAGAAAGAAAAAAATAATTTTAAATGAAAGTCGTATACTGGTTATAATAAAAAATACAAACTCGAAAGAACACAAAATTCTCCATATTGATATATTCCGAGAACAACTTCTGAAGTTTTGTTGTACCACGTGACTACCACGTTGACATGTGCTCTCTGCTTGATAAATCAGACCGGCTAGGCTGCTGTTTTTTTTTACAAGAAGTATCTGACTTTCATTTAATATAATTCAATTTCTGTACAATAAGATTATCATCATCATCTTTATTTCCTTCCATGGAAGATTACATGATATAAGAATAAATCATTTGAATACAATCAATACATATTTTTTAAAAAAAAAAATTCTATATTAGAATACAATTTCTTACACAATATCAATCAACAAAGTGTTCGTCAACTCATAAGTTGCAAGTTTCAGTACCTTATTTACAGAAGATAGCTGCACACTGCATGACAAAGTATGCTGCATACAGGACGAATAGCTTGGAGTTTTCTTTGTCGATTACTCCTGATGGTAACCTTTTACCTAAAAGATATTGTAGTTGCAGCTCATCTTCTGCATTAAATAACGTAATGTGCAGGCTCATGGGAAATTTATCAGTAAGGAAATCCCAGAAAGAATTTCGAAAGTTCGACATATAAGGACAACTAACACAACAATGAAGTATCAAGTCTGTATAAACATTCCCACAACAAGATTAAAAAGGAGTTTGTTGTTGACTGTTGGACTTCCGATTTCGTCGTTTGAGATTTAAGTCATGTGACTAGTAATGCAAATGGCGTGTACCGGGTCAGGTTTCATCTATGCCGCAGTTTCGTCTGGCCGGTCAGCGGAGTCAAGACATAACGATTATAATACTTGCCATTTCTGAGAAAATAAATCATTTTCTTATCGATTTTATGCAGGTATGAGTAGATATAACATAAGTTTAAATTTGCTGGTCACGCTGGTAAGCGACTACCATATGTCGCTACCGCACGGTGGCGGCAAATTCCAGATTGTTGATATGCAATTGCAGTGACCCCACACCCTAACCTAAATGTCCAAATATGAAAAGTGGGGTGGGAATATTCAGAAGAAAACCTGGATTCGAAAACGGTCTGCTATTCGTTTAAGGCCAAATATGACGTCCAAAATTGTTGAATCTCAGAGCTGAAATGAGAAATTGTCATCCGTTGTATTATATATTAAAAAAACGACACGAGCCCCTTTATCAGTACAGGTTTGGGGACTGGTTTAACGAATTACAAAAAGACAAGTTGATTTTACAGAAAACTCAGTCTTTGTTTATACACCAGTATATAATTTTTAAGATCTTTTTTTCAAAATTTAAATAAATCCTTTTGAAAATGTTTTTTAAATGATGGATTTTTAACCAAATCGTCTCAAGGAGATTAGCTTGTTTCAAAAATCTTGTTTGGGATTTTATTGGCACAGATAAATTCAGAGTTAAACTCTTTTCGTTACAAGACAAGATTCCAATTATTTGCATTTATTGTGGGTTTTTTATACTGTTATAGGAAATGTTTACTTTCTATAAGATGCAGTCTTTAGAATTAAAGGTTTGAAAGGAAATAAGACTAATTTATGTTCATTACGTTGTTCCCACTTAGCAACATAATGCAGGTCAGCAAAATAAAGTTACATTTTTTATTCTGTACATTGAAATGACTTTACATGGCAATTTATAGGTATATAATCAAACTTGTTTCGTGTGATATATTTTGTGGTTTTGTACATGATGATCTTTCTCAACTTAGATGTTTTGGAGAGTCTTGAAAGAGAAACATCTTTTGATTTAGAAAATGCATGTTTTATAATCTAAATTGTTCTTTAATTCTGTTCAGTAATGGTTATATGTGAACCTTGAAGTAAACATTAATTTCATCCTGGAAAGAAAAACTGGAAATGACCTGAAAATTTATCTTTAGAAAAGCGTGGGAACCATGTGTTAGGTGCATTCATGCCAAAATTAATATTCAGGTCGGCATAAGGAAGGGTTACGGGTCATTAGACCCTGCAGACAAGCAACGGTGGTACAAGCAAGATACGGCATTTCGCTGAATTCCTCTTGAATAGCAATCCATGACTTCTGATCGAATCGGACACTAAGTTGCAATGACCGTTATCCAACATTAATTGGTTCTGTCATTGCAGAGTACCCTCGAGGGTCGCATTAACCTACAAGAAATTACTACCATGTCTAATTGATCATTTATGTCACCAGATTCGTTGTTGAGTCATCCCATGAGTGAGACATTGTGTATGGTGTGCACGTTCAGTCACGACAGAAATTTCCAAAAATAACGGATTGCGTGGTCATTAGGTTGTACATGATCATCGTTTATTGTGCTATAATGTATATTGAACATGGTCACTGCTCCTTGAATGCTATTGGACACGCTTAACAAAAAAAAAATGGATTGTGTTGTGTTCCCTTCGGCCTTTTTTCTTGTTAAAAGCCTGATGAATCTGGTTAAAGTGTTGCTAGTTGGAAGTTAATGTCGTTGTTGTTGTAGGGTTTAACGCCATTTTTAGTACACGATAGCCTATACATGGCGGCTAGTATTAATGGTGGAGGAAGAACCCGGGAAATCCCCGGAAAGAGCCACCGACCATCGAGAAGCTACTGGCAAGCTTTCTCACATACCCACATTGGCCGAATCCGAGACTCGAACCTACGCAGACAGAGGTGAGATGGCAGTGATCCGTAATGGAGATCGCTTTAGACCACTCGGCCACGGAAGTTAATATCAGTATTGTAGTAATTAAATCTTGATCCTGTTAGTTTGTTGTTCTTACAAGCATATTATTCACACAAGGTAACGTTTGCGAGGTGTTGTGAGGCAGTATCTGTATTCGTGCTGGTGTTTTTGTTGTTGCTGTTTCTATTGTTTTTTTTTTTTTGTTTTTTTTTTGTTTTTTTTTTTGTTTTTTTTTTTTGCTTTGGGGGGATGGGAGGGGCGCGTCTTGGTTTGGTATTTAAGGTTCCGACGTCAAGAACAAACGCTATTGTGTTTCGAATTCTACCCAAAACTAAGCCGGATTGTATCGGCACGATGATGTTGTATGGATTTAATGCCATGTTTCAGCGCATAATCCGCTTTACATGGCAGCCAAAATATATGGTGGACGAAGAACCCAGGAGAAACCCAGTAACCAGTAAGAACCACTGACCTACGGGCTTCTACTGGTATACCCACATATCGGCACTATGTAGCCTTCAATGTGCTGACATGCCGTTAAACACCATAACCAAAACTGGAGGGGGTGGTTGTAAAATTAATATTACGTTAAGTTTTAATTAATTAAATTGTGGTGTACTGTCCTACTTAAACCTTAAGGTTAACTGTGTGAAAGTTATGCATGAAAACGTAAAATAGTCAGATACTGGGGTCATACGAACGTAAATGACACACCGGGTTGCGCGGAACACTATTTTTTTGAAAATTAAGCAGCCTTTTAATTATTTCAGTTTATGTCTGGGAAGAGCATTGCGATACTTCTGAGTTCTCAAACCTTTAATTGGATCTGTATCTATATCAATATTGATAAATTTAACCCTCTCTCTCTCTCTCTCTCTCTCTCTCTCTCTCTCTCTCTCTCTCTCATGTTATGAAAATGATAAGTCACGTAATAAGTGTGGATGTTGATTCATGTGCTATTTGTAACAATTAATAGGGTGAGAAGTCTCGCAAATATCCTGCCATCGGTTAAGTTCGTCCTATCTTTTATTCGGTTTCGGTTTTGTTCGTGTAACTCCCTTCATCAGCACATGATATTACACACGGCGGTCAGTATACGTGGTGGATGAAGAACCCGGAAAGAGCAACCGACACGCGGGAATCAATTGGCAAGCTTTTTCACGTTCACACGTTCGTCGAGGCGAGATACTAACCCAAGCGGACAGACGTAAAATGTTAGTGATCTGTGAAGACAAAAGTCTTGCTCTAATTTGTATCAAAATAACAGAATAGTATATCCATTATATCTGAGGGAAAAAAGGGAAAAAAAGAGAAAAGAACATACCTCAGCTCAAACGAACGTCGCATTCCCAGCCCTCGATAATTATCAAATGGTCATTGCCTTATAGTGTATGAATTTGCTATGTTAATGTTAGTTGTAGTACTTGTAGTATAAGTTGTAATCTAAAAGTTTAATTGATGACGTTATGCTGATTTGAGAGAACTTGTTGATAAAAAAAAATGGACTCGTTGACGCCGAGTCTGCAATTCACTAGCCACACTTTTGATATAATAGGCAGGGGAACTTTTAGTGGGATACCAACACCCGGGCAAGATATTTATCAGATAGCGTAGTAGTGAAAGGGGACGATTCAGCGTCAATGGGAATTAGCATTACGGAACCCCCTGGGACTGTTTAGCGTCAATGGAAATTTAACATTAACCACCCTGGGACTGTTTAGCGTCTATGTAAATTTAACATGGACAAAAACCCTGGGACTGTTTAGCGTCAAAGGAAATTAACATGGGAAATAGATTTTGGGACTGTTGAGCGTCAAGGGGAATTGAACATGGGAATATGGGACTGTATAGTGTCAAGGGAATTTAAACAGGGTGGGACTGTATAGCGTCAAGGGAAATTTAACATGGGATTTTTACTTTTATTTTTTTTAAAAATAAAAAAAAGAGGGTTGGCAATTGAAAGTCAATCTCTTTTCGAGACCTATGAGTGGCCCTGAAAAGGGCCTTTGGGTTTATGTTAATGTATCCATTAACATAAAGGGCACCGCATTGGTCTTCTTCTTGTCCTTAGGCTGCATCTCACTGTAGGACCGTAAATCAGGACTCTTTTGAGGCATCCTTGTCTTTCTACGTAGATCCTACGTATCCACAGACTGGTGTCTGTCCTGTGGACAACTGTCCACTTGGATCGGACATACATGGGTATGTCCGTCTGGAACATCATTGAAGACACAAGCGTAGAAGATTGCACATCGGTCCACATCTTGAGGCACCGAGAACAGGTGAATCAATGCAGTGAACTGCGCTTATTTATAGGTAGAGGTAGGATTGAAACGGATTGAGTTTGTTGACCAATCCAAACACGCGTTACAAAATTCAGTTAGCCCGCATCCAATCCGAAGAGAGCAGTCTGTGACGTCACGTGGTCTATATAGATTCGGTAGCGCCTGTGTGCAGTCAATCTATGCGACAGTGATTCAACATGACGGAAACTCATTAAACGAGTAACTGGGGTGCACCAGCCGTTGAGACTACACAAGGGAACCCGGACTTACTTTCAGAAGAGGTGAATTGGGATTTTGTGGATTTTCTTACCTCGCAAGAATTTGTTCCGGAACCTTCGTCACCTTCATTACCACACGTGGAGAATTTTAGCCAGATACAGAAAGAAGAATTGGAGAAATTTATACAGCGGCAAAAGGAAGCGGAACAAGCTTTTCTGATACAGCAACAGCAACAAGAAGAAGAGGTAAGAAAAAAAACAACAAGAAGAAGCAGCAAAGAAACAAGAGGGTGAAAGTCAAACCGTCACGGTACTGTTGGACATTTTAGCGGAGTTAAGAAATCTGAAACAAATGTATCAGACTTCTTTATTACGACCGAAGAGAATACGACCTTCCCGAGCTAAACACGCCAACCCTGTGACTAAGCCTACCGTACCACCCTTAGTGATTTCAACCAAATCATCATCATCAGAAGTAGGCCTCGGCCGTGGCAAAGGCTTAAGGCAGTTAAAGTTGATTGCTGAAACTCACCCCTACACCAAAAAAAGGCCCTTTTCAGGGCCACCCACGTCTCTCGAAAAGAGATACACTTTCAATTGCCAATAACTCAAAAAAAACAAAAAAAAACAACCAATCCATTTTACCCCTATAGTACGTGTCTGTGTATGAGTGTGTGAGTGTAGGTTCTTATTTTAAAATCAAAACTCTCAAAGACACTTACCTTATATAAGTAATGTATTCTTTTATCAATAGTTACAATCCAATTCACAACAGAGCACTTTAAAAATTTCATAGACTCCTTCTGTCTCATTGTTTAGTCTCTCTGTTTTTTAAATTTCTTCACCGTCACATTCTTTTCCACCTCTTCCTCCTCACTTTCTTCCCTTCTTCTTTTCTTCTCCTGTTTCTTTTTCTTTACCTGGCTGCTTTCTTCCTCTGAAGAATCCCTCTCTTCTTCTGAAGAATCCCTCTCTTCTTCTGAAGAATCCCTCTCTTCTTCTGACTCCTCTTGTTTCTTTTTTGGGCAATCTGGAGACCAATGTCCTTTTTCTTGACAATAATAACAGGTATCTTGACTTTTGTCTTTTCTAGCCCCTTTTTTTCTTTTTTGATGGTCTGGACACTCTGAAGACCAATGCCGTTTCTTCTGACAGATATAGCAAGTATCTTGACTTTTATCTCGAAAGGAAGGAGAGTAGTCCGTCGGCTGGTCTGAAGAGAATTTTCTAATGACCCCTCGCAAAGCTCTGATGAAACGTTCGATTTGGCTAGTCTCTTCCATCGTTGTGCTCAGTTAGAGAGTGAAATGAATAGTGAAAGGACAAGACACACACCCTTTTATATACGCTGGTCTGCCATGACTATAAATTAGCCCATGGTGTTTAAACTTGAGTCATTTGACGTTTTTCACTCAAGATGAAACGATCCTATTCATTCGAGAAGAAAGAAGAAGAAAGTAAGAGGCAGAAACGTGATCTATCGCCTCGTACCAGGGCTGAAGTCTTGGCACAAATTCATGCCAGTGATTTTGAAGAGGACATGAGTGAACCAGAATCCGAACCCTCTAAACAAAGTTCACCACCCTTAGTTAACCCTGAAAAGTACTATTCCATTCGAGAGACGGAAAAGCGCTCCTCTAGAAAATTTAGAACCACGGCTTACAAATACACAGTGAAGTTTAAAGATTTCAAGTCCGAAGTACCGTTAGAGAAAGCAGAAGGGTTCATCACTGGGGTGTGGGATTCTTTGCTCACCTCACTCAAGCGACAATGTCAACCCAAAGAAGACGATCGCTTGAGACTTTCCATACAACACGACGGTTTGAAATCCCCTGTTTGGATCGAGTTTAGCAGACCCGCAGAACTAACCCCTTCCAAAGTCATGGACAAGATTCAACACGTGCAACAATCTAATGACCAGTTTGACATCACCGATGGAAAAGCCACACTGGACATGACCCACGTCTCTCCTCCTCAAGGGACCGGACAACGCAGTAAGGTGTTACTGGTGAACGACCTTCGCAGCACCAAAAAGAGTCTCGTCCAAATTCACAATTCTCAAGACCACATGTGTTTAGCCCGAGCCATCGTGGTGGGACGAACCTATGCCGACAAGAACGACACGGTAGAATGGAAAAGAACCTGGAAAACTATTCAACAATCCGACCGAGCCAAACAACGAAAGGAAGCAGAACTCCTGTTACAACAAGCCGGACTGTCCAAAGACACACCCTGTGGCATTCCTGAGATGCAGAAATTGCAAGATGTCCTAGCTCCACGCTACACCTTGAAAGTGCACCCTCAAGAAGTGCGTGGGCCTCTGTTGTTTCGAGGCCAAGACTTTAAGGACGGAAAATACATTCATGTATATTATCACGATGACCATTTCGATACCATTATCAGTATCACTGCATTCCTGGGATACGGTTATTACTGTGAGAAATGTGACCATGGTTATAATAATCGAGAGCAACACAAACATTGCGGATTGAAATGCTCAGGATGTTTGACCTCTCCGCCCTGTCTGAGCGAAGGACAAGAAAGAGTACATTGTCCTGCTTGTCTGCGCACGTTTGTCAGCCCTGCCTGTTACCAACAACATCTGAAGAGGCAAGGTTCACAGCAGAAATGTGCTTGTCAACTCCTGAGATTGTGCCGCACGTGTGGACAAGGCATACGTACCAATAATGCCAAGACACACGTATGTTCAGGAAAGAAAAAATGTCACATTTGTCACCACATCGTGGACTTGGAACACCAATGCTACGTGCAAAAATACCAACCCCCACCAGAGAAAGAGGACGGTCACAAGAAGAAAGGCAATTTCATCTTTTTCGATTTCGAATGCATGCAAGAGACCGGCATTCACATTCCCAATTTCTGCGTGGCTCATCGAGCGTGCGAGAAGTGCATTCAAGAACCTATCTTCAGTCATTGCCCTCACTGCAGCAAGATTCCTGGAGGACGTGAAAAAATCTTTCGGGGACCGAACACGTTAGCCGATTTCGCTCGATGGGTCTTAGACCCCATCGACAAGACGTGGAGCCAAGAGGACATCGAACGTTACGGAGATTGTCATCGTCATGCCACGGTGATGGCTCACAATTTCTCCGGATACGATGGACAGTTTCTTCTCAGATACTATACGGAACATGGCACCGAACGTCCTAAAGTGACTTTGAACGGAGCCAAAATCATTTTCATGCAAATGGGACAAGTACAGTTTAAAGATTCGATGAGCTATTTGGCCATGCCTTTGAGTCGAATGCCTAAAACGTTTGGAATGACAGAAATGGCTAAAGGGTACTTTCCACACTTTTTCAATACGGAAGACAATCAACACGCCGTTCTACCCCATTTACGTGATGCTCACTATTACGACCCCGACAACATGCGTACCGAACAACGAGAAGCTTTCTACGCTTGGTACCAGGCTCATGCCTCCGACCCCTTCGACTTTCAGGAAGAAATGCTAAAGTATTGTCGTTCCGACGTGGATATTTTACGGCGTTGCTGTGGAAAATTTCGAGAACTGTTCATGGAACACGGAGGGGTCGATCCTTTGAAAGAAGCTTGCACCATTGCCAAAGCGTGTTCCTTAGTGTACCGGCAACGATTCATGCCTGAAAACACCGTTGCTGTCATCAGTCCTCAAACGACCAACTATGTCAAACGTCAGTACTCGGTCAAAGCCCTACGCTGGTTACATTACTTATGCGACAAGGAAGACAAGTGGATTCAGCATGCCCGCAACGGAGGAGGCGAAAAGACCATCGGAACGCATTCGGTCGATGGCTGGGACTTAGAAAACCCCAAGATCGTGTACGAGTTTAACGGTTGCTTATTTCACGGATGTCCCGTCTGTTATCATGACCGTGGCACTAAAAATCAGTTTTTACAACGAACCATGGAAGACTTGTACCAGGCCACTTGTCAGCGACGCCTAAAGTTAGAACAGGAAGGATACCAAGTGGTGGAAATGTGGGAACACGAATACGATCACCGTTTGAAAACCGATCCCGAGTTTAAACGCCTCGTGGAAAGTTACCATTCATGGACCCCCTGAACCCGAGGGATAGTTTGTACGGAGGATGGACCAATGCCACCTTTTTGCTGTACCAAGCCGACGAAGAGAAAGGAGAAGAAATGAAATACTTGGACGTGTGTTCGCTGTATCCCTACGTGTGCAAATATTGTCGCTTTCCTGTAGGGCACCCACAATTGCTGACGGAACACATCGACCTGAAAAACATTCGACAATACGAAGGCTTGATCAAGTGCAAAGTTTTGCCGCCCACGGACTTGTACCATCGCGTGTTACCTCACCATTGCCAAGGCAAACTGATGTTTCTTTTGTGCCGTACTTGTGCCGAAACATGCAACCAAGATCAGCCTTGTCAGCACACCCAGGAAGAACGTGCCTTGACGGGACGTGGGTTAGCGTGGAATTGTTCAAAGCTCTGGACATGGGATACCACCTGTTAGAAGTGTACGAAATTTGCCGCTTTCCCAAGACACAACAATACCACAAGGGTGACCCCACGCAGAAAGGCAGTTTCGTCGACTACGTGGATGCCTTTTTGAAACTGAAGCAAGAAGCCAGCGGCTATCCTTCCTGGTGTCACACTTCCGAAGACCAAAAGACATTCAAAGAAAAATACGATGAACAAGAAGGCATCCCTTTAGACCACATCGAGAAAAACGAAGGCAGGCGATCGTTTGCCAAAGTGATGTTAAATTGTTTGTGGGGTAAAATGGCACAACGCCCGTGTTTACCCAAGACAGAATATTTGACAGAACCTTCCCGCTACTTCCAGATGATTCACGACAAAACCAAATACATGAAACACGTGGACATCGTTCGCGAGGATTTGATCTTGGTCAATTACGAAGAAGATCTGGACTTTGTATAAGCCGACGCATTTGGAAATGTCATCATTGCGGCTTACGTGACAGCTCATGCTCGCTTAAAATTGTACGAAGCTTTAGAACTGTTAGGGGAACGCGTCCTGTACTTTGACACGGACAGTTGCATTTACATCCATCACCCGAGTCAACAGCACCCTGACATCGAAGGAGACCGTTTAGGAGCCTGGACAGACGAGCATCCCGACGACAAGATTCTAAGTTTCGCCAGTGGCGGTCCCAAAAATTACGGTTACGAATACCGGGACCCACAAGGAGAAGTGCACACGACGTGCAAAGTGAAAGGATTGACTCTGAATTATCGTACCAGTCGTGTGGTCAGCTTTGGGGTATTGAAAAAAGCCTTGCAATCTGTAAGGATGAACATTTTAAAGTGACCACCTATCAACCGAACAAGATTGTACGTTTACCCACTCACCACATCGTCAGTTGACCCTTGGAAAAAGTCTATCAAATCGTGTACCAGAAGCGAGTGCGACTTCCCAATCATTTCACTTTGCCGTATGGACATGTTGGTATAAAACTTTGGTTGTAAGCGGATAGCCACCCACCAGAAGGATGACTTCGCCACAGCAAGAATAGAGTGAGAAACCCGATGAGAACTCCAAGTTCAAACCCTACCATTTTCGGTTTTCTTGCCTGACTATTGTGATTGTGCCTGTCGATTGGACACGTTTCAAGCATGGCCTACGGATAGGAAAGGATTACCTTCTTCGCATATTTTAGCTAGAACAGGATTTGTCTACTTGGGACCTGAGTCAGGATTGGGATATGAAGTACAGTGTTTCGGTGTGGCCTGAAGTTACGAATGGATCTATGTATCTATAAAGATTCAGCTATTCTGGAACATACTCGATGGTCTCCGCACTGCCCTTACCTTTATATGGCCTTTCCACCCATGACATTACGGTACAATGATGAGGGTACCTTAGAGACGGTGCCTTCCAAAACAAGACATAAAAAACATAAAAAAGGAACGATGTACAAGCTTGAGACTGCATTGCGACTAGTATAAAAAGGGGCTATGGTCAAGATCGATAGTTCATTGGGACTACCAAGACCGAGCGAACAAGATGAATACTTTCAGAGAAACACAAAGCAAGTTTAGACAGGCACAATTCAAGTGTGGGGCTTCGGAAGTGGAATGCGATTGTGAGCCTTTCGATGGGTACGATGCTGTACATTGTGACCTTAGCGATGCCGTAAAGCATCATGGGAACTTTGTTCTCACTACCCTGTCATGGAAAGTGATGCTGTGCGTGTCAAACCTGAGGGATGCGAAAGCGATGCCACTCGTCCTCTTGGACATTTTACTGGGTTTCGTTTTAAAGGTGGATGTTCACCTTCACGTCTACCCCCCCACCCCTACGGATGTCATCCAGCCCTGAGCAAACTCCTGCCCATGCACTCAACCCTCATCGAAACGAACCTGTGAAAGACGAATATACGTTTCCTGTGCGTTTGTCGGAATACTGCGACTTTGAAAATCGTCTTCAATCGTTCAAAGGAAAATGGCCTAAGTATCTGGGAGGCCCGACCCCCGAAGAATTAGCCAGAGCCGGATTTTTCTACTTGGGCGAAGGAGATAAAGTCAAGTGCTTCAGTTGCGGTGTGTCACTTCACCACTGGGAACAGAAAGATTCGGCCTACGTAGAACATGCTCGATGGTCACCGAATTGTCATTACTTACCCTTAGTGGGACCGAGACATTGAAGTAACTTACCATAATCTGTTCATGGATACTTTACACGAGAACATTCGTGCTTTGCCTGTGGAATTGAGAGAACGCATTTACCGAGAGCTGGTCAAAATACAAGTCAAACGTAAAGAACAATTGCATCCGTTACGTCACCAGATCTTTAATCACTGGTACCTGAATGCTATAAAAGGACCGATTCAGTTGAAAGTGTTCCATTGGATAGACATTGATCAACAACCCCCTGGTTTTAAAAAGGATTGGTTTGTTATTGACGATTCTATCTTCTACAATGTAAACGTACTGCATCCAGTTCCAGAGGAAGAGTTAACGAATTACCGACATCTTTTACACAATGTCAACTTAGTGAAAGAGGAAACTTATGAACGAATTGTAATGTGTAAATTAGTCACTAAAGGATTTAAATTTGGCACTGAAGTAAAACCATGCATGTGCAAACGGTACATTTCTTCTGTCAGACAAAAGAGGATTTAGTATGACCTGTTTATGGATACTTTACACGAGAACATTCGTGCTTTGCCTGTGGAGTTGAGAGAACGCATTTACCGAGAGCTCGTCAAAATACAAGTCAAACGTAAAGAACAGTTCCATCCGTTACGTCACCAGATCTTTAACCACTGGTACCTGAATGGTATAAGAGAACTGATTCGTCAGAAATTGTTTCAGTGGTCAGACGTTGTTCAATACTTCCAAGCCCCCGATGATCCACGTGTTGATCATTTTGGTTACTTCGAGATTCACCTAGTACAACACATTGAAGAAGACAAGGTAAAGGATTACCGACATATTTTACGTGGAATCTACTTAGCGGAAGAGGAAACTTCTAAACGAAGTCTGACGTTTCGGTTACAGTATGCAACATTTAAATTCCCCACTGGAGAACGAACATCTCTGGCTAGAAAGTACGTGTATTGTTTCCGAAATAAAGAGACTATAAAAACAGGCTGCCATGCCACGACTTTTATCGCATGTAATCCAACAGATTCCGTGGAAGGAACTCAATGACCATATTCAAACCGTGGATCATTACCATCGATTATTACAAGAACTGTATCCATTCAATTTGGGTCGACAAGTGGTGTGTGTCTTAGTGACTTGTTTTCTAGGATTTCGTTTACCAGCCGATTCCTTGTGGACTCTTTACGATCAGTACTTACCACACCCCCATGGCCTTAAATGGTCACGAAAGACTCCTTTTGCTCAAAGCCTTGCGGTTTCATCTGGATACTTCTCGACCTCTACGGGAAGAAAAGATTCGTCAACTTTTAGCTACCAAAGACGTGTATGACGATGTGTGTGTAGCTTGTGACTTACACCCCCATTGGACAGATGTCCGTGCCTGGAAAGAATAGGATTTTGAGGCTTGGACCCAAGAAGTGGCCCAGTATGCACGAGAGTTGTTCAAGGAAAAAAGTTACTTTTCAACCTGCGTTAGTGACGGTGCCAGAAGAACCCGTCACCCAGAACAGGACTGTCGTGGACAGGCCTGAAAGACCCTTTCGGGAGGACACTTGTGTGACCTTACCCCCTATAGAACTGGTCAGAACTTTACCCAAAACATGTTGTACAGACACTTGTTTTTATTCCACGTTAATGGTTATCATGTGCCTTTTATCCTTGTACTTAAGCCTTTGGCTTTTATGTATTTTTGTCTTTCGTATTCATGTTTAAAACATTCAATAAACGTGTTCTGAAAAAAGTATATAAACTCTTGTCTTGTTTGTTTTCATGTCACAAGTGACATTTCTAACACTGTGGCTACCTCTGCTGTCTCTGCTCCCTCTTCCTCTACTGTCAAAGTCATCGACGAACACTTAGATCGTGCCAGTTGGGAGGCTTTGTATCTTCGCCATCCCTTTAACATGCTCTTTGCTGGACCTAGCGGTTCAGGCAAAACCGAATACGTTAAACGTTTGATCGAACATAAACATCATTTGATCGATCGACCACCTCAGCGGATCGTGTGGTGTTACAAAGAGTGGCAATCGGCGTACAGCCTCTTGCGAGAAAGTCAAGGCGATTCCATCGTGTTTGTGGAAGGCATTCCTAAAGAAGACGACGGCATCGTCTCTGACTCCCTCAAACCCATTTGGTCATTTTTGACGACATGTTAGGAGAAGACGAAGAAGAAATTAAACTGTGGTTCACGCGCAAAGGGCATCACCGTAATGCCAGTGTCGTTTACATCACCCAAAATTTGTTTCAACAAAGTAAAGCCCATCGCACCATCAGTCTCAATGCTCATTACGTGGTCTTGTTTAAAAGCCCTCGAGATAAATCGCAAGTGCAAGTCTTAGTCAAACAGTTAGAAACGCCTTGGCTGACTGAGGCGTACGACGATGCCACTCAAACTCCACACGCCTATTTACTCGTCGATTTGAAACCTACGACCCCCGAGGATTTGCGATTTCGTACCCACTTGTTTCACCATTGATGCCAAGACGGAGGGCCTGTCCTGTACACGTCTCCGTCCTCGACTTAATTTCACTCCACAAAAAAAAAATCTATAAAAACCTCAGACCCTTTTTCGTCTGTCTCACACACATTTTGAACATGACGTCCCTTCAGTTGCATCTTCCCGTCAAATTGATTCGTGCCTTGTATGGCATCAGTCGAGAAAAAAATCCACAAATACGAGCTCGTGTCTTAGAAGCTAGTCTCAAAGAAGTCTTACGATGGTTCACGGTGACGGCACGTCAATTACTCCAAGGAATCATTCAGATTCCTCATCAAACCAAACGCTTTTTTGATCGAAACAAAGTCGCTTTGACCCAACTGGCCGATCCCCGCATCGACACTCAAACCAAAAAACAAATCATTTTGAAACCTGGAGGGAGCGGTACTCTAGGAGGGGTCATTATTCGCTCTCTCTTAAGATGGGATCCTAATGCCCCCAAACTTCTCCCCAAGAAAAAAGTCAAACGAAGCTCCAAGAAGAAGAAAAAGACCAGGTCCCCAAGGAGAACTTCTCCAGTGGCGGGACCCTCCTCTTACCAGACACCACCCCAGAAAAAGAAAAGAAGCCCCCAGAAAAAGAAACAGAGAAAAAGTCCCCAGAAAAAGAAAAGCCCACAGAAGAAAACTAGTCTCAAGAGAGGCACTTCGCCCAGGACGCAACCTTACACTCGCAAACCACGACCTGCCACGGCGGTGACCGCGTCTCCGGCAGCCTCACGTTCATCCACTTCTCCGTTGATGACACCAAGAACTGAAGAGTACTTGGAGACGTTTATCACACCAAGAACTTCTCCGTTGATGACCCCAAGAACTTCCCCAGTGGCAGGACCCTCCAATTTAGTGGCAGTGGCTGCTGCTCACAAAGTACCTGCTCCCAAAATCAAAGTTCAAGAAAGATCGGGCATGTTACAAAGTTTACTGGATTTGTCCAAGCAAGAACTGGCTAGATTTAGTCCGTTGCGTACCCCTGCACGACGTGTCATGCCTGTCCTGAAGTTGATACGACGTAAAGACAATCAGTGGCGACGCGTTCCAGTATAAAAAAGGCCTGTGACCAAGTAGGGGTATCAGTGAACTTGTAAAAGATGTCACCTCCATGAAGCCAAAAAAGAAAGAGACAAAGGCAGACGCGTCACCCGACAAAGCGCTTAGCCAAGCATCGACATTACCCTAAGAAAAGACACAGTCGTTCCAAGAAAAAGAGGCGTCAACAAAGGGGAGGATTCCTTGGCGATTTTGGGAAAAACATTGTCACCTTTATGACAAAGCGATAGTCCCCAAAAAAAGATAAAAGGGTGTGCGTTAAGTCATCGACGTTAGTGTCTGTTCGGTGAATGTCCCGGAACCCACAAGCAAAAATGTCACCCTCCAGAAAACCCCAAGGAAAGAAAAGGAAAGTACTGCCACCACGTTTAGCTAAACATGGGGACATGTTATCTGTCCTGTCCAAAGCTTCTCCACCCCTACGAAAAAAACTCATTCAATCGGCCTCCAAAGAGGTCATCGATACCGTGTGCGAATGTTGTTTGAACGTCTTGAAAGGCACGATCCCTTTGTCCAAACACCAGAAACAATGCTTAGGCAAACATCGTCACGTTCTTCGCCAAATGGCCCAAAAGAAAATTCCCCTTCGTCAAAAGAAGAAGATGTTGGTCCAACGTGGAGGCATTTTACCCCTCTTGCTAGGCCCCTTACTGAAAGGAGTCTTGGGAACCATGTTGGGATGACTGGTGGGAGCAAGATAAAAAGGCCCTCGGAAGTCCCAAGATCTCAGAATCGACCCCTGACAACCCATGGAAGGACGAAAACTAGCTTTAGTACCTTACAAACGATGGATGGAATACCATCGTTGGCAAGAACAACGCACCCCGCATTTACCTCCCAATCCCAATTTGAGCGAGATTTCCCAGTTACAACACGAATTGCAGTCCTTGATGGATCGCCAAGATTTGTCCGAAACAGAAAAATCGCAAAAGTACGGTCAACTCTTGCAACGACTGCAACTCTTTCACCAGAAGGCTTTAGACGAAACAGCTCTACCCACTCTGAAAGATTTTAAGACCTTGATGAAAAGGCCAGCACCATCATCACTACCACCACCACCACCACCACTACTGCCAACCCCACGGGTCACCAGAGATGCTACCCCACGAAGACCTGAGGAAGAAGATATGCGAGAAGTGTTTCAAACACCGTCAGCAGCTCCCATTTCGAGTAAGATTGCAGCATCCTTGTTGACCCCGTCCCCCACACCCCAACGAGAAGAAATGAAAGCTAGGGTTAAAAAGATGATGTTGTTGTTGTTGGGTTTAACGCCATTTTTCAGCACGCGATTGGCTATACATGGCGGCCAGTATTAATGGTGGAGGAAGAACCCGGGAAAACCCAGGAAAGAACCACCGACCCACGAGAAGCTACTGGCAAGCTTTCTCACATACCCACATTAGCCGAATCCGAGACTCGAACCCACGCAGACAGCGGTGAGATGGCAGTGATCTGTTACGGAGAACGCTTTAGACCACTCGGCCACTCGGGGCCCCAAAAGATGATGTCCATTCCTCCTTCGACAGAAGTGAAAAAGAAAGAAGGGAAACCAGAAGTGAAAAAAGAAAAGAAAACCAAAGCCATTCCATTGCCACCTCCACCACCACTACCTTCGACTTCTACTCCCGTAGCCCATCGGACACATAAATCCGTTTCTAAACCACCCTTTCGACCCACCCAAAGTAGCATCACCGAAGAGTGGGTGACTTATTAACACACAAACAAACACAAAAAATGGAAAAAGTCTTAGCCAGCATTTACTACGATCCCTCCCATCCTGCAGGTTACGCAGGAGTTCAAAAATTGTATCGTGCTGCCAAAACTCGACTGAAAAGTCTCCGTTTACCTCAAGTGCAACGATGGTTACAAGAACAAGCTACCTACACTTTACGCAAACCCATTCGACACAAGTTTTCCAGAAGTCGCACCCAAGTGGAAGGCATCGATCATCAATGGCAAGCCGATTTAGCCGATGTCTCTCATTTGGCCAGCTACAATCGCGGCTACAAATATTTGTTTTGTGTCATCGACGTCTTTTCCAAATTTGCCTGGGTCGTACCCTTGACTTCCAAATCGAGCAGCGAGTTAGTGCGATCCCTGCAACGGGTGTTGAAACAAAGCGGTCGTCACCCTCTTCGATGGCAAACGGACAAAGGTACCGAATTTCTGAACCAAGCTTTCCAAAAAGAATTAAAGAAACGTGACATTCATTTTTTTACCACCGAGAATCCTGAAACCAAAGCCAGCATCGTGGAACGTTTTCAACGCACTTTGAAAGAACGCATGTGGAAATATTTTACGCATCACCACACTCTGAAGTACATCGACATCTTACCGCACCTGGTGCAAGCGTACAACCAATCTTACCATCGAAGCATCGGACGTGCCCCGCAAGAAGTGACTCCCGAGAACGAAGTGTTGGTGTTTGAGCGCCTGTTTGGTACGTCCCCGACGAGGGCTGTCCCCAAGAAAAGTGGAGAGTTGACCGTAGGAGATTAGGTGCGCAATGGCAAAACCAAACGCACTTTTGACAAAGGTTACTTACCTAACTGGACGACCGAATTGTTTCGTGTCACTGGACGAGTGCATGGCCGTCATCCTGCCGTCTATAAATTGGAAGACATGAACGGAGAAGTGCTCAAAGGAACGTTTTATTTGCCCGAGTTACAACGTGTCACCAAAAAGGAAGACGACGTGTACGACATCGAAAGCATTCTCGAACGCAGAACTCGTAAAGTAGGCAAACGACGTGTCAAAGAAGTCGAAGTACGTTGGAAAGGATATCCACCCAGTTTTGATTCTTGGATCGACGCTTCGCAATCATCGACTATAAAAAGAAGTGACCATCATGCCCTTTCACACAGACGCAGCTACGTCTACCACTCCTTCACCCAGTTCTTCTGTGCAAGATTTACAAAAACAACCCTTGTGGGTGTGGTGTGGAGAACGTGTGTCTAAAACGCAAATCGTCTTTTTCTGCCAAATCTTCGTGGTGTATTGTGTCATCGGGGCAGCCATCGCCAATTTGAGTTTGCAACAAGGAGACAAACAATTGTGGACCATTTTATTGAGCAGTTGCATCGGTTACCTGCTTCCTAATCCCTCCCTGAAATTCACCTCGAACGGGAACCACGGGAACATTGTGTCCAGTGTCAGTGCCAGTCACCACTCCAACCACAACCAGAACCCCATTCTGAGCGGAGACACGCCTCTGACGTCCAGTAACCCCTCGGACAGCCACAGAACTCTGGAATTATGAGTCACCAAAACCAACTTTACTTAACCTTACCCAGTGACAGTTTCATGGAAGTGTTTCCCCACAACACGTTGTGCTGTTACACGGCCAGATTACCTCAGGCCATCCCATTAGATCACGAAGCCCATTGGGAAGTGGCTTTGGTAGAAATGATTTATCCAACACATATCAAAAACATCACTGAAATTCAAAACACTTTTGACGTCGAAATTCTAGACCCAATAGTGCAGCAAACCATGACGACCACTTCTCAACATAAATTACTTCCCAAGACCCCAATACTCCGCAGCAGCAGTGACCCTTCTCCATTTTACGTTTATCACTTTAAAATTAACTCAGGCCATTATTTTAGTGGTCAACATCTGGTGGAGGCCATCGCTGACAAATTCTATGCAGCATTTGACAACGTTCTGACCGGACTAAAAAAACCTGTCACCATTGAGTACCACAAACTGTCTCACCGTCTACTCGTCAAATTTGAAAGTGAGGAAAAAAGTATACGTATTAAATTTTGCCCTGAATTGTATGACATTTTGGGTGGAGACCTCAGTTTGGTCACGGATAAGCACTCCAAAAAGATTGAGAAAGCAGAGATTGACAACAACGGGCATTTTTCGTGGTATTTTCGTTTCCCGGTAGAACTGAAGCAGGGACTGAATTTGATGTTCGTGTACTCCGATGTGGTGGAGTACAACGTGGTGGGACACACCTCCGTGCCGTTACTGCGTGTCATTTCTTTCAAAGTGGATAGTGCCAAAACCAATGACCAGGAAGGTGGAAACACTTACCACGTCCACCGCGAATTTGTACATCCTCATTATTTGCCTGTCAGCAAGTCGTATTTGGACACGGTCAACATTGCTATAAAAGGAGATTTGGGACAAAATATTCCATTCACCAAAGGAAAAGTCACGGTGAAACTCCATTTTCGAAAACGGTTCTCTCACGATTCGTAAGTCATGTATCCAGTGTACCGAGGGGTTGCTCGACAGCGAGGACACGGTTTAGGAGATATGTTAAAATCGGCCTTTCGTTCGGTGGCCCCGGTGTTGAAAGCGATGGTGACACGCGGATTGCACGCCTCGAAAGATGCGGCACTGACGCAAGGCAAAGAATTTCTCCAAAATGTCATCATCGACAAAAAAAACCCCAAAGAAGCCTTCATGAGGGCAGGCAAAAATATCTTGCTACAAACGTGTAAAGACCTTTTGGGCCGACGAGACACACCTATAAATGCCCTGCACGCTACCGAGTCAGGCATTCAGCAAGGACAAGGCAGAAAGAGACGACGAAGTAAACACCCTTTCACCAGACTTCACACGTCTAAAGCTAGAAAGGCAAAGAAAAGAAGAACCGTTCGAGACTTAGACGTTTTCGAGAAAGTAGCTCCCGTCAACAATTTCATGCATTCCTTGTTCAGCTCAGTGGACTTGTACTTGAATAACAAACTGGTCAGCAGCAGCATGGATACTTACCCTTATCGTGCCTACCTGGACAATCTCTTGACGTACGGAATAGATGCCAAGAATACTCATCTCAATGCTTGTGTCCTATGGGAACCTAACGAAGCGACCAAGTTTGACATAATAGATAAAAGCAATGACGGCTTTGAGGAAAGACGAAACAAAATCAAAGATGGAAAGAGTTTAGAACTGATTGATCGTTTGCATTTGGACATGTGGTTGCAAGAGAAATATTTGCTGAACGGGGTAAATGTTCGCTTGAGACTGAATCGTAGCAGTACTGCTTTCCATTTGTTGGCTGATGCTGATGCTACTACTGGTGGCAATCCTAAAAGCAAAATCGAGGAGGTCAAACTCTACGTACGACGCGTGGAAGTGTTACCCAAACTGGGAAACGACATTAGTCAGACATTGAGCAGAACGACCGCCAAATATCCCATACGACGCGTGGAAGTGAAAACCTTCACCATTCCCACTGGACATCATTCCATGATCGAAGATCATCTGTTTCAAGGACAGTTACCCAAACGTTTAATCCTTGGTATGGTCAAGAATTCAGCCTTCAACGGAGACTTCACTAAAAATCCTTTTAAGTTTAAACACTTTAAGGTGAAGAAAATCGAAGTCAGTCGCGATGGCAAGACCTTGTGTACCAGACCTTTCGAACCTGACTTTAGTGACACGAAGATGAATTACTTGAGATCGTACTTGTCCCTGTACGAAGCCACCGGCCAGTTAGGGACCAACACCAGTCACGGCATTACGTACGAAGATTACGCTGGAGGCTATGCTTTGTGGGCTTTCGATTTCACTCCAGACCAAGGCAGTGACGAGGGACATTTCCACCCTATAAAATCCGGCCAGATTCGTGTGGAACTTCAGTTTGCAGAAGAAGTGAAAGAGACAGTGAACGTCATCCTGTATGCAGAATTCGATAATACGATAGAAATCAACAGTTTGAGAGAAGTCATTCTAGACTATTAGAAGCTATGGAAGACTGTTATCCCTCTTTACCTAGTGGAGAAACTTTGGACATGGAATGTGAGGAGACCGTGGAAGGAGAATCCCAAGACAAAGACGAAGAAGTTGTCATGATGAAGTCGAGATGGCCAGAACAAGAAGCCCATTTAGTCTCCTGTTTTGCCAAACACTTGGTCGAAAAAATGACGGAATTGATCAAGAAAGATTGCTATGGATGTCAAAACGATCATCCCAGTCAAATTCAACACGATAAATGCCTGATGCTGAGTCAAGAAGAAAAATTGGACGAGTATCTGGACGATGCTTGGAGTCTCATCTCGGACGAAGTCGTGTTGCACCAGTGGTATAAAAACTTGCGTGAACATTCTTGTCCACCATTAACCACTCAAGAGATCGATCGTATCGAAGCTCTCCTGAATCAAAGTGAGGAGACGAAACGAAGAAACGGTTATTTGTCAGACATTTTCAAGCAAAAAGTCAGGATCGAATTGATGACTTATTATTACCTGTGAAGAAGAAAAACAAAACAAAACATGGATACCTGGGAACTTTATTACCTTTTGAACCACAGTTCGTATACGGCTTCTTGGAATCCTGTCGTCTGTGCTAAAGATGAACTCCCTCATCGCAAACCTCAAGACCATCTAGCTTATTTGATCAACACAGACGACAGTCATCTCCCAGGAACCCACTGGGTAGCCGTTTACTTTCCTCAAGAAGGATGTGTGGAATATTTCGATTCGTACGGATTTCTCCCTTTGGAAGACGATATCATTGACTTTGTGAGAAGAAATGCTCAGACCACCCGATTCAATAATGTGAAATTACAAGGCACAGATTCCTTGGTGTGTGGACAATATTGTGTGTATTTTCTGCATCATCGCAGCCTGGGCTATTCCTTAGAACATTTAGTGACTCATTTGATCCTCGTTCTTCTTCTAGAAACGATGTGAAAGTAGATCGATGGTTTTGTGACCATTATGCTTATCTTTTGTCTCAAGCTAGGAAACGTAGTGTCCATCAGTGGCCTAATGATTTCCAACAGTGGAAATCACAATTTCATTCACAACGTTGTCAGCCCTGTTTAAAGTAGAGTGTTAATTGAAAAAAAAAATGTTTGTCATTTGAAAAAAATGTTTGATGTTATATTGTTGGATTATTGTTAAAAATGTTAGAGTTGTTTGTTAGTGTTAAGTGATTTTGAATAAAAAATGTTGTGTTTTGAAAAAAAATGCCTTTGTCTTTTGTTTGGCAATAAAAATGTTGATTCATGCTCTTTGACTTCTTACTATCCCTCTCATGACACTCATTGAACGTTGCGGCTCGAAAACCGTAGAGGGATGTTTTCCTTCACGTCCGCGCTTTGACTTTAAGAACCGGGGTAGTTTCCAGTCTAACCATCCATTGTCGACTCATCCTCCTACGAAGATGTGCTCCAAACTAGCTAAGCTAAACGAAGCCTACGTGAATTTGCATAGGGTCAGACACAGTCTGATACCGAAGCCAGAAGAGATAGAGAATGTGAGAATGTTAAAAGTCACTGAAGACCTGATAGAAGAGCTCTTCAGAGAAGAAGTGAACAGGGAGAAAGAAGAATGGACAGAGAAGTACAGACTTCAGAGACATCAGCAACAGCAACAACAACAACAGCAGCAGCAGCAACCTGAACCTGACAGAGCCTTTGTCGATTGTCGTATCGACACAAAGAGTTCTTCTCTTTCCGAAGAAGCAGACCTATCGTCAGAAAGTCTATCCTCAGAGGACGTCGCATTCTTAGAAACTAAAAGATTGCCATAGCAAACAACAAAAAAACAGCCCTTTTCAGGGCTACCCAATACTCTAGAAAAGAAATAACAATCGATTTGCCAATGTGTGTAGGTAGAGTAGTGTGAATATAAACACTGACTCATTTGTGATGTGAGTGTATGTGTTTGTGTATAGGATTGTGTGTTTGTAAGTGCTCAAGTACGTTTGTGTGGATAGTAGATTAAGATCATGTTTTTGGCTGTTTGAGATGTGGGGAGAGTAGATTTGGGGTTTGATTGGATTCCTTTGCGTATGTGAATAGTATATTATTTGTTTAATAAATTTTTTTAGAATAGTGATGGGCAGTATAAAAAAGTGAGTGAGTGTTTCTTTTAGGTCCGCGCGTTGTTTGGTCATGATCTAGGTAAGATCAATTTTGTTTTAAGGGATGTTTTCCATCACGTCCGCGCTTTCAGTATAAATTGAAACTCGCTGGGCAGTCTAGCTACCCTGTTCATTCGTTAACAAGACAATGAATACCAGAATAAGCAAACTTCTTGAACTCCAGATACATCTGGAATATGTCAGGCGCCTGTTAAATGAACTGGCCGCGGAGGCCATAGTAGAAGAGGAAAGAATAAAGAAGGAAGAGGAGGAGAGAAGACAGAGGGAAGAGGAGGAAAAGAAAATAGGAGAGAGGATGGCTTACAAGATACCAGAGACAGAGGATTGGGGTGTTGAAACCAATCATCCTCCCTCTGCGCTTTGAAGAAAAAAAGTAAAAGGAGACTGGGGAAGAAGATGTGTGTGTGGTGCCAGGTCTGGAAGATGCTATCATTAACCAGGTGTCACTGGAGTTCAAAAACAAACAGCCCTTTTCAGGGCTACCCAATACTCTAGAAAAGAAATAACAATCGATTTGCCAATGTGTGTAGGTAGAGTAGTGTGAATATAAACACTGACTCTTTTTCATAGTGTGAGTGTATAAGTTAATGTATATGATTGTGTGTTAATAAGGGCTAGCATAGGTTAGTGTGAATAGTAGATTAGGGTTTCATTTAATGCTTTGCGTGTGTAAATAGCAGATTAGGGGTTTGTTTATTGATGCTTCACGTATGTGGATAGTAGATCATATGAAATGAGAAAAGTAGGGGATGTTTTCCTTCACGTCCGCGCGTTTTAAGTGATAATCTAGGTAATATCAATTTTGTTTTAGGGGGATGTTTTCCTTCACGTCCGCGCTTTCACTATAAGAACCCACAAAGTTTATTGTTGGAACCATTCTAAGGAATAACTGAGGCAAAATGACTCAAGTATCAGTTTTATTTAATCTATTGAGAGACATCTATTTTTGGATAATGGATGTAGAATATGTTGTAGGAAGAATAGAAGAGGAATGGAGGCATGGAGATATGAAAGACTTGGTAACCAGTCAAGTTCAAGGCCTAAAGACAGCAAGAGATATCATAGCAGGGATGATAGAAGAAGAAGTCAATAAGTCAAGAGGCTTCATTAACCGACCTTACTTCAGAGTGGGAAGTTTGAAGGAAGCACGGAATCATGTCATCCAAGTCCGGTGCTTCCTAGAAAAGATATTGTACAGGACAGAGTGGAGGAATGTAAAATGGGGGTTGGACAAGATGAAGAAAGGAGAAGATCTGATGAGAAAAGTAATGGAGGAAGAAGTAGAGAAGATTAAAGAGAGATGGAGGGAAGAAAGAAAAGATGAGGAAACAAAAAGAAAAAGGAAGAGTTTGAGAGGCTTAACAACAATTGGATGAAAATACAGAGGAAGTTTAGAGAGTTGGGCCATCCTGACTGGTTACCGGAGTCAGATATAAAGAAGAAGAAGAAAGGATTATTAGAAAAGATAAGGGGATGGATGAAGAAGTGGAGGAAATAAAAGAAGAAGAAGAAGAAACCCAAAGGCCCTTTTCAGGGCCACTCATAGGTCTCGAAAAGAGATTGACTTTCAATTGCCAACCCTCTTTTTTTATATTTTTTTTAAAAAATAAAAATAAAAATCCCATGTTAAATTTCCCTTGACGCTATACAGTCCCACCCTGTTTAAATTCCCTTGACGCTATACAGTCACATATTCCCATGTTCAATTCCCCTTGACGCTCAACAGTCCCAAAATCTATTTCCCATGTTAATTTCCCTTGACGCTAAACAGTCCCATGGTTTTTTGTCCATGTTAAATTTACATAGACGCTAAACAGTCCCAGGGTGGTTAATGTTAAATTTCCATTGACGCTAAACAGTCCCAGGGGGTTCTGTAATGCTAATTCCCATTGACGCTGAATCGTCCCCTTTCACTACTTAGCGTCAGTTAACAGTTAACATAAAACACACTTACTCAACAAACGAGAAAATATTTATTGGACTTGACATAAAACTCAAATAGAAAACAACGTCACTCCTAAAACCATCTTATGATGACTCTCAATCTTACCAAAGGATAGCATCTTATTAACAAATTAACATTCTCAGTAAGTAGCTAAAAAGAAATTCCATTTTAAAAGACATTTGTCCAAAATTTTGATTTAGCCCGAATATCTTTCAACACATCCCATTTGCCCGTGTTGGCATACGTGACACGTGTCAAATATGTGATTAAAGGTTCATAAATATAGATATATTCGTAATATTCAAAATTAATTTGCGACAAATGCAGCTATTTTGTATATAATTTTTTTATAAAAAAATGAAATCCAAATATGCTGCTGACATCGTTAAATTCTTAAAAAGATTAATTGGAAATTTCCGTATATTCCATATACTCACGGAAATTACCGAAGTACAAGTACAGTGAAAAAGTACCGTGGTACGTACCATAGGGAAATAATACTGTGGTAAACCGGTTATATCGAGCACCTCTACTGTAAAGGTGAGCGACTTAGACCACTCGAACACCTGGCCCCCTTTGACGTTTACAACTCTATTCAACAGAAAGCAGTATTAACGCCTAAACAACAAACTTCTTGGAATTTAGCCTTTTAGCTTTTGCATAGAATGACACTACGACTGGATGCGATTCAGCCGGTTCCAGAAAGGCTACTTGCTCTAAAAATTCCACATTTCATTCATATGCAACTATTTCCATAAAATTATACCAAATTCATTGTGCCTATTTAATATGTTATGCCTAAGGTAGCTCTTAACATGACGCATGTGCTTGCAACAAGTCGAGTTCAGATGCAAACAACATAGACCCTGATCTACCTTCGCATGGTGCGCCTACAATTCTGGGACTATGTTGCTTTTTCTACCGTCTACTCATAGCAAGCTGCATAGACTTAGATTGTGTGAAGGCAGATCTGGGTCTGTGCAGTTTGCAGATGAACTCAACTTATAAGCGAATACATACGGTAATGGATACGGTCAAAATATAGTGTTGGGTGTGTAGTATAAATAATCGCCATACATTTTTGCTGTCCTGGTGTATCCAGCCTCAGGAAATTCAATGTGACACCATTTCCAATGTCAAGGTCGCGTGTCCTATGATACGGAATAGTCTCCTTTTGCTATTCAAATGATGAAGTTCACAACAATACATGAAAACATTATATAAACATGTTTTCACTTTAGCTTCACTAAGAAATATTTAAATTTGTAATTAAAGAAAGACTGCAGTTTATAATGTTTTGTATAAAACGTCTTGAACTTAAACACTAAGAAACTAGGACAGGACATTTGTCCTCGACATTGGCGAATATTAATATTGGACCTCTCCCATATATATATATATATATATATATATATATATATATATATATATATATATATATATATATATATATATATATATTTCTTTTTTTTCTTAGTTGCTTTTAGATTTTCATATTACATTGATAAAATTTCAAATTACTTAAGTAAATCTGAACTTGCAAGTAATACACTTGATTAAATCAAAAATAAAGAAGAATGAAGGAAATATAGAAGGAACTTAATAACATTAGTGACAACTTTAATAAAAGTTGTTTAAGGAAAGTAATATTTTTTTTAGTTTGGTTTCCAGAGAATCACATTGTTCCGATTTCAGTTTACAGGATAAATGCAGAGAGATCCTTTATGGACTAAACTTCATTGTACTAGTCTATATCCAACATAACCTACAACCATTATATGACGAATTCCATTTGAATTTTAGAACTCTTATCACTGAAAAGTAAGAAACGTTTAATTAATTTCACTTTCTCAGCCAAACTATGTTCAGTCGAATATCAGTCACCTGATAAATTTACATGCCAGTTCGTAGTGCGGGTTCCTTCATACTTATAATCACTTAGTTTCAGTAGTGTATATACCAAGCTGAAAACCAAATTCCAAGGTTTAGTTGACCATAATTTGAAATACCTTTAGGAGTAGAATATCTTCGTGGGAAAAAAAGAAAGAAAGAAAAGGTTTTAAAGAGTTTGCATAGCGTTCGGCCAGTTCAGAATGGTCGCAAATCAGATGTAGGGAACGAGAATCGACAGTGTTAGTGGCGAGTGATATACGACAACATACACACTCCAGCTGGCGGCCCGATAGCACGTTCAAGCGTTATCTCGCTGTATTTCAAGAACGTCCTACCAAATGACGTGCAGTTGTTAAGCAAGAAATGCTCTACTTCGGTCCTAGTGACGTGTTCTCTCTCTCTCTCTCTCTCTCTCATCAGGTGTCAGATTTTCATGTCAGCTTGTAATGTACTCTGTTTTCGATACAATAGTCAAAATTTATGCTTGTGGATCTTGGATCTGCGTTTTTCGCTAGCTTATGGGGAAAACGCACGAAAGCCTTCGAAGCTTGAACTCACAACCAGAATCAGATGTATGCCGACTGGACAGAATCGAACATTGGTGTGTTTTAGACGGCATTGTGGATAGTATATGTTGCTATCTCTAAAAATGCATGAAATGCGGGAAATGGGAAATGAAAAATTTGAGCTTATACGGGCATTAATATTCCAGTTTATTTCCGTCTTTAACACAGTTTGCATTGAACTTATCCCCTAATGGTCAAGGCGCTTGTAATGTTGAAACTGCCGCCATATTGTCCCGTGGTTTGTTCTTGCAAGGGTGTGCTGGCTCCAACTTTACAACAACTTCCGGTCATTTACTCTTTTTGCTTTGTGTTTTAAACATTTTGTTAAGTTTTATTGAAAGTTCTCCTATTTCCTAAATAATCTTTTAAAATTTACGGGCAGCATGTGATTGGTACAGCTCAACCACCTCTTCAGGGTCATACGAACTTCTCGTCACTCTCTTCGAGTGTCGAAAATTTAAGTTATGAGAACCTTAAACTTTCGAGAATGAATCTTGTGCGTACTCCGAGGGTTAACGGAGAAAAGAGAGGTATGAAATAATTTTAACCCACGTAAAAGAATTTGTATTTATCCATTTTCAGACTATTCGCAGCAATACACATTTAGATGCAGCACCGGGCATCAATGGCGATGCCGTTTGAAACCACCTATAATATGGACGATTAACATCAACCTTAGATATTGATTCTTTCTTATAATGACTTATTTTAACACGTCTTAATGACTATATGATGAAGACTGTAACTGTTGCATACACAAATCGTTGCGACAGCGTAGGGTGGGTGATTGGAGGGGATGGGGTTCTAGGAAGAATAATAGCTGGGTTTGAAGAGGTGACTTCACTCTTGTAACTGGCGTATTTTCTGTTTTGACAGATTGTTAAGTTACATCAAAAGAAAGTTTATCCGACTGTTACATTAAACAAAAATCATAGATATTGTAGATATTTTGGAAATACGTATCAGCGACTTTTATTTTTGGGTGGTGAGCAGAGGTGGAGTCGTCATTATCTTAATGGTTCTAATTGGGTAGTTTCGGATGTTTTGCACGAGATGTTTAACAAAAAATATTGCACTAACTGACCCGGCATGTAATCCTTATCACACACACACACACACACACACATATATATATATATATATATATATATATATATATATATATATATATATATATATATATATATATATATATATATATATATTGTTACGTATATCTGATTTCATTCATATTTATTTTAATTTAATTGTTTGTCAGTTTTAAATGTTTTATTCTATGCTATTATAATGTAAATTTATTCACTAGAGATGATATTTTCCAGAAAATCAGACACTGCTATTAAATTATGTTGACATAACTTAAATTGAATCGGATGTTGCTGCTATTAATTGTTATTGATTAAATTTTGTTATTTTTCTTGTCTAAGGGGGCTCGTATTGCATTACTTCTTCCCAATAGCCTTGCTCATTTCTCTGCTGATATTCTATCTTTCACTCCCACCGGGCTATACAATCGAGGTAGGTCATTCCCTATATAACGCCAGTCAAATCCAATTAACCACCCCTCTTACTAAGAGGTTGATGTTACAACGCTGGAGACTGGCTTTGTTGCGGTTGGCTGTAGACGCCATTTCTTGAAGAAGTCCGATATATCCTCCAGGTCCTTCTTTAGTACCCCCTCAAGCTCAGTAAATGAGTGACTCTGGGTCCAGAGAGCAATGCCATCTGCATACATGAATTTTACGCGACTGTGTTACAGACAAGTCATTGATATAGACATTGAACAAACTTGGCGAAAGAGCAGACCCTTGTGGGAGTCCATTAGTCTGACGCCTCCACGAGCTGCAGTTCTCCCTGATGTGCAATCTGAAGCGCCTGTTGCGAAGGAAAAGTTCAATAGTCTCAACTATCCAGCGCGGCGAAACTCTGGAAATTTTCAGCAGCAGCCATGCATGCCAGACAGTGTCATATGCCGCTTTAGATGCAGAAAAACAACTCTAGCTTTAAAGTTCGTCTGAAGCTCGTTTTCAACAAATGTAGTCAGGGAAAGGACCTGTTTGCAAGTGCTACGGCCATGCCTGAAGCGTGCCTGCTCAAAAGTTATGATATTCTCCAAACCAGGACCAATTCTTTGGAGAATCAGGCGCTCCAGTACCTTAAAACAGACTGAAAGCAAGGAGATCGGCTGGTACCCTGAACACCCAACACACCAGTACTGGTTTGGGGGCTGATTTAAAACACCCAACACAACAATACTATTTTGGAGGCTGATTTATCAGACTACACTGAAAGGGGAAAGTTTACAGGGCATGTCTGTCTGCCCTAAAACTCTCAAAATGTAGAAAAAGTTAACTATACAGTTACATGTCTTTCAACTGCTTAGGTTGACATTTATTTCTGATTATCACTGGGAAACATACATGCCGTCTGAAATAGAGCTTATCAGTGTTGACAATGTAGCTATTAATATTATCTAAACGTTTTAATATATAAACTACTAAAAATGTATAGGTTAAAAAATCCAACAAAGTATCATGTTCTGAAAGTGACAATAGCCCTGCCGAAATAGAACTCTTCCATCAAAAAGGCATATTAGAAGGTCTAGACGGTTACTCTCAAACCCAAATCATTAAAAATATCAAAATACAAATGAATGCTCAATGCATTCGAAACTTTACAAGCGTCTTCCACCTTAACAATGCAAATGCGAACCGCTAGCTTTGCATCCTCCTCAATGGGCAGAAAATAAAACACGACCCGGCACCAACATACCTTGGTGTGACTCTGGACAGATCACTGACATTCTACAACCACCTGAAGAAAACTCCATCAACACTTCGCACTCGAAACAATCTACTCAGCAAACTGACTGGCTCAACCTGGGGCGCTAGTGCTCAAACGCTCAAGACATCAGCTCTGGCCCTCTGTTAATCCACAGCCTAGTATTGTGCTTCTGTCTGGGCTTGACTATCCCACAGTAAGTTTAATGATGTCCAGCTCAACACAACAGTGCGTGTAATCTCTGGAACACTACGTCCTGCGCCTTTACCATGGCTGCCGGTACTCATTGTGACGTGGTGGGTTGTTATGCCGTCACTGTGGTAGGTGGGGGGTGGGGTGCTTCCAGTCTTTTATTTAAATTGTTATAGAAGTCCCACCAGGTTCGATTTTGGATGGAAGTTAAATTAGTGAAAGAAAGATGTAAAGCTCCGAGCCCCCCACCCCCACCCCCGTCAGCAATGCCGACTGTTAAATTATTGAATATACAGAAAAGTGAAATTCAACAAATAACACTTTAATCACAGTTCAATAGTCAATTGATTAAAATTTCCCAAGCAATCTCCTTCCGCTCGACCCTGTGACAGCCAATTGCGTCATTTGATTAGTAGTGTGATATAGCTTTCCACCTGTCCTTGTATTCTACTCATCTGTGTATTCTTCTCTCTTATTCCTCCAATTCATTCTCCTCTTCCTCCCGACTTTCTCCAGATTCCTTCTCCACCGACTCCTCGATACTCCTCCTCCTCCACTTTGTCCTCCTCGACTCCTTTTCCTCCTCCTCCTCCTCGACTCTAGCTACTAGACTTGTAGACTCCGACTGCCCTGCTAGTCTTACTTTCGTCTCCCCTCTTAGAGACTCAGGACTCACTGAACCGGAAGTTCTGTACCCCAAAAAAGCTTCCTGTGAAAACCCAAGGACGGTACAATATCTTCCTTTGTCCTCTCATCGCACACTACACCCAACCAGTTATCAGATAACGACTAATAAATTTCTTCTGTCACGCATTCATTCACATCGAAATACTCATACGTCCTTGTATGATAAAACAACGTCGTGATAAAAGCACATTATCATTTACTTCTCATAAATATATCAATAAATTGCGTCACATCAGTACATATTCCTGATCACATTATAAAGGTCACCGGCCATACTCCAACATTTTCCTATTCATGTCAGATTTACATTACATGATTAAAAATAGTTATACTTGCACAAAAAGAACAAAAAAAAATTATCAAGTGTAAAGAAGAAATAATAATTTAATTACTCGAAATAGAAGTATACAACGCTGTTACTTCCCCTTAGTTACGATTTCCCACCCATAGAGGACGCCAACCGGAAATGACGTACATTTATCCTACAAGACGAAGTACATGCTTCTTGTTGTCGAAAAATAAAACACTATAAACTATGGATAGGGAATATTTAGATGAAACTAATGAAAACTAATATACTGTTCAGCCTTATATCGGTATGCGTGCACGACGTACTAGATTGTGTCGCTTTCAAAACTGTTACATTGTTTCAATTTATTTTAAAAATTCCCGTTAATACAGGTTTAAAAGAATCAATGCTGGCTTTCCTGTGTCGGCATACTTTATATTAAAAAAAGATGAAAGAAATAGGCACACTTAAAGAATCCAAAGGAACCAAACTTGACTTCCTTTTGTCGGCCGACTTCAGAAGAAAAAATCAGTACACTAAAAAGATACCAAAGTCAAATTTCCGGCGTTGGTTTGTATTGTTATAAAATAACATATGTATTTGATATCATGTCGATAAGTTTAAACAATGAGTTTATTGGTCCCTGCCAATTGTGTTTATCACCCGGGCTTCTATTTGTTTGCCATATGTAATGATAATTGATGTTTTCAGGGCAATTAGTATATAAAATAATAACTTGCTTTAATAATACTTTGTAAACCATGCTAGCAAAAGATTAGCATTTGCACTCACATTTAATGTATTTTAAAATAATGATTTTTTTTTTATTATTTGCGAGATACCGACTTAGAGTTAACCTGGATACAATACAGTCTGGGTCAGTTTTCAATAAGTAACTTATCATGCGTAAATGGCAGGTGCCTTCAAGCAATCGGGTGATACTTTCGTCTCATTTGCGATTTTGTTATTTGTCATAAGCGATATACACTACACTAAGGATGCATACGCAAGCTGGCATCCGCTACATAGTTTGTGGATATATATTTTTTTTTTAAATAATTTTTGCATGATGAAAATAGAACGAATATATGATAACAATGCAAGGTGAATTTTTTTCATTTTATTTTCAAACAGGTGTATGTTTATCAGTTTTTTTTGTACCGTGAGTGTGTGTGTGTGGGGGGGGGGGGCACAAATTAAACACAAAATCATGTCCTTTCTTATTTATACGGAATAATGGAGCAAACGTGATTGACGATATTGACCAGTAATGACAAGCTTTTAATTTACGCGCGCAAACACTAAGACAACTTGAAAAATAAAAACAAAGAATAAAATTAACTGGTAAGACCTTCATGTTGCAGCAACTAAATACTGACAAAATGCTCAACGTTATTCTCTCTCTTTCACTCTCTCTCTCTCTCTCTCTCTCTCTCTCTCTCTCTCATGTGTAACCTAGTATGTATTGTATGCATCTGTGTTACAACGTGAAGCCTAAAATTAAGTATATTTGTTATATCTCATGTACACTACCCTTAGCAAAATGTATACGTATTATGTAGAATATTATCTGTTACGTAGTTTTGTTTTATAAATGATTATTGATAATATGACATTAAGACTTAAATTGAGAATGTCGTTGTGCAGATGCATATATCTTTTAGCATAAAAAATGTATATGAATATTTTAATTAGAACAAGCAAGATATGTCAGCTTGTGTTTTCTCTCATAAATATGTACGTTACGAAGAATGATTATTTTCTTTCAAAGAATATCAAAATAGTTTGTTTAAATTTAGTTTTTTTCCTAAAACCTATCTACTTTTTTGTTGAAGAAAAAGAACGTACAAACTATTGTTAAGTTTGGCCGAATTGCATTTCGAGTTGGGCCGAATTCTCTTTGGGCCAAATTCACTATAATTCGGCATAAATGATACAACATTCCCATCCTTCCCCTATTCGATCTCACAGATTAAATCTACTTTTTTCTGGTAAACATGGTTTTCGGGAAAAAGAAAGAACGTTTTTTCCCATCATCACTCTTTTGGTTACATACAGATGTATGTAACACATTGCACCATATTTGCTGTACAAAAAGCACGATCGTACGCTTTATCACATAGATATTTACGTGGGGTAATTAAGCACTTGAATGGCTAGGTTGAATAGAAGGGGTAAATGTACGTCATATCCGGTTTTAGCACGCGGAAACTACTGATTGTTTACGAAGATTGCCGAATGATTTTTTTTTTCATTTTATAAAGCGGAGTTTAAAGTCAAATTAAACATTTTATGGTGTGCATACATAACCAATGCGTTTTGTTTATAACTATAATAATATCACACGTTTGTACAATATAGGTGGCCAGTGACCTTTAATGATATCACAGCAATTAGAGGCATTTCTTTACATTACAACCCATACAAAGTTACACAAATATTCCAGTGTCCATGCATACATATTAACTATTCTTACACACTTCAACCATTTTCCAAATTCATAATTCAAGCATTGTAAATTCTAACATCACATGAATACATGTACTAGTTTACTACGAAGTAACCTATTAGCGAATTACAAAATTAATTCAGACCACAAGAAAACAATCTACATAATTTTCTACATAACACTCAAACACGCGTGTAAATTAAACACTACAACGGTAATTCTACGTACTAAACGGGAGCCCTGAGTGGCCGAGTGGTCTAACGCGCTCTCAGTTACGGATCACTGCCATCTCACCTCTGTCTGCGTGGGTTCGAGTCTCGGATTCGGCTAATGTGGGTATGTGAGAAAACTTGCCAGTAGCTTCTCGTGGGTCGGTGGTTCTTTCCGGGGTTTTCCCGGGTTCTTCCTCCACCATTAATACTGGCCGCCATGTATAGCCTATCGTGTGCTGAAAAATGGCGTTAAACCCTACAACAACGTACTAAACGATCCTAGTAATTAAGTATACATACTGGACATAATTACAATGACGATACCGTAATATTCTGCAAAAATCGAGCAAATAACTTACTGACCTTTACGAAGCTTTGTCTTTCCTCAGAACCTCCTCTCTAAGTTTTACCGCAAAATCACAATTTGCGCTCTTGGAGTAACCATATATAATCCAGCAATCTTCCTAGGCGAGACTAACGTTTCGCTTCCTAGTTAGAAGTTATAATTCGGATCGAAATTGTTATCACACCCTCTATTTCAATTCCGAGTGAATGTCGCTTTGATCCGATCCAGTCAAACGTAGCGGACAATGTCCATCCCGCTGTCTGTCCACGTGGGGACGGATTTAGAACACACCCAGTTTATCGCGGGTTTCTCTGATCTTTGTAACACATAGGTGGAAGTCGCTCGATCTAATTAATACCTGTGCCGATCCACGATGCAGGATCTTCTCTCTGGTGACGGTAACGTTGCATAAGAGATTAACTCTAACCTGCGGATATGTTCCGACATCAAACCATGGCTTGTAATAATACCTTTGTTTATACACGACTTACTAACTGGGGCTGAGCAAACATGACACTCAGCAACATTCCTCCTTCACATCTGCGTCGCCAGGAAGCAACCACAGAAGTGTTGGCTAAGGTTTATGCCAGTGAGAAACTTCCACTGTATATGGACATCACCGCATATACAGCGGTCCGCATAACTTCAGACGCCCAGTCTGGTTAGGTCCGTTGCAGGAGGATATTACAGCTATTTCGGCATGGAGTGTCGAGTGGTCTTCAACAGATGTTGTAAACCACTCCCTCGTAGCTGAGCCATCTGTCTGCCCTCCTGGCTTCAACCTTCCACTTCATCTGTGGACCACACGAACCGCTTTGACTGAATCGTTGTGCAGTCAACCTTGTCCGATGGGGCCAGGCAGCTAACCTTTCATGTTGCTGTGGAACTCTTCAGACCATGTCACACATTGGGAACAACTGTCCACTGACAATGTTCCCCGGTGGACTGCAGGCGCTGCACCTTGCTGATGATGACGTTGTTAAATGGCTGAGCACGCACTGCACACGATAATGATAATATAAGGGTTAATCTCGTTCACTTATAAATCTCGGCAGTTATTGCTGACAGATTTGTCCGCAGCCCACGAATGCACATACAGAGCGTTATTAGACACCTGAATTTCTTACGGCAATGAATCACGGTGGGTTGAAATGTCATTGCAGCGATCAGTAGAACATATTTCCTTATCAAATCAGATGGTTAACAACTTGTAAATCCACGTGAAATAACACGTTTCTACCTCTTGTCGGCTTCGAATTGGCTGGTTGTATCAGCGGATAACCGAGACTGTTCCATCTGGAAACTCGAGCCTTTTTAAATTTGTCAGTTTGTTCTGATTCGAGTATTGAAACATTTCGTCAACGCGTCATATCACAAAATGGACAGATTAACGTTTCATTGTAACTAATATTGCTCAGAACAATGTAAGTTAATACGATAGTTTTGTAATTTCGTAATCAAATCTAATAATGAGGACGCAGCGCTGTCTAATTAAATATTAGTAGGAGGGAGAAGGCTAGAGGAATCCAGATGAAAAGAACATATTGGAATATAAAATAGATATATGTTAAAGACAATGGTTTTCCGCGAAGTGGTGTGTGTGTGTGTGATTTGTATTTTTAACGTAGCTTTTTTTTAATTCAGTCATATCGCTGAGATGTCTGCAGTGTGACAGTTTATAGAGATGTCTAGCACTGGGACATCATGCCGCAGACATGTAGCATTGTGACCCACCCAGTCCCATTATCCTGACACCAGGCCGACCAGTCCTAACACTAACCTCGTAATGCTGAGCGCCAAGCAAGGCAGCTGTTAGCTGTTAGTACCATTGGTATAAGCCATTGGTATGACTCGGCCGGGGTTCGATCCCAGGACCTCCCGCATCAGATGCGGACGCTGTAACCACTAGATGTACTGAATTTGATTTTTTTACCACATTCGTCTCCTTTTATACATGATTGCCATATAAAAGCAGTTATTGTTATTTTGGGCTTAACGCCATTTTTAGCACATGATTGGCTATACTGGTGGAGGAAGAAGAACTGACCCACAGGAAGCTACTGGCAAGCTTTCTCTTATACCCACATCGGCCGAGACCGAGACCCGAACCCACGCAGACAGAGGTAAGATGGCATGAACCCAGCCATCCGGGCCCCTATAAAACAAATAAACCTAAGTGAATTTCATTTCAGCGAATACAAGAGATATTATCACGGACAACTGAACAGACAGTAAGGCATCATAATATTTCCAGCACATTCGAAAAACAAAAGTTTGGGCAATAATAAAGTTGAAGTTATCAATCAGACAAGATAAATGTATTTATTTTATGCCATGCCTTCAGCTACTGGATTTTTAGGCGTGAAATACGATAACTAATTTTTCACTGCCTGTCAGTAGACATTGTGATTAAGCTACTTTTAGAATTCCTTTGTCTAGTGTTAAGTACAACCGTGTCGCACAGGCACTTGATTCTAGGGTAAACTAATGTGTACAATTTAAGCAACCTTACTGATTCTGAAGTGCCAATTTTGCGAAACGTTTATCCGTTGCTTCTTGTCTTCCACACACAGGCTACCATTCCAAGGATCTACTTCCGCTCTTCTACGGAGTGAATGCGATTTGATTGTGATTGCTTCAGTGATTGTTTCCTTCAATGAATTGAGCAAACATCGCTTTTAATCGCTACATCTCGGCTTAACCAGGCAAATATGTAATCGGGATATCCACGGTATTTTCTGTCAAGTCGTTTCGCTGTTCCGATCGTTACATGTGCTCAAGACTGTGTGACATATGCCGGGAAAATATTGAACATTTCTTGACATGTTAATTACATTTAATTTTTTCTTAGCGCTTTCTGAATAGCTATATAGGTAGGTAATCTCTGGTTATGCGTGAAGAAATATTTTTTTTAGAAAAATTGTAGACTTATTTAATTAATAGTTATGTAATTACCCGAATTTCAAAGGACATGTTCGCTACAAAATGTTCAAGATTGCTTTGTAAACATTTATCTCTACTATCTATCTTAAAGAGGATTTACACTGTCAAGAAAACTAAAGGATTGACTTGGTTAGTTCACGTGTAGTTATTTATCACTAATCTGCACACCCAAACACAAAATGTATTCTCATATATAATTTACACTGCCAAGAAAACTAAAGGGTTGACTTGGTTAGCTCGCGTGTAGTTATTTATCACTAATCTGCACACCCAAACACAAAATGTATTCTCATATATAATTTACACTGCCAAGAAAACTAAAGGATTGACTTGGTTAGTTCACGTGTAGTTATTTATCACTAATCTGCACACCCAAACACAAAATGTATTCTCATATATAATTTACACTGCCAAGAAAACTAAAGGATTGACTTGGTTAGTTCGCGTGTAGTTATTTATCACTAATCTGCACACCCAAACACAAAATGTATTCTCATATATAATTTACACTGCCAAGAAAACTAAAGGATTGACTTGGTTAGTTCGCATGTAGTTATTTATCACTAATCTGCACACCCAAACACAAAATTGAATCTCTTATTGGGTTTACACTGTCAAGAAAACAAAAGGATTAACTTGGTTAATTCTTGTGTAATTATTTATCACTACTTTGCTTACCCAAACACAAAATTGAATCTCGTATAGGATTTACACTGTCAAGAAAACGAAAGGATTAACTTGATTAATTCTTGTGTAATTATATGTCATTAGTTTACATATCCATACACAAAACTGTATTCAAAATGTATACGTGTTATGACCTGTAGAGCTAACGGCACTTAACAAATCTTGTGAGGTAGGTGACTGGATTTGGTAATGTAGCAATTTACTCTTTGTAAATGAAAGCTGTTTTATTTTGGTAAACTTCACTTGTTTAAGCACTGCATGTGTGTTTTGAATGTAAAATGAATAAACACAGTTATTAGCTGTTGAAAAGGCTGTAGAGGGCCACAATGTCACAAGGCACAAGGATTGATTTTACATAGAGTTGAAGTTGATGCATCAAATATTTTTGCACCAGGTCAGTTAGGTGTGGCAATGGGGAGGACCAGAAATAAAAAGGGACTATGGGTTATCTGTTTCAATTTCAACTCTGATTCCACATAGATCTTGCACTTATGAATTCTAGAATAAAAGTTTTGTACAGTTTGATTCAAATTTAGAATGCTGCATACATTCTGTTTCTTTATTAGAGAACCTCAGTGTTGACTTTGATTATGAGACATGTCCTGATTCTGATAACGCTGACTCTTCTGATGGAGAGATTTTAGAAGTTGATGAAATGTTGTCCACTGGGGGAGACATGCCTGCTTGATGTAGTGACCAAGAATGTACGTTGGGGAAGACATGCCTGCTTCATGTAGTGACCAAGAATGTAGGTTGGGGAAGACATGCCTGTTTCATGTAATGACCAAGAATGTAGGTTGGGGAAGTTGTTGTTGTTTTAGAGTTTAACGCCATTTTTCAGCACACGATAGGCTATATATGGCGGCCAGTATTAATGGTGGAGGAAGAACCCGGGAAAACCCCGGAAAGAACCACTGACCCTCGAGAAGCTACTGGCAAGCTTTCTCACATATCCACATTGGCCGAATCCGAGACTCGAACCTACGCAGACAGAGGTGACATGGCAGTGATCCGTAACGGAGAGCGCTTTAGACCACTCGGCCACTCGGGGCCCCCAGATTGGGGAAGACATGCCTGTTTCATGTAATGACCAAGAATGTACGTTGGGGAAGACATGCCTGCTTCATATAGTGACCAAGAATGTACGTTGGGGAAGACATGCCTGTTTCATGTAATGACCAAGAATGTACGTTGGGGGAAGACATGCCTGTTTCATGTAATGACCAAGAATGTACGTTGGGAAAGACATGCCTGTTTCATGTAGTGACCAAGAATGTACGTTGGGGAAGACATGCCTGTTTCATGTAATGACCAAGAATGTACGTTGGGGAAGACATGCCTGTTTCATGTAATGACCAAGAATGTACGTTGGGGAAGACATGCCTGCTTCATGTAAGGACCAAGAATGTAGGTTAACCACAGCTGACTCTGACATTTTAGAGCATCATGTTGACGATACAAAAATGAAACAACTTATCCCAGATAATGCAATAACACCAGAGCAGATGAGATTAAAAGTAACACTAACAGAAATCTTCAAAAAGCCACTGCAAGAGTTGAATACATTTTTTTGAGAAAACTAGATTCAAAGACATGGACTGAATATTATTCTGAAGTTTATCAGTTTTCATTGTCTCTGGAATGCATCCAAATCCTTGAAACTTTCTTGAATTTCGTGCCAAATGATGATACTTTTTTGCATTTGGAAAGATTTTTGACAGAATTTGTTTAATTTATTTGAACAAAAATACTACTGACATTTTCAGTACCACACAAGTCGCACGTGCACTTTGCATACTTGTATCGGAGCCAGGAGAAGGAAAATTAAGGTATATTGCAGGTAGATGTATTACAAACAGTAGATACCATAATATGAAGAAGGAAAAGAACAGCTAGTTCAGAAAGGAACAAATTAGCTTGGTCAATCAATGTTTGTTACAAGTAAAAATGTTAGACCACCTTACAACTTCAGCTGTTGATTTGGAAAACAATAGCAAGTATAAGCAGGCATTGCACGAGACACAAAGAATACAGAATATCAACCATGGTCTAACTAACATCAAGGACTCTATTTGAATTTTTCTTGCAAGTTGACGATACAAGGAGGCAGTATCAACATATAGATGCATTACACTGGCATGGTGCAAGGAGTTTACAGTATTGTAAGACTGTAATACTTAAGGATGAGACACTGTTTAAATATTGGAAGCTGCTGTACATAAACTTTGATCCCAGTATAAGTGTCACACAAGTGGACGACACTATGATTGCTTCATGTATCAGAGATCTGTAAGATCATCTGATAGGTCACTACAGTAGGATAGCTGACAGTCAAATCAGAAAAGACACAATTTCCAGTCTTGGAAAATTGAAATAAGACAGTTTGAGAAAGAGAGTGGTCATGAGATCAAAGCACAAACACAGTAGTGAAGTAGCGATGCATTAGCTTTGGACACGAAATATATCTTGGAAGAACAGTCAGTTAAATTTGGGTGATTTGACTTGAAAATATATTAAAGTCATCTTCACATGCATATAAATAGCCATATCAAATATATGAATTTATCTCAATGATAATAGTTACACTTTTTTTGAAAAAACCTAGTCCAAAAGTAAGTTAATGAAGAATGATAATTTTTTTTACAATTCCTGTAATAATTTGTATTCTTATCATCTACGTTTGACCTGAATAAAGTGTAAAATTCACTGGATGCAAATTTAATATGGGGAGGGGGTGCACTAAATGCATATGGAATGTCCATGAACATAATATAGATGCGTGGAAGGTTAAATAATGAGTTCACTCCAAATTTAAGGGGGTTTGTGTCCGGAAATCTTTCTTGAGCCAGAACTTTTTTTATCGTGTTCTTTTGTTTGACTTTTTTTTCTCCAAAATAATAAAATGTGGTCTATTTTTTTATTGTTTTTATATCAGGGCAAGAAATATTTTTTTAAAATCTGTTTGACAACTGTAAATTTCGATCCAAAAATTCGAGGACTTCATACCCACCACTGTTTTTTAAACACAAAATTAATACCATTTATATACTAACATTAGATTTGGGGTGGGGGGATGTATAAGGATAACCCGATTAATTAGTAAGTGTGTTATCGTTAGTGAACTCCACAATCAAGTGCCCCTAATAACATTGGATGGTTGCAAGTTTAATATTGTTGGTAGAGTTTGCATTAAACAGATTTGGAACGTCTATATGAGCATATGGATGCATGGAAGTTTAAATAACTACGTTACTCCATATTATATCAGGGGCCGACCATATGATTTTTCGGGGATTGGGGTGGGTTACTGGGATTTTGTTTAGCCAGGGTGATTTGTTCTCTTTTCCGCAATATTTTTTTCTTCAAAATAACAGTCCATGTAGCCTCGTTTCGTCCATAAATCAGAGTAAGAAATACATGTGAATCTATTTGACAACTTGAAATTCGGTTCCAATAATTTCCAGTACTTTGACCCCACCCGTTTTTTTTTTTTTAAAGTTACAAAATTGATAAATTGGCAACAAAGCATCGAGCATCCATGATTGGCAATGAAGGGGGGGGGAGGGTAACTTCAGTCTACTAGCCAGTACATACTACGTTGAGGTTCTAATTTCTGCCATTACCCTGTATTAACCAGATTTTACTAAGCTTTATGTCGTGCTAAACGTTTGGGTTTTAGCGATTTCCGAATTTAAAAAAATATTTTGAATTTCCCTTATTTCGAGATATCACATTTTCCCAAATGTCTCTCCTTTTATGCAAATGTTAAAATGTTGTGACCGCTATGATGCATGTAAAATATAGTAAATGAACAGATTAGTTGAAAAAATTATACGAAATAATATTGACTACATGATCCTTAAAGAAATTGAACCTGATTTTAATTTTAATTTTATTCTTTCTTATTTATTTGTATTCTTTGTTTATATACATCCTGCCCAATAAACGCATCCACTCCGAAGTAGACCGGAAGTTAATCTTTGGAATGATCGCTTGTGTGTGGAAGACACCAAGCAACGGATAAACGTTTCGCAAAATTGGCCCTTCAGAATCAGTAAGGTTGCTTAAATGGTTATGGATGAAAGGTGTGGAGTGTCTTCTTTACTGTGGTGTACGTTATGAGTGACTGAATATGTAGATAGTATCGGAAAATTAGATCGGTGTCATCGAGGGGTCAGATTGTGTCCGGCGAGAGTTAGTTACCTTGTGTAATTGGTCAGTGTACACATTAGTTTACCCCAGAATCAAAGTGCCTGTGCCACGTCGCATTGAGATGAACCAAGTTCAGATCTAACTACGTTTTCCTTCAATTCATTTGTTGTGCTTTTTTATCTTGAATATAGAAGGTATATTGTCATTAACGTTTCTTTGGCCAAAAATGTATGTCGATTTGTAGCAGAAGCGAAGTGACAATATTCGGAATGAGCTCAACACTTCTTGATGGCAATCTTCAGTGGGTCGGTCATGCTATTGCAAATAACTCAACACCTGTGTTGTAATTGGCGCATTGATATGTTGGAAACTGACTATAGGCGTCAAGACTGACGATGGGGATGAAAATAATTATCGTGGCAGACACTTGTTTAACTCTGGTAATTAGATTCTTTCATAACGATTTGTTTTGGTCCTTGAATGAATTGGACCCACGTGACTGAACGAGTGCCTACTCTTGGGCTGGCCAACTCGGTACCTTTTGTGCCGCACAACACGAAGAAAGTACTTTTTTTTTTCCTTTTCCGTCATTAGTCGTAGTAGTAGTACCTCGACTGCATACCGATATACAGCTATTTATCAAACGGATGAATGAGGAATTATTTTTCTTCTTCGGCAAATAAGCAAATTTGAAAATCATAAGACCAAACTAAGCGCAGCTAAAATGTCTGTTTCTTTATCAGTACCACTTGTATGTATAAATAATTGATGTACATGCGACATTCTAGCAACTTTTCTACACCTGATAGAATGTGTACGTGCTTAAATATGTATTTCTTTGCCATATAACATGTCCTTTCTATCATGTACACATTCTTTCAGGTGCACATGGTATAAATAATAAATCCACGATCCTTAAAATTATAAATGCATGTCTCATGTATGCTCTTTATTATTTTTGTAACCGGAAATAATTACAGGTGAAAACCCAGCATTTCTTGAAATGTTTAATTTATGTTGCAGATAAAACTTGATACCAGTGTTTGAACGAGTGTATAACATACCTATTTACCGATTTGATATGAAAATAATCGCCACTTGCTAATATTTTTTCTTCAAGTCATATTCATCGGTCAAACAGTGAGACAGCCATAGTTATAATTAATATTAATTCAAATTATAAGTGAGAATAAGGGATAAATGTCACTTAGAACTAATTTATTGAAAACATGTTTGAATAATTTACATCAAATTTGGAGGAACTATATATAGATATGTATTTTATCTGGAACTGTGACAAAAATCAGACAAATCTGTGAGAGTTATCGTTTTTTATTTTATATAGATAGACTTGAAGCACTTGTAGTAAATTGTTGTGCTTCTTGCTAAATCTTTAAGTTTGGATTATACTAGCATTTTATCTGTTGGTTATTATTTATAGCATGGGTAGCTATTGGTTACTGTTTATACCCAGCCTTCAAGCAGAACTCTGATGCCAGACTCTGCAGGTGTCCTGGCCTTATCTCTCCACCAATAATAAGATGAACATCACGTGCTACTGGACAGATCACTTGTATGTTGATCAAAATGAGAATAGTGTCCGAAGAAAGTATGCGCGGCAGACGCTATTCGTTCGAGGGCAGTGATAATTTTAAAGGATGGGGAGTTTGGGGTCATGATCTAAGGAATCGTTAATTTTAGGAAGTGATGATCGTATAATTGACTGCGATATGTCGCAGGGGAGCAAGAGTTATTAATTGAGAAAGATAAACAGTTTTGTCATTTTGGATTGATTTGTTCTATAAAATGTGCAGTCTTTCCACAATATGTTAGTCTTGCACACTAACAAATTAAAGGTTGAGCATGCGCGAAGTTTTATGTCATTAAAAGGGATACATCTGCCCGTGGGAATCAGTATCCGTCTGCCGTTTAAATAGTTTTTCCATTTAATAAAATCCATCTTGGTAATATTATAATTATTCATTCTATCTATAAGTGTACATTGTAATAATTAGTTATTTATTCAAGTATCAACGAGGGTATGAGTCTGCTTATTTCACAAAGTTTCTTGCAAACCTGAACAAGTTGTAAACAATGGAAGATCATCTTGTGCTCACGTGATAATAAGCCCCACTAAGTAATAATATACATTTTTCAACGACATTAATTTTGCTGAAAGATGGTTGTTGTTGTTGTTGCTGTTGGGTTTAACGCCATTTTTCAGCAAACGATAGGCTATACATGGCGGCCAGTATTAATGATGGAGGAAGAACCCGCGAAAACCCCGGAAAGAACCACCGACCCACGAGAAGCTACTGGCACTGAAAGATGGTACTAAATCAACTAGTTTGATAAAAACAAGTTTGCGAAGTCGTAATGTTTGGTTAGGGTGGGGGTTGTGGTTTGGGGGAGGGTGTTTTGTTTTCTTTCTCGTTTGTTTGTTTGTTTGTTTGTTTGTTTGATTTTCTTATTTACCATACCAGGAGATTAACCAAATTTTTAAACCACCAAAACACGAACCAAACTGCGTCCAAAAGCTTGAGGTCTGTATCCTATATTATCTCGAAGAATTGTGCGACATAACACAAAAAGTAGCGAGCAAAAACGCATTTATAAAGGACAAAGACGATTATGGGAAATTCTGTATAGAACGTACGTCTCCAGTATATCATTAACAAATATCATTAATAAAATTGACAATAAAGAATTCACTTTATTGCTTGGAATAAGACAATAATGCAATAATGTACGGAATCATTGCGAAACGGATTGTAAACAAGACCAGTTTTAGAAATGTCAGTAGCTTAGATTTAAGCACTTCCCTAACTATTCCTTGGGTGCAAATATTATTGAACCCACATTAACGCACGACCTTAGCCTACTTAGTGTGACCATTTAATCAGGGGGTGCGGGACACTTTTTTCTTTCCAACCAAGATTCCTTTTTTTTTCCTTCTAAATATTAAGAATTTTTTGTTCTGCTAACATGATGGATAGAATTAGTACTTGTTTCCTCAAAGTTAGAACCAGGATTTTTTAAAAACTTATTGGGAGTGATATATTTTTTGCCAAAACAATGTCTTTCCGCCAGCCCTCGAAAATTAAATGATGAGACCTTTATGCTAACTCTGGAGGCGCATCCTGCTGATGGAAAATTATTGCTCGTTTCTTTCTCGTACCAGCATCTAACGTAATTCAGAATCAGTAAATATGACCTCCAGATGGTTAATAGCTTGTGTATCATCGCTCTTATTAAATATTTCTACGAATTCTTTACCGAATGCTCATCCCACTTGAGTTATGAACCCTATTCCAAAACATTACTCCTAACACGTGATATCGATCAGGGTGCACTCACACAAAAGTATATCCAAATAACCATACGTGTGGACCTTACATATGGAGTCTAATTGTGTTTTTAAATTCTGATCCTACTTGTTTTGTCATGTCACCAAATCTTCAGCTCTGTCTTGGTTGTTCTATTTGTCAAGAACTTAGTTTACATTACAGTGTTTTATTTTATTTTATTTTGATAGACTGGTCTGGTTGATGCTGCAAGATTAGCTAATTAAAAAGATAGCATACCCCGATTTCTACATTCAGTATAGATGGGAATAAACCTACGCTTGATATTTAACTATTTGATCCAGATCAATTTGGTGATCTTTCTTTTCACGTCCACAACATAAAGATGGTGAAGTTTAAAGATCACTTTAACAAGCATTCTACGTTTACTTGTCACGTGTGCTTTGCCTTAGCAACAGTTTGCGTAGATGGAACAAAAACTCAATCACATACAGCGTCATTGTTATTTGTTTCTACATTACTGCTACATATATGCTTTGCATAACACATCTGAATCCAACATCAGAAACACTGTACAATCGATACATACGCAAACTGGCAAAGAGACCATTTCATAATTTTATCATAGTCCTTTTGTCAAGTGCAACCTTTCCGGATAATTTGTTTGAATGGGGCTTTGTATCTCTGACAGTCTTGTTATAGCTGAGACAATGCTGAAGTCTGAGTCATTAGGACGATTTGACATTGCACAGTGCTTCAATAAACGCATATTTTGGAGAACCGGCATAAAATTAAGTGTTATGTTTTGACAGCTGCTACTGCCGAAGTCAAAACATTCCTCCATGGGTTTACTATAGTGTCGAGCATCCGTTGCAAATCGTTTTCCCAAAGCTTGTAGAAGACAAAGGCAGTGAGAAACTTTGTTTATTTATATCTTTATTTCATCGGTGCGGAACAAAATGTTGTATACGTGTGATATGAAATTCGCCTCAAAGGACACGTTCTAAGAATAACGCTTGCGGGAATTCCCGGTATAAAAAAATCCCAACAAAACTGATCTATATAAAAGGTACATCAAATATAGAACGCGATTCCTTTAGGAATCATTGACTTTTTTGGGTGTGGGTAGGGACCATGAGATTTATTTTCGAATCGTGAACTTCTTTTTTATTTTACCTCGAGAATATGTATTTTTTCGTCCGATGTAATGGATAGAATGAATTATAATTCTTTACAAATCAGAACAAGAATATTTTATTCAAACTATGTGGGGGGGGGGGGTCTTTTCTTAAAATACATACACATCTGACCCTCGAAATATAAATGTACTGCATATGGAGACCATTATACTATATCGCAAAGGACAACGGTGATCTTTTACTTTATTCCTTTCTTTACTTAAAGCAGAACGCTGGAACTTCGAACATTAATAAATAATATAAGTCTTTATGTACTGGAGTTGATGTAGACGTCTGCCAAGTTTCACGGAAATAACTTGGAACTAACTTTATTAGAGTCGGATTGAAATTTATGCCAAGAGTCAAGAATATTTGTGCATGAAAAAATGAAATATTCCTGCTTTATTTAATGAATGTCTGTCCATAAAGAACAGTTTGGTCTTTTACTTTGTATGTGGGTGGCCTAGTGGTTAGAGAACCGCCTCAGATACGGGAGATCGTGGGTTCGAATCCCGGCCGAGTCATACCAATGATTTATAAAAATGGTACTAATATCTGCCTCGCTTTGCGCTCAGCATTAAGAGGTTAATGTTAGTACTGGTCGGCCTGATGTCGTTGTTGTTGTTGTGGTGTTTAACGCCATTTTTCAGCACACGATAGGCTATACATTGCGGCCAGTATTAATGGTGGAGGAAGAACCCGGGAAAATACCGGAAAGAACCACCGACCCACGAGAAGCTACTGGCAAGCTTTCTCACATACTCACATTGGCCAAATCCGAGACTCGAACCTACGCAGACAGAGGTGAGATGGCAGTGATCCGTAACGGAGAGCGCTTTAGACCACTCGGCCACTCATGGCCTCCGGCCTGGTGTCATGATAATGTGACTGGGTGGGACATGGTGCTACATGTCTGCGGCATGATGCCCCAGTGCTAAACTACACTTTAAACTGCCATACTGCAGACATCGTAGCGATATGACTGGAAACTTGTTAAAGCTACGTTAAAACTCCAAATGACACACACGTGTGTGGACCCCTCGGAGGCTCCTAGCTATGTTATCTAGTAACCGTTGAGGAGCTACCCCCCCCCCCATAGAGTCGAAATTTATAAAAGCTTTTATGTGTTGATGTGTCCCTCAAACTTCTGTGGTGTTGTTTTCCGTAAGGAAAAATTAAAAGCAATTTAGATACAAACATTTATTGAAACCCATTTTTTAATTGGGGTTTATCACTTTTTGTGAAATTTTGATGGGTTAGTACTTATCAGGGACCTTGGTCGAAGGTTCTTCAAATTTCCTTCACCTGTTCCAAAATTGTTTGAGTTGAGATTGTAGAGGATGTACTCCCTTCCACAGTCACGTACCATAGGCCGGCTCCCTTCCTCTGGTTCTCCCAAGTTTAAGATTTTGACCACAATATCTTCCTACTGTGCTATGTGATGTATGCTATAATGTATGTACGCTATCCCAGTATTTGTGTATGGACTGGCCTTTAGGTCAGATCAAATAGTGAGGTCCTAGTTTTATATATGTTTAAGATTTATTAAAAGGAGAGAACTTCTTATTCATAAACATTTGGTTGTTTTTCTTTCTTCTCATCTATCTTTATGTTCATTTTGTTTTTCCAAGTTATTCGTTTTATTCGGTTTTCCTTCCTGACAAATTTCTGTGAAAAAAGACAATAACAAAAAGAAATAAAATAAAATTTAAACAAAAGCCTACCATGTGTCTTTGTTGTGTGTGTGCTGTACGTTTGTTATTGTCTCACAATTCACCTATACGGTCAAAATATAGGCACGAAGGAAGGTCAGTGATCTAATAAAAAAGACCAAAGGTTTATAAAAGGAAAGAAAAAAGACAAACACTTTTTGTCCTTCTCCATTATATTTTGATAGCTTAATTTTTTAGAAAATATGCTTTTAACCTTATTTTTTGTCTGTCTATTTTGAGTGCATGTTTGTGGTTAGTGTGTGGGTAACTTTTTTTTCTTTGTTATTGTATATGTGACCCTTTGATCAGCGTGTTTGAGTGTCCATATACTGTGGGGTTCGGTTTTCTCTGCTCCTTTGCAGGACTGTCCACTTCGCTTAGCGCCGTGTGTGTTAGCCCTGGGATCTTTGTGCAGGATACTTCCCCTTCCCTATAGTTCCCTGCCCTCGTCTTTAAAACGCTTGTGTACCTATGTGCACTTGTTAGTGCTTTGTTATTCCTATGGGTTTCCCGTTTTTGGTATTTTGTAATTAGATGTCATACATTAGATTTAAGGCGTAAAGGCAGATATCGTGCTTAAATGTTTTTATTTATAGATTTGTTGTTTTCTTTATTCTCCAAGTGAATATCTAAGTGTCCTCCACCAAAGGTCTGGACATGTTATGTAGTGGACTCCAGTCGGCGCACAGTCTGCTACTAACCCCTAAGTAGGGTGATGTCCTGGATTCCATCGCCTGCGGAGGTTTTATATCAGTGGTGGAGTCTTTCACGATCACATTGTCATAGTTCGGTTCCTTCTTTCGAGTATGATTACTTGTCCATAGCTTAGCATAGCTTTAGATACAAAGTCATTTGTTTCCTGGAGCAAGTCTTTATTAGGTAGTCTATCAAGATATAAAAGATTGTAGTCGTGATATGTTCCTTTTTGTGAATACAGTTTCTGCATCTGTCCGCTCTGTGGGAACAATGCGTGATGATTTTTTTTTCTTTCTTCTTTTAATCATATGGCGCTGTATTGCGACTTCCCCCATGAGCCAGACTTCATGTAGGTACCACTTTAGAAGCATGCTTTGGTTTTTTAAAAAGATTTTATCATGGCCCAGTGCTTCCAAACTTCTTTAAATACTACTTGGTAATCTTGGCTTTTTATGGTAAATTCGTCTCGTATTGTATTGTATTGATTTGTATCAGATGTCATACATTTTTATTGTCTCTGAATTTCATAACTAGTTGCTTGATATATTGGTATCGTCTAGGTACTTTAAGTATTTTGGTTAGATTTTTGTTCCTTTATAAAGTGGGTCTATTTTTGAGGATCAGACATATCCAGTATACATATAGGGCCTCCCATGCATGTTTGTGATCGCTTTTTAATTTCATTATTCTATTTATGATATTGGCACAACAAAAATTACATCGTAGATTCTGAATATTTATCACCTTCTGTTTTTTTTCTTCTAAATAAATATTCTTTGAGTGGGTAATGCAGTTTACACACACACACACACACACACACACACACACACACACACACACGGAGTTATAATACAATTGACTGTAAAAGATTTTTTTTTCTTCTAAAATTTCATCTTCTCCAGAAATGATAGTGTCCCCTTCTTTTACTGTATCAATACTGTTTTGCCTTACCCCTTTTGATCTCCTCGTTTATATGAGCCTTTAGCTTTTTCGTATATTTCCGAGAATTTTCCTGCCCGTATTTCCCTTCGTTGATTTTCGTCTGCTTCTGTGTTCTCTAATTCTAATTTCGCATGTTGTTGATTCGTGTGTGTGCTATATTACTTTTAACTATTCTTTATAGTTCTTTCTTTTTATTTATTCTCTTTCCTTTTACAGTAAACTTTTGTCTGTTTCTTTTTTTATATTTTCAATTTTCCCTCAAACCAGTCTTGCTGTATGTTTAAGTTCAGCGCATCCGTAAATGTTTGTAATTCTTCTTTTATTATATCATTGTATTCTTTTTCTTGTAGTATGGAGTTATTCAACTTACATGAACCCCCTCACCACTTTTTCCCCTTTTTCTTTTGACAGGTTTCATAGCTATAATGTTGTGATCTCATAGTTTGCTTGACGTAATTATGCAGTCTGCCACGCGTTTCTTTCCATCACTGGATATATAAAATTGTTTCTAGTTTGCCTGCCTTAGTGTTTTCAAGCTTTACATACTAATTTTATATCGAGTTGAATATTTTATTTGTCACGGCCTTTTCCGGTCGCGACTTTTTTAAAATTTTCCTAGCTTTGTTCGTTTTCGTCCCCATTACTTTTCCCTCCTTACTGTCCGTCAATCTTTGTCCAACAGTACTGTCCGGTTTGTCGTCCTCACTGGTAAAAAAATCATTTTCCATTGTATCAGATTCTATGTTATCCATGTCCTGTAGTGAATCGTCACCGTCTATGTGTGTGCGTGCGTGTGTGTTTGTTTTTCTTGTAGCCTAAAGTCCTAATTTTCTGTGGCGGAATTCTGTTTTAGCGGTCTTTTGATTGTTCTCCTTTTCTGGAGTTTGAACCCCCCTCCAGAGACTGTCCTTTGTAGTTGGATTTTTTTGCGTCTTCTTTCCTTCTGTACAGGAGTTGAAGTTAATGCTGGGTTATATACCTGCGAGGTTTCCCATCCTTCCTTGTCGTCATCATCGGAGACTGATGCTTAATTTCCATGAGTATGTCATGCAGAATATAAAACTGCATGAGCAGTGTTTCCTCTATATTCCCCTCATATTCTGAGATTTCCTACTGCTTTTAAAATTTCTCCCATTCAATGTCCTTGTTGGGGTTTGTATGTTTTGGTTCGATTCCCCTCCCAAAACACGTTGGGCATGAATTTCATACGTCTGTTCTCCGGGACGAGTATATAGAGTGGTTCGCTGACATTTGCCTGGTCCCCGGGGGGAGTGCTTATATTGGGCGGTTTATCGTTTACTGCATTTTCTACATAAGACATCCGTAAACGGGGCATATTCTTCAACTGTGGAGTTCCTAACACTATTTGAGTCCCTGTTTCTTTATTGGATAGCCCGCCACGCTGGTGTTCAGCACCAGTAGTGTCTTTGTCATTGTCAACATTGACAAAACTGTTTCCGGCTTGCATTGCATAAGTCGGTTTAGAGATGGTATTTGGACAGTCCCTCGGTATCTGGTCAGTCTCAGAACACATGGAGCACTTTCTATTCTTCTTGCATCCTCTGTACCAGGATTTGAGAAGGAAGCCCATCACACTGAAAAATGTCGGGATTTTCGGGCGTCCTCCCTGAGGATTGTTTACACTCGTACCCCTGATTTAATAGTTTGGAAACCCCATATACTAGGGGTTGTATAGTGTCGAACCTGTGTTTTAAAATATTTATTATTTTGCTTACCATTTCAAGGGTGTAAGCCTCAATTGGCAGCCCAGAGATGTGTATGTCTATCGTTTTCGCTTTAATTTTCCCGAATCTTGGAGGAGCCTCTGCCACTTTGGCAAAGTTTCCCTTGATCTATATGCTTCGTACTTCGAAGACGGGTTCTTTCCCTTTGGGGTATAAATAAAAGCATCCTCTTCCACCGTTCTGGAGTGCATCTGTTTCATATACTCTTATTCCCTTCGCTTGGATGGTTGTTAGGATATCAGCCTGCCTTGGACAATTAGGTCTATCTCAAAATTCAATGATTTGACATCCACGGAGATGATATGCAACAAGTCCTTGGGCATCCCCGCCCCTCGAGTCTTTGTCTTTTACGGGGACTTTACTTTGCAGGTCAGTTCACATATACAAACCAGCCCTGGTCTGCTGCCATGCCGGTTCGTTGTTGCTTTTACGACGCACCACCACTGTGAGGCTGTGTAACGCCAAATTTGAAAGGTTATATATCAAAAAGGTTTATTACCAATTTGCGATAAAAGTACCAACACAACGATGAGATTAATATTAGAAGGTTCCGGATCAACAGTGGAGGTAAATCTTGTATACAAAAGGTAATTAGATAATAAAAAATAAATTAGGGCGATTAACAGTACACATGTTGGTCAAAATTACTCAAATGAATGCACACAAGACACATTTACCGTATCAGAAAGTTTCTTCATGTGCTGAATATAGTAACGATTGGCCTGTAGATGGTGTTTCACTGCTATTGCCAGGGTACTAAATAGTCTTTCACGTGCTGAATAGTCGTTAAAGCCAACTAACCATACAGCAGATGATTTTCAAATGAATTGATGCAGGCAGCAAAAGGAAGTTGGAATGCTGGAGTCAAGTACACCAATTGCAATTCATCTTTTAAGCCATCTTGTCAATGAGGAGCCCAATCGGCGGCACACATTTTTAATTAATACTTCATCATTGGAAGATGTAGGATTTTGCTGTTCATGTTTGTGATCATCATATATTGACATATCCAGCTGATCTTTTGCTCTAAAACTCGTCTGTAAAGTCTACACTGTACTACAGAAATTACGTACAAAGTCTGATTATTGCCATTCGAAAACTTGCTTTGAAATCAATAAATTTATTCTCAAGGAAGAATATATTTTATGTAGGTTAGCTGAACATCTTTCTTTATTATATATATATATATATATATATATATATATATATATATATATATATATATATATATATATATATATATATATATATATATATATATATATATATATATATATATCTTTGTTGTTCCATCGATTTCTCGTTTTTCGTACAGCCTTCAATTTGAGTCAGATTTGTTTGTGAAAATTGTTTGGGTAATCATCTCGATACAATGGAATGCAAAGATTTTCCCGTGTTTGGCATGGCCTTAAAAAGATTTCGAACGCATAGGATTAGTGGAAATTTGTTGACCTTTCTGTTTTTGCAGTGTGCTGTCTAAAATTGTTGGTAAAAGGGTTAATAGCAAGGGTATGAATACGCATGACTTCTTGTTGGTATGTACTATTGTTACACGGCCGCACTGCGCATGGCCGGAATGATGATTGATATTAAAAAACGAGACATGACATCCCGAGAAAAAACAAAGTGTTCAATGCGTTCATTCGTAAGTTGGAGCTTGAAATCGGCAGTAAGTGCATTACAAAAGAAAATACTATGCGATGGCAATATTGAAAATATTGCCTTATCGGCATTGAAAAAGTAAAACCAACTAGATACGAATCTCAAATTTTCTGCTTAATAGTTTGTGCTTTAGAGAGTTGGTCTTAATTAAGGACGGCAGTTGTAGAAGTTGTCCTTTTTCTTGCTTGTACGTATTATGTTACTTTGTTTCGATCCGAGGTTATTTAGTAATTCGATAAAAGAAGAGAACTTTGAAAATGCGATAACTGGCCCGTTTATTAGCAGTTTATCGGCTAATGAGAGATTTTATATATATATATATATATATATATATATATATATATATATATATATATATATATATATATATATATATATATATATGCATTTAATGTCGTATATTTTTTTCTCATGAACATTACCTGCAAAATTTCGTTCATACAGTAACATAACTTGAGGCAACCATAGCCCTGCCAGCCAGCTCCTTCATTCGTAGATCTGATTTCACTTTTGGGAAGAAGTGTAGCGAATGGTGCTGTAACTGCACCATCATTTCCCAAGTGCATTAAAGAAGAAATATGATCTCGATTCAGAAGTATTGACTCAGACACAGAAAAACAATTCAGCTGAAGTTGATGTGAACCGCAGAAATTTTGCTGAATCTATTATACATGATGGACGGGCTGTGAGGATGCTGGTTAGAGGTTTTTAACCGTTGTTATCTAGCTTTATGGTCGAACTAAAATGCAACCAAACATGACACATATACACAATATCACTTTCTTCCCGATACATGTGGCTTTTATTAGAATATGTATGCACATTTCTAATGACGTTTCACGTGTTAGCAATAAACTCTTAACGTTTCACTAATGACTTAATTAGTTAATGACTTTGGACCTAGCTGTAGCTTGATTTGATTGCCTTTGCTGTCATTTTGAGGGCTATTGTCCATTAGTTCTCTTTTCTGAATCCCAGACTTTTCTCCTGATGATTCAAGCCATTAATATGCTGTATAGAAAACGTGCTGATAAGGCATATTCGAGCCAGTAATATAAAATAAAAGTGTAGATAAGGCAGTTCCAGATTCATACAGTTGTCTTTAGATGAGCAAGATGGTATTTTAATTTTTTACTCGGGAGCAAAATCATTTCTGTTGTTACAGTGAAAAGAATTTTTTTTTGGATTCATTTGTCAGAATCAATTTTATTAGTGTCTACGATGCCAGTTTTCTTTTTTTTTTTTGGGGGGGGGCAGAGTTGGATATCGATCAGAAGTTGTGATAATTTGTCGTCATTTGCGAGGAAATGTTCTCAGTGTGCCTTGTCTAAATCTTAATGGTAAAGCATTTCTGCATGTTTTACTTGGAATGCCGGAATTACATGGTGCCTTATTATAGTAAAGCAGCTCACGAATAGTTATATTCGAACGAAAAACAATTTTTTTTTTTGTTGTTCTCTCGCCTTCTTTTGCATAGGCCATTCAGGTTAAGGTGGTGGCGTCAGCATTAATTAAGGATTTGCTTAAAATGTTTACCAAAGATCATAGATCCCAAACGATGGGAGGCATAGATATCATAATTGGGCTGTAAATTGGGAAGCTCCGCCCTTTATATCCATTCGCCACATTCCATTCTTCTATCCCTCAGTCAGAGCCGAGTTCATTTGAGATTCATGGTTATGATTTCAGTTAAAGTTCTTCTGCATAAACTCAAGTGTCAAAACCCATGAAGGGATAACTATTGTTAACAGAACTGTAACATCTGGAAGCTTTCTATTTTATATTCATGCACCCATACCCCCTTCCGTCAGGGAAGGTCAGTGTTATTTTGAAACAGAAAACATCTGTATCTGGCATGAAAGCAGGTGAGATACAAATGACTTGGAGTTTTTTGGGGGAGGGGGATTGCGCGTTTTCATATTTAGTCTGATCGAATCGTGAACCGGATATGGATTTGAACATGCAAGCGAACTTGGAATGCAGTCGGAATGTGAAACTCTGTTCAAACACATGTGAATAATTTTCCATACGAATTGTCCAAGTGAAATAAAAGCGCAGCGAATAATCTTCATTAAGTATTATCAAATGTCCTCATAAGACAGTTGTATTTTAAAGAAAAATATACAATAAAGTGTTTTCACTGCTGCTGATGTTACAGAGTATATCCAGGAATAAAGAAATCAATGTTCGAATCAAGCCTATATCGAATCCGGGTTTTTCTTGTTGAATTATTAACAAAGAACATCATTGCTGATATCAGCATTATCTGCGAAGGAAAACAGGGTTAGTGAAATTGACCAATTCAGTCAAAACGTGGCTCGCAGCCATTACTGAAGTTAATAGTGTAACGATTTTCCCCCTCTGTTATTGTACACGGATAAACAACTCTGTGTGTGTGTGTGTGTGTGTGTGTGTGTGTGTGTGTGTGTGTGATTAGGATTTTTAACGTAGCTTTAACTATTGTTCAGTCATATCGCAACGATGTCTAGCACTGGGGCATCATGCCGCTGACATGTAGCATGATGACCCACACAGTCACATTATCCTGACACCAGGCCGACCAATCCTAACACTATCCACTTAATGCTGAGCGCCTAATGAGACAGCTGTTAGTACCATTTTTGTAAGTCTTTGGCGTGACTGGGCCGGGTTTCGAACCCACGACCTCCCGCTTCCGAGGCGGATGCTCTAACCACTAGGCCACCGCAGCGGTCATATCAGCAATTTATAAAACAATCAGTAGAGTTCTGCTTGGGATGTCAATCACGTTTGCATCTTGTTCTTGTGGTTAAATCGAGGGAAGGCAGACGGTAGGTATTTTTAAACTTAATTAAGAGAGCGCGATTCGCTATTGCGAGCCATGGAAATTACTGTAATTATTATTGTTCTAGCTAACACGTTCGATGTTGTTTGATAGCAGTACTGTGAGGGTTATTTACTGTAATTGTATCTCAATCATAACAGTTCATTTTTGATACCAGTATTATGATTATTATTTGATTTTTAAGGGCACACAGAAAGTCCCCCAACCAAGTTAAGAACTCAACCTGCCCGTGCAACTAAATGCATTTCGAAACTATTATAGCTGTTAATACATCGATGGAGACATTTTCTTAACTTCACCAGATTTAGTTGGTTTTTGCGGGGGAGGTGGTCTCTCACACAAACATAAATATATTAGGAAGGCATGTTATTTTCCCTAACGAATTCGGATATACTAACTATATTTGTAGATCATTCTTGTGGTAAACAGAGAGTCCTGGCCTACAACGAATTTTAAAATAATTTTTAAAACGTTTGATTAAATTTGGCGCGGGCTTCGAGCCGGCAGAATAAGTCACTACATCGAGAAATTTTCAGGAATTATCATTCCAATATTCTCACTCTTTAACAGCTCAAAGCTTTGTTCTACTGTGTGGTACTATTTAGAAAATCTTACTACAGCGACAAAATAGAGACGCTAAAATGTCGTCTGCTAGGATATACGGGCAAATAAAACAAAGCGTCGATGTATTATTAGTACGTAAGGCTGTAATGAAATACAGATTGAAAGGTGTTTGGGCTCAAAGTTTGTAAAAGCGAAAAATCTTTTCGAGATAAAACATGTTCATATTAATAAATCGATGGTTGACAGTAAAACTATAACTATTTCAGGATCGATTGCACCGTTGGCAAATGTTTATGAAAATGACATCAGCGATGATGTGCGTGTACTCAGTTAAGAAGTCGTATATGTAACAATAAAAATGTCCTAACTGGAACTGTCGCACAAATCAATTAAACATATTGAAATATATTATGTTAAATAAAGTCAAAATGAATATTTGTCCAAAATTATAGACATGGAGGAGCATGAAAATACTGTTACAAGCCAGGGGTCCTTATTTGACCGAGCGGTGTCAAACCCTGGCGCGATTCCCGCTAAAAGTCAGTTTACCCCAAATTTTCAAAGACTTCCATACAACTACAATTCTAAATTAGAAAACCCGACGTGTCATTATATGCATAAATGTTACTCTAATCAATGCAAGACCACAAATCTCACAACTTGCCAAATATATGGTTTATCTTTGTTAGGTTTCCGTACCGCCAGCAGTTCACGCTGTAGAAACTATACAACTAACCCTTAACACAAGAAACTATTTTAACCACGACACCTTATGCCAGTCAAACTATGGTTTCCAGGCACTTTTCGCCAGTACAACTGCATCACATTTGCCACCATGACGATATAAACGGTATCCGCCGAGTCCCTTCTTATTGGTTCGATTGTGTAATTTACCGGTTTCCTACCGTAAATACTGCCACTGCAGTCATACCACCAATGTACACCACTAGATTTTAATAGGGACTTTGTTATTACATGGACACTCATTCGGTTTGGACCAGAATTCACTACTAGTGAACCATGGCATCATGGAAACTCACTAACACTTTACTCCGTGACGTTTGCTCCTAGAAATTAGCTAATTATTTCGGGCAAAAGAATATTTCTGTTGCACCGAATTCCAATAATCAGACAAGTAATCGCAAAGATCTAAGAATTCCTTAAAACGGGGCGCTATAACCAAATGCGCATACTCCAAATTTATTACAATACATTGCAATTAATACAAAAAACATCACGATTGGTAAAATTCTTTTAGCTTGAAATTAAAGTATAGTTCGTCCCTTTTGTACAAAACTGTAAATTCTAACGAATATGGCTTAATAAAAGAAAAGACTTTAGGAAAACAACTTTAACACTAAGATGGATACAAACTCCTCTCCATTTTTTGCGGTTTCGAGACCATCCCTCCTTACAAACCATTTGCACAATTTTAAGAAAAGCAATAAAAGAAGTTGAAAACAGCTTGGTTGCAAATGTACAGAGCAACGTTTTACAGGACAAAAGCTGGAAGGAATGAAGAAAGAACCACGAACCATCACCGATGCACAGAAAGTTGGTCAAAATTACAGACACTCAAAAAAGTTTTGTAAAACTATTAAAAAAGGCGTATATTAATTCGTAGACTCAAAAGGGAATACACCGTAAACAGTTTCCTCGATGCCATTTGTGAAATTGGGAGCTTTACTTCCTTTGCAAGCAATGATTTTACTTTATATAATTATTTTACTAATACCGCTCTCAGACGATGCATGATTCAAACACCAAATGTTACAGTAGTCGCTGTCTACCTGGAAATTGTATGGATGAAGAAATATGTTGCAAATTAAAGGCACGTGTTTCGCCGAATGAGCACCGTTCGACAAAGATTTGCACAGGCAGGTGTTCTGTATTTTTAACCTATACAACAAACTGAACGTTTGAAATTAAATAAGGGTTTAACGCATATTGAATAAGATCTGAATGAAGTGAAAGAAATTTAAAAAAAGCTGAAGTCATGATATTCAACATGGCAACTGGAAGGAAAACGCTTCCTCTTGACTATTAAAAGCTTTCTTGGAAGTTCACTTTTCGCCTAGCAAATTTATTACAGGAAAGATCTATTTCTTTGCGTAATCTCCATTTAAATGTGGGCATATATAGTTCTTTATAAGCCAGTTTTGTTACCGGTAGGGTATAATTTCTCGGTGGAATAGATCATGGCTTCACTAGTGGGTAATTCTGCTTCCTAAATGTGGGTCTGTGAGAGTTGCATTTTCAGTTACAAAAGACATGGTTGAAATCTCTTAATCTCTCAGTGGTGAATTAAAATGGCCCAAACCATTTTGTAAAGAGCTACTTCTCATTCTGAAGTCGGGGCCCCGAGTGGTCTAAAGAACTCTCCGTTACGGATCACTGCCATCTCACCTCTGTCTGCGTGGGTTCGAGTCTCGGATTCGGCTAATGTGGATATGTGAGAAAGCTTGTCAGTAGCTTCTCATGGGTCGGTGTTTCTTTCTGGGGTTTTCCCGGGTTATTCCTCCACCATTAATACAGGCCGCGATGTATAGCCTATCGTGTGCTGAAAAATGGCGCTAAACTCTACAACAACAACATCATTCGGAACTAATGAATAAGTAGTGTGGTGTGTTGCATGAAATAAGAACCTTCTGACAGTCCACATACACACAAATGCATGCACGCACACTTCTCCTTGTGTGTGCCCTCAATCCAAATTTTTTAAAATAGTACTAACAGCTGCCTCGCTAGGCGCTCAACATTAAGAGGTTAGTGTTAGGACTGGTCGGCCTGGTGTCAGGATAATGTGACTGGGTGGGATGTCATGCTACATGTCTGCGGTATGATGCCCCAGTGCTAGCTTCTCGTGGGTCGGTGGTTCTTTCCGGGGTTTTCCCGGATTCTTCCTCCACCATTAATATTGGCCGCCATGTATATAGCCTCGCTAGACGTCACTTTAAACTGCCACACTGCAGACATCGTAGCGATATGACTGGAGAATTGTTAAAGCTGCGTTAAAAATCTAAATCTCACACATCTTGCGTGTTCTCACCAAGCAAAAGGGTGTGCTATGGCTATGTCCCCATGGTTATTGAATGTTTATGTTTTTTACTGTAAAAAGGGTTGATTAGACGAAGCCACACAGATAACTCCGATATGTGCAATGCGGTGATGTATGCTTTATAATTATGTTATTTGATTCTAATACTCGTATGTGAAAATAGATACTTCTTTTGCTTTTGGTATATTGTTTGAGATTAATGTGTGCAGAATTAACTTTTCATGTGTTAGAAGTCGTTTATTTGCTGATTTCAGCAAGACGTATGTAAATTAAAATTGGTTTATGAAGTTTGAAGAGACCGACTTTAAGCTAAGATTGTTTAGATTCCAATTTACAGGTTTTCTGTCGCTGTAGCATTTGTATATTAGTGATGATGTAGATGTGAGGGTGCAGTCTAACACGGTCTGATTGCGACATTAGATTTGTGCGCTTTATAGTGTTGAGCGCCGCGGGAATTGGACGACTTTGGTTTTATTAGAGATGCGTTGTCCAACAGAAAGTGAAATATCTGTTCCCGAGTTATCGTTTTGGTTAAGCGAGGGTGAGACTGCGAGTGGGGTGTGTGCCTTTTTTTCTTTCTTTCTTTTGTTATTGTTTTTGACGTGTTGGAGGCATGTTTGTTTAAGAAGCTTTCCCCACTGTTTACTTTGAAAACTGATGGGTACCAGCATAACATTGATAATAGTATACTGTTATTTCCGTCTTGCACAGATTGATGTATAAGCTTGTAAAGCTCAGTGTTTATTGGGAAATCTATGAAAGACTGCAAAGCACACGAAACCGAGTTAGCAGCATTGATAGAGCCATTGCAGTGTCATGTTTAGAACTGGTTTATTGTGCTCTAGCGTTAGTACTGCATATCATTGATTTTTTTAATCATCTGTTTGCTATTGTTATTACTGTGGTCTCAGGGTAATGCTTCTTCGTTCGGCCGCAGAATGGACGAATGGTTCAACTTGGATACCCTCGAGCGTGGGAGTTTATCTCGTGAAAACACTTTCAAGAGTGACATCATGATTGTTGATCATGTGAATGCTGATGGAAGAGCATCTTCGATAGCCAAGGTTCCGATATGATAACCCTATATACACTTTGGCGTATCGAGCAGATATTTATGTGCTTCGGGTCTGTGAATTTCATTGGATGTGGCGGCAAGGCACCGCATCCAAACAAAATTAAGTTGTTCAAATTTGAACATTGTTCCTACATGATCGAGACATGGGGAGTACACAAATTGAATGGACTGATAAATAGGCAATTTGCAAGTGCCGGTCCTTGTTTGCATAAATACCTTTCACTCAAATACACACGTAATGGATTCCCTCTGGTACATAGTCATACTTTCAATGTTATACTTCCGAACTATCCATTTTAGGTCAATTACCCTCACCATTTTCAGCCGATGTACAGTGCACCACCCTGTTGGTTAGTTGGCATTACATACTAAGGGAGGCAACTCATGAAATCCAATAGATGTCGCTAGTACAAAGCACCACTATATGTTTGATCCGCCAAGGTGTAGATAGGGTTATCGTATCGGAACCTTGGGTAGCGAAGATGATGGAAGAGTTTAGCTTAAAGAGGAGGCTTCTCAGTTTCGTGATTTTATACAGATGAGCAGCAGTGTAAACCGGCATGGTCTGGAACCAACGATGTGTTTTGAGCGCTGTTCAGCGCGGCAGCACCAGCTGTTTTTTTTTTTTGGTCAACATGTTTGGGCGAATTATGACTGGTAGAGATGAAGTGATGTCTGGGACTTGTAAAGATAAGGAAGTTGAGATTGTGCGACGGTTTATGTGGAAACCTTGGGCAGCCAATAAGAATTGATGAACTCAATCTGCAAGATCGTTGTCGTGGTGGCTGGAGCTGCCTGCGTTTTTGACCACTTTGTTGGTGGCCTGTAACGGAAGATTTTCTATGTGTATGTTTTGTTACAGCAGGGAGAAGCTGTCATTCTGCTTCAGTTTACTTAGACTGTCGATTAACTAGTATGGCGATCAGAATTACTCAGACGTGGCTATCGTCTTTTTCTTTTCTTTTCTTTACTTTTCTTTTCTTTTTTCCATAGAGCTCGCTTGAGCAAATCCTGATGTGTCCGAATAATTTTGCAACCATCTGTCAATATACTAAGGTTTGCAGCCTTGATAACCCAGTCATGTTTGATTGAAGCTTATGTAGTGTTTGTTTGTTGGTTATATGTATTTCACTTTTCAGCCGATGGGTGATTATGTTTTATTCTTTTGTTTGATGGAGAGTGGCGGATCTAGGGCTTCAGATCCGTTGATTCTGAGTCAGATCTGTAATCATGTTTATGAATCACGAGTCAGGTTGGTAGTTTATTATAAGGGAGTGATCATTTGTGATATAAGACCACACATATGACTTTTATGATCAGTCGGGGACAAGTAGTTTTTGGAGGTGTGGGCATTGTAATAATATTCAGTGTATGTGCTATCTGTATCAATTTCATAAAATGGACCCTACCTAATTTCTTTGCAGATGGAATTATCTGGATATTGTAGGTACACTTGCTTAGCAATTTGCGATAAAAATAATTCTTTGTAATGGGTGTTGGGTCATATATATATATATATATATATATATATATATATATATATATATATATATATATATATATATATATATATATATATATATATATATATATATATGGAAAATTTGATAGAAAGCATCCTGACGTGAAAAGAGATCATGTCTCTACCAGTGACGCCTATCAACAATCATATTTGACTGACATTAAAAGAAAAAGAAAACCTTCGAAAGACTTCTTTTTGATCATAACTGGTAACACGTACCCTGGTAGGATGATCTGTCAAATTTGTCCAAATGGCGTTGATCAGCCATCAAATATGGCACCATTAACAACTTTGTTTCAAGACGCTGCTCAACGGAATAACTTTGATAATAAACGACCTGGCATAAGTATTTGCCAGATAATAATGTTTTGCCATCAAACTTTAGCTGAAGATACAAAAAAAAATAGAGTAAGTTCAAACAGTTGTTATAACAATTAAAAGCATTCTTCAGAGCATTAATCAATCTAATATATTGGCCAAACTCTCTTGTACGTGGCTATTGGGAAGGTTTCAGGAAATGAGCGATATTGTGCTCACTTGTGTCACATGTTTTTAATTAGAATGTGTTATTTTATTTTTCCTCTTTATTTTTATCCATATGAATTTCATTTGCACATGAAGTCAGTGTGAAACATGAATGAAGCTCTTCATGATAAGACTAAACATAAGCTGGTCAGTACGGTTTATATTGTGCGTAAATACTTCAACCGTCTCCACCAAAGAACTGTCTGTCTTAAACAGTCACGTCTTTCGGCTTCTTTAAACGAAAGTAAGCCGCTGTTTCACCTGGCGCGCGTCGTGGCGTAAGATTTATTGGACTATAGATTTACATCGAATATGCTTTTTTAACAGTTGTTTAAACTGAGACTTGTTTTCATTTTATATTTTAACAGGTTGACATGCCAGTTTTCTTCTACATTGACCCTGACTATGCTGAGGACCCGAGGTTGGAAAACGTGAACACAATTTTCCTGTCTTACACCTTCTTCGAGGCAAAGGAAGGACTGAATCTTCCTCTACCGGGCTACATGCAATCATCGTGATTTATTTCGGAAATTTTAAATCATTAGGACACTGTTTGGTTACGCAATGGATGGGTAGCTCTTTTTATTTTGGATACACTGCACGTAGTTGGAAAAGTTAGTAGGAACCAATTGTATAAATTTACCTCTGTACAATGGCGAATTTAGGAATTATGTTTCGGGCAAGTAACACATACAGAGTACATTTTTAAATTGTTCTTCTGCAATGGACTTGAATAGGAATATTGAACTCTGAGACCCTTCGACGATATTTCTGAACCTTGTTATATGACATTTCTAGAAACAAATTATGCCATTCTTGACATTTTGGGAGACATATTGTGGCATCAGAAGAATTGTTAAATAGGAGTTTGTAAATAATGAATGCTTGAATTTTTAACAAACGTTAGTATTTTACATATGTTGAATTAATGGATATATGTGAGAAAGAAACGTTGCATACTTTTTCTGTTTTACTACGATTTTTCATTTCAAAATACTCGAGAACACTTGCTTGAGTAGCTACACTGGCTGTATTACACCACTTTATACGCGGCCTCTGGGCTCAGATTCACGGAGAGTATTATGTTATGATGTGCGTCAGTTTGTCACAGTAACTCGAGATGTCAACCCGTTTCATTCACTAAACACTGCAGATGTCTTGCATTTGGGATAAAGACGAATCCTATCGATGTTGGGTGTCAAAAGGTCAAAGGTCAAGGACACGCTGAAAGAACAAAAGTGGATTCAGCGCAGTAACCGGAGTTCTTCACAATTTATAGTTATCATATAAAGAAGAACCCTTTTGACTAAGGTATCTCCTACTGAAAGTAAAGACTGGTTTCCGTTAAATAACTAGAGTTCTCGGGTACCTACAGTTGCCAAACGTTAGTTCCGATCTTGAGTTTCGCATTTTTGCACAGGATTGGAGATTTAAAGAAAAGGTATTCACATGACCTTTCCCACTGGTAGTCATTGCCGCAGGGGAAAAAAAAACTAAAACAAATGTGTTTTTTGTAGAAGAGGTTTAATTTTGTTGTTGTTGTTGTTGTTGTGGGGTTTAACGCCATTTTTCAGCACACGATAGGCTAAGTAAGGCGGCCAGTATTAATTACTCACTGTACAATGTCGGCGAAAACCAAACAGACAACCACATCATAACTTCATATTCTAAAGAATGAACAATTGCCTGTAAATCCATACCAACAATACCTAAATCTAGCTCTTGTATCACCACCAAAAAGCGACAGGAACAAATGCTCTAAAATAGACTGGGACTACATTCGTGGGTACTGAACCAGAACTATTAATTGTGATCAGATTCCTAACATTGGTCGATAATATCCCGGCATTTCCATGCACCCTACTAGGGCCTGCATAGAAGACTGGTAAGTAGTGAACGGGAGTAAAATGTGCCTTTCTTGGTACCTCTTGTTAGCTCTGAAAAGACTTGTTACACTGTTATTGTTCATCATAAAAGTCATCACAGAAAGAAAACAAATATAGGGCACTGCGAAGTGATATATTTAAGTTTATTTAATTTTGACAGAGACTACAAAAACATGGGCTTAATTTCCCAGTGGTTATTGCTGTGTCTCTATTTTCATGCTGATCCATTCTTATAGTCTTTTGATTTCAAAATAGAAAACATGATTAATCTGAAATGTCGACATCAAGAAAATTCAAATTATTCTAGTAACTGAAGCAGTGAATGTAAGTGCGATTGTTTCAGTCAATAAAACTAAAACAAATGTGCCAACTCGGATCAGCGATTAACTAACATTCTATCGAAAAAGTAATTTTGTACTCTTCCATCCTCACAGTGCAGTACAGAACTCCCTTTCTGGGCTAATTCAAAACTGCTGTTACGGAGTGGTGTTTATCTAGCAATAGGAGAGACACTTTCTTAATTGCATTATTATTGTTAATCTCTGTTCATTATTTTTATTATAGCCCCACTGATGTGAAGGGATTTCTATCACGCTTATGAATGATACATATTTTAATTTCTTATCCAAACGGCATCAACTGACTTAAACCGAGGTGAACATGTTATTCATCAGGATGATGTGGAATAGCAAAACTGAAGAAAAAACAGAAAAATTCTTGCAAGAAGTATGTTTACTTTTTATCTGCGCTTCTTTATTTTACTTATGCAACAGATGAGCGTTCTATGTGTAGTCAGATCTTTAGTTTAAACTTTATACATAGTGATTCATGTATTAATTGATAAATATGCATAAAAATTCTATGTCTGAAAAGAGACGTCATTAACCATCATGTAACCTGCTGCACAAATGCATATTGTAAGAGTAAATAGGTCAGTGAGTGACTTTTAATTAGTACCTGCATGTGACTGGACATATAATACGGTTTTGTGGCACACTTTAGTGTCAAAAGGTCAAGAATAATATACTTGATGGTTATATGCATATTTATGAACTAATTGGTATGTTGGATTTAAAGAATTGGAACTGCAGGAGCTGATCAAGGTATAGTGTTTATTGTTGTTGTCTTTTGGAGGGTGGGGTGGGGCGAGGAACTAAACAAGTAGACAATAAGTCTTTGGAGTAGAACCCTGTCAGGGGTGAAGTCCTGCATTTTAAGCGTTTGCTGGGCATGCTTTCAACCATTTGACTATAAAGAAAACATACCCTTGGAAACGTTCCGATTGTTTCGTGCTGTTTTCAGAAAAGGTGCGCGCGCCGGCTTGGCTCCCACCCTCTCTTTTGGTTCCGCCACTGGACTGGCTACTAGTTTCAGGCCGATAGCTATTATGATATAAAAAACGAGAGACTGGGAACCGCAGTTTTCTCAGGGTCAAGTAAAATGATGCTCCCATAGAGACTGTACAGATACATAAACAAACGGGTTTTAAACTCAAAGTACAAGGTTCATCAATTTGTTCTCAAAGGTCTTTTTTGAGAATGAATTGTCCAATGCGCAGCGGTGATTTTCGCATATGTTGTAGACAAATGTAGAGTATCTTTATTTTCTTACTTTTCAATAAGCACCATGGAGATACATGTGTGTGTGTGTGTGTACACACACACACACACACACACACACAGGAAATATAGGACTTATGTAAAAACAATTCATGAAGACTACAGGCATCATTACTGTATGCATTCATGACCGCCAAGTATTGAAAGTAGCGCTCATTATTTAAACATTCAAGCTCTCCACCGCGGGTGGCCGAGAAGTTAAAAGTTCTCGCCTTTATTCATCTCTCCTCAGTCCGCCCGGGTTCGAGTCTCAGGGTCGGCTAATATGGATATGTAAGAAAGCTTGTCAGCAACTTCCCGTTTGTCGGTAGTGCTTCCCCGGGTTCTTCCTCCACCAGTTAAACTGACCGCCTTATATGGTTTATCATGTGCTGGAAAAAAAATTGCGTTAAACAACATCAACAACAGTACTCCACCCTCACCGGTTTTTGGACAACCATTCTAAAATTCTGCATGTCTGTGCTAATGCTTTTGCATCGTATTTCACAGCATTTAGTTTCCGTATTAACAGCGTTTAGAATGCATGCAGTGTTACTTCGTTTCATTGTGGGCAAGCATTGACAGACAGACGCCCTTAATCACAATTAATCCCCATATTTCTGAGAAACATTTAGTCGCAATAAGAGGGGATCAAATGTTACTATTCGTTAATTTCCTATATCCTTCCGTCTATTGTTGAGACAAGTGTTTTCCTCTTCTGTTGGTAAAAACTGCTACATTTAAATTATTAGTTCATTTTTACGAATATTACGAGGATCTTTGCATGTATCTCTTCTTTCTCGACTTAGGTAAATATTACGTGTAGCCTTAAACCAAGAATTGCTGTCAAGACCCTGACATGGTGCCCGAAACGTTTGGGAATAATAACAATAATAACACGTCAGATGGCATATGTGGTAACGCGCCTGTCGATTGCTTGGGGAGGCACGGTTTCAAGACCGACATTGACAATGTGACAAAAGAGAAAAATGGATCAATCGATTTACATTTAGACTGGACATGTATGACCGGCTGAATCGTTCAAACTTACGAAGAGATCGTTGGTTGAACATGAGAGATCGTAGGGTATGCTGAGAAATTTTCGGGTGTGGTGGAGAGATCGTAGGATGAGTTGGAGAGATCATAGGGTGAGCTGGATGGACAAGCTAAAGTAATCGATAATTAATTACACGGGGAATCATATGATGGATAAATGTATCAGGAATCTGTAAATTAAGGTCTTTAAGAAAAGTGTTACAAAACAATCAAATAGTCACTGGCTTTAGTATTTCATACACGCGCATTCAAAAATCACACAGGGTGACCCAAACCAGTGGCAAACAGAAAAATTAAAGTATATAATCCCAGGCAACCATACTTATTTCATATAGGTTTTGTCTATGTTATGTTTATTATTCAAAATCGGTACGAAATCTGACGACAGTCAACCGATGCGAACAGATGTAGATAGTGTATGATTAATCTTGATCGCTGAGGTTACTTCCATCCAAATTAAGATAGATATGAACAGACAAGCCATGATATAAACTTTTTTACTGTAGACATCGATCTATATATGTGTGTTGTTGTTAATACAAACACAATATCATTGTTCCTTGCTTTAATTTATTTTGCATTCACTTTTTTCAACATCGCCTTTGCACTGGTATATAATCTGTCTAAATTTGATTATATATAAAAGGATGGCCAGGAGACTGAAAGGTAACTACTTTGTATGGCATGTCTAACCTTTATTAAATGAACTTCGATTTTCTTTGTCTATTCATCTCTACTTTTCCAAACTAAAGAAGCTACTTTGATATATCTTTTCCGCAAATGAACATGCTTTTCAAAATTATTGTCTGCTTCTTTCCCGATGTCTGTTGAAACTCTGAAAGAAAAGTATTAAATAACCATTTTTTTTCTGCATACTTCCGTTTTCCCTCCATAAGTAATATAGGGAAGCACTATGATCTGATGATTGCGCATGTTCAAAAGGTTGGGTTCTTTTTTCTTGGTGACATTATCTGCCGAACGATCTCTGAAGGTCGCATGATTACATTCAGTCCAAAAGATAGAAGTTATAATGTTTGTTTTTTTGGCGGGGGGGGTGGGGGGGAGTTGCATGTGGTTTATGGGAATTTAACAGTATATATGTCGTTATGTGGCTTATGGGAATTGAACGTTATGAATGTCACTATGGGATCTATGTAAATTTAACATTACGTTTACGTCACCACAGACTCGAGTAGTACTTATATGGCGAGTTCTAGGCTACCTCCTTGTATTTTTATTAATTTATTCAAATTTCAGAAGTGGCCTGTTGCAAAGAGTGAATTCAAAACTTTGAAAGGTCTTAGTATCGAGTATTATTTTTTTCTGTATGGACGTATAGCCTTGCATATATTGCGTTTTGAAGCGGAATATCATTTGCGGATGTCTTTCATTAGTTGGTTGCATAGCTTTTTCAAATGATTGTCAAATTTCTCCTCCTTTCTGAACAATGTTTAGAACATAAGACACAAGGTGGTCTAATTGTTGTTTCATATCTTCTGATTTATCCTAGAGTTTATCTCGCTGAATGTCTGCTTCAACGCGTCTTCTAACATTTCCCATCAGTGCTTGTAGGACTCATCGGGATATTTTAGTTCATATTATATACCTCCATTGAATTTTATGAGTTTCACTTCAAACATTTTCTAGATGTTTATCCGCGACATAGGTCTATTGAACGTAGTCATGTTGTTCCATACTTTCCTGAGAACATTTAGGACAGAAATACAAAACGGGATTATCGGGGTGGGGTGGGGGATTTGAAACAAGAATTGATTCTTCACAACATCCTGTTTCAGACTGAATGATATATTTATTATACCACAAGTTCATCAAATAATTGTTTATGCGCTCATTATAGTTCTTTTATAATGAACAATGCCACCATAAACGTATACAGTTGCATGTACTCGCAGTTCGTACAGCCTTGTAAGAGTTTCTATAGATTAGAATGATTTTGTTGTTGTTGTGGGGTTTAACGCCATTTTTCAGCACACGATAGGCTATGCATGGCGGCCAGTATTAATGGTGGAGGAAGAACCCGGGAAAATCCCGGGAAGAACCACCGACCCACGAGAAACTACTGGCAAGCTTTCTCACATACCCACATTGGCCGAATCCTCGACTCGAACCCACGCAGACAGAGGTGAGATGGCAGCGATCCGTAACGGAGAGCGCTTTAGACCACTCGGGGCCCTGAATGATTTTGTAAAAAGATTGGTATAAGAAAGTGGTACATTTATAGGAATTATTCTATACAAATTGCCCCACTGATAGAAATTTTGATATAACATACGGTACTTTTCATCTTACTCAAATGCGAAAACTGTCCAAATTGCCCTAAGACATAACAAATATATGTAATTTAACAATACACGTCAAGAGCAATGCAAAAACCATGTGCATGTGTAACGTCTTGAAATTAAACATGTAGTTAAGGAAATAACAAAAGTGTGAGAGAGAGAGAGAGATTAGGATTTTTAACGTAGCTTTAACAATTTTTCAGTCATATCACTACGATGTTTGCAGTGTGGCAGTTTATAGTGATGTCTAGTACTTGGGCATTACGCCACAGACATGTAGCATATGTCCCACCCAGTCACATTATCCTGACACCAGGCCTTCTGGCGACAGTCACAAAGGCAGAGTAGACGTACTAACTGATGGAAAATAGAAATACAGCATCTACATTAATAGTGATTCAATTATAACAACCATTGATATGATCTGACAGTTCAGCATTAGCCGATGGCTCAGTCTATTGTACTCTCTACAAATCATGTGCAAGAGGGAAGTTACAGATCCCATTCTGCGAACATATGATGTCCCAGCAATCTGGATGAATTAGACTACGATGTTACTCAGACTGATGTCCCAGCAATCTGGATGAATAACTCAGACTCTGATGTCCCAGCAATCTGGATGAATTACTCAGACTACGATGTTACTCAGACTGATGTCCCAGCAATCTGGATGAATTACTCAGACTCTGATGTCCCAGGTGGTATGACTTATATATGTCTTTATATAGGCAATGGAAAATTATTACGGTAGATATTAGTGTTTTGCATGTTTGTATTGATATACTGACATGATGTACAATCGTGTATATATTTGACCAGTGATAATCACAAACATCCCCAGCACACAGGGATTGGGCCATAACAGACAGAAATTCTCTCGTTATAAGCCCAAATCTCTTTGTCCCAGCCTTGGTATTGGGAGAATAATTAAAAAGAAAACAAAAAACAAAACAAGGAAAGGTCAGGTAATTTTATGTATAAAAGAAAATGAGAATTCTTATTACACTAAGCTGACTTGTATATTTTAATTAAATGCCATTCTTTAAAAATTTATATTTGTTTTTATGTTGATACAATAGGCACACATTGCCAGTAATAGCACCATGTTGTTATAGTTTTTGGTCATAATCTGCGCTATGCCTTGTAACATTTCAATAATGAATTAGTTTCGTATATTATCACAGAAGACAGGGACATTTGAATTTCATCAAACTAGAGTTAATGCAAATCGAAGGTTAAATATCCATGCAATCAGATTTCTACATTTTTGTGCTGATCTTATGCACCAACAATGTTCCTTGTTAGTTCTTACATGTTCTGTCATGGTTTTTTTTTCTTCATGTAATTATTTAAGAAAGACACTTGCCCTTTTCTGGATTTGTAAAGCTTCAGTTAACATTAAAGATAATCTCGTCAACACAATGATTGCTTAGAAAAAAGGAATATCCAAAGCATATTTACATTTTAAACTGAAAAACAAAAAGAAAATAATTTTCAACTGAATTCTGCATCTTTGTGCAAAGAATCATCATCATATTCAATACCATTAAAATTAACAAAGGGGTTCCAAATGCTTCTATGGAAAAAAACAGGATACCCCTACATGTTCCTATATGTAAGGTCCAATATCTTAATGGAGTGTATCGGTTTTGAGCCCCAGCCTAATTCTGTCGATGTACGGCACCAATACATTCAGAATTTAATTTTCGCTCCATAATCTCTGAGTGGCATAAAGGTGGGTATACATAATCTCTGAGGGACATAAAGGTGGGTATACATAATCTCTGAGTGGCATAAAGGTGGGTATGTAATGAGAAGGCTTTGGACAGGTCTGATTTATGACAAAATCTGATATTTTGTGTATTTTCAATGAGAAAAAAGAAAGAAAGGAGGAAGAAGAAATAACTTTGAACAAAAATACTGCCATCAGGTCAGTTGTTGATATGCGTGTGAACTGTATTATCCACACAAATGCCCCTCAAAAAGTATGTGTAAAATGCACTATTCATAGAATGACCCCCACAAAAAGGAGAAGACAGCAAGGATTCCATGTTCATATTTATTACAAAAAGTGTTTAGATATTGATTACATTGGTCGGCTGTACAATCTAGCAATGTCCAGGATTTCTTGAATAAAAAAAAACTTTTGATTTTCAATTTCATACAAAATAGTTGGCGTTTATAAGCAGGAAAAATTACAGCGGACTACTTCTGTGCACCTAACTTCAAGCACATTCTCATTGTCTCTATTTCTTTGAAACCTGTCTCTCACATACATAAATTTGTAGTCATAACCTCAGAATACTTACTTAAGTTTTGTCCAATTATACATCCGCAAAATATACATATTGAGTACATCTGAACCATAATATATATGTATATCTACTCTGAAATTGAGAATACTCAAACTTTTTAACTTTTGCCGTGTCCGAGTACCCCTTATTCGTTGAATGTCATAGAAACTTACCCCGTTTTAAATGAAGCATTAATACCAATAGGTTTATTTTAATGACTGTGCCGGTTACAAAGCACAGACAGATTTATGCATTTTGGGGGAAAACACTAACACAACATGGATAAAATCAGTAACATCAGATTGCAGACCCATTTCACCAAATTACGTTGGTAATCAATATTTAAATAAACAGAAATGTCACACAAAATAAAAAACACTCTAAAGTGTTTGAAGACTAGGATTCCTACAGATATTAATACAACTTTACTGGAGCCCAAAAAATGAAACCCTTATAAAATACAGCCTCAGTGGTCCCAATGAACTTTTTAAAAAAAAAAATGCAAAACTGATAAGTGCTTCATCAAGTCTACACATGAAAACTGTGACAAAGTCACACACATTCACATATGCACACGCTCAAAGTAAACTAATGAGTGTACTCACATATTGGGTCCAGCTGCAAACAACACAGACCCTGATCTGCCGCTATACAATGCATTGGTAAATTAGGGTCTACGTTGTTTATTTTATGGATTATGCCAAGCAAATTATTGCACAGATCCAGGTCAGTCGGTGCATTTTTTGACAGATATAGGTCTATACAGTTTGCCTTTGGATCTGATTTAAACGTGGGTATGCACCATTTCCGACAGCAAGTTTTTCTTACAATTTTAGATGGAAAAAATAATGTCCTAGAAGCATTTAAAATGATTAAGTTTTCAGAGGCTTATCCCCCGGACCCCACTGTGTGTTTCATCTCTCCTATTTGTTTATGTCCCTACCCACCCCCAAAAAAGAACTAAAAGATAAGAAACCCAATATTTCTGGATCTGCCACTGTAGGCTGTTAAAACTGGCATGGGACACAAATGGTAATCTCAGTTTCTGCTTCAAGGCATCATTCTTCCACTCCTATGACAATAGTGATTTTGTATCATCAGCCAATTTATCATAGTTAAAGCTTCCCTCATTATATAATAACCTTTATTATAACCGTTTAAAATCTTATTATTTTAAAGCATATCATGATGAAGTAAATTGAAACAATGCAGATTCAAAAAAAGATCTGCATCATACCTGAAGTTCTACTCTGAGCATTGAATTTCTTGCCATCCAACTTGCCAATTTCAGTGGTTGAAAATCTGACAGCTGTAAAATGCAGTGTTTGTCTTTCAAATAGTTAAAACTATATTTATGACACACACAAACTCAAGCCATCAACTGATAAGAGTAATGTGCACAATATTTCAAAATCCTACAGTATAAACACAAGATCAGTTAAAAGTTTCTTTTGAATATGATTTTGATTATGTATATAAAGTAATCCAGACAATGTTTTGTATCTACAAGACGAGAAATACTGGCATCTCCGTGCCCTGTTTCCAAGCAGTTGGAATGTCAGAGATTTAACTGTACTTGTAAATCTGCTACATGTTCTCTTTTGAGTCATGCATGACGCATGACTGTGCTATGTTGAAGGCTATAAAACCATGTGCATGAGATCAGAGTATGAATGTCAACTGACCAGGAGTGATGTAATTGAAATAAGGAACCATCTTTTTTATACTCATTTTTAAGTCAAGTCCAACTGAAAACTGCACAGACAAAGATCTGGCATTGCATATAAGCTGGCACATATGGATCTATGCGTTTTGTTAGGAGTAATCAGTAGAACAAAACAAATATACACTAAACTGCCACTGCATTACATGATGGCAGATCAGGATCTGTTGTTTGCAATTAGACTTGACCTTTACGAGAGAATACATGGTATACTATGACAAGGATAAGACCAGTATATGTACTTCAATTCAAGAAAATGCAACGTGTCACTGACAACAGTTCAGTTAAGACTTTAAGATGATGATTTTGTGGTAAGAAATTGAAATAATAATAAAATTATTTTAGTCAACATGTATGATGAAAACTGTAATTAATAACATACAACAATATTTCCTGTAGGATAATAAAAAGAGAAGAAGAAAAATACAGTAATGGAAAGACATGTATTTCCTTATGTTTGGTCATGTAATGCAAAATTAAGACTACCCTGAACAGATTTTATAAGCTGCATGCACACAGCATGCACATGATAAATGGAATGCAAATTGCAATGAGACACATTATTTGTGGTGAACAAGTCAACTTGGAGATAATAAAGTCATTGTGGGGAGCTCATACAATGAAATCAACAAATACATTCAGAATCATTCAAGTTAATAGCAATCTTCAGAACAGTTAAACTTTACTTTTTTGTAAATCAGAGAATCTACTTTCAATTATTTGACACGTTTTAAAAAACACTTGGTATACCGACTGTATATGTGTTACACTATTCTTTGAACACGTAAATTTCTCCTTTCAGTAACAAAAAACTCGACATAATAAATTCGAAAAACTATATACATGATAACTGTACTGCTTGCACTGCAGTAAAAAGTAAAGTGCTCAAAAATAAAGACTTAATCAACAATAAATTATGCCTGAATAAATTCTAATAGCAACAAAAAGAAAATAACACTAGAAAATAGGCGCATGTGGATCCTCAAAAAGGCTCGATAATAAAAATCTCTAACTTTTACGAATATGTCCCAGATATAGACAACCTACAAGTATATAAAAGGGATCATTCATAATTTTCAAGACAGTTCTCAGAAGAAAAGTCTGTCATTGAAAGAAAACAAGAATTTCTTAATATGAAAATGAAATTATTACAGCCACAGTCACTTTGATGAAAAGCAATTTAATATATCCATCTGTGGATATGCATTCCAATGAAAAATTCAGTGTCTCCAACAGTGTGACCCAATTTTCACATAATCTATGACGCTCTTGCTGTTTGGAGATTAATCTATAAGAAACATTTCTGAAAGTCTGGATTCATTAATGATATGCATAAAGACCAATTAGGATATGCACTTAAATGTTCTTTCTCATACAATTTAGAATTTGTGTAACTTAAACTTCTCTCTTCTTTACACCTATATACATTTATGACTGCATTAATTGTTTACATGGTGAGTTTGAAGTTTTGTGCATATTCAAATATGTTTTTTCAATAACATGAATATTTCATTGGTCCCATAATAACCTTGGTGAATCTAGCTGAAATAAACGTGCTTGTTTCCAGCGATATCAGAGATTTCTGTCTTTGTCAGGAATCGGAATTTTATGGGAATAAATACAATATTGCATTTATATAAAAAAAATAGCAAGCAAAAATTGTGCACATGATGTGTTAGATTCGAGAAAAAAGAACATATTTTATATATTTGAATGACAACATTGTTTAATACTCCCACAAAGATTTGCAATCTACAGTGTCTGCAACGGCCTTGAAATCTCCATTCTGGTATCCCATTAGATAAGCACCGTGTGGGGCCTTGATGGCGAGTTTAGATTGTCCATGGAATTCGAATATGAAATCAGATGCGGAATTGCCTTCTGCTGATATGGTGGAATCGGCATTGATCTCCCAGTATTTACCATTTTGACCTAAAGATAAAAGTACAGGTGCCCATATTAAACAAAATGAATGCTAATTTATGCAAATGATTAGAGTTAATTAGGTATAACTATTACTGTCAATGACTTCACGTAAAGCTCTTGGATAATACACACACAAATTTTTGTTTGTTTTACAAACAAGTACAATATCTATCCAAATGAAGTTAACTGCAAAGTCTGAACTGGGAAAATGTTTGAAAGTTTTTAAGATTAAATTCCTTGATTTTTCTTTCTGAAAAAAAATGCAATAATTTTAAGATACATGTACTGGAATTCATTCCCTCGTGAAATAATGTCACTCACTGTTTTGGAGTTGATTAAAAAAATTGAAATGGACCAAACCTCGAAAAAGCACCCCATTACTTTCCTGTAGGCAAAAGAAACTGCCACATCATATTAGCCAGAATGTGATATAATTATAGCAATTTGAGAACTGACCTATATCGACTAAGTTGTTCATTCATGTGGGGTGGGTTTCAATATAAAAATTTGACTCATGATTTGTTAATGTGTCCTAACTACCAACAAATGATAATATAATCATTTTGATCTGTCAGATCATTTCTTTCTGTCATTACCCTCAAACTTTTAAACAGAAGCACTAATTCTCATACAGATAATGACTTGATTCTTAATAGAAAAAAAAACAACAGACTAGCATTCAAGAAAATTTGCAGATTTCATTGATCTTGTTTTGTTGCTGGTTTTTTTTTCTTCTGTGTATCTCATTCACCTTCTTTCTTTGTTTCTTTCTAAAATGTCATTTCAGTATGTTTTGAAAGTTGAATTATTTTTCCATACAGTTTGTATACATGTTTGATAGACTATGTCTAATGCTGCCTCTTGTGCCATGTAGGAACAAGTTTTGTAAGCAAGAGGACCCTTGACAAGCTGTGAAAACATTTGGTTCAATCCAAATGAGAACCACATCTGCTCGCTTACAATTCTGATCTAACTGCAAACAGATTTTGATCTGCTGTCGCATAATGTGCCACAAAATCAGGACGTGCATTGCTTGTTCTACTAATCTGTCATAACAAACTGCACAGACCCAGATCTTGCATTTTATATGATGGCAGATTTGGATTTGTGCAGTTTGCAGTTTGACCCTCTTAATAGGCTAGTATGGACAGTACATTGTAAACAAAAGCAAACAAATGTGTGGTTTCATTGCAGGTTTTATCACAAGGAAAGGTTTTACAGAACTATTTTGTAGCAAGTGGTATGAACCATGTGCGGCCTAGATGGTATGGAACCATTATGCCAGACAAGGTGCCGATTCAATCTGAATCTTTGGGATCAACTCTAACAGCAATTATTTTAGAAAGGGTGCTAAAGCCAAATAGGTGCATTTTTAATCAACACACTCAGTGTGATAAAGTATGAACAACATAAAAAAGGTATTGCACATACCCTCCACGCCCAACCTAACCCCCATATCAAAATAAAACTGTACATGTGTACCGCCATTTATTTGCATACTTTCTTCATGCCCTGGGAGAGAAAATACGAAAACCTGCTAGGAATCTAATGCTTTCATAACTTTTGGCAACAAATGAGTGTTTGAACATATTTTAAAAAGTGTTGATTTTGTTATAGACTTTATTCCCAAATTCCTGAGAAAAATCCTACAAACCTTTGAGCCTGTAGCCTCCTTTTCCATTAGACTCCACTTTAATGATGTCATAACTTGTCTTGTTGCAGATGTACTGGTTTCCCTTGACGCCAACAAAACCATGTTCCCCTTTCAAAACCACCAGTGGTCGGTTGAGCAATACTATCTGTGAAAGGGTTGATTCACTGATTATTGATACATTCGTTTTTAACACCATAGTAATACATGCAGGACTAATGACTACCAAATCAATACAAGTTAAACTTAAGGACTTTGCTGAAAGATTCACATCAGTAGCCGACCCAGTCTGGTCCAGACAGGATTCGAACCCACAACCCTCCTGATTGCTAGTCCAACACAATATCCACAGCAGTATAGACATTTCAGAATACTTATCACCAAACGATCACGAATCCTTCCACTTGTAAAAATAGCTGACACTTATAACATCGTTAAAACACAAATCTTTGATAACTGGTATGAACAGATAAAACTATATAGCAGCCCGACGTTTTTTGTTACCCGTGAAAGGCAAAATAGGTATACCTCCATTCAACATTATTTTTGTTAGGTAGTCTTTAGAGATCCATTTAATTTTTCCCGATTATTATCCATATATGAATGACATGATATTGAGTCAAAAAAAAATTGTAAGTGATGTAGCGTTTACATCAAGTACTCCTTTAAGGAATGATATGTATTTCTGTAGAAACCTTTTCCATAAGAATGTTTTTTTTTTAAAATTAAGTGTCGACACTTTAATATGAATTTTTAATGTTCTGATTCACATCTTATGTCTTGCGTGTGCAAGGTGAAGATATAAAACGTGAATCAGAAAATTAAAACTCAGTTTGTACAGTAACTCTTCACAATAGAAAAATACTGACCTGGAATTTTTCCTTGTCTGTGACGGCTTCGCTTCCGCCCATCAATGTCCCAGACGGCTTGTTGTAGATATACATTCCATTGGAGGCTTTAATGGCTGCTAGGCCGTTGTCCTGCCACACTAGTTCGAAAAAACATTCATCCTTCCTGAAATTAAACAAGGTGAAGTGTTTCATATTTTTGTAGACTCCAGTAAGGTTGATGAATGGAGCTCCATGACCCTGTATAAATAAGATAATGATATGGAAAAACAAGAAACTATAATGACATGAGTGTGGATGTAACATCCTTGCGAGAAAGAAAAAACACTTTAACATGTGAGCGTAATTTCTCGTCTCTTAAACAAAAAATGAATAAAGCATACGAGTAAATACATTCAGACCAGATTCTGAGATGAAATATGTGACATTCATAAGCATAAAATTTTTATTATTTAATTTTTAAAATACAAGCACTTTCATGAAAATTCAAAAGACATTTCATGATCATAAGAAAGCGAACAAGAAGGCAAGAACCAGTTTTGGGAATTTGTTGGAAAGCATGAGCCGCGACACGTGACCTGAAGTCAGAGGCATAGCTGGGGGGGGGGGGGGCAGGGGGGTACATATGTCCCCGGGCGCCAAGGTACAGGGGCGCCAAAATGAGGCTTACAACGTTACATTATAATAAGTAAACAAGGGTAATATTCAAAAATGTGATTAAACGGGGAGGGGGCTGGGGCGCCAATTTTATAGTTCGTCCCCGGGCGCAAAATATCATAGCTACGCCTCTGCATGAAGCGTTCCTGAGGCTTGTCTGAAATACATGGCAATCCACAAAAGTTATGCACGTGTTTGTGAACAACCACTGCATTTAGCAATCTGAATTATCTCTGACCCTTCCGTCTCCTTTAACGATATTTGGACATTTTTGTTGGGGGTGCATGACTTCTCTTGATAATCCTGTTTGTAAATGTAGAATGTCAAATCGTGAATTAAATGCAATTTTGTCTTTATCTTACCTAAATGAATTCCAATACAACTTCATATTTTGCTATAATGTTTATTCAGAAAATCTACAAAATCATATAAGAAACCTTTTTTGGCAGATGAAAAAAATGCAGGACTCGCATGATTATCTGCGGGGCACGTTCATTATCTGCTGCTCTACTGTTGTAAATGACACATACTTATTTACTTTCTACACATAATTGACTATATGTTTGTTTCAGTAGTAATTTTCTCTGAACCGGACGACAATCATAAACTGAGCTTGGCTTATATTGGTAATTACTGAGAAATATTCACAAGGTCGAAATTATATTATTTCTTTCATTTTTCTCAGAAAAGCTACTTGTACAATTTTTATTTGAGTACAAGTGACATCAAACCGTTTTATTTAGTCAGCGAAAAGAACTGATAACACTGGACAACAAATTTTTACAAAAGTCATGTTACTGAAATAAAATTAGTCAATTCTTATCAATTTTTATGTGCTGAACACGAATATGACAGTCAAATTGCAAAATTGGCTCTAGTTTTTTTGTAATCTGCAAGAAATTAATGTTTACATAACGAAATGCATTCCAATAGTAAAAGGTCAACTGTAATAGCCTACCTATAAAAAATCAAGTCATTGACTACATCTTAGATTTCTTCGCCTGTCTCTTGTACAGCTGTTCGGGAGCATCTCTGAGGAGTGTCCAGCAGTAGTCAGCCAGCATTGTAGTGGACCATTTTCCCTGGTATCTTTGTTCCATTGTTGCGATATCTTGATGAAAACGTTCGCCGTGTTCATCACTAACAATACCACAGTTGCTAGGAAAGAAATCCAAATGGGAATGAAGGAAGTGAATCTTTAGAGACATATTGCAGCCAAGTTTCTTATACTTCATCAACATGTCTTCTACTAGTTCCTTATAGTTTTCTGCCCTAACATTTCCGAGGAAGTTTGTAGAAACTAGGCGAAAAGCATTCCATGCTTGTTTCGCGTCACCTTCCAGCAAGTTGTTGAACCGGTCATCTTTGAAAAGCTCTCGAATCTGAGGACCCACAAAAACTCCCTCTTTAATCTTTGCTTCGCTGAGTCGAGGGAATTTTTCATGCAGGTATCGGAATGCTGGCAAAGTCCGGTCAATGGCTTTCACGAAGTTCTTCATCAAACCTAGTTTGATGTGAAGGGGTGGTAGCAAGATTTTCTGAGCCTCAACCAGAGCTGGGTGTTGGATATTCTTCTCTCCAATGGCTACATTCTGCCTGTGAGTCCATTCCTTCCTCATGTAGTGCATTTCCCTTGCTCGGCTATCCCACTCGCATAAGAAACACATGTATTTTGTATATCCTTGCTGCAGTCCCATTAAAAGGGCAACTACCTTCAAATCACCACAGAGGTGCCAGCTGTACTTGTTATACTCAATGGAATTCAGTAGCTGCCTTAAGTTATCGTATGTCTCTTTCATGTGGACAGCATACGCTACTGGAATAGATGGAAGAATGTTTCCATTGTGCAAAAGCACAGCCTTGAGACTCAGTTTCGAAGAGTCCACAAATAGTCTCCATTCTTGTGGGTCATGAGTGATTTTTAAAGCATTCATGAGGCCCTCAATATCGGAACAGAATATCAGATTACTTTCCTTTCTGAAGAAAGGCTCCAATTGCTGGTGGCGCTTTCGATATGCAGTAATTGTGACATCTTCTTCTAGAAGATTCCATTGTTGGAGTCTTGATCCTAGCAATTCTGCCTTGTTCTTTGATAAGTCCAAATCACGAATCAGGTCATTTAGTTCTTCCTGTGTTATTCTGTGTGGGGTTGATGATGCACCACAGTGAAAATCTGGATCACTGCATGCTGATGGACCAGGAGAAGAACAGGTCGACTCACCTTTGTCTTCGTCAGATGAATCAAGAGAATATTCTGCTGGAGGTTCTGGAATAGGAAGTCCCTCACCATGTGGAACTGGTCTCAATGCAGACGGAATGTTTGGGTAGACTATTCTCGACTTCTTTCGCTTCGTTATTCCGCCGGAAAGAGGAGGAACCAAGCAGAAGTAACAGTCATTTAGGTGGTTGCTTGGCTCTCTCCACACCATTGGGACTGCAAACGGCATTGATGACCTTTTGCAATTCAACCACTGTGAAAGCTGTGTTGTACATGTAGCACAGCATATATGCGGAACCCAAGGCTTGTCTTGGTCACCAACCTTGCATCCGAAGTAAAGATGATATGCCTTCTTCACTTGAGAATTGATACTTTTCTTCTGGTTGGCAAATGTCACTTCCCCACAAATATAGCAAAAATTGTCCGCGGTATTAACACACTTTCGAGGCATTACTGTTCTTTATTGTACGTAAATGGATAAAATAATAAGTTTTATGTAACAGTAGCTTGAACTGTCTCGCACAACGTCTAAAATATTTTAAATGCTGAATCTATCTGATTGGGCTTTATATAGTACACTGCTTACGTCAGCTTCAGCAGCCGCCTGGCATTAGTATAATAGGCCTACACATGTATAGTACACTGCTGACGTCAACTTACTTCAGCAGCCGCATGGCATTAGTATTGCATTGCATCAGAAAATGATGCAATCAACTGTGGATGATGTGAGCATGATGGTATTATGCAATGTTACATCATTATTCCGGATGTTGCTGCAGTCCTACTGGAGAAATTTACACAGTGAAACATAGAAAATGAGGTATATGAATATCTTCAAAACGAGAGCCAATACAAATTTTTCACGGTTATATTCGTGTTCGGCACACCAAAATACTACAGATTAGGGCCTTTTCAAGTCAGTAATGATTTCACTGTTGACCAGTGTAATGAAATGTTGTGCTGATGACAAATTTTCCAAGAAAATGTAGCATCTTTCCTTAAATCCCCGCGTTTAAGGTTTACGAAGATACATGTTCCATTACTGCAGTCACATGGAATTATTAACTAATACCACATCGGACAGATACAAATATTTCAATAATAAATGACGAACGCAAGTACATGCTGCAAATCATCAGTTATAACCATTGTGTTTTATGTAATAATCAAATAGTGACATCGGAAAACTGACCTGGGAAAACAAAAAACAAACTCAGAATAGTTGAATAATGCTTTCAGCATCCAATCCCGATTTATATATTTCATAGCAGCCATAAATAAATGTAAGCCGTATTCGCAGCTAGCAAGCATATTTTGCATCAATCTTGACAGTTAGGGTTATGCAAAATTTACTCATTTGCTTATTTCTCACTGTCGACAGGAATTTTAATTAGTATTATTTAAACATTTATAAAATTATTTCTGGACCTTCAATTCGGGCGAGGGTACTTGAATGCACAATCAAATGGCGACACTATTCTGACAACTCGCTATGCTTTGCTTGTAAAGCGCACTGTCATTAATTAGTCAGCAGGTGATTATTCAGCGAATCAAAATTATGTGTCTGTAACTGATCAGGATTCATTTACGTTGCATTAAACCTACACATAAATCGTGGTGATTAAATAAAATTTTGTTTATCTGTCCGAATTCAACGCTGAAAAATCAGTCAAAAAATGAAAACACGTTGCCACGGTCTGACGACCAGTGCCCACATGAAACACATTTTGCCGTTTTTCCATACATAAATGGGCTAATTCACATCCTGACGTCGCAGTGTTAATAAAGAAGAGATTAGACTTCATGAAACTATATCATATCGGCTGTGGACCTCATGAAATTGTATTCATGCTCGAACAAAAATTTAACAAAATTACGCCAGCTAATCAAAACATTTAGTGCTGAACGAGTGAGATAAACCATTTTCGAATTTCCAGTTTTTTTTAGATTGTTTTTGATACGACGATATAGAAACTTTTCGAGGAAGCTGTGGTGCTATTGTTCTATTTCTTGCCTAATAAACTGAAACAAAGACTTGCCTTTGTCCACCTGGTTTGACGTCAGTCGCCGTTGCCTGAATTCCAGTACTGGGGTGGAGTGTCCAGTATTTGTTTCCGTCCGTCCGTACAGCCCATTTATTCAGTACGCTCTCGTATTCCAGCTGGAATATCTCCTTATCGCTTACTTCCTCATCCTGGTTTGCGGACACGTCAACACCTGAAAATATATAAATTGACTGCTTCGTCTAAATTAAATGACTTCCACTGAAGGAAAGTTATGAAAATATATACGGAATTTATGTGTGCAGGGCTATTGGCAACTAAATATTTTTTAAAACTGTGGTTATCACTGACTCTTGCACAGAGAGACAGAGAGAGATTATAAAATCACCAGATGAACGTACGCAGCTTTCCAAGCACTAATCCGAAATCAAAGTCAGAAATAAATCCGAAATACATTCTGGAATTTATACTTCAAAATTCTCCAAAATTACTCACTTGATTTAACTTCTGATACCTAAAAATTATGAAGTAATCAGGTTTATATACACTGTTTAGCGTGTTACGAATATAAAAGCTATGCGACAAGTTCGTTCGTATCAAACAGTAGAGCAATACACAGACGTTTCACTACTTTAATAGTCTGTATTTACCACTTCCAATTGTAAAATTCTCCAAATTTATATTTTCGTTATATTGTGCATTTCTTTTGTTTTGCTTACAAATCCTAATCTCCTAGTCGTCGAACGTCAGATTTTTTTTAAAAGTAGGTTTTACTCAGATGCTTTGGCTTTCAGGACCACATATCAACTTAGTAACCTCTAGAGGTTTGAAGTGAACTACCGAAAAAAATATTCGAAAACAGAACTTCATCGAAGTTGTTGCTTCAATAGTCTATATGCTTTGAAATGTAGCAATTTTATTTAGAACGTATTTCACTTGTGTAGATTCTGAAATTAATAAATATTCCAGCGAAATTCTGATTGTAAAATATGCAGTTTTGATATCAACTGTAGTTGCATTTGATTCATTAATCGAGTTACTTTTTTAATTGGGGCCCCGAGTGGTCGAGTGGTCTAAAGCGCTCTCCGTTACGGATCACTGCCATCTCACCTCTGCGTGGGTTTGAGTCTCGGATTCGGCTAATGTGGGTATGTGAGAAAGCTTGTCAGTAGCTTCTCGTGGGTCGGTGGTTCTTTCCGGGGTTTTCCCTGGTTTTCCCTCCACCATTAATACCGGCTGCCATGTATAGTCTATCGTGAGCTGAAAAATGGCGTTAAACCCCACAACAAGAACAACTATTTTAATTTCCACGCACTTCCCCTTTCATTCCATTTATTCCCATTAATTACTTCTCATGAAACAAGATTCATTTTAATTCTTCATCTAAATGTGTCATGATTAAACTTCTTTGCAGTTTAAACAAGCATTACCATATTAATTCAGATGATGATAATGATAAAACCAATCTTAAAGATGATGATGATGATGAAAAAACCAATCTTACCGAATCGACCTATCTAACACTGTCACATAATAATAGAATACTGACACTATTAATGCAACGTACATGTACAAATCAAACTCTTATTACAGTGCCTGACACATGTAAACATACATATATACATACATACATACGATGATCTCTTTAGTAGATGTGAGCAGATTGAATGTCGAACTTTTTACACACTCAACCAATAAAATCGAGGCAATTTTTGTCCTCTTTAGAAAATTTTCTACTTTAATAAATAAATGCATGCAATTAGAAGACAAATAAAACTTATCGAGGAGAAAATTTATCTCCACTGAATTTATTTTCATGAAATGAATGTTAAAATACACGATTCTCGGAAACATAACAGTTTATCATTAAGCAGATGATATTCTCAGATTTGCAATTCCGTGATTCGCGGATATTTCTACAAGGGAGAAGTAAAAGAAAAACGAGATAAGAACTGAACTAAATGTGCGAAAATGACACATGCTATTACTGGAAGCCCTACCGTTTCTTCGTCATTAAATCCCTCTAATATTTAGACAATTCCCCTATTCAAATGAGGCAGAGATTTCCACCAAACTTTGTCAAGTTCTGAGATATATCGGATTCGGTTTTAACATAACGAGTACAAATTTTTTTATACCCCACCCCTCAGAGCTTGAAATTTTTCTTAGTATGCCAGCTATCGAAATTAATTATTTCGGTGATAAATAGTGCCAATCAAGACTTGACCATAAATGTGCCATCAAACCATCATCTTCGTTTTTTGCAGTCGGGCATCCTTTTCTAAATACGTGCGCATTTAGACATTATCAAATATCTGATAAAGATGTCGATGGAACTGACAGATGCTCATTGTCGTGGCTAATTTTTGATCTCCGGGACGCCTAAAAGTGTATAATGGTGTAGCCTGCACTGGTTACAATAACAGAACCATAACCATGGGTTGATGTGGCAAATTAATTATCAGGTTGGGCAACAGGAGCTGGTGAATGTTGAGTGATATTAGTGTGGGTGTCTAAGGCGAGGATAATTTAGATGCAAGCGTTGATATGCAATATCATTTGAATATCAGAATATATTTCCGTTTACAACGGACAAGGGATCGAAGCTAACAGTGAATGCACTCGCATATTTTTCTAAAAGAGTTTTCCAAACTCTGAACTTCCCGAATGTACCCACTATATGGTTAAGTAGAAATATACAATATAAAATTCAAAATAATCGTAAAAGTGACTCAGATGAAACTCGTGGAAGATGTAATAAAACTATTTTTTTTTTAAATTTTAAACTTACAATACGCAGAAATCTGCGGAAAAGCAAAACTGTGTAATCCTTATCTATATAGACGAATTTTTTTTGTTTATGCTGATTTAAACATTTTGTTTTACACATCATTAACTATATCATGCCTACGAAATAGGAGCTAAATGCATTTCACAAGGAAACACATAGGCATCCAACCCACGCTTGCCTGGGCAGGCACTGATCCCGCTACCCTTTGATTACGAGTCATTCGCTCTACCAATTACCACGGCTGACCTTCAACGACAAACATACCACCCCCAACCCACCTCCGGCCCCACTCCCCAATACTTCAAAGTGAGGGGATGGAGAGGGATTTGAGGAGACCATATCTTCAGTCCTCCATCAAACTTATTCAAGATTTTCGAAGTCGTCAATTTTGAATGGTGCAACCAAAGATATGCCACATAACTCGTGCATAGACAAGTACATGTATTTGGAAATGATTACAATTTTACCTTTTCTTGTCCTATTTACCCCCTTTTTATGTGGGCGGGGGTTGGGTGGCAACATTGGTACAAATGGTTCATGTCTCTCATGAAGTGAAACCAAATGCTCTGTGCAAAATATGCTCGACTATCATGCTATTTAAAGTCCCACGTACCTATACGGGAATGATGTATGGATAACATAAGACATTCTTATCTCCCTGCAAGCCGGGGCCTATCCTCCAGACTGCAGCTGTTTAAGATAGTATCCGATTATAAGGAGTTAAAACGACCCCGACGAAGGCTCATTAACCTTCAGCAAGCATGTTAAGTACATGATGGGAAATTTCACTTCTGACACCAAATAATGACTGGCACCAAGTACTGTCTTTCTATTTAACCGGCATATAGAACTTGCCCTTTTAAGTAAACCAGCAAAACAAACTGTATTTCCATGTAATTGGCACCGGGAATTTATTTTTCTAGCTTTATGGTACAAAGAACTTACCATTCTATGTAGGAAGAAAATGGACATTCTACATCGAATTCCTAAAACATGCACTTCAACACACACACACACACACACACGTTGCGATTTCTTCTTGATGTTTGAAGAGATGACAACATTTCTGCTTGTCAAAAATGATCTTTTCTTTTTTCAAAAGCATTTGTTTCAACACGATGAGCAAGAAGTGTAAAAATACTACAAGGGTAGTTGAGGTGAATACTACTCGAGCCTGAGATATATGCTGTATGAAAAGTAAGTTTTACTTCTTTGGCAAACTAATCTAGCGAGGGTGTTTTTTTTCGGGGAGAGGGACATACCTTCTCTGTTCCACCATCACTCTAAATGACCACTGCCACCCCACCCGCACCCCCATATACACAAGGGCGAATAACTGTATTTAATAATATTTGTGTACATCTAGAAGCTACTCCAAATATTCCAAGGTTTAACAGTTTTATATATATATATATATATATATATATATATATATATATATATATATATATATATATATATATGTGTGTGTGTGTGTGTGTGTGTGTGTAAAGCGGTTTTGAGGGGAATATCACGACTACTACCTATATTACCACACATATTGACAGTACGACAAACAAATTACTTCATTTTCTACACCCGCCAGAACCCTCGAATAAAGGTCAGAATGAATTACGTGATAGCTTATCATTGTTTGTTGTAAAGGCATTCTTTAAAAAAATCTAGGCCTAAAAGTTCATCTTTGGTAACAAGTTTTTAAATGGAGAAGAAACGACGCGTTTTCTCCACGCATCTTGAAAGGAGTATAATTTTTGACAAAATCTATTTCTCTGAGATTTGCCAATCAACTACAAACAAAAACGCTATTTTGCCTAGAGGTCGCAACAGCTGGTTCTTTCCTGGTTACAAGCGAAACCCCACCCCATCCACACACCCACCAATGACAATAGGGAAAAGGTCATATTGAATGAAATTAGACGGCTATGGCTCCACGGTGAACAAAGCACGTATTTTCGAGAAAGCGTCGAAGACTACAAGACGAAGTCAAGTCAGGTTAAGAATATGTGAAGTTAATAATACATGGATTGCTTGAAGGAGGCAGGGGTTACTAGCATTTATCTATTGATCCGATGTAAGAAAATGCTGCCTCGTACTAGTATAGGCAAAATTTATATCTGGAAACAGGTGCGTGATATATTACTGTGTCTATCATGTCTCGCAGTTAAGAACCCTCCTGATGAAAGCATTGTCTTATTGTGTTGCTAAGTAAATGACCTAATTCATTATTAATTTGCCGATAACTGATAAAAACCAACCCCAAATAAAGTGCTAGGTGACTACAAACAGTTCATCAGCACCACTGACACCGACCATACTGAGCGAAAAAGTAGATTTCGAATGTAAATACATATCAAATAACGAAGTAAATAAAACACGATAGAGCTGCTGGAAGGATTCGATGTACTCTTAGCTTTACAAAACAACAAAAAATGGAGAAAAAAGCGTCAGAGCAACACAGCAACCGAAAGTCCGATCTACGAGAATACATTTCAGTGTAAACATATTTATTCAAATTTTTTGAACGTTTTCGTCAATACAAAGTACCTACGTGATCTTAAGATCAGGAAGCATGGACAAATTGTGACTTATATAAATCTATTTCCTAAGTAAAGCAAATGTATTACTTGTAAACGCCGCGTGCAAAACATACCTCTCTTGGGCAATAATCAGTTCAAGAGGGTGTAAAACATAGTATTTAGCGAGCTAATTATAAAGATATAAAATATCGACCGAAACAGAAATAAATATAAATAAGAAACTAACATATTTGGAGCAGTATACATTTTCGAGAAACTTTAACTAATTCAAAAAGTGTAAAATTATGTTGGGTCACAATGGCGATACAGTCTTATATGTGATTGGTTAAACAGATTTATACACATTCATGAGAGACGAGAAACTGTCAGCACGGGCTGCAACGGGCGATAAAGGAGCGTAGCGGATCGTCCGTGCCTTGCATCAATTACACTGTGGTGGTCTAGACTGGCCTTCCATAGGAATCCCTCTAAACCAAACTAATGATCTACTGATGCTTTATTAGGTCAAAATTCAAATTCTGCCCCTTTATATGGGCATTTATGAAGCAAACAAAACTCTGTACATAAATAGAAATAATACAGAATAGGGCACTACAATTGGTATTTGATGATTTACATAGCACATACACTAAGAAAAGCAAATCTTCCTACTCTACGTATATTAGCAGATTAAGACACAAGACAACTGAAGTATATAGATTACTTCACGAGAAAAGACCTAATTACTTGAGTAGTCTAGTCGCATTCAAAAACTGTAACTATAATCTTCGACACCTACATCCGGTAACAGTATCAAAAGCACAGACCACATGGTATGTAGTAAAGCTTTCGTTCATTTCTGTCGCTCCCAGAGTCTGGAACAGCCTGTCCAACAAAATGAGAACAACCCCCGATTTATTCATCAGGCTAAATCGAACATTGTCTGAGCCGCATGTGCTGTTAGTGTCATTTCAACTTTAAGGTTACCAACTTTAATGAGATAACCTGACAAATTAATTACTCACTTTCTTGTATATAAGATCTTTTGATCTGCTATTACTGTTGACATAATGTTTAGCTGTGTATCGTTTCACGGAGCCCCGAGTGGCCGAGTGGTCTAAAGCGCTCTCCGTTACGAATCACTGCCATCTCACCTCTGTCTGCGTGGGTTCGAGTCTCGGATTCAGCCTATGTGAGTATGTGAGAAAGCTTGCCAGTAGCTTCTCGTGGGTAGGTGGTTCTTTCTGGGGTTTTCCCGGGTTCTTCCTCCACCATTAATACTGGCCGCCATGTATAGCCTATCGTGTGCTGAAAAATGGCGTTAAACCCTACAACAACAATAAAAGTATCGTTTCACCATTATATCCTCTGTTTTGTACCTGACACTTTAATTATGAAATACGTCTTGTCAGTTCAGTAAAATAGGTCGTACAGCGTTGAGAGCGCTTTATCTATCTTATTCAGAACACCAACGTTAAAAAAAAAAAAAACAATAAAAAAGACTTCTTGTATCTTAAAACACACCAATATTCCAATGAACAATGTAATTACAATTGTCATTCCAATAAAAATAATAGCTGCACTTTAAAAAAAAAAATAATACTTCTTTATATGTTTGGAGACGCGTTTTGAATTAATTTCCACTTCCACTTATCTCTTTATGACAAGAACCGATCCGTCGGCCTAGTGATTAGAGCGTCCGCCTCAGATGCGGAGGTCGCGGGCTCGAACCCCGATCTAGTCATATCAAAGACTTTTATAAAATCGTATTAACAGCTCCCTCGATAAGCGCACAGCATTAAGACTCAAAAGGTTACAGTTAGGACTGGTCGGCCTGGTGTCAGGATAATGTAACTGGGTAGGACATCATGCTACATGTCTGCGGCATAATGCCCCACTGACAGACGCCACTATAAACTGCCACAATGCAGACTTCACGACTGATTCTTCTTTTTAAAGCTATGTTAAAATATCCAACACACACACACTCTCTTTATGACAAGAAACCAAAGTTCATGCATGAAGAAACACCTGTATTGATGAAAACAAGGCAAATTATATTAACATCTAAATTATATTCCTTTTTATAAACAGGCGGCATTAACCATTACCTAACGTTTATAAATAAGAGAATTAGCTTTCAAGATTAACGAGTTTATAAAAATTTGAGATATAGACCAATCTGAAATTGCTAATAAGAGTATTTACAAAAAAATACAACATTTGTAAGAAAGAATATTATTTACCCAAAATCAGCAAGACAGTTGCCTCTCCCTTAAAAAATATCTTCCTGTGTCCTGTCTTTTAGAATAAGAGAAAATTGTCAGTTCTAAAGCATCTGTTTCAACTATTTTCTAAATAATATTTAACATCATACCCAAAATTCAGCCAAAGCTATATGTGCGATCATTTAGTCCTCGCCCTCGTCGTCGACTCGTATCGAATCTGCATCGCCATTCAACGACTATTTGCTTCAAAATTTCCGTGGTTAGATAATTCATGCGGGAAATTATTTTAAATAATCAAATATTAACTTGCTTTGGTTTGAAATGTTTCGGTGCATTTCTGTTTAGCTACTGGCACCTCCAGATTGGTTCACAATAAACTCATAATTAGACGCTATATGTATAATATGTCTAAACTGTAAAGAAGAAGAAGAAGAAAGAAGAAGAAGACGAAGAAGAAGAAGAAAGAAGACGAAGAAGAAAGAAGAAGAAATATTTAAATATGAAAGGCTGGTGACTAACAATACCACTTTTATCACCAAAGGCAATACCAATTGTTCTCAATGATAAATGTCAATACCCCTTTATCAAAAATATAATATATATTTGTTTTAAATGCTACAATCAACCAGGCTGCTAACAGAACATAAGGCACTGAAAGCACACATAGTGAGTTCTGATGGCATTTGTAGTAGTAGGCAAGACGAAATAAAAAATTTAAAGGTACATTTTGCTAAAATAAACTTTGTACATAATGAAAAGACATGTATAACGTTCAACCTGTTAACAGAATACCTGGAAAACATGACGTATTATATATCAAACTGTTATTCAAACAACAATAAAGGAAGCCAGAGCAAAGACTATGGCAGCTCTTGCACAACATACATCATATACAAATATCCAACTTCATTGATTTGTTTGATTTGCTAAATAATGCAATACAAAACGATAGGTAAGCCAGATTAAGCAAAGTGATGGACTAATCTCTTAAAGTATCAAAGCTCATTAACCTTGTAATCCCGTCAACACGATAGCTCTCGTTGCAGATATTCAGAGTTGTCTACATTTGCTGAATTGCAGTTTGTCAGATGGCGGCCATTTGCTGCTTCCGATCTGTTTAATGGGTACCTAATATCACGAAAGGTTAGCCTCACTGCTTGAGCAACAGATGTATGATGCAACAAAGATCAGGGACTGCATTATAGCGCTAGTTCATTAGTGGTTTGATTGATTGGCACAATCTCTGCAAATAATTTGAGCGGGAAATTGCAAGTTGTGTGATGTAGGTTGTTCAATCAAGAGTAATTCTGCACTTAAGGGTAAATTCATCGACAGCCCTGTGAATGATGCAAGTGAGCAGGATGAAGTAGATGGGTATTCGAAAAGGCTTTTGAAAACGGAAGAAAGATCATGTTAATGATGTAGTCTTCATAAACTGAAATTATAAATGAATCAACCAGTCACTAGTATTTTAAAACGTTGTGTAATTAGTCTTCCAGGAAGAAAAAAAAAGACCGTCACATAAAGCATACATTTTAGAAGCATTCAAACGGTTATAATTGCATACGATATTTGAAAAGAAATGCCGATAAAGAAGTTTAAATCCTGCGTCAAGATTATTCACTAAGTATAGTCACAGCTTTTGAAAACAAGCTTTCGTAGAGATTATGATCAATAACTGCGCGTTAATTATGTTAACATGTTCTTAAAATGACTTAACAGAGGGATATCGTCCGTGATATAACAACAACGTTTATAAAATGTGCAGACGGCCAATGCTGAAGATCCCAAACATTGAGTATTTTCCAGTACAAAGATCAACAACCAGCTATTTTAACATTTAAACTGACTACGTTTTTGGTGTGGCATTACAAGTAGGTCATTTAATACAGAGGAAATTGGTGTCAAGTGCGTTGCCCGAGGAACACAGCACTGTAGCCGACCCACGTTAATCCAGTGGTAATGATGGAACCCGCACCCTTACAGTCTGGGGTTTAGCATGCTAACCACTGTACCACTGTATACAGTGGTTGCAAAATAAACTAGAGCCTCTTCCATGGCTCGCCATTATACAGACATCCATGCCTTACCCGAGACTGTGACACAGGGGTCGAAATACGTTATCTATGTACCATGTGATCTGCGAATGCAATTGCAAGGTTTGGTGAAGAAGAAACGCAAAACAAACCTCAAACACGTTGTTGCAATTGTAATTGTATATATGACCTTTGACCCCTTCATACGGATCCAAAGAAGAGGCATACATGTTACAACCCATTTGCTGGCATATCTGCAACCTAGTTAACAAGCTTGGTGAATTCGCACCTTATGGTTTGGAAGACGAGTTTATTATGGACAGATGTATCACAATATTCCCAAGGTAAACAGTCGAGGTAATTAAAAGAATGTAATCAACGAATGCAAATGAGCAGGGGTAATGAACAGAATGTAATCAACGATTAAATGGAGGGAGGTAATTAAAATAGTGAAATAAATGATTACATGGAGTGGGGTAATTAAAAGAATGCAATTAACGATTACAAAGGATTGTGGGTAATTAAAATAAAGTAATCAACAATTACATAGGTTTGGGGATACTTAAAAGAACGTCGATTACACAGCTTAACTCTTCTTTCACTGTTAACATTATTTAGTAGAAACTAAAATTTTGACTAACGCGACCTTGACCCTTTTAATAAATAAATACGAAGGGGGGGGGTGTCTTTACATTAAAACTTTTAATCATATATAAATGTAAAATTAGAACTTTCAAGCGGCATAGTATTGTGCTTATATATTATGAAACTACCTACCAATATACCTATCCACCCACCTACATACCTATCTACCGACATGCTGTCAAAGGCCAAGAAAGAACATTATTTTGTTCTATCGTGTGAAAGCAGAGGTACTAAAATGAGTTGACAAAAAAAAAAATAAACAGGCTTATGAAGATACAGTTTTTAAAATGGAATTCCTTATTTGAAAAGTTGCCAATATCAGAATTTGTAAGAAATCATAAATGTTCACCTAGTTCAACTGGAAAATGCATTTAACATGAACCCGAATAAACTGACGTCAGTATTAAGGGCTGGTAATCTTCGGCAACTGTTTCTACTCAATAACACTCATTTACCTATATAATCATTTCCTTTCTTGTGTCAAACAGAAAACGTGTATGTAGGGTACATCCCTAATATCCAGTAATATCAAACTTTCTCTCGAGGTCAAATATGACGAAGCACCATATTTAAGATTTACCACTGGGATCGTTATGTATATAATTCAGGAGATATATATATATATAGTTTAAAGGCTTCAAGAATAAGATGTTGATATACGGTACCAACTCTTCAATAAAACTCAAGAACATGGAATGTTTGCTGATAAAACCTTTAATGTATAGTGTGTGTTTGCTTTCCTTCAGTTTGAGGCATTTCCGCCCCTTCATCTGATATCTATGTACTACCGCATTACTGTCTGCCTTGCCGCCCCCCGATCCCGCTGTGGGGAAAAGTTTCTGTCAAAAGTTCTGAAAATGCTTCTGATATTCGTTCGTTTATGTCTAGCGAGAAAACTCCCGGTTAATTCTTCTCTCAGTCGACAAGATGAAATCAAATACAGTACTGACGAGAATTTGAAGATACTTTATGCCATCAAGCCTTCAGTTACAAATCTTTTCAAAGATTAAAACATTTTTATTTGGGAAACAGGTCGTATACAAAAAATGGTACGCTGACGTATGGCCAATATTGCTGGTCGGTTTCAATGCAATCCCAATAATTATTTCAAAAAATAACACGAAAAACCGTTGACTGGTGTGTATGTATGCATGCATGCATGCGTGTGTGTGTGTGTGAGAGAGAGAGAGAGAGAGAGAGAGAGAGAGAGAGAGAGTGAGGGTGGGGGTGGGGTGGGGTGGAATAACTAGGATCAGTTGCAGGTTAGGAGTCAGCCGCTCAACATATTTCCTACTACACTTGCACTTCACGCTAGAGCAAACTAATGGAGAAGCTGGAATTTGTAATTCTTTAAAAGTTGTACATGAACAGTGCATTACTGATACAGAGTAGCATTAAAATTATTGTTGTGGCTCTGGCTTTTATAAACTGACACCGCATTCAAAGATCTTCATTGTTCAGTCAGTGACTTCAAACACTGTACATCCCATTCAAATATGTCGCATATAACCCTCACCTGATTATGTTACAATCATTTTAAGATATTTTCGCTTGTCAGTATATACACATTATGATCTACTCAGTATTGTCAACCGTACCTGGTATTGTTATTTCTTCATTATCCGCATACCGCGGATCCAATGAGTAATCATAGATACTGGAACTGACACCAAGATCACACGGTCGTCTACCAATCCCGGTCACCAACAACTCGTGTACATTCAGAACATCGAGGAGGCGACGTCAAAACTGATTGGAAGATACCAACTGTTGTCAATAGTTCGTGGTCACAAAAGAACTGACATGTACTAAGACGCCCGTCATTGGCTGTTTAATTTTCCTGGGAAAGGGAGTTGCGATTTTCTTTCCAGCCTGGGCTAAAAAAAATTCTTCTTTCACCACGTGATTTTTTCTTTACAAAACTCGATTAATCCAGTTGTGATAGTTTGTGGCTTTTTTCAATAAATCAGAACCCAAAAGGTATGAAAAGTTTATGGAAAGAAATACTGAAGTAACCTACAAATTATACACTAAGATGAAAAATGTTTACTAACTTCCTAAAACTAAAAGCTTTCTCGGATACCCACACTGGCCGAGGCTCGAAAACAAGCGGAAAGAGGTGAGATGGCAATGATCGGGCAAGCGCTTTAAGAACACTCGGCCATCGGGAAGGAAACATATCTCGTCGTAATCTTAACGCTAAACAACAACAAAACTCTATCCCGATCATATCTGATTCAAGTAAGTTGTAAAAACAAAACACACAGCTTCTAAAACTGTCAGGATCCATTAAAGTAGCAATGTACAGAATACATCTACGGGACTCTGCATCAGCCTTTAGAGCCATAAGAGATTATATCCCATGTGGGTACATACACAGTTTTCAACTTGAGCATAATGTGCTATTCGACTCCAATTTCCCGCCTTGTTTATTTTGGCTTAAATATCATCGCCTTGCTTTGGTGGCATTAATTAGAGGTTCAAATAAGATTAACATCGACCAAAATGGAGACGAATCTACGCCCAGCAGCGTCCCATCTTGCTTCGTATCATATGTTTCTGGGCCTCACAAACTGCAATGAATTCTCTCCGTTATCAAGTAAGTTATTTTAAAATTAAAAATAGAAACTGTGCAGAAACCGTTATTTTCTTATGACTTACTATTACCGTGACCTCTAACCTTTCGACCCCAGAATATACAGGATTCTTGAATACCCGAAGTGCGTGCCATCCACAATGTTTGAACCAGGAAATTTGTATAAAACAAAAGTTTGTCTGCAAAACTCGTTTTTCTTTGAGCCACGCTGAATTTGAGCTTTGTCATTCTGACCTCCAAATCAACAGGCTTCTTCCATATATATATATATATATATATATATATATATATATATATATATATATATATATATATATATATATATCCTTATAGCCTTCGATTCATTTTGTACGCATCGTCGGAAAAGCAAAAGGTTTCAAATACCCGTACCAAATCTCCTTGGATGCATCTTGACAAAAAAATTATAAGACCAGCACGTACTAACATGGTCTATACAAGCTTTGATTTAAAATAACTACACAACACGAATTGTTCTATTCGTCAAACATGAAAAAATAAAGAAGTTATATCGACTAGTTTCGTGATTCATGCATCCAGTCTGTATTTGTGGGGGACGGAGTTTCAAGGCTTAGATGAATGACGTAATATGCATAGCTATCTAGGACTCGCGATACTAATTCAGTTTCCATACTAAACCCACGCAAACACCATGATATTAAAATAAAATCAATATTTTAACATTTCTGAGTGCTCATGATCAAACCTATAGTTATCAGTATAGATGAATCCTGGATGTCAGCTTCTGTGTAGAGGAAAGGATATGAGCCGTGGCATTTTCTGGACAAGCATGTGTTTGAAACATGTGCTTTCAATTCCCCACCAAAGAGTCAGGTGCTAATTTCAATAACAATTTTCCCAAATTCAGTACTGTTAAGGGACTGAAATTCCATCAATAAAACAATGTCTTCATTTGTTTCACTTATATCTACGATAAGCTCTCAAAAAGGATTTGCTTACTAAAATCGCTCTTGTATTATCAACCAGTTCTGGCCAGCCAAACCCATAAAAAGGGAATGGACTGCCAAATAGGACGTTAGACGGGCAGGGGTAATGTGTTAAACCTAAGGAAGGAAGGACAGTTGTATGTCGATTTTTAAATACAAATGTTTTTTAATTGCATACCATGGTCGGTTCCAATAATGACGTTTACTCACAGCTTAAAAAATTAAAGCAATCAACAACAACATAACAAAATTACATCATTATGCTACAATAAATTTTAGAATATGCATGTAGTCTCTAAGCTGTAACACCTATTTTCGTTCATGAATTTATTACTATGCTTATCAGGTCAATGGGGTTCAATAATGAGATATTTCTTTGAAGAAGAAATAGGCATTGAGATAGCACCGAAACCGTCAGTGTTGAGTTCTTGTAAGATATGCTCATGTAAAGACCTACCGCCATTATAATTTGTTCCATTTTTTACCGCTTAAATGCCCTATATTTTTTAAAATAGAAATCTACCTCCTATTTATGATTTACTTTAAAGAACTAGTCATAATTATTGCCACGGTAATTCCACTTAATAAGGTATATTCAAACAAACTACCGAATCCATTCCAGTGATTTTGCATGTATAATCACTTACTCGGTCACTGTATATAAAAAACGTCTTAGTACGTCATCAGTGGTCTTCATGAAAGGAGTATTCTCTGTTAAAATCTTCTACATTTGAAAAGGTCAGTAAGTCGGTGTTTGTCCTTATTCCGTGTTGAATACAGTCCTATATAAACATATTTTTCTTAGGCTTTGTTTGGTGTTTTGTTACGAGTTTTGACGTCCTAACCATTGCGACACCACCTCTCCTGTTTTTGTTTTAGAAGAAAATTGTATCGTAATTAGTTAATATGTGCATATTTACGTACAATATATTTTATGATCAACTTTATGACGTTCTATTCGAATTGTTTCACCTAAAAACATGTCATACCTTAAGTATTTAAAGATCATCACGTTCTACTTTGACCTCATAATTAACTGACTGTCTTGGGAACCGCCCATTTAATCTTCTGAGAGCACAGTGTGGGGACTGTGCAAATTTTTTTTAAAAAAAAGACTACGCCCGATGCACCCCTTCCCGTATGTTTTGTGGGGCGACTAATTAACTATTGCAGACTGGAGCTGATGTGCCCAATTAGTTAGCATACCAAAGTAAAGACCGATAATTCCGGTTCGAATCCTACCATCTGATTTCCCCAAGTTCGTTACTGTGGTGTGTCCTTAAAGGAGACCAGAAACCAATGGAAATACAGAATAATAATAAAAGTACTATAGCAGAAAACCTTATTCTGAAGTATCATCTGCGACCGTAATGCCAATATTAAAATATTGGCCTATCTTCTAGGAGCTGAATTTCCGTGACCTCGTATGTAAAATTTCCGCGCCTATTCGGTTACTTTCGGGATGTGACGTCATAGTAGCGACTCCAGCAGCCCAAGTGGGAGTTGCCAGAGTAAAAGACAATACCGTTTTGCGTTGCTTACGGATGTAACAGAACATTAAGAAAAGCCTGTGGACAACATTTTTTTTTTTTTCCGAAAGATAAAGGCATAATGAAAGAATGGATACATTATTACAAATGAGTCGATTTCAAAGCAATACCATACAGCACTATGTGCTCGTAACATTTCTCAAAGGACTGTTACAAGAGGGATTCTGAAAAAAAATGGCAGCTCAAGGATATGCAAATGCTAGGCCTAGACTAAAAGTTGGCGCTGTTCCAGACATAACGTTGAATGTTTTAAATCCTGTGAAAAGTGTTAAACGTGCGAGTTACGAAAATAGGCAGAAGGCCGAGTAAGTGACCACAAAATGCAACAATCAATTCACAGATCTTTTATCTACATCAGCAGTGCTAAAAATAAATCTAATAGCCCGACACCCTGGGCCCCTCTGGTTTTAGTTCCGGCCCATCCTGTATTCAAAGTGAGGTGCCCGTCAGGCTTGTCGAAACAAAAATTGTTTGCCTGAGGAAACTTTGATCGCGCTGGTGAAATGAGTAAATGTATTTTCAAGATGTTGACATACATGCCTTAACACGGCACAATCTAAATCAAATCACTACTGTCCAAGGTGAAATTTAGATTTGATTTTAATCAAATGGAGGCTTTGCCAAAAGTAATATTCTAAACCTGTCGTGTTTCGAGAAAACACAATTTTCTGTAATCTTATAAAAATCACAATTTTTTTTTAAAAAATCATTGTATACATGTAGTATGTATAAACGGTAATCTGTACTGATTGGAACTGATATACAACTATTCCTTGGGCAGTTTAAATAGCAGCGATTAAAAGAAAAGAGGTCAAAGTTTCACATTAAATGGCTGACAATTAAGACTGGGGGGGGGGAGACACTATTGACCCAACCCCTTGCCCTAATGTGCAAGCGCCCATGGGACGTTGCCCTAATGTGCAAGCGTCCATGGGACGTACCTTTTCTCCATGTGATACGCCTTCTTATTCCCCCAGGACAAGCCCATTTTGCATATTCTGGTCAGCTCTGGCTAAATTGCAAAATAGCTAGTTTTAATTTAAGTAAGCAAACAATAAAGCCGGTGTGACTAATGAACAGACCCCTTATCCTTGCATTGATCTTGTGAAAAGGACTGCCCTTCGGACATACTTCAAAGAAACCATGTTCGACAGTGTGTGTATGTGTAAGCACCAGCAATTGATTGCCAAAATAAACGATGCCTATTTTGTTGTTACTTACGATGCCATGGACTTCAGATTTAAGTCTTAATGCATGTAACACTGTTTGCTGAATAAAATATTTATTCAGAATTAGTTCTTTTGGGCCACATATACTGCATGGTATATTTTGTTTTATTCCTTGTAATTTAATCATGGTAATTAAACTTTACATATACGGTAGAGAAATGTCAGGTGTTAACTGGCCGAGTTTGTTCGGCGGAAGTGGAGATGCAATTTTGTTCGCAGAGAAAATTTCACAGTCATCATTCATTTAAGCTAATTGGTGACAATTTTATTCTTTTAATTTTTTATACTATAGTACTGTTATAGTGGTTTAAAAACATCTGAAATTTACTTGAATAATGTTTAATTTTCACGTTCTATTTACTGAAGAAGAAAAAAAGAAAAAAAAACTGTTGTGTGATATTAATTATTTCGTCCAGTGCCGGATTTAGACGTGTGTGCGTGTGATTTGAATTTTTAACCTAACTTTAACAATTTTTCAGTCATATCACTACGATGTCTGCAGTGTGGCAGTTTAGACTGTGGATTGCATACGTTATATCTATTTATAAATGGTTTGGGGTTGGGTTTTTTTTTTCTGACAAATGAAAATTGACAGACATAATGTAATAATCGAGACTTCGCTGCGAAAAATTTAGAGATATTACGAGATCGGGATGTAGATGAGGAAATACCCCCAAAATCGGGAGGTTTTTCTCCAGGCTTGAGAGTTGACAGGTATGAACTGTCCGGGCTTGTGGAATTTTAGTCAGGGCTTGAGTTTATTTAAGTCACCAGCCCGGGGCCTGTGCCTAATAAATTTCTTTTAGCACTGACCAGTACAGTACATAAACTATTATATCGGACTGCAGATTCAAGTTTTGAATGTGCAACCCAAATGTGGTTTCCTTCCGTCCGCCTCGCTCGCCAATGTTTATGTTTGTACTCGAGGACTGGCTAGTATTGCGTCACGGTACCACGTGATCTGTCGTCTCATCAAAACTCGGAAAAACTCGGCAATTTACGGAATCGTGGTATCTTTCATGCAATAAAATCACTACCCGCTTACGATATTTAATTTATAAACATGACAGTCGGATTAAAATCTATAGAGAATTACATACGTAAAAGGAAATTTTGATTTCTAGTATCCTTTAAGCAATGAACTTTTACGCCAATTTCCTCGGCTTCTTATGTCGGTGTGCTGCAAAGCACTAACTCAAACCTGGGGGGGGGGGGGGAATTAATTTAAACCATGCATCGCGCGACCCTTTTGACAATTACACTGCTTTATTGTATTTGTTTTGCCGATGATGGTCCTATTTGTACGGAATATTTTCACGTGAAAACTTTAACAATCATTATAAATGAACTTTGATTGCTCAGTTATGTTGTTTCCGGGTGATAAGTGTAACAGCTAGGACGATATCCGCCACGACGGCCGTCTGCACACTTGAGAACGCGAATACTTAACCGACATTATATATATATATATATATATATATATATATATATATATATATATATATATATATATATAGACACAATTAATGTTAATGTGCAGATCAATAGGCTTCTTCCTTACCCGAAGCCATCCACAAAGTGTGGAAGAAGGATTAATGTAGAGCTGTTGTTGCGGAAACGACTTGATTGTTTCTTATCCCAAGTGCATACCATCCACAAAGTTTGATAACTATCGATTTTGGAGAACTCAATGTATTATGTTGCAACCATTTTTATTCTTTAAGTAATTGTGACCTTGACATTTGATTGTTTAACTACGAAACTGATATTATTCCTCATTCCAGATGCAAGAAATCTCAAAGTGTGTTAACTGTACATGGTAGAGAACGTGAATCAATGTGCGGAAACCATTTTCTTCTTTATATCGGTTACTTTCACCTTCGAGCTTTTCTCTCCAAAATTCGGGGCCCCGAGTGGCCGAGTGGTCTAAAGCGCTCTCCGTTACGGATCACTACCATCTCACCTCTGTCTGCATATGTTCAAGTCTCGGATTCGGCTAATGTGGGTATGTGAGAAAGCTTGCCAGTAGCTTCTCGAGGGTCGGTGGTTCTTTCCGGGGATTTTCCGGGTTCTTCCTCCACCATTAATACTGGCCGCCATGCATAGCCTATCGTGTGCTGAAAAATGAAAAATGGCGTTAAACCCTACAACAACAACAACTCTCCAAAATTCCTTACCCCATTTGCAAGGCAACCACAAAGTTTAGTAATTTTGGACAAGTCAAGTTATTGTGCATAAACCATGTTTCTTCTTTCAGTCACAGTGATCTACGAGCTTTTTACTCCGATATTTATTAGGTTCTTCATGTAGTTGGTGGACAACTTGATTTATTGTGAGGGAAATCAAATTGGTAATGCTGGGATGGACTTCATAACGTAATACGCTCCACCATATGACGGACAACGAAAAATAATTGGTATACAGCACGTGCGATATCGATTTGGTAGTAAAACGACCAAAATTCTACAGCTGAAGCTGAAGCATTTTCTTGAGCTGACAAGCAATTAAGTAAAACATTATGGTTTCTTGTTGTTGTTGTTGTTGTAGGGTTTAAAGCCATTTTTCAGCACACGATAGGCCATATATGGCGGCCAGTATTAATGGTGGAGGAAGAACGCGGGAAAACCCCGGAAAGAACCACCGACCCACGAGAAGCTACTGGCAAGCTTTCTCACATACCCACATTGGCTGAACATTATGGTTTCACTGGAAAGATTTATAATTTCAAAGCCCCTTAATTGTAAGGTACAGGGAATGAGCCTAATCTACACGAGACTCTTGTTTATAAACTCACACATAAACTAAATTTGTTGTTCCGTTAACATTTAATGTCGGCTTGAAAATGAACTGGTGTATCTAGTGGCTACCACTGAGATCAAGCATAGTGTGTTGAAAATTTAAAAAAAAAATAAAAAAACAAAGCAACAAAAAAAACCCTGTCCAGTGAGAATTAAACAACCTTTTCATCTTGTGGTACACGCACTGAACTATATTGGGATTTAACGAGCTTAAGTAGTATGTCGGTTCAATCCTTTGTAGTAATGGTTGTCATAATCAGGTTATATATACTACGTGAAACCCCTCCGTAGTAATTAACAGATGAGGATTGGTGGCAATTCTTCCAGCATACGCGTTAGTTACAGTAGAAATTGCTACACTGGGATTATAACTGAAATTTACTAACGCTGGGGAACTGGAAAGACAGTTAAAAAATGAAAATGTGTGCCACAAAAATTTAATTATGTTAAGCCAAAATAAATTGTTATGCACATGTGCATGCATCAGTCCCCCTGGACACTGCAGAATGTAAAGAATGATACCATAAGCATTCTGAATTTCACTTTTCCCAGTTCAAATAACTCGAAGGCTACATTTCTCGTGAGAATGTTTTAAAAAAAATAGTGTAAATCTGGGCAAGCGAATTTAAAGCTGGTTGCCCTAGGGAAAAAGACGTGGGTTTTCCAGATTTATCATCTTCTGATAATATAGAGCACGAAACTCGATCATTTCATATTACTGTTCCTCTACCATTTACAGTAAACACACTTTGAGACTGCCTGCATCTGGAATGAGGAAGAATATCACTTTCGTAGTAAAACGATCAAACGTCAACGTCACAGTGACTTAAAGAATAAAACCGAGAAACCCATCTCTCATCATCCAGGTTTAGAGTTCATAATTGCTATTCAGGAGAAGATGAATTAATTGCCCTGCATCGTTGGACAACTAAACATTAATGCCAGTCAACCACTTTTCTCACAGTGAAAGACCGGTCCGGCAATTGATAATTATCATCAAAAATGATATTGTTAAAAATTATAATGACATTTTATATATTTTCCGGCGACAAACATTTTGTTTTCTTGACCGCTCCGGTGGCTTACGTGGTTAAAGCGTCCACCTAGGATGCGGGAGATCGGGGGTTTGAACCCCAGCTAGTCATACCAAAGACTTGTCAAAATGGTACCAACAATTGCTTCGCTAGGCGCTCAGCATTAAGAGATTAGTGTTAGGACTGGTCGGTCTGGTGTCAGGATAATGTGACTGGGTGGAACATCATGCTACATGTCTGCGGCATGAGCCCCAGAGCTAGACATCACTGTGAATTGCCACACTGCAGACATCGTAGCGATATGACTAAAATATTGTTAAAGCTACGTTAAAAATATCCAAATCACAAACTTGTTTTCAAACTGGCTCTCGGGGTACCTAGAGCAATGTACCCAATTATCTCCATATAAGGCGTAGTTGAGTGTTGGGTGATTGTTTGTCGGTAAGAGGCCACACTAATACATAGGTGTCAATTACTCACTGTTTGATTATTTCAATCACACAACGAACCTTAAAAGTAACAAGACTCGCAAATGTTTGTGTTTTGCCAAGATCAAAAAATTCATTCATCTTCGGCTTGACACAGATTGCCAATGATTTAATATTATACTTTTTCATTGAATCAAGATTGTTGTTACATACAATATAAAACACCCGCTAAAAGTGCCATGTAGAAAGTCTGAAGATACTTAATAATTTCGACACAGAACTAAGTGATATAATTATATTATAATGCATGACAAAAGTTGCCGAATCATTTTGATTAAATCAAACATGAAAACAACTGTATCAGTTCATTGGGCCACCAGGGAAATCTGAGCAAGCGAATTTAACGCTGGTTGCCCTAGAGAAGGACGTGGGTTTTCCAGATTTATCATCTCCTGATAATACAGAGCACGAAACTCGATCGTTTCATATTACTGTTCCTCCCATGCAAAAACATGTTTAAGTTTGCAAGAAATTTATACAGGCAGAAATAAGCAAGAGCTAAAATGTAATGCAATTTTAATAAGTCGCTTTCGATATATCTGATGAAGAAGTTGTGCAAATTTTCAGTTTTGGTCTTAAGAATCCAAACAATGTTTGCCTACTTCAGCAAGATCCAACGGATCATCCACAATAAATCAAAGCGTATGACATCGATTTGACATTATGCACTAGAACAACCAATATCCTTGTTCTCTTCAATGATTAATGATGTTTCTGTAACAGTCTGTTAAATTAGCGGGCAATAAAGAGTCCTAAACCATACAGGCAAAAAATGTAATGGTACATTGTTATTTACAGTGCAGAATGACAATAAATCTATATACAAAAAGCAATCAATGGTAGTAAGGAAGCACTGGGTTTCAGGGGTACGAGTTTAATTTATTTACTTAACTACAGCACACACAAGAAATTTATTTTTGAAGTTCGTGTCCATGCGTGAATTATATAATGAAGCTTACAGACATGCATTCAGTCAGGTATGGGCAACTTCCTTCAGGGAGCAGGTTGATTAAGTGATTTTTCAAGCCACACCCTATGATTTAAATTAACGGGAAAAAAACCAAGTTACGGGCCAGATCCGACCCGAGGGCCGTATTTTTGCCCACCTTGCATTTAGTAGTGTCGATGACGCTATTATCGGCGTAGGTTAAATTGAGGAAGGTAGGGTAATTGGATCAGCAAGATCAAACTTCAATGAGAAACTAGGAAGATTTGCACACGCTGAAGAGCATCCGTGTCAGATAGATTAGTGTGGTGGAGAGGATGACAAATAGGGATGCGGGTAAATCCGCTGTCAAAACGTTCTTCCTTTATATTAGAGGAGATCATGGCCTTAGTCCTTCATTGGGCTTTAGCCTGTTCTGGATCCGTCCCAGTATGATGGGTGAGCTTTTAATACTGTAGCTTGTCACTGAACCATGTAACAAAATGAAGATATCGTCTATCGTGATATCTACATGATTAAGCGCCTATTATCAAGTTGTTATCAACCCTGAACAATATACATGTTAGAGGTTTCTCAGTCCTTTTTTTTTTTATATCATCCCTTCTTAGCCCGACATATTTACAACAACGCATAAAAAGGGCAAACATGCTCGTTTACGAAATGGATTTAAAAACTGTACACCAAGCTCATAATAATTTGTACCCCTTTTTGTTTTGTTTGTTTGCTTGGGGGTTTTTTTTGGTTGTTTTTTCTTTTAAAAAAAAACTTTTTTTGTTGTTCTTGGTTTGTTTGTTTTTTGTTGTTCTTGGTTTTTTGTGGGGTTTTTTTGGTTACACGTTAAACGACTTCCAAATTTTTTTCTTTCTAAGGAAGATATAGCAAACGCAATGAAATAGAAACGGAGGTAATCCAATAAAGTCTCTGTGCACGAATGAACAAACGGCTAATCCCAGAACTGGCAGCGCAGAGAATGGAACTTGGGACCAGTGTTGCAAAGAGAGTGCTTCAGCTAGTTCTAATAATAAAGCTACTAAGGTCTCGTCCCTAAATAGTGATTCGCCCTACGACAGTGGAGGATGGTTTGTGCCGTTCACTTGAAGGTATTAGTGTTAGAGAAATTGCAGTTCTTTCTCTTTTCACCTCTGCCGTTAATGGTTCAAGTCTTATTTCGTCACATGCAAAAGCCAATGGTTTCATCCACCTACGAAGCAGCCAACACGCTGACTTACGAGTGTAAAGTTCATACAATTATTCTGAAGTTTTAAAACGAACGACACCTGCTGAGTAGAGTTTAATTTTAACATGGATATACCATTGAAATAAACATTGCAAAATTTTAAGTTTCTGGTGTAATATATCGCGGTTGATTTGAATACATGCTTAGTCATTTTGATGGTTCTCACATAAAATGTTAATATATGTATGTCAGGCATATGCCTATCTGTCAGAACGCATGGTGATACTTGACCCAAAATCTTCTAGGCGTCAATGCATTACACAGTAATAGAAACATTTCTTCACAACTTAATGCTTAACCTAATTCAGTGCATTACACAACGTATCTAAAACAAATGTCCACCAACAAAGTTATATTGTAGTAAAAGTTTGAGACAATCTTCATATTTTTTTTCAATGTTAACATTATTTTTACAATAAGAGAAAGTGTCAAACAAAACAAAACGCGAAAACCAACCATATCAATGTGTGTTCGAGATGTAAACAGTGATGAACGTTAACTTCAAATAATATCCTTTTACCTACCTCCATAATACACTCAGAATTCAAAAGGTGAGTAATTATAGGGATGCTTTTTATTTGTATAAATTCATTCAATAGATTGGTTTCGCCAAATTCTACAATTTATTGAGTCATTTTATTAAGAAACTTTGTCAGAATTGTCCAAAATAATCGTATTCACGTATGCTGTCAAGTCATCAAGTTTCTTGGCTTCCTGCTCCAGAAGCTTAAATGTCGATTCTTATCGATTATTCTAGCCCTACACGCTTTCTTCAACTGCAGGCAGTATAGTAGTGCTTTTGCCTTCCATCGCGTAATATTTCAACATATAAACTTCATTAATGTCATATACTTATGACCTCATACACGCAACGTCGAACATTATTTGCTGACGATTTGTGTGACGCTGGATATGGGTTTATGTGTTCGTTGCAGCAAGCAGAACAATCCAGAAACGAGTAAATACGGTATTGATCGTAGCATCGTATAAAACCTCTCTAGGGCAATAAAACAATGCATATTTAAGAACTCGGGATCAGAAGTTGTTTATGAATCGCATTGATTGATATTGAGTTTCCTTTGATTACAAGGACATGAAAAAAGCCATAAAAGAAAATAAGTATGCACGTATGTAAGGAAAGAACGTATTGACGGAAAAGAATACTTTTTCAGTCATATCACTACGATGTCTGCAGTGTGGCAGTTTATAGTGATGTCTAGCACTGGGGCATCGTGACGCAGGCATTTAGCATCATGTCTCACCCAGTCACATTATACTGACAACAGGCCGACCAGCCCTAGCACTAACCTCTTAATGCTGAGCGCCAAGCGAGGCAGCTGCATCTACCATTTTATAAGTCTTTGGTATAACTCAGCCGGGGTTCGAACCTTCGACCTCCCGCATCCGAGGTGCTCGCTCTAACCACTTATGCCACCAGAGCGGTCGAATATTAATTGCATCGACAATATAAAATCCTTAACAGAGATGCCATTCGCGTGCACATTTTGCTACTTGCATCCCAACAAACTCAAAGCGTGTATCATTATGTAACTTTTTATTAATTTACCTCGGAGCATTTCATGCATTGTGCAGATCCTATTTTTCATCTTAACAAAACTTGTTAGGTTTCTCAGATTCGGTTTCATGATAATAGTTTTATTGTGCTCTATTTAGGCCATCCCATTCATCAACTCGGTACTTTTCGACGAGTCGGAGTAAGACTAATACTCAGATCACATAGATCTTCATTCTAACAGCATATTTCTGTCCAGCTTTCAGCAATGAAAACAGTGGCTGAGAAACAATGTGAAAATAACAAAACAAAAAATGATATTGTTTGAACTTTGCTTTGCTTTTCAGTGAATGTACGTTAATGGCTGACATCATTTATCCAATCTTCTCCGCGTCTGACGTTGTTTGGGGCAACGATGATGGAGAACCACTGCCGCCAGTGCTATTTCACAGGTCAGTCAACAGCTTTTTAGATCTTTCTGTGTTATCCGTCGCCATATTTCCTTTGGCCTGCCCCTTGATCCCTTTCCCTGTGGTGTCCTTAGAATGCCTACCCTAGGTAGTGTAGTGGATTACATTTTGCACAAATAATCCAGGCATCTGCATCGTCTTGATCTCATCTGTGATGCAATGGTTTCCACTGCAGCTGTTATTCAGAGTTTTTCATTTGAGATAGGGTTAGGCCGGAACAGTTTTCTGATTCAGTGGAGGCACGTGCTTTGGAATATTTCCAGCCTCTTTTCGACGGTGACAGTTGTTTTTCACAAAACAAACCGCAATGACAACGTTATTTTTGTAGATTCGTATGCTATTAAAAAAACAAATTATCTGTCGTTTCTCTGGCATCTTCCTCTCTATATCCGTCGCGATATTATTATTATTATTATATTCAAAATTCCAGCCATTACGGAGTTGTCTATACTGAAAGCTAAACTGAAAGATAACTTAACTTATCATTTTTGGAAAATCATAGCATTCTGAAGCGAGTCAACGGCAATATCTGGTCTGTTGAAACACAAGAAGGCGCACAAATCTGCCATCAGATCATAAAACTTGACAATTATGTGTGTTCCGTTAGAGAAGATGCGGCACAATTAATCCCCTTCAATGTTTTTAAAACCAAAAATATCCTAACAGTCATCGTTATCTTAGGTTGTTTTTTTGGGTGGTGGTGGTGGTGGTTTCAAGAAACTGTTGTATATTATAGTGGTATTCTCTCTCTCTCTCTCTCTGATATTTTCTATTTCTTTTGTTAATCTTATTTCCTCCAACAAGTCCAGATGTACGACTATGAAGTAAATATTATTATATGCTCACTTCTTTTCTCTGTTAACTTTACATTGTCACAATCGTTCAGTATTTTACGATATTGCACACCTTCATATTGCATTCACGTGCATAAAGGAACAACTTTATATTGTAAACAAACAATGGACGCATACGCCAGCACGTTTGATTTGTAAACAAATCATGTACACTCGTGTAGTGAGTCTGGTGCCCCCCCCCAAAAAAAAAATTTTTTTTTAATAAGAATGGCAAAAATATACTTACAGTTTTACATCCTGAATTTCCCAAAAATGTACTTTCTTAGTTCTGCAAATCCGAATTACATGAGCCATGTCATTGGTTCTCAATCTTTATTACACATTTCGAAATTGTACTGTAACTTCGAATATATTCCAAGTGCTGCACTCCGTACTGCACTCAAAATATAATAAGTATTAAATTCCAAATTTTTGATAATTGCAATTGAAAGACTTATTTTCTCCACATTATGATTTCAAACATTCAATGACAGAAACAAAAACACGTTTGCAGATGTCACCACGCTTCTCCCGCGCTACTTCAATCCGATGTATTTCATGTACAATTTGCACAGAAGAATCCAGTCCATAATCACGAATTTTCGTAGAATCGACATAAATACCAAAATCTATTCATTCCATATCAAATGGAAAACTTGTTGCAATGCACATTCATTCACAATATGACTCCAAATGTCAATTTTAAGTAGACAAAAACGCCATTTTCTTTCCAAACTTATGTCTAGCTCGCGACAAGTTCAAATTTATCTGGGCGGAGTTATGTGCGCATTAATAATGTTGTTGTGTAATGATGAATCTGCGCTTGTGTATTTAGTTTGGAATACGGCATACACTCATTTACTTTGTTTCTTGTAGTGTATTTTGTTTATATAATTAAACCTTAGGTAGATTAAGAAAATGAGCATATAATAAAAAAAAGTTACTGCATTTGTATGGGAAAATATGAACTCGTTTTGTCGGATGGATACACTGCACTCCCAAGGTCGTGCAGTATTTCCATCCGAAAAACTCGTTCATATTTTCCCATACAAATGCAGTAACCTATAATTATAATGACAGTAACTTGGATAATATTGGTCACAAATCACTACTGTCGTTTCAGTGCCCTTGAGTCTCCTTTTTAAAATTAGGATCCTGCACGAGTGCTCATTTCAAAATGAAATTCATAGAATGAGTCGAATAATTTCTATCTTTTGCAAGCTTTTGCGAGCAAACAATTTTTATTATTAGACAAATTTCATAAATTTCATTTACAATAAGCACAAATCTAAGATCTTATTTGCCACATGACGAAAAACACCGATTTTATTTGGCCAAACAACAGTATAGTTTAGTAAAACGACTCTGATATACATCTGGATCCTTGGCGGCTACTCCTTTCCGCTGCATGACTTTATGACGTTAATTACTTCGTCATAAATTGTTATTACACGCCAAAACTCGCAAAAGCTGGACATTACTCAGCGTATTTCATAAATGCCATATTAAATTATTGCCCATTTGAGATTATGTTATCATGTTTTTATTTTAATGAAAATAGTTTAGAGAGAAAGAATAAGAAATAATTCTTTTCGTTCGAGCTTAAATCTTGTAGCTTTCATTTGCTGCTCGTAAAGAAGTCCCTGAAGCAAGATGAATTACAATGCACAGTTATATAACTAGTAACATTTTAAAGTAGATTCTTTTTACAAACTATAATTCAATGACCAAATGTCCTTCCAATTAGTAAAACACTGGACACAAACGTAATTTTTAAAGAATGAATCTCGGATGGAATTTTCTGTGCGATATCACATTTGACGTGTTAGGCTAGACGAGCCGTATACATCGATTTCAATGAGAACATGTATCGTGCTTCCACCTGTAGCCTGTCAATTTCACTGGTAAGCATTCCAGTTGTTGGATATTCATGTGAAGGAGTGATTAGTAGAGGCAAAAATCTCAAATTTACTGTAATGTATTTGTGACCGAATATTTGCATTATATGATTTAGAACAATAGATACAGACATAATAATCTTTATTAGAGTTGGAACTGCATCACATAATAAGAAACATAGCACGCTGGAGCTAACTTATGTCGTAAAGATGCTGTCATTGCAAAACTTTCTGCCATCAGAATCACAAAGTGATTGGTTAACATGTCATATCAAAATTATATCTAAAGTATATCAACAATATGATAAATGAAAATTATGATAATGGGTCTATTAATGTAAATAACACAGCAGTCATGTGACAAATATCACTTATAAAGTTCTTCACATTTCAACTTCGTCCCATATTAGACGTCTGTATCTCGGTATGATAGTAGTCACGTGACGTTTCGTACACGCACACATGCAGACTGGCACACATGCAGACTGGCATGTATATAGCAGACTGATTGTGTTCTGTTTGTCTGGGTGGGGTGGGTTTTTTGTTGTTTGGGGGTTTTTTTCGCGGTGTTTAAATCGCCCAATAATAAAAGCAAGAAGAAAATGAGATGAGACTCCAAAATGTCATGGCTAACTGCGTCACGTTTCCGGTACTCGTAAAATCGCAGATAACTATCAAGTATCATTCGTGAAAAAGTACAAAACTTCGTACTTTTTAAAACATTGTGCACGGCGCAGATGTGGAGCTACCAGGCAATCAGAGCCCTTTAGGGAGAGTTTCAAAACTAGCCATTATGGGAACTACGCCGTCGTTGTAGGAATGAATACTGCACACTGAATTACATGTCCTCTGGACGCGAGTCTGACATCTGATACGATATAATACCTGGTTGTTATTCGACTTTATAAAGCTTTTGTAGCAATAAAAATCTAAAGTAGGTCACAAAAACATACATAGGTGTGCTAAATGCAGCCCCTTTTCTGAAGGTCGATCTCAAATAAGAGGAGTAATTATAGGTATATTATTTAGGATTTGGGGGTTGTGGTTGTCAAGTCTCGTGTATTTAGTATTTATGCTAACAATTATTCTCAGCCTTCCGAAGGTGACCCCAACCAAAGTAATTTAGGCACATGCCCTACATGCTACCTGATTAAAAAAATTTTAGCTCCGTTTCAATGCGTCGGCGTGATACAGATGCCTAAAGCAGAAGTGGCTGAATAAACGTTGTATACTCTTTCTCACGCTATATTTCCAAAACACAGTCGGGTTGCCGACACAAACTAATAAATTTAACCAATCTCCTCTCCTAATCGATATCCTCCCTCAAAAGGAAAGAAATAGTCTGTTAAGTTTCCAACACAGATGTAAAGAACCCTAACACATCCAATATTTTGACGCTATTCCTGGTTTAATTATTATGCCATCATCGAAAATCATCCACTCAGACAAAGCCGTTTGGTCTAACTTAGACAGGCACTGAATATATTATAATAAACAAGTCAGGTGCACCCGCAGAAATTTTTCGGTTAGTGGGTATGTGGTTGGGAATACATACAGTAGTCAGCTATTAATTTTAAGGAAATAGGCCAAAACATGTTCAGAGGTAAAACGGGGAAATTGGGGGAGGGGGATTCCGTTCACCCCATTCCTTGCCACTATGTGTGGGCGCCCATAAGACCAGCTGACCTATTATCTTGTATGAGGACTAACTGTCATATTATATTGCATGACGACCAGCTGTAATATTATCTTGTATGAGAACCAGCTGTTCCATTATCTTGTATGAGGACCAATTGTCATTATCTTGTATGAAGACCAGTTGTCATATTATCTAGTTAGGACGACCAGTTGTCATAGTATCCTGTATGAGAACCAGTTGTCATATCTTGCACGAGACCAGCTGTTATATTATCTTGTATGAAGACCACCTGTCTTGTATGGGGACCGAGTTAACTATAATTGTATTTATAATTCATACTGAAAGCTCGGTATCTGAAGCAACAGTGTGCCCCATAGTCCAGAAGCAACAATCTTATTTATGATTGTATCTTATATAGACATTGAATTTCACGTCCGAATCATTTATTCCACAATGGTGCCAAAATACTGTAGTCATCGGTACACAGCACTGAAAGGGATTCACCCTTGGCGAACACAAATGTATATCGACTGATTTCTTTTCGTTCCAAATTAATGACAAGACTTTCTGATAGATTCCTTCTGATACTGACAAGATCTACAGACTCGTTTGGCACCAACATCCGTAATCTCTTCAAAGTTCCGGACTCGATGGAAAGAGCAAACCAATCTCAGGAGATCATAAGCACTGTTTACATATAATCTGGAGACCATTTCTGTCTTAATGACATATAGTTCTCCGACAGTTCAAGCACGGTCCGTAAAACAATTTGCAATTTAACGTTCAAAATTTTGCAGACTTGGAATTTTCGCCGAATTTAATTTCAAATGTTTAAAGTTTTATATTTTTGTATGTTTGTTCAAAAATGAACATTTTCAAATTTGACGAAGTTTTGGAAATTTTACTTTTTACTTTTTATAATTTTGGGTGAAAGAAAATCAGGTTAGTTTTTTAAGCATATATCTGCGCAGGAACGTCAGTTAAGTTTCCGATTCCAAAATCTCTCGCGCCTTGATGCGTACCTTAAAATGGCCGTAGTATAGCCAAAGATATGTTGCAACAATACTATGAGGTGCCGTATCGGACAAAAGCTGGTCCAGTCAGAACGCTGCCGTTGAAATTTTATTTTCATATGTTTAGAATTCCAATTTCACGTGTTGTATCAAAAATGCTTGTCCTTAAAGTTCCATTTTCTAGGTCGAGATTTTAGATTGTATCTGTTGAATTAAACAGTAGTGGTTAAAAAAGAAAAAGTTATATTTTCCATGTCGAGGTTTTAGATTGTGTCGTTTGAATTACACGGCGGTGGTTGCATTTTCAATATCATACGTCGATAATTCCTAATTTACGTATTAGTTCAAAGTTGAGAGTTCTATTTTATATGTTGAGTATTTAGATTTCATCTGTTGAATTACATAGCGCTGGTTGAAAATTCTACGTCCAATGTAGAGTTTTTAGATTGTATCTTCTGAATTACACGGCGATTGTTGAACTGTTAATGTCATATGTCGAGAGTCAAATCACATTGATTGTGCTGAAAGTTCCATTTTGTATGTTGAGTTTTTAGATTGTATCGGTTGAATTACACAACGGTGGTTGGACATTTTATTGTGCTTGTCAGAAATTTTATTTTTATATGGTGAAATGATGTGTTGGTGTTAAAAGTAATATTACACAATGTCCATCTTAACAATTCAAAATAATATCGAGTATTCAATTATGAGGCGCCATTACGTTTCATGCATTACAGTTTGAAAGTTAACATTCACAGGTCGAGAATTACTATGTATTTTTGCTAGAGTTGCTCTAGTGAACGGACCGCGTTATTTTTTAAGCAAGGAGGCTGCTTCTCGTTGCTGTGAAATTCAACAGATGAAATCTAAATACTCGCCATATGAAATGGAACTTTCATCACAAACAGTTACATACAACGTGTGGATTAGGGATTCTCGACATATGATATTTAAACTTCAACCACCATTGTGTAATTCAAAATATTCACTGTAAAACGTCGACATAGGAAACAGAACTTTCCACCACCACTGTATAACTCGACATATAAAATCTAAACGGTCAGAAAAAAATGTCACATGGTCTGAAATATTCAGTAGTAACATTTGTTTTATCTGTCACTGTCCGAAAGAGATTTGTATTAAAGTACAAGCATCAGACTCTAACTCACACAAAAAGACCAAGGGCCCGGTGAAGTAATCTAATTTTGTACTGGGACTGTTGTGCTATTTAATTTTTACAAAAATTAATGACGTAAACGTGCCTTAGACCTTGTAATAGGACGCCATTTTTAACTTAATTGTTGCAAATACTGTCTACACTTTATGCAGCCAGACTGAATGCTGATCTTAATCTGCCGCTATGTGCCAAAAATGATTAGATGACATAGGACACGGTGATACCGTGCATGATTATCAGTGTCCCCTCATTGCAGTATTTTTTTTTTCTTTCCACGTGCTACATATCAGGACTGAGATCAGTGCCAAACAAAATATCACCGTCGTGGTCTCATGGTCTATTCTCTAACACATAATGTGCCCAGTTGTGCAATTCTTTTTGTACATTTCTAATTCAGTTGTTGCTACGTCGTTTGCGTTAGTACCTTGCTAATTATACTTAGAACAGGAACCCGCAGTTTGCGGATGTAGCGAAATATTGCACAGTGCAGATAATGTCCACAATAGATATCATTACTTTTCTCACGGGAACAAGTAGTGAAGTTACGTCCATAATCGGAGTTGCACATGATCATCCGTGTTGGTAACTGACAGTGACATCTGCTAGTATCAGCTTCATAGAGATCTATGCGGGTGTTGCTCTGACTGAAGACAATGAAATTTTCTAATTAGGATAAAATAGGACAAACACACTGTACTTTTGACAAATTATGGCAACCAATCTAATTATGACAAACACATTATCAATGCAGATATTCAACAGTATCATACAATAATTACTCTGATATTAAATCAACATTTCAACGAGTCGATATTGTTTGATATATACCCAAATACAATGGAACAATGGCCACAACACATCTCTGCAGTTCATTCTTATTAACATGAGAAAACGATTTTTTAAAATTCTATCTACCTCCTACGTAGTAACGTACCAGTTTTTCGAAAGATACAAAGTTTTTTGCAACGCTAAATTATCGGTTTCCCTGGGTCAATAATAAACAATATTTGACATTCGTGCACAAGTCAATGCGTTGTGATAAAAAAAAAAGTGGGGTTAAATGTGAATGTACATGTAACATGTTACAGATTGATGATAGCAAGTAATCATCTGTCCTTAAATCTCGAGAACATGATGAAGACATCGTAAGTTATTATCAGGCACTTGGGCCACCTGGCCCGTGCATCTGACATTAACGTGCTATATTGCTCCATCTGAGATTACCCATGCTGCATCTGCCCACACTGCATTTTTTTACCGTAAACACTTCACTACAGGTAAATTACAACATGAACTAGAAATTTGTACAAGTGTCACCGCCAATAATTAAAGAAACAAAAATTAGCCTTGCATCAGCCAAACTGTTTTACGGAAAAGGCAAAAGTAAACTTCCCCTTGTACGTTTTATCATAAGCATTAAAAATCCATTAAATTCTTCAAAAAATTATACATAGGACGTCATTTCTGATGGATATTTTTTAGAGTAAACAGGGACATACAATATGAGACATTTGTCGTTTTTAAAAAGCGGTGTCAAAAAAGTACTTGTCACTTTAGTCGGAGAATAACTGTATATATAGGAGAGAGAGAGAGAGAGATACAGACAGACACACAGACAGATAGACAGAGAGAGAAGAGAGATTGAGACAGATGGCGTCATTACTGAATCGATGAAAGATTTATCATCATCATGATCGGCAAATCTGAAAGGATAGTCTCAAAAGACAGAACAGTCTTTACAGCAGGTAGCAGAATGCTTCGGTTATCTAAATTATGGCGGACAATTGCCGATAAACGCCCAGGTGTGAACATCATGTTCAGAGATAGAAATATCTTTCATAACTTCATATCAGTTACCATATTTGACGGGATACAATACACTTTTAACTCGACAAAAAGTCCACACTGATAAATGTCAGCAGTCATGCGTTTGTGCTATTGTCTTCGGTGCATTTCAAACCATTGTTTTTTCTGATACTGATGTAAAAAATGCCTTCATATGAGCTAACATTTGAGTGCTTTCTACACCAGCCATTGAAAAACATGTAGGAAATGAAAGGTTTCAAATTATTTCAATAAAAATAACGCTTTCAAAAACTGGAGTCATCTCTGTATGGAATTCAATCGGTGAAAACTAACTCTGCTCTCGCAGTCGCTTTTTTTTCTTCTTCTGTGTTACATCAATTTGCATTAGGACTCATTCTGTCTATATACATGTCTCGGCCGCTAGCTTTTAGCAACAGTCTCGTCAGAATATAAAGGGCTGCCCGACCAAAAAACAATTCGCTTCTTGTTCTCCAAAAATACATGTTTACTTTGATTAAATGTATCGTCATCTACGGCCTTGGATATTAAGTCAAAATCTATGATCACGTCTTCTTCGTGATCTTTAGAGTGGCAGCATGTAGCTATTATAGATTCTTATCGATTACTCCAGTCTTGCAACGAACTCCTAATTCCCAATCCAAATCCCGATAAAGTATACAATCCAGATCACACACACACACACACGCATGCCCATTGGATAATGTTTAGGTAGTGGTTGAGTCGTTTCAATATCATATTTTTAAACGCTAATTGTAAATTATCAGTTACTTTATATGCAATTGGTATACATGGGACATCAGTTACGACTCCATCTTTGTCAAGTTTTTGTACATTTTTAACTTTCTACAGATTTCTCATAAAGGACATCAATTATGACCCAAACCCCACCCCTTGGTCATGTTTTTGTACATTAGCTCCTTCATGTGTAATCGATACATAAAAGGACATTAAATATTAACTCCTCGTTTGTCAGTTTTACTTAGATATTTAATCTCTCCATTAAAGACATGTCTAGAAAAAGACAACCTTAATGTCAGTGTTTTTTAAAGATTCAGTGTACAATATACCTTAATATTGCACCACCACCCCCATTTTTTATTTTTATTTTACCACATCCTACAGCAAAACATACGCAACAGTACAAACGCCTGCTCAATACACCCATAGAAGAATACACCCAAAGACATTTCCTTGCGTTTCCTTTCAAAAAGTGCTGAGAGAGACCGAGAGCGAAAGAGAGCAAGTTCATGATTTTCAACTCTCGACGGGTTATGCATTGACAGTGTACTTACATGCTTGGTGTTGTGGATTCGGTTTTTACATAACATCTGGCTGCAATTAGGGATACAGTGGAGCATTTTTAGACTAAAACTCTAACCCGAACAAAGTCTGTGCGCGTTGAAAGCAATATGCATGTAATGCAAAAGAGAGTAAATAAAGTATATAGAATAAAACATCTATTCCTTGTACCGACGAATAAACGGTTATGCCATACACAATAAAATTTCTCCCCGGTATATTTCGCATTAAAACAGTAAATATAGGTATAATAATTTATATGAACCATGTGTCATTCACCATCCCTGCACTTGTTCGTTGTTCAGAAGGAACAGTCGTTCGTATGAACAATATTTCTCGTGTAAAAGTACATGTAAGAATAACAAAAATTGCCGTTCATAACGAAACCTACCACGAAGATATAATGCAAATGCTAATGGGTCTATCCAAGTCAGGCCCAAAACGGATTACGAATGTAAATCATAATTTAATATATGGCATCGGTACAGTTTGTTTGAAAAACTTTTAAGTGTTTTGGTTCTTCCTGGGTGTGGGTGTTGGTATATATAAGCCGACACAAATAGTGGAAATAATCATTACTGTCCGATTCGCCTCGGTTCTGACGCCTTTGCTATTAATATAGCTGGGATATTGGAAATAGCGACACATCAACGTCAAACGAATATATATATATATATATATATATATATATATATATATATATATATATATATATATATATATATATATCACGAGGGGCGGGCTAGTGACACGTCCGCTAAATATGAAAGGTATCAATCTACGATTTGATGAGGCATGAAAGTTCGGTCAAATATACTATTCATATCATACTAAGTACAACAAAACAACACAAGAAACAAAAATAAAGTTTACTATCAAGATTGTTTACTACGAAGACTAATTTCATTTACTTCACTCCGTGGAATCCTTAAATCCATTTGTGTGTGATTTGGATAGTCATATCGCTACGATGTCTGCAGCGTGGCAGTTCATGGTGATGTCTAGCACTGGGGCATCCTGACGCAGACATGTAGCATCATGTCTCACCCAGTCACATTATCCTGACACCAGGCCAACCAGTCCTAACACTAATCTCTTCAATGCTGAGCGCCTAGCTAGGCAACTATTATTACCATTTAAAAAAGTCTTTGGTACGACTCGGCTTGGGGTTCAAACCCGCAAACCTCCGCATCCGAAGCGCATGCTCTAACTACTAGGCCACCGGAGCGGTCAAATCTATTTGTAGTAGATAAAAAGGGAACATTGTCTTGGGAATGCGGTTATTTTTGAGCAGGTAGAACTGTGATTTTTTTTAAAAGCACAAATTAAAAATCTGTAATTTTCTTTCAAAGAATGCCATGAAAATTTTCCACATATCAGCAGACATATCTTCATTGTAAATGCGAGCTTTAAAAATTTGTTTTCGGTCACGATTTCAATTCTAAATAACATGAAGACTTGCATGTCCAAAGAGTCCGTCCATTTAGTACGTACGCATGAAGGGGGTAACCCAAATGCATACGCTTGAGTATGGGGGATCTACTAATAATGTACGTACGCATAGGAAACGTGGGGTGGGTGGGGGTTAAACCTCGATAATAATTTGTCTAATACGTAACCCGTTGGCGTTTGAATTTTAGCGGACACTAGACAAAGTATTAAACTTACGCAGCTTATTTCTTCGATGCAACCAAACAATCAACGTCGGTGGACTATCTGTTTCATCAAACACGTTAATATTATTAATCCTTGATCGCTTCTGCGTGGATTAAATATAGGTCGTTCTATAGATGGGGTGGGGGTTGCATCAAACGTACGTACTCTGGTGGGTGGGAGTATAAAAGCTTTGCCGAATTTTTGCGTACGTAGTATGGATGGCCCCAAAGCTCTTGACTCAGATTGTACTTAACTAATGTTGTCTGGAAAAGCAAACGCTTGGCTAAATCTGACCTTGATTAACGATTTTATAGATGTTGCGCACGTGCTACCATTTTTAGAAACGTCTGCAGTTTCATGCAAGAAAATCCGCACAGCGCATTGTTCACGCAATATTCCTATATTTTCGAGGAAGGCATGAAGCAGACTGAGCCTTTGTTCAACAAAAATGATGAGTCACGAAGTTGTATGAATTATCGTCTGCTTCACGGATGAATCTACGGCTGAAATATTTACCGTATACATCGGAAAAGAGGAATCCTGTTTCCAACAATGGCCTATAACTAGTGGCACAAAGTTATGTGTCTGCTCTAAATCTACTATATTTGAATCGAGATTTCAATATTAAAACAAGACAGTAGCAACAACAACAACAACAAAATAATATATCGCAACTGACCATACCATTATGGCAAAATCCGTTCTTGACCCCGTCGTGTAAAAGGCATACGCGAGTGTAACTATTAAAGGGTGTACAACGTCTTTGCATTATGCTGATGAGGAACGCTAGTGTGAATACTTTGAAGTATTGATTGGTCAATAAGGGTCATGAATAGGATGTTATTCAATGTCGCGATGAACTTCTTTGTGCCAAGGATCCCTTCCTTGTGATCTGGAAAAAAGGGTGGGCTTTAACATAATGGACGAAATATCGTCCAAATACTGCTTCCCTGAGATGTTGAACCATAAAAGCCTTAGTTACATCCGTTATGGTATTCTCTAATGACATAGTTGAACTGTTTCACTAGTTGCGGTGGATTTAACGTCATCTTTCAGCGGATGACAGGCTCTACATGGCGGTATATCTGAATGAAAAACCCGGAAGAAAAAGAAGGGAAAAAAAAGAACCACTGATTGATGGGAGTATGCTGGCAAGCTTTCTCGCCAATCTGATTAAAATCAGAACTCCACTGTAATGCATGAAAATCTGACAGCGACCACTTGGGGGTCATATTCTGGGAACCTATGGTTATACCATAATCGCTAATTTTATCAGCCAATCAGATGAAGTCTTATATCTTCGCGTTTGGAGACTGAGCAGTGTGGGTGAAGAGCATCAATGTGTACCGAATGATTTGATTCACTTTCAGCATTTTGAAACCTGCATTTCCATTGGCTAATTCAGAGGTCACCAGAACATAACCCCTAAGCGGTCGTCGTCAGATCTTCACGTAGGACAGCGGAGTTCTGATTTTAATGAGACTGGCTTTCTCACATACCCACATTGGCCGAGTTGGAGACTCGAAGCCTCGCGGACAGAGGCGAGATGGTAGTGACTGGTAAAGGCAAACGATTTATACCAATTGGCCATCCGTGGCCCCAAGATGCTGTGAAGAATGTACACGGCTAATTTCTCTTCCCTCTTTCTTCGATTCACTCCGTCTTTCTAAAGACGGCAATCAATATGAATACCAATAAATCAAGGTAAACCCTAAGTACGGACGACACAAAGGGAATCCTCGCGTTAGTACCGTGCCCCCCCCCCTCCACTTCATTGTAGCTTTCGTTCCTTTTCTGGCACAATTAATGCCTTTTAAGAATTTCTAAACGATAATATGTATGTATGCATGTATGTATGTATGTATGTATGTATGTATGTATTTTTGTATGTATGCACATTTATTTACACCTCAACAAAATAATGGCCATATGGTGCCAGTTAAAAGAAACGTTTTCAGTTTTAAAATGAATTATACAAAAATTCTACGACTATATTATATGCACTGCCAGATCATGTCAAAGGCAATCCTATTGCAAAATACAGTGTTTATTAAGTTTGGTCGTAAAAATATCTAACATCCCTACCCAATGGTCATATAACTAAAAGATTAGCTAATCCTCCCCCATGACCAAATAACTATATATACAAAATTAATGGATTCCCACCAAATGACCATATAATTAAACGATTCGAGAATTCCCATACAATGACCATATAACTAAACGATTCGAGAATTCCCATCCAATGGCCATATAACTAAACAGTTCGAGAATTCCCATCCAATAAACACAACTAAACCATCCGACAATTCGCACCCAATGGCTATTTAGCCAAAAGATTTCGTAGTTTAGGCGATGTTAGGATATATATAGAATTGAAGGTTGGGGTATAGTACTTACATTCTATGTTGAGATACGTTCTATAAATTTAGGGAAAGAAGGGAAAGCATCCAAAATAATTTACTTATAATAATTAAGTACACAACTATAGGGCCTACACTATCGACTAGTGGTGCTTAGCAATCTCATTTTTGCGCTCTCAGCAGATTCGTCGATGTAGAATTGACATTGACATCACTGCATGCTTAGTTGTAGTGTACCTTACTGAAGTTGTAGCGAATTTTGCACCATACTGCAAGTGCTTTTGTTTCTATTTTTCCGGGGGTGTGGGTGGGTTGCAGAAGGCAGCTATATACGTACTCTGGACAGGATACGTGTTTTACAACAAAAATAACTTTTGGCCTACGTCCGCAAAACTTAATACCTGACTACTAACGGTTTGCCCCCACCCCCTTTCAGGAAAAAAGTATGTGGGCGCTCTTGTACAGTTTTCAAAAATTTAAAAAATAACTTTTGTTGTGGCAAAAACAAAAATCTGGATTTTTTGGGGGAGGTATACGGTATCTTGCTTGTGCAAAAATGTTACAACATTTTTTCATGAAGTCGTTCCTTCTACTAAAATAGCTCCCTTTCCTTACCTGTATTTGGTATAAACACTCTAATCGGCTTAACATAATTTCAACAATAATGTACAATAAATCAAGTACATGAGCATCCATGCGTAACATTAGCGTTCGGTTACATACTCGTCTTGATTAGTCTTATTCAATTTCAGCCCCCAGTTTCAACATCTCCACTCATTCATATGAAAACAGAAGGACTGCAACAAGATACATAATTACAAAATTTACAATGGTTTTAGTCGCAATGCTCCTGCTGTCATAAACCCTACATATACACCGGGGGGGGGGGGGCCTGTTTTTTTTTCTTCTTCATAAATATACACTGTTACGAATTTTTTTCCCGTAAGCCCAAGGAAACCGTTAGTCACACTTCCAGACCTGAATCCTTGCCTGCAAGGAGTTTGTAAACTTGTTATAACTGAATTTGCATCATCATTTTTGTCTGTAAATCCACACTTTTTATCTCTAACGTCGCAACTGTACGTAAATACTCGAAAGAGTGTGTAGTAGTATGAATGGATAGACAGAAATATGGAGATATGAAACACTGAAAAACTCTTACCTTGTTTAACAGAAACTTTCTTGCCGTTGTGAGCAACAAACATCACCTGGGGATGACTGTCTTCGATTGTAAATAACTCGTCCTTTGTTATCATTTTATTGCGAGCCTTCATGACGGCTTGGGCACCAACTGACGTCAGGTAACGTCCCTCATGGTCTTTGAAAGCAAGCGCTCCGGATCGTATCTCAAGAGTAAACATGTTATCCTCTGTCATTGTGTCTTGCAAGGTACCTTCTCTTGACAAGTAACGATTGTCACAGGACTTCAGCGTGTACCTGCCGTCAACAAAATCCATTATGACAAGCGAGTCAGCGCCCCATGGAACGATCTCCGTGCATTGTAGTTCGTCGTTTGCTAAGTGAGCGTAACGCTTGCGGTTGACGTTACGTAGATGTACTTGCGGATGAATAGACAACTGGATGCTCCACCATCCAATGTCGTTGGGTGGCTTGTCAAAGCACGTCACCTTATCGTCATTGCCGCCAAGATAGTACTGGTGAGCGACATTTTTGAATGCCCATCTACCGTTCTTGGAATATTCCACCGCGAAGCGTTCGGATTCCGTCGGTTCCTCGGCTTCGCAGGTGACGTTACGGTGACGGTCGGCGGAAAGGTATCGTCCTAGGTGGCTTCGTATATACACCCATTCTTCATTCGATACTTGTTCTATTGTCCAAACTTGTTTCTTCTTCAGGCCAACACCAGATGCGTTGATTTTATACCCAAACGTTTCCGCAGTGAGATATTTTCCAAGGCTGTTCTGAAGTCCAACTTTCCACTGAAATCCAGTCGCGCCGGCTTTGTGTCCATTTATTCCATTCACCTCAGACATTTTAAAAGGAAAAAAAAAAGATTGTGTGACCGAAAAATCCTATCAAAATTGCGTGCTGTCTGAAAAGTTAACGAAATGCACGTCTGTAATCCCTTTAAAGTAAATAGAAAATCCTCTATTTAAATATCAGTCCTCTCGCGACACACACACCAGGCGAAGTGTCGAAGATGAATCACACGCGACTGTAGCTGTACGCTTCGCTAGTCAGCGAGTGAGCTGATATCAGCAAATCTCGCGTAGCTATTGGCTAGTTTTCCTCCAGACTGTTTCTTTCTTCTCGCTTGCTTTTCAATAAAACACCATGTGGTTAGGCCAGAGATACTCTTATAAAGAAAATAAAGGATAATTAAGGGTAGTTTTTGTTACAATTTTTTTCGTGACCACTTATGCGTTGAACACAAGGTAAATTAAATGTTTAAAACAATTTTTTACTGGTGACTCATGAAGTTTTGTTTGGCAGAATATACACTTTCCATAAGAGGTCTTGCAGAATAGGATAGGTGAATGTTGTTGTTGTTGTAGGGTTTAACGCCATTTTTCAGCACACGATAGTCTATACATGGCGGCCAGTATGAATGGTGGAGGAAGAACCCGGGAAAACCCCGGAAATAACCACCCACCCACGAGAAGCTACTGGCAAGCTTTCTCACATACCCACATCCGAGACTCGAACCCACGCAGAGGTGAGATGGCAGTGATCCGTAACGGAGAGCGCTTTAGACCACTCGGCCACTCGGGGCCCCGATAGGAGAATGTGTGTACCCGACAAATATTATCTTCCGGCTCTTTGCCTAGATATGTTCCCGACAGTCTTTGGTAAATTTTGTGTTGGTTCTTGTATTACAGAAGACGATGGCAACAACGATATGTTTTTGTTTGGTTTCACTGGTTTCATTGTTGGACCCAGACATACTAGTGATATAAGTTCGTATTTAAAAAAGAAAAGGTCAGTAATGAAGAGAAGGTGTGATAGGGTGATTGGACGTAGAGAAAGAAAAGAACGATGTTATTAATTATAAATGTTATTCATTATGAAGGGAAGGATAAGTGGAAGTAGCATGAAGAGAACGGTGTTTACGTTATTTAGCGTGCATAACAAATTGACGATTAAAATAATAATACAGGTATTTTTCTTTAAATTGTGATTTATACATATGTAAAAGTTAAAGCAAAAGAAATTGAGACAGATGATAGGTTTTCCTATTAACATTTTCACCTGTAATATTGGATTTTATATCACGACCTATGTTGAGATCAACAATTTCAGATCCATTTTAAGTTATTCCCTCTCAAAGAACATTTGATTCACAAAGATGTCAGTTATTATCGATATAAATCGTTGTACTTCTCGTTTTCACGTATTTGGTCTATGGAAGAGAGAATTATTAATTAAGTCTGGCGCAGTTGCCTCCCTTGCACAATATGCGCTGAAAGATGAAACGCTTGTACGTCTTGCAAAGCAAGTTAGGTTTGACGAAGAAAAGGAATAAGATGACGATGGGGATAAAAATTGACATTTAAAAAAGGGGGGGGTCTTTTTCTTTGTTGAGTTACTGAGTAACATCAAATAAAATTGTCAGTTTCCTTTGTTTTTAACGAGAACTATGAAAAATAGGCAGTGCAATTTAATGTCTTCCCTGTACATGTTATGAAGGTTTAGAAATACGCTGACAAAAACCTGAAAAAGGGAAACACGAAATATATAACAATATATTAATTGTATACTGATTTGGCGAATATACCAGGGCATAGAAACGTTGAACGAATTGCCCACTGAACTTAGACACAGAGACACAGTAATCACATTCAAGAGGGCTCTCAAAACTCACTTATTTCGACTGCAAGAACAAACTTAAAGACCTAATAATGTTTCCTACCTGAAATATTCTCAGCATGTTTTTATATTATTTTTTAATGTTTTTCCTAATTTCACGGTGTTTCTTTTTGTAATAATATTATTATGTGATTTTCATCTTATAGGTGTTGTCTAATGTTGTAAAACGCTTAAAGCTTCTAAAGATTAGGCGTTATACAAAGTCCTCATTATTATTATTATTATTATTATTATTATTATTATTTATGACACAAGTAAGGATAGCCATATAGGAGAAGAACACTGGATTTAAATGGATTAAAGTTTTGGAAAAATGCATGCAACGTGTGCAGTATACTTTCTTGTAATTAATTATCGTAAATTATTTACTGAATCATTAAATGATACAAGCAGGTTGAATACTCCGGAATCAGATCATAATTTGAGTGAAACAACGCGTAGTCACGTTTATTTCCCGCGTGAATTTGTTGATACCCTATGCAGAAAGATGGCTGACGAAGTAGACGACCTGAGATTTAAGTTAAGATCGCCGCAAAATAAGTCGAGTCAGAAGAGAAAAAGAAAGTATCCACACGATGAATATGACAAAAATAGTGAAAATGAGCGTGTCCCCAAATCAAAGCACTGTGGACAAAGCCTGTCAGAACGTGAAGAACAGTTGCGCAAAATACATAGCGGCATCGTGCAACGTCGTCTGTTCACTGTGGAACAGTGCGAAGAAATAGAGAAGAAAATCGACGAAGTCGTTCACATAGCTGAGAAAGGAGGATACAGAGATCACACAGTTGATAGAGCGCCCTTGCGAAATAAATATTTCTTTGGAGAAGGTTACACTTATGGGTCCCAACTTGAAAAGCGTGGACCAGGGATGGAGCGAGTGTACCCTAAGGGAGAGGTAGACGAAATCCCGAATTGGATAGAAGAACTCGTAGTGAAGCCACTTTGTGATGCCAAGGTTATTCCAGAGGGTTTTATAAATAGTGCTGTTATAAATGACTACTTGCCAGGCGGTTGCATTGTATCACATATAGATCCACCACACATATTTGAGAGGCCAATTGTTTCTGTCTCGTTTTACAGCGACTGTGCTTTGTCATTTGGATGCAAGTTCACATTCCGACCGATCAGAGTATCAGAGCCTGTACTTTGGTTACCAATTTCAAGGGGATGTGTCACATTGTTGAGGTGTGTTGTACTTGTGCACTTACAGGACAGTGTTTACATACAAGTATTTGTTTCCATCATCTATGGAGAATGTCTTGTTTTTAATGTCCTCAGAATCAGTGACATTTCTAAAAATTGATGCTTTTTGCTTGCTAGTGTGAGACAGAAGAAACACGTGCCTGACAAGCATATATACAGATATTACCCTATCAGAATGGTCTCTTGTAACAGTTTTGCATTAAATTACTTCACCCTATGTCATATCTTTAACAAGGACACTTTAAAATTGTCTGCTTTGCTTACATAGATAACAGAGGTCTCACTAGGATTTTACAACTAGGAGCCCAGGACTCCTATTTTAGTAAAAATAGGAGTCCCACCAGCAAAAGTTGCAGTCCCCTCCTGTAAGCATATTAGACATACCTGAAGTGGTTAAATGCCCAGGTGAGAAGAACCAATAATTGTCACTGAGTTTATGTTTCCAAATTTTGTAAACCACTGACATATTTCTTGTTTGTCCATTAGAGTCAGATTGAATTTTATCAATTCAGGGAAAAGCCTTATTCAAAATACTAAGCCAGGCATCACATACTTTCTTACACTTAGCTACTGTCCCATCTAAACTGTCAGTTCTAGCAACTTTAGCACTTTTCTTCTGAACCTCAGTACAGTCTTCATCAATTTGACCTTTTTACCCCAAAATACTTAAACAAATTTGTAAACGGCATTTTGTCTAAGTCTTGACTTATCTTGATTTCAAGGTCATATGCACTACTTATTTGGCTACACAAGGAAAGTAACAAGATAGTGAAAGCTAAAGTTGTTAACTCAATGTACTCTTTTAATGACCACATGTACATCTCTGGGTCTTCCTGCCTTAGAATTTTGTCATTGTAAATATCAGCACATTTTCCTGCCACTCTGCAACTAGACTAAGTCTTTGAACTTGCCACCCAGCTATTGGGTCATGTTCTTTTGATGTACTCTTATCATGACATCTACATCCAAGTGACTTGGCAGCCACTGAATTCTGTCATTTTAAATAACAGCATAGCTAAAATCATAATGATCAATTGATCAACACATTTCTTCACTCAGCAGGTGGTTGAAGCTTGACAGGCAAGCCTTTGAATTTGCCACCTAGCTATTGCGTGTTCTGAGGACTCCTGCCAACTGATTTTCTGCCTTCCAGAGTAAACAAAATTGCATCCAGATATGCGTGATTAAGCATTTCCGAGAACTCTGGAAAAAACAAACTATTAATATATTTCAGTTCATTATTGAACAAATGTATTAAAGATTGTGTTTTGTGCGATTCACATTTTTAAGTGCACAATGTGTTAATTTGTTCAGATGTCTCTGTAGTCCCATATTCTTGGCCCTTAGGTCTCAATCTAAAATTATGAAGCAAGTATTACTTTAGCTGAATATGTAGCTTCTTAATATTTGGTAAGTGTTAACAAGATTATAAGAAGCTTTAAGAATTGCCTCTGGGCTTGACACATGTTTTTTACCCTGTAGGCAAGTGACTTCTGCTTATTATATATAATCACTTTAGTGGTGACTAGAGTTACTAAACAGCTGTGTATGATTCTTCTAAGCCAGTGATATTTTAAATGAATTCTCCTTATTAATCAAAGATCTTTCAGTTGGTTAAAAATTAGTTTAAAACTTATTAAACAGAAAATTTTGAAACATAAGCGGTTGTTTTTGCAAAAACATAAATTAATTTGGCCACTAGCACTAGGTGTTGCTGAAGTAATATTTGACTACTATAATAAGATTTGTTTTTAATGTGCAGCCAGGGATGGTCTGAATGTTTTTTAGTCTGAGGGCATCACAGAAATCAAGACACTCTCCCCACCAGTCATTTCATTCATGATTGACTTTGGTGGAAAATAATATAAAATTGGCCTAATTTACCAAGGCAGTGATCTAAAATTGTCTTTATTTTTGTTTCACTGGACTTAGCTTATGGTAGTGAAAACATATGCTTCATGTACCCCCAATTTTAGTTCCTTTAAGTCCCATTCTGAAAATGGGGGGGGGGGGGGGGCATCATTTGGATTTTCATTTTTTTGTTTTCTTTTTTTTTGTGGCCATGGCCAAAATATTACAAAATAAAAAACCTGTTCAATTTAGAATTGTCTCAAATGTCTGGGCTGTGTTTGGAAAGTTTTTTGACTTGAACCAGTCAGACATAAGAAATTTAGTTTGATTTAATTAAGGTGAGTCTTGTTTGTCATCTTGTAGACTAGACTTAAGTGTAAAAATCCTGTAACACGGTTTTGGCCAGAGTTTGTGGCCTTGTAGTTGCAGAAATAAATGAGACATGAGTTCACTTAAAAGAACTTGTATCCTACAGGGTGGCAGACATTACACTGCAAGAATTTGGTTTCACTGTCAGTGGACAATGTTAGGTTATGCAAACTGGTCAAGGATAAACCATCAGAGGGTTATGCCTAACTGTATTTGTGTGCTATATGCATTCAGCAAATACCACTTTACCTGCAATTTATTCTCTACAAGGGATGCAGTTGGCCACTGTTGGGTTTGAAATTCCAAAATCTTGTGGAGTTTTCATTCTGCATATTTTGTAAAGCTCAACTCTCCCCTAATATAACATTGTAGTACAAGTTATTAAATGCCAGCCAAGTGCACTATAGATCAAGCCTCGTTACCGCAAAATCAAAGTGATAACAGTTGTTCAATATGTGTTGGTTGGGTGAGGATCGGGGTGCATTTAATTTTGTAAAATAATTTTTTTAAAGGAAATAAATATATAGTACTTGGTTTTGTATTTTCTTGGAACCCATATTGTCATTGATTTGATAGACGAGTTCAGGTGCAATGGTTTCATTTTTGGTTACACTGCTCCAGTGGTCTGGTGGTTAGAGAACCCACCTCAGATGCAGGAGGACATGGGTTCAAACCCTGGTAGAGTCAGACCAAAGACTTATAAAAAAGGATACTCACAGCTGCTTTACTAGGCACCCAGCATTAAGAGGTTAGTGTTAGGACTGGTCAGCCTGGTGTCAAAATAATGTGACTGGGTGGGACATCATGCTACATATCTACTGCATGATGCCCCAGTGCTAGACATCACTATTAGCTGCCACAGTGTGGACATCATAGCAGTATGACTGAAATTTGTTAATGCTATATTAAAATCCAAATCACACACAGTTTGGTTACAAGATCCATAGTGGCTTATCCAAAATCACATTGCAGTGATGGGTTTTATAACAAGGGAGAACTGTATGTAAAACATAGATTTATGCTGTATCGAAAAAGTATATTGAATCTTCCATTCAAAAATGGGTGACTGCAGGGCAGCTTTGGCAGCTAAATCTACTCTTTGTTACTTTTAACACCAGAGTGCCTAAGCAGTCCATAGTACAGAATGTTGCTCCTCCTAAACTACATTAAGAGGATTGCCATGAAACTTTACATACATGTTTATCATATGGACTAGTTAGACCTGGATGAAAATTGTACTGATGGCATATACAATATGGCTGCATCTTGAAAATCTTGTTTCCGCTACTCCTCCTGGATGAATGGTCAGGTTTACGTGGGGTTTCACCAGGACTTTATATGATATCAAGTGAGTCCTAAATGAAAAGCACATCAATCTGATGTTGTCTTGAAAGTCTTGTTATAGCTACTTCTCCTACATGGATGGTTGTATCATCGTGGTATTTTCATTGAAAGATAGTGTATGATATCCTCTTGGTTCTAAAAGAAAATGGTGCCAATCTGATGTGCATTATGGATACTTTGCAGCCATCCTGAAAATTGTGTTATTATTTAGTCATCCTGAAAGGTGGTCCTAGCCTGAAAATATTGTTATGGCTGCCACAGTGACTCTTAAAATTTGTAATGTCACTATTCTGCCAGAATGGATGATTTTTATGACATGGCTTCTCAAACACAAGACTTGCAATGATGTCTGCTTTGTTCTAATTGAAAATTGTGCCAATCTGAAATTCAGCATGTGTACCAGACCCTCTAATATTAACACTTTGTTAACTCTGTACGATATCATAGATGGTTTCAACACTCAGCAGTTAAAAGGAAGATATGGTCTTATTTCAGATGTATGAATAAATCACATTTCTGCAAGATTCTTAATAAATGTGTATATTCTTCATTGGCATATATGTTTATTTTCCACTGGTGTTTGGGTGCACTAATAGAGGGGCATCCTGCATAGGACATGCATAGTTAGGACTGTGATTGATGGTGGTAGATGAATATGGATGATTAGATGGGGAAAAAAGTAATATTACATGTATTTCAAGTTGATTATTTTTGTTTTCAGTGGTTATGCTGCAGATGAAATTACCCACTGCATCAGACCTGAGGATGTCAAAGAAAGACGGGCAGTTATTATACTGAGAAGGTAACATTGGTGATTTAATCATATTACAGTAAAACGTGTTTTGAGAGACCACCCCTTCTGGCAACAAAGATCGGTCTCTCAAGACAGGTGGTCTCATAGCAGTTTTATACAAAAAGACATTTGCAAGGTCCAGTTTCAGAACAATTTAAAGAAAAATAACCACAATATCTGTACATATATTATATTATTTATTAATAGTTCTTGCTAAAATATTGTATGCATTCATCTAAAAACAAAATTATATGGCAGTAAAGATATACTACTATCATTAAACATGAAATCTCACTTACATTTGAAGAACACATATTTAAGCATATGACATCGTTTCTGATATACTCCTTTTCCTTTATAACAACCTAAATTTGTTTTACCGACATTTAAAACCACTTTTTTGTGAGTGGTCTGCTCTTTTTCACTTTTTTCATTTACAATAATTATTTTCTCCAGGCTTAAAATTTTCCTCTTTTTAATTGGAAGTCTGTCCATTGCTATTAAGGTTCTATGTGTTAACATTATTAATGCTCAGTTGTAATGTCAAACATAAAGACAGTTTTGACTGGGCTTTGGAAAAATATTAAGAATCTGTACAAGTGCATTGCATATCGAACAGTTAATGAAATAAAAAGAAACAATTATCTCATCCAGAAACAGAACCATTTACTCGGAGACAAAAGTAAAAGGCTTCATTCAGAGAAGACGTACAGACAAACAATATACACTACCACTGCATCAATTTTGGCACTACAGTGGCAATTTGTGACATGTTCTTTAGCCTGGTTTATGGACTGTAACATCTTTCAGCCACAATCCTTTTTTATAAATATATTTTATAATATTCCTTTTATGTTTGTTTTTCATCAGAACAATCATTACTAATCAAGAGGTTGTTGTAACAATTGATAACATATATGTAGTTGGTGTCTGTCTTTGTTCTCACGATATGGTCATTCATAGGGATGCTGTGTTCTCCTATTACAAATGATCTACGATAAGGCAAGGAAGCAGGATAAGAGCAAGAATAATTAGTCTGGTTCCCTGCTTTGTATGCTTCGTGTGTTGCTCCCCCTTATACGAATAGCAGAGAACAATGCAGGGAGCATATGAAGCAGGGAACCAGACTAAGGAATAATCTACATGTACTTTAGTCTGGTTTACAACAGAAACTATAACGCACTATAAGCTAAATTTCAGCCTTTTGTTTTCTTATGCTTTTTTAGGATGGTATGAGTGGTCATTGTTACAGGGATTAAATAAAGATCAGTGGAGTTTATCCTTGGTTTTGTAATGCATTAATTCATAGCTGGGTTAAAATGCATATATTGCCAAGACATTGCGGTCGCTAGTCACGTTTAGCAGGTGGATGTTCACAACAGCATTTGTTTAATAAAATCGATCAGTGCATTATGATTTTGGTCGGAAATGACAAGTGGTCGCACATAGCAGAGGTTGCTCACAAGTTTTTACTGTACAGTGCATTAATAAATTGTACCTTGAAAAAGTTACCATAAATACATGCTTATTATTTCAGTTCAACTGCAAACAGCATAGATTTGATCTATCATCACAAGATGGTACTGATCATGGTGGTGGTGTTTGTTTTACTGAGCACTGTTAGCATAAACCCGATCTGCTGGTGCATTATGAAATTTCAGATCTGGGTCTATGCAGTTTGCAGTTAAAATACTTATAAGCGAGTATACATGGTTAGTTTTATGGCTTCAGATGTTCTGCTCATAGTAAAGGTCATGCATGAAAATATATGATGATCAGGAAGTCTTTCTTGATATAATACATGCAGCAAATTTGAGGGGACGACAGAATTTACCTGTAAACATTTGAACTAATTTGGAATTATTGCGATATGGAAGCGAATATGATGTAACTTATAAGATGCCTCTTAGAATGTCTTTCATTAGATCTGTCGTAAGTTGAAAGAGTTAGTTACAAATTGTTTTTGTTTCATATTGGTTGCATCTGTTATAGTAGGTTATGCAAGTTATGGAAACTTATTTCCTGACTGAGGAGAACCATTGACATGAATGAACAAAGCTAAATGCTGCTAAGACTTCACCATAATTTTCATGGAAACTTGTATAGAAATAGTTCATGGTATTGTTTTCATGAACTGTCTTTTCTTGCAAATATACACTGTATCAAAGTTCTGTTTAGCGACTGTGTCCAATGAGACAGATGCTCATTCTATTGATAAGCCTTCCTCCGGTTTTTCATAAATAAGGCTGCAGTGGGATAAATACTGTTTTAGTTTAGCCTAAGCTTCATAATGAAGCTGGATTTTTTTAGAGTTGCATAGTTGCTTCTTTTGATGAAGAAACACTGCAGGTCAGAACTGGGTTTCTGTGACCTGCATGGCTTAACCATTATTGGTAAAAATAATGTTTTAGTTTGAATTCAGTACTATTTCATGTACATTGTGTTCACCAAAGTTGCAATATACCATATGCATACTTTAGGATGGATGTATTGTGGATCAAAACTGGCTCATTATGACCTAATTTCCAAGATTAATTCAACATTACTGAAATATACTGGCTCAATTGTCTCTTTATTGACTTAAAACTTTTCTTCAGGGTGCGAGATGATGCACCAAGACTTGAACCTTCCTTATCCAAGGTGCATATACCTGCAAGCCGCAAACAAACCCGAGAGCAATCTGAATCACACAAGCACAATGAATCCGACTCAGAATCTGATAGCGAGGATCAGCATCGAAGCCGACAAGACAGAACTATTCTTCACAAGAAGTCTCATCACTTAAATCCAGAGAGCTCTGTACAGGAAGACCATTTTCATGGCCATCACAAAAAGAAAAACAAGCACCACAAATCAAAGCATTCAAAGAAGTCTCAGTCTCTCTCCCCTCCGAATAATCATCAAAGTGTCAAATGATTATCAGCATATTTCTTTCATTTTGTACTCAAGTTGATAGAGGTTGTTATGTTTCAGTTACAAGTGTGTTTCTTGTGAACAAATAGATTATACAAAATTATCTGGCTATACAGATTACTTACCTAGAGTAAGTGAGGCTTGTATTTTTTGTAAATTTCTGCATTTAAATACGTTTCAATTAGACAATAGCTAAACCAAGTGGGAAAAAAAGCATTATAGATTATTTCAAATCCTGAAATAAAGCATTTGCCTTTTCAAAACAACATTTCATCTTTGCCACTTGCACTTTGCTAGATACGATTAAGCACCAGTTCATTATTGATCAGACTGGATGAAAGGGATTTAATTCTTTTGCAGTGTGAATTTTGTTAACCATTCTTCTCCCATCAAAATGTGAACGGGTGTGAAATGTTGAACCATGTTTGATCATTGATTGGGTACCCCATGTTCTTTGTTGATGCATTTGTCTAGTGAGCTCAACACCAATAAATCTTGTAGACTCAAGATTAATTTCATCTAGGCAGTGAAAAGTATTTGCTGTTTCCCCAGAATATTTTAATTGGACTGTGGGTGTCCCAGTATGTACATATAGAGTTTCAATGTACGATTCTGGCAATGTAGTTACGCTCAAGTTTAGAAAACAAAGATAAAGGCAAAAAGGGTAGATCTTTTAAGTACAAATTCAGGCATATTCAGACTTATTTTAAAAAGTCATGACCTCAGTGGGACCGTCAAAGTGGGATGCAATTGTTGCCTCCTCCAACAACTTTCAGGGGTACAGATTGGGCCTGTTCTACATCTGAGCCCATGAAAGTGACCCAGTGTCATCAACATAAATGCATGATACCATCTGTTGATTCTGTGCTTGTTAAGATATAGGTAAACTTGTGTGCAATAAAGGTATAAAAAATGTAACATTTATTTCAATTTACCCTATTAATGGAAGATGCAGGTTATGACATGGCTCAAAGTTAACTCTAGTCTGTTAAGACAAGGCTAGGGAGCTTTTTTGTCAGACTAGTACTTTTTATAATTTCATTTCTCAGACAGCTAATGAATCTTGTTTTATCTGTGTTTTGTGGGAAGGGCTAGTGAAGATTCAGTTTGTTAGCAGTATTTTACCAGGTTGTAAAACAGCCTTGTAATTTGTGTTCCCATATTGCATCTAAAGTCTGTGATGTTGGTGAATAGAAAAAGGTGACTTATATTTAAATTTCTCTAACCATAGTAAATGTAGACAAAACGTAATGTTTCAGATTCCAGATAAATTATTTGTTATTGTAGGTTCTTAAACTAATGTTTGGAGACAAATTTTTTATGTGGACAAAGACCCAGTTCAGTCCTTTGCAATATGAAAATTAGACATTTTCAATACATACCATATATATACTTGCTTATAACTGAGTCCAGTTACAGATCTGCCAGCACATTATGCAATGGCAGATTAGGGTCTGTGTTTGCAGTTGGACTTAACATGTACATGAGTTTATATAGCTTTATTTATGGTAATGCCTTAAGGAAAAGTTTTGCAAACACTCCTGGTAAAATCCCTGTCTATTTGAAGATATTATCGGGGTTTTTTTGCGTACATTTGTTTCTTATTTTTTTTGAAAAGGAGAATGCTTATTTTAAAAAATCAGTTGTATTTAACGTGCAGACTAGAGAAGTGTTACTTTTGATGTGTCATTTACAGTGTTTGTCATCAGTGTAAAGCTTTTGCAGTTAGCTTAGTTTATCAAATACTGGTCATAATGACCTACTTTTCCACAAGTGATTATGTTCATTTGGTTTCTCTGATACTATTGCCTTTACAGTCTTGCAACTTGATGGGTTCATTTGTCTTGGGATATATTTTCCACTGTGTGCAAAAATGAGTCTCAGTGACATATTTTGCTTTGAATTGTGTGGAAAATGTTGAGGCAGAAGAGATTGAATATAGCATTCAGTGGGGAAGAAAACATTCTTAATGACTATCAGTTTTTTTTGGTGTGTTTTTGTTGTTTTTACTATGTATTTGTATGCTTGAAAATTGTTTGGCCAATTAAGTTTGCAGCATTTCATTTACTGATGGTAACTAGATGTCATCTCCCATATTGACTAGCATATCACTATTTGATTTAACAAGCTACATGCTGAATAATGAAATATGGTCTCAGTAAAGGTTCTTTGGCAAGTCTCTTATGTTTTGAGTGATACAGTATACATGACGGTGTAAACAGTTTCAAGTTATGTTATTGTATTTTCATAGAAACTTGAATTGAGTTGGACAAAAGAAATATTCTTGCTTAATTTTTAAAAGAAATGAGACATTGTGTAGTTAAAATTAAGATTGGAAAGTAATTGTTTTGAAAGAGTTCTACACATTCTTTGAAAATAGTTACTGTGCCTTATACTTATCAAGTCTCCAAGAAAATGTATGTGTTCATATGAAAAAGTTGTCTTTATAAAACAAAACTATATATTAATCAGTACTCTAAGATTGTTCAGTGATATTTTTATCACGGTGAGGAATTGTGCCTTCACTGTTTGTAACAGGGACATCTTTGATTGGTCAGATCTGTTGATATCTTCCATTGTCCGTCCACCTATTTTGATAAGCTTGTTAGCTAGATTGCACAAGAGCACCCAACTTAAGGAAATTTTGTTTTATTATGACCATATGATTGATTGCCTACTTAAATTTCTAGACACTGCAGAAATGTTTCAGTATTTTTACACCCTTTTTTTACTGTACTTTTCTGTTATAAATTCTTGTTCTGAGTATCCAAGCAAATGGCACTAGAAGTAGGGAAACGAAAATTCATTTGGAATCTTTCTATGCATATGATTATGTAAATGACCTGCTTAGATTTTTGTGCCATTGTCACTGTTTGTTTACATGTTTGGATGTTTTGGAATTTGGTCTAAAGTAAGACGCATATTTGTTTTACAAACACATTTAGTTTTTTGAGGAGGTCAGTTTAGATAAATGAATTTAAAAACCAATAAAGCTGAAAAAATATGGCTTCCATGTGCATTTATCTGAAATATCAGCCTGAAAACATTGTATAACAAAAACTTTTGAACACCATTGCCTCAGATTTCAATGGATTGCTTTCAAATTTGGAACATGTTAAGGAAATGATCTAAAGATGCAGATACCAGCAAATCGCTGTAATACTTTTGTTAGAGTTTTTGCACTTTTTCACTTAAAATGTGATGTATGACAGAATCTTTTTAACCCTTTACCTCATGCAAGCGTCTTTGGACGCCCCTACTCCATTCGCATGGAAGCGCCTTTTGATGCCCACTGTAAACATCAGCCATTTTGAGCTAGTTTTCATAGTGCCACCTTCGGGGAAAACCCCCTATTAGATACCACATTCATTTCTGCGAATGACAATTACGTCAGATCACATGGTCGCTATTAATGCACTGGTTGATATCTGCTATTTAAAGTAACTGGGTCATAATCTCCACTCTCCAAAATGGCAGCCGCAGATTTCATTCAGTACATATGAAGTTTTCAAGATTAGAATAAGAACCACAAAAGATTCAATAAATTCGGTAAAGTCTCTGATATTGATGTAGGCAGCAATTAGTTTTTATAAATTATCAAATTCAGATGACTTAGTGATGTAGACGCACACGAAAACCTTGTAAATTTCGAGTATCGGAAATGGCAGCTATGTTGGTCACGTGACCTCACTGACATGACGGTGAATGCGTTCTCTCTCTCGATTTTGAAGCACATAAAAATTTCTTCCGTGAAAAATAATTACACAGCTATAACAATCGGAGTTTACTCTTAAATTTTTCCACATATAATATATGTGTACCAAAAACGTAAAATGATTAAAATTGCTGTTAAACGTAACATACACTACATTGCTTAACAGTTCACAGGCAGGATTTCATTCAGTACTTAGGAAGTTTTCACGATTAGAATCACAACCACAAAAGATTCAATAACTTAGGTAAAGGCTCTGATATTTATGTAGGCAGCAATTAGTTTTTATTGATTATCAAATTCAGATGACTTAGTGATGTAGACGCAGACAAAAAACATGTAAATTTCAAGTATGGGAAATGGCAGCTACGGTTGGTCACGCGGCCTCACTGACATGACGGTGAATGAGTTCTCTCTCGATTTTAAAGCACATAAAATATTCTTCCATCAAAAATAATTACACAGCTATAACAATCGGACTTTACTCTTAAATATTTCCACATATAATAGATGTGTACCAAAAACGTAAAATGGTTAAAACTGCTGTTAAACGTAACATAATTACACTGCTTAACAATTCACAGGCAGGCCTTTGTGTATGTGGTCGGCTAGGTAACCGGTGTTCTGTTTATAGCGTGCTGCACTTTATCACTATGCTCTATGAGGTAAAGGGTTAACACAACTCTTCTGAATTTTTTATGTATCTCCATGTAACTTTGTACATGTGATGGTTATCATTGTTAGTTATTTCCCTTTTTGTCTTGCAGCTGAATTCAGTATGATAAAATCTTCTGAACATGATTGGTCCTACAGTTTTTGATGGATCACTCAGAAACTTGGTATATATTATAATTTTCATTTGAAGATATGCATTGCAACAAATCTTGGCCGCTTCTGCGATTTTTGGTCGAATAGGTTTTTTATATATACTTGGATGCAGTGTATGACAGAATTTAATGAATGCAACTAGTCTTGTAACTTTCATTAGATAACCATCAGACTTTGTACCTGTTATGGTTATCATCTCAATATGGTGATGTTTAAAAATTACTATGCTATTGCAGTTTTTATTAGATTTATCACACATGTTGTCAGCAGCTGAATGAAGTGCAAAACAGGTACTTGGGAATGTGTCTCATCTTGCGGGGTTTTTTGTAATTGCCATGAAACTTATTACATATTATGGTCATTGTTGAAACGTGCATATTAACAAATAGTGTGTTCTTACAATGTTTGTAGGAGTTATTGGTGTTTTTTTACTTTGCAAAGTATAACATTTTCAGGGTATTGATGTGAAATTTCACATTATGGTCATCAACAGAAAATAGGCATTCTTAACTCTTTGTACAGAAACTAATGGCAGAAAATTTATCAAATTTCTTCACTATTTGTGATGCAGGAGAGGCAGGGGTATGTTCACATGAGAAACTTGCTCATATTTTTTTAATTGTAAATATTTTCAATCATCAAACGATAGTCCATGGAAAGAAACTGGGTTTTCTTTACTGTTGATGTTCCTTTGGCAGTAGTAGTTGTATTGCAAGGAATGTTGTTATTGTAAAATATTCTTTGCAGACCAACCAAAATGATGTTTTCTGTTGTGATTTAAGCAGCTGTTGTGATTTAAGCAGATAAGTAGTAAATGGCATGCTAGGTAGGTCTAGCAGTTTAACTCACTTTGCCGTGAGGCCAGCTGAGCTTTTAGGATGACCTTGTGTTTACTGTGCAGGATGTTTTGATAAACAATTGCCGTTTTAAACTTGTTCTCTACTGGACTGTTTTTGACCAATTTTTGCACAGGGCATCCTGGCTAGATAGGCATTCAGATGTATACAAATTATGTAAATCCAACATCAGATATGGATGCCATTGCTAAAAATAGTAAGATCCAATTAAAACTGTTTTAGAAACTGCTGAACAGATCGTGATCAAATTTGACAGAAAGTATCTTGGAAGGAATTTTTTTCTTCAGATTTGTGCAAAAGATGGTGAGCTGCATTCAGATGTTGCTGCTGCGACTAAAACTAGAATAGCCTCTGTTACTGAAAGTTGAAAAATCTTGAAATGACATAACCAAAACTGCTGAATAGAATTTGACCAAAGTTGACAGAAAAGCATGCTGGCAAAAGACCTTAAAGTTTCTATGAACAATACTGATGTGTCACCAAATATGACCACTCATTCTAATAAAAGAAAACCTTAGCTTCAAAAAAAGACTCGACAGAATTTGATGAAATTTGACAGATGAGTTTTGTGTTACTGATGATGATCTGCCATTAAAAACAGTTATCAATACCAGAAAGCGAAACAAACTTGAAAGAACAACTCCAAAGCTGCTAAACTGAATTTTATCATGCTACATATCCATGCATGCCAATAATATGCTGGTTATCAAATAGCTGGCATCACTTGAAAAAGAAAAGCCATTAAATGACCTCTGCTCGAAGACTCAACAAAGTTTTACTGAATTTGACAACTAGCACACTGTCAGAAAAGTCTTTCACATTTGTTCAAATGACGCTGATCTGCCACCAAATAAGGCCCCCTTTAATGAAAATGAAAAATAAAACTTGTTTTATTGAGAGCAGCATGACATGAAAATTTTCCAATTTGTTCCTCCAAAAATTAGAAAAGGACTTTTAGTAACGTTTTACCAAAAGCAACATGACATAGAGTACCTCTCACTTTTGCACAGCTGAAGCTGATCCATCATCAAATATGGCCACTGTTATTAAAAAAAAGAAAAATCTTGAAATTATATTTTCACAATACCGCTCATCAATTTATGACCAAATTTATATTGGAAGAAAGTTCTTTCAGTTTCGTGCAAATGGTGCCATTTTGCCATCAAATATGGCAGCTCTTACTAATAATAGAAAAACGTTTAAATGACATATTAAAGCTTCTCAGGATAATTCAACCAAAATTTATGGAAAGCATTCTGGCATAAAGGGCTTCAAAATTTGTATAGAAGATGCCAGTCCACTACTAGAAGTTGAAAATCATTTGCACAACTTATCTGAAAACACAGCTTAGCATAATTTATCCAACTTAGTCCGAAAGTATTCTTTTTATCACCCAAATGATTTATGACATATAGTTTAACCAGATCTAGTGAATGAAATGAATCTGACTTGTCAATAGTTTTTTTAAAAAATATTATTTTGTTTTAGAGGAAGTCAGCAGGTGCAGAACTGGGTCAATTGGAAACCAGATGTTAAGCAAAGTTACATTTAAAAAGAAAATATGCTGAAGATTTTCACTTTTTTTGTGTGTAAAATGAATCGAGCATACTTCTTGGTCAGTGAAAAATAAAGTTGTTTATTTAATAGACTATGGTTAAAAAAAATCTAAAAAAGTCACATTATTCTACCTTATTATTATCAGATAAACAGATGGTTGAAGTGGTGAGACTTTCAGCTTATGTTGGTGTTTCTTCTTCAGAACATTTAAAGAATACCAAGCCAAGACCTTAAGGGGCCCCGAGTGGCTGAGTGGCCTAAGGCGCTCACCATTACGGATCACTGCCATCTCACCTCTGTCTGCGTGGGTTCGAGTCCAGGATTCGGCCAATGTGGGTATGTGAGAAAGCTTGCCAGCAGCTTCTCGTGGGTTGGTGGTTCTTCTCAGGGTTCTCCCGGGTTCTTCCTCCACCATTAATAATGGCCGCCATGCATAGCCTATCATGTGCTGAAAAATGGCGTTTAACCCCACAACAACAGCAACCAAGACCATAAATGTGTCTTTACTCTCCTACCAAGGGAGGTAATCAAAGGGAGAATAAGTATCTAAAGACACAGTTTCGGTTTGGTGTTTTACAGCACAACAGCATCAGTGGGTTATTTACTGTTTAGTGCCAAGACAATTTTTTGAATAAAGTGCCGTGTCCAAGAACATGCCAGGGTTGTCAGCCAGGGCTGATCCAGTGGTAGGATTCAAACACATCCTTACAATCACAAGTCTAGCGTGCTAATGACCAAGTTACTGTGACCTGTGCCTTCCTTACTCACCTCTCACAACATAGCAGATAGTTCATTGGGCCTATTCTTCATTACCCAGTTGGGGACGGTGGTTTTCTTAAAATATGGGTGGGAGGAAACTATTTACAATTTTAAAAAATTGCCTGCATGTAGAAGTTACTTTTCAATAACAGCCTTACTGACCCCAGGTACGATTGAAATTCGTATAAAATCTTTTGTTCGTCATTAGTTGACACCCTTAGATAATTTTTTGTTTCCTCATTTTTTCTTGTGGATGCAGAAGGGAGATCAATGTATTTGAAATTTCTCAGCATTTGTTAAACACAGATTCAGAAGCTGAAAATCATAAACCATATTTAGGGTATTTTGATATAGGTTAAAAATGTGCAGATTTGTAGACCTGTCAAAACTAAATTTCTCATGAGAATTGTGTAATTTTACTTTTATTCTTGTTTGCATTTTTTATTCAAATTGATTTCTTAGGACAAAGGAGTGCCAGCTACAGTGATTGTTGAAATTGTAGGGGTGGAAATCAAAGAACTGATGTCATAATATAACATGTTTTATCAGGGACTGGGATGTTTTTACATGTGACTTGAGTTAAATATATTCTTGCTTTCAAATATGTGGGGGGTTTTGAATTTTTTTTTCTTCATTTCTTTTTTAATTTTTTTTTTTCTCTTCAAAAGTAATTTTCTAGACTCCCACCAATAGGTTCTGTCTATTAGGCAGTTACAGTACCTTATGTATGAGTTAATCTCTTTTTTTTCTTCTTCTTCTGCAAACCAAGTTCTTTATTATCAGTTTTGTTTACACACCAACTGTAGGTGGAGTTTACCATGTTATTTTGTCCATCAGTCTGCATACCCTTCTTTACATTGGTTTCTTATTTAGTTTCTTCTCAGTAACTGAAATTTGTCAGGGCTGTTCCAGTTAAATATACATGGGACCCAGAGAAGACACTTTTAGTGTAGAATGGTCACATACAGATACATTTAGAATCTTTTATTGTTTTCATATAAACTCTTTGGGTAATCTGAATACCCCAGAATATATTTTTTAAAAGTGGCTTCCCTGGGTACCATGAATGTTTAAATGGAATAGCCCTCATCATCAATCACTGCTTAGTATTTTAAGTAACTCGCATTTGGGGCAACATAGAAACTTACTGATTTCAGGCTCTAAAGGTGAACTATGAAGGTCACATAAACTAGACGAAAGAAGACCATTTCCACACCATATCTTGACTTTGTGTCTTGATGCTTTGGTCAGACTTTGTAAATGGCTTGCATTTGAGATAGACACCAAATGGTTATAGGGTCAAAAGGTCATGGTTACATTGATCCTAAAATGAGTGTGTGATTTGGATTTTAAAGTAGCTTTAACAATTTTTCAGTAACATTGCTACAATGTCTACAGTGTGACAGTTTATAGTGATGTCTAGCACTGGGGCATCATGCCACAGACATGTAGCATGATGTCCCACCCAGACACATTATCCTGACACCAGGCTGACCAGTCCTAACACTAACCTCTTAATGCTGAGGGCCAAGCGAGGCAGCTGTAAATACCATTCTTGTAAGTCCTTGGTATGACTCGGCCGGAGATCAAACCCACAACCTTCCGCTTCTGAGGCAGACGCTTTAACCACTAGGCCACCAAAGTGGTTTATTCTAAAGTGAAAGATGGCTTCTATGTGATATCTGGGGGTTTTTACCTTTTATTTAAATTTTGTGAATGACTTTGCATTTGAGTCAAGGAAGTTGTCTTTTCATTTTTATGTGAAAGTATCAAAGAACAAAGTCACATTGACTGAAAGAAGGCAAAAGAGTTTTCCTAAAAATATTCCAGTTCTGTACCATATACCCTGATGAAACTTTGTAGATGGATTGCATTTGAAACAGGGAAGACTCCTGTTAATTTGAGGGACCCCAAGAAGGAAAACTGTTTCCATGATTCCATGAAATAAGTTCTGATCCAAAAAGCAATGAGCAAACTTTGAGGATGGCTAGCTTTAGAGACAAGATTAGGTCCACAGTCAGGCTCACCACCACTGAAAGAAGAAACAGTGCTTCTGCAAAATAACTTATTTCTGTATCTCTGAGCAGATTTTGTGGAAGGCTTGCATTTAACACAAGGAAGACACTTGTTGATTTTGGATTTAACCATTAAATGTATCAAATGAATGTGTATAATGTACCATTTATCATGTGGTGGATATATAATGTACCTTTATGGTGCTTTTGTTATAGATAGTTTGGTAGAGCTATATTTTGTTAGTGTAATTTGCATTTTGTTCAGTTTTCTTGAATATATCAAGCACATGTTTGTTTGTTCTAGAGTTTATGATTGTACATAGACTGAATAATGATTATTATGGTAATGATGATTACGTGCCAATATTCACAAGTGCTTCATATTATAGATCTATATAGTTAGATATTAGCTTCATTAGTCACAACTCTTAATTGATGTATAGATCAAATTCAGTGCAACCTCAGTGGGCATTAAAACATGTATGCTTTTAGCATCATCACGTTTTTGAAAACAAATGCAGATCTATCACATGGCCTCTTTTTGATATTAACCATTGTACAATGCTCTCCATTACCCAGTGAAGCTGAGAATGTACAAATTGCCAATCAGCAGGTTCCAAAATTTGCATGGACTGAAGCTGATCTAGTGCTTTATTGTTACTAAAAATAGACCAGTGATTCTAGTCATTGGTTGACAAGAATGACATGTCGGTGTAACCCTTTTCAGTGAAGTTAAAATTAGCATGTATGTTGTAATTTGGTTGACTTAATGGATGGACAAAAAACGTTTGTTTTGACTTGCATTCAGAAAAATAGAAATATTACACTATGGCCTGCGTGTCAGCAGATTCTGTTGATTGAATTTATATATGGACTAATGAGTAGGACAGCATAAAACTTGGCATGTGGGCTGGATTATTAGAAGCCAAATCACCTCCAGAAGTGTTCTCACCAACATGCATTTTATTGGCTTAGATTTTCAATTCCTAACTTAATAACTCAATTAAAACATGGCTGTTATATATTTCACAATGAAATAAAATCTAGCTAGTAAGAGAAATGACCCTTGGACTTTGCTATTGTAGAAGTGTTAAATTATCAGAACCAATCTGTCTTCTAGGAAGCAGAAATATAGACAAATGGACATGATTATAAATTTTATAGTCTGCTGTTTTGATATTTTTTTTACCCCCATAATTACACTGGTTCTTTATGATTACCAAGTATAAACATATAATTTTAAAAAAATGTCAACATTCTTTACGAAGCATGTACTAATGATGTGCCTTTTGCTGTTGTGAAAGTCAACTTGTCCACTTGATGACTAATGGGTGGGTAAAGACCAGCAGCTTTTGTATAAAAATAAAGTTACGGATTCATTATGGTCTGATATCTTAAGGAACAAGTAGCAGTTGAAAGTGATGGAGGTTGGCTGCTGGAGTTGAAATAATTTGCCATTGCAATTTCTGCTTGAGGTTATTTCTTAATTATAATCCCATTCTAGGTGTCAGAAAAATAAAAAATGTTCACATTTATCCATTCCAATAACCATTGGACACTCAATGCTCTAATGAAAAGAAAAAAAAAGATCACAAGAAGTGCACAAATTTGATGTCCATCATGGCATATGTCCCTAAAATTACATACTGTAAATACTCTCTTATAAGTCTGGTCCAACTGCATATAACATAGACCCTGATCTGCCATTGCATAATGCATTGACAGATCAGGGTCTTTGTTGTTAGTTCTACTACTTAGACTTAAGAAATGTATAGACCTAGATCTGCTAGTACATTGTACAGTGGCACATGTTTGTGCAGTTGGTTGTGACTTTGATGCGAGTATACATGATAGGCATTGATCAAGTTTTGGATGAAATAGACTTTATCTTGCATCGAAAAATATCAAGGTATTTTGCTGTTTGATGATCATTTTATTAGAGAAAATACACAGGTGGTGCATCCTACTTTTGAGGACTTTGTAAAATATTTTAGACCAAAAGTATCCATTTCATGCCTTTTTTCTTGTACCAAAGACAACTCCGGAATATGTTTTTTTCCTTACTTAAAACAAACAAGCAACCTACATTATTAGAAGAAGGTCATAGCTATCACTGACACTGTTCCATAGTCTTGTCAAATAAAGACAACAATGATCAGTCAGGTTCTGAGGTGGGTGATACTTTCCAGAGGACTCTGTCAAAAAGAAACAATCTTAAATTACTGTTTGCCAACCAGGACAACCTGAATGTATTTGGTGCTAAATGTTTGTCTTGTTTTTATATATATATATATATATATATATATGGTTTTGTATTATAACAAGCATTTATTGTTAGGACAAATATCTTACATGGTTAAATACAAGATAAAATAAAGTGAGATTTGGTATTGTATCTGAAAGAGTCCCTTTTTTGTGCCATTATCAACAGCATTGTAATCTTTTGGGGTTTATTTATCCATTTGGCAGGATCCCAGTGTATATATATCTGCCTACTGAATATACAGAAGTTCATGTTTGGCATTGTTCTTTATTGTTAAAACTAATTATCTAAACCAGTCATACAGGGTTTGATATGTTTAATTATTTCAGATTATATGTAATTCATTTCCTTTTTTTATGGACCATCCTTGAGAAGTTATGAGAACATTTGTCATTTGTACACAGCCTCTCTCAGAGTGAGGAGTACATACCTAACGATATGATTTTGATATTAAAATTTACCCAGATGCATCATACATTCTATACATAAGTATTGGGGCTTGACTTTTAATCTTATTTTTGTTTTATATTTTGTTTTGTAATTCAGTTCTGATGTTTAAGTTTAACATTACATTGTTCACTAAAAGTTCAGATTTGGAGCACACTTAGATTGTGACCAGTCAAAGCATGAGGTATTAGTCAGACAAATTTGTTTGCAGTACTTGTGTGATACTGCCAGTAAATCTGGTTTTGTTATCTCTACTGGTCATAGACACCAGAAGAGCTCATGGGATGGTCTGTTTCTGACACCCAGATGTCTATTAGCACATTTTTTATCACTACTTCTCCTCAACCACATGGGGGATTGCCTTGAAACTTTACATACATTCACCCCCAAGGTCTAGTTGGTCATATATGAAAATGGTGGTATATGGACATCCAGTCTAGATACTGTGGCAGCAATCTTGAAAATCTTATCACTGTTCCTCCTAAACAGAAGGTCATTTTACCAGAAGACTTTGAAATAATATCTAACTGGTCCTCAATGAAAATGGTTCCATTTTTGAATATATGTGGCCATTGTGGCAGCCATATTGAAAATCTTGTTATCACACCTCAAGTCACATTAGTATGGTGGGATGGCACTAAAACATTCTGTATGTCTAGTTGGTCCTAAATGGAAATTGTGTGGGTTTGACTTCCAATATGGCTGCCACAATAGCTGTGTTGTCCTTCTTAACAAACAAGTTATCTCCAGAAGGGATAGTCCTGTGAATATGGGATTTTCACTAGGTGTTTTTGACATATGTCCTTTATGTATATGATACTGATCTGACATTAAGTTTAGGTACCACAGCAACCATCTTGATAATCAACATGGGGTTTCACTAAATGACTTCTTAATTGGTCCTAAATGATCATAGTGCCAGTGTGACTTCCAATATGGCCACCACAGCATTCATCTTGAAAATCTTGCTATTTCTGCTTCTAAATGGTATCTCATATCAACCTGAGGTTGATAGTAGAATGTTGCTCTTAAAATAAAACTGAGTCAGATTGATTGCCAATATACACACCAGTGATCATTTTAAACATGTGTCAATACTCTTCATAGATGGAAAATAATTTCAGCATTGGGTGTTATTCAGAAAACTTAAAATATCTAGTTGGTACTAAATAAAAATATCTAGTTGGTACTAAATAAAAATATCTAGTTGGTACTAAATGAAAATATCTAGTTGGTACTAAATAAAAATATCTGGTTGGTACTAAATGAAAATATCTAGTTGGTACTAAATGAAAATATCTAGTTGGTACTAAATGAAAATATCTAGTTGGTACTAAATAAAAATATCTGGTTGGTACTAAATAAAAATATCTAGTTGGTACTAAATAAAAATATCTAGTTGGTACTAAATAAAAATGGAACCATATGGCCATCAACTTAATGGCCATCAGCTTGTTGTAAATGGAAAGTCGTATCAGTATATTCACAAGAAGATTAATGATGGTATCATTGGGTCTGAATGAAAGTGGTACTGACCTGATGTCAAATATGGCTGCTTTAGGAAGCATGTTAAAAGTTGTCACTAATTCTACTGACTGGATGGATGGTCATATTCAAATGAGGTTTTCACGAAAAGTCTTATTATATCTAGTTTGTTCTACATAAATATTGTATGATCTTTAATATGCAAATGGCTGCCACAGTGACCAGTTTGGAAATTTTGTTGCTCAATACTGCACCAGACAATTAAAAAGAACAAATGGTCTTATCTTGGTTTTTTTTTATAAAATTTTTTTACAGTAAATTATCAGTCAATTTGAGTGACTTTCATTTTAAGATTATTTCATGTGAAGAGTTTCATTATGCACACATTAATTATTTTTTTACTAGACAGTAATTGCATACATTTTCATCAGACTGAAATGCTGGTTGGACATTTACTTTGATATAAATACAGGTTTTTCCTACAGACATTGAATAAATGTTTCCGGTTATTAGCATGTTTTACAGGAAATTGGATAAAGAATATCTTTGATAACCTAAACCTTTTAAAAGCCATACCTTGACGAGTTATCTCCCATGTAAAAAAAATACATATACTCTGTTTACAAACCAAGGTGGTGTTTTATAGTGGCATATACCATATTTTGAGGTACTAAGTAAAGCTAATTCAAGTGTTGTTTTTGCTAAACATTCGGTAAAATACATGTATGTACAAATATCATCTAACTGTATTCTGTATCTTTGAAATTTGACTCCATTATTCACTAAGAAAATGTAAAAGACCACATTTAGGTTTTGCAACATATTTTCCATTTTCCAAAGTTAACACCTTATGTTGAAAAGATCATAGAACAGGTGATGTAATGGTGAAATGCACCAAGGGTTTTTCTAAATGGAAACTTGATATTCTAGTGAAAAATTTTCTGTATTTGGTTAAAATTGACTTGCTAGTTAAGAAATGTTTTGCCTTGTAATGTGTGCATCCCTGTTTCACATTAAATTGATTGTTTTTGTACTTAGAAATTTCAAGCAGTTTTTGGCTTCAGGAAAGACCTTTTGAAAAAAGGTGTGTTTGAAGGCTGTGTGCCCAGAAGGAAATGGCATGTAATAATTTTCATCAGAATTGGGTAAATGATACACATGACTTTTCCCCCCCTCTTTTCATTGTATTTGCAGTGCAAATTTTCTTTTTGTAATCTTTGATAAAATACATAGGTATCTATAACTGAGAAGTATACATGCATTTAATTGGGAATTCTGTATGTACCATTTAATCCTTGTTGTGTATTTGTGTAATTGGCAAACCAAGGCAAGCATAAATAAAGAACCTAGTTGATGGAGAGGAATGGAACATCCTTTGACTCATTTCCTTTTATATGCCCACTATAAGGTGGAGTATTTTATGTTAATTCATGTCATTGCTAGTTTCCACACAATAACTGAAGTTTTCCACCAACTGCAGTATCATACTATGCAGTTGTCTTGCACTTTGTATAAGGAACAACCACATCGATTTAGAAATCAAAAGATCCAGGATCCATGAAAGAAGAAAATGGCTTCGGAAAATAGCATTAGTTATACATCACATACCTGGACCAAACATTTTGGATTGCTTACACGTGGGGTCCAAAGGTCACTAACCGAGAGGAGAAAAATGGTTTCCACACACAAATTGCCGACTATGTAGCCCCCAAAGATTGTGGATGACTTTCATGTTGGGTAAGGATGAAAACAACCGATTTTGGGGCCTAAAGGACGGTGGTCAAAGTAAAGTTTTCTGCATATTAACATTAGTTCTTGATCATGTACTTTGACCAGACTTGGTGTAGGGCTGGCACTTAAGATATGGAAGAGGTCTGTTGATTTGGGGGTCAAAGGTCAGGGTCATTGCAACCCATTAGTCAGTGCAAGTGCCTACATAAAGGACTATTGAACATGGGGTGGGCATGTGATGTAACATGCATCATACTCTTGTTTGCTTCTGAGTGGAAGGTTCCAATGTGATTACCTTTCAGACCAGGCAATAGTGCATTGTGTGTCATTCATCTGTCAGTGATAGCTGTTGTAGCTTTACTGGTCATGGACCAGAAGGGCTTATGGGAAGGTTTTTATCCATTGTCTGTTAGCAGTTTTGCTATTGTTGCTCCTCCTAAAGTACTTGGAGGATTAGCATGAAACTACACACACATTCATCCCCTGATCTAGTTGGTCCTAAATGAAAATGGTGCTGCATGGACATCCAATAAAGCAGGACACTGGCTATCGTGAAAATCCTGTTATCACAACATCTGAATGTAAAAATTTGATTGCTTAATGAACCAAAACTTACACTGTGATGTTTTGGAATGTATTCATATCTCCATCCTCCCCACCATGACTGTCATTCTGTTGTATTATTACTTCATAGATGGAAAGGAAAAATCTAACAAGATGAGCTGAAGGGAATATTGTTAGTACTGTGACATGCAAAATCCCTCATTTTGAAGGTCAAAGGACAATGTTTTGTTTATAGAAGTGAAGTACATCATGGATATATCTGCTAACATTAGAACAAAGCTGACCTAATTTGGTTTTAGTGACCTTAAACAGATTTCCAAGGTCAGTAGTTGTTTCATGCAAGGGAATGTGTTAAGATGTTTTGGATACTATCTCAGATGACAGATGTTGGTGAAACCTGCCTTAAAAATGAATTGGACCACCAGAATCGTACGTCTTATTTTAGGACTTTTAAGTTTAAAAAGAGATTTAAAATATTTGATCTGTCTCGGAAATGTTGTATTTAAGAGCATGTCTTTTATGAAGGTGTCTGCAAGGACAAGTTTCACTGTAAGTAAGGTGGAAGAATTAAAATATCTGGCTTACATGCTGTGTACTACTCCTCCCTCAATAATGCATATATCCCAGTTGCATGCAGAATCTTCAACCAAAGTACTAAATAAAAAGAACAAACAGAAATAAGATTCGTTTTTATATCGTGAATGCCTAACCAAAATGCCTTGCATTAAAAATACATGTAATAACAAAAAATGTAAAACAATTGTTTACAACTGATATAATAACAGGAAATCTACTGAAGTCATGTACTTGTGTACACCAATGTCATTTCTCTGCATCAAAATGGTTCTCTATTTTAAGGGGTTTTTTTTATAAAGCCAGTTCTGAAATGTTATTCATTGTATACAAATTGGACACACAAAAGAATGTTCATTTGTTCATCTTAAAAAGAGATTTGATGGGGCCAAGCAGCTTTGAGGTTAAGCCAGAAATGTCAATTACACCTAAATTATGACCAAAAGATGGTCCACTCTCCTTACCTTTTTTCTAGTTCTTTAATATTGTACATTGGCAAAAATTCTGTATTCATGTTTGAACTGCATTTTTATTGTCTTGGCAATTAAAGATTTAATAATAATACAGTTAATTTATAGACGTAATGGTCTTCGCGTGTTCACTGTTGAAGTGAATTTTACGATTAGGACTACTGAAGTATTTTCAGGAGAAATCGTATGTACTTTTGTTGAAAATAAGCCAGTATTTTTAAAAAGTACATGTTCAAAACGTAATTGTCAATGTATAACAAATACGAAAGAGCTATCTCCCTTAACCCATGAAGCGCATGATATATATTTGCTAGTGTGGGAGTGTGGTAATTGTGAATGAAAAATGTTAAATGAATTTATTTTGGATTATAAGAACTAGGAAAGAAAATTGTATCCACTAGTCCGAGAAGCAAAATATGTTAACACCATTCGTATATGCAAAATAGCATACGCCAGTGTTTTTATTACAGTTGTCAATGCAACTGGAACAGTAAGATATTGTTAGAACTGTATGAACTTTAGATGGGACGAGTGGCATTCTTTAGAAGGTACTTTTATTGATAAATTGTTGGAAGATTAGCACCATACAATAAATAAAATAATGACCGACACGGATGCTTAAATTTTCCTCATGGAGACAGTATTGGATTGAATACTGGTCCATAAAAAGATGACTGAAATTATGGTTCATAATGGTTAAGATGTTATAAGCCCATCTCGAGTGCTGATCACATGCAAATGCCGAAGGAAATTTATCATACTGTTTATAAAAGAACTCAGAATTGTTCTTCACTTGAACAACTAGACATAATGAACTTAGTTAAATTATATCTTCTGATTACAAAATGTATAAGGAATTAAAATTATACAATGCTAGCATGGGGGTATTAATATCACTGAAGATGTTACAGACATACTTTTTATTATTCTTGGGCACTTACACACAAATTTGCACACGAGCTTAATGAAAAATGAATATACATTATGTGCTTTCATTTGGGCTAGACTGGATTAAAACGGAAGGAGAACAAACGACTAATTCACAGTACATTGTTGGTAAGAGTTATAAAAAGGCACCATTTAGCCACGTCTTGAGCTTGTGTAATAAACAGAATGTTGCGGCTCTCAGCTTAATCACTAAATAACTATACAATATTTAGTAGATGTAAACATCTCCAAAAGTTATTAAAATGTCTTCATACGGTAAGCAGATCGTTGACAAATGATGCAACGCTGTTACATGCGATGCTGCTAACTTTATACCGTTGGTCCAATATGAGCAGTCTATGTATTAAACTCGTGCTTAGATTTGATTTGAATATTGAGATAAACATGCGTTCGAGACGTTTTTCATTGTACTCAAGACCACCATATTGTACTGGTTCTCTTTGCTTGAAAAATCAAATTCCACCATAATGGAAAAAGTGTTTAAATCATTTTGCCCCGTTTTCGAAATAGCGGATTTGCCCGTTCCGCACTCGGCTTCTTAAGCGAGACAAGACTATGCCAAGGATGTAAATACTATCAATACTTAAAAGAAAAATCCTACATTTTGTTCACCGAAACTTTTCCGCAAAAAATAAAATCTTGCCAGGTACGCTGGTCTCGCATAATGTTCCGCACACGATACCAGTGCAGAAATTCAATGGCGGGAGTAATACAAAAACGCATGGCAATAAAGAAATAGCATTAACTCATTTATTTCCCATTGTTTCGCCACCCGTTATTTTTTATTTTATTTTACTCTTTTTGTCGTTGTCACACCTGTGTAAATTAAAGAAATACTGAATGTTTGTTGAAAGTGTCCCCTGCAGGACTGTCATTGTCAGCCATTACTTATGAATTGGGGTAGGGTACGATGAGAGAATGCACAATTGTAGGTGCCCAGAGTGGCAGAGTGATCTAAAGCACTCGCATTTACCGATCACTGCCCTCTCACCTCTGTCCGCTTGGGTTAGAGAAAGTTTGCTATTAGTTTCCCGTGGATCGGTGGTTCTTACTGGGGTTTTGCCAGGTTCTTCCTCTGCCATTTATTCTGGCCACCGTGTATAGCCTATCATTTGCTGAAAAATGGTGTTAAACCCACACCACCAACAACAAGCACAATTGCACGATTGTGCTTTAAATGCATCAGAAATTCTTTATTTGAGTGAAAGTTTCATCGATTTCTTAAATTTCGACATTTTCGAATAAACCGACTTTACTGTCATGCAGCATACTTGTATTTTAGGATGCATTAATGGAACAAATAATGGGGTCGGGGTAGGTGGGATTAGGTTGGTAATACATAGATGTCCATTTATACAATACAATATTTGGAGCTTTGCATTGTGCCATTTTTTAAAATCTATTTTTGTTTAGAAAACGAATAATTTGACAGTTACGATGTGATATGCACCAATGGAAATCTGAATAGGTCAGGAATTGATATTAGCACTACACGAAATACATGTGTTGTACATGCTCAGACTTTCTCTTAATTATATTTCATTTCGACACAGAAATTATTTGATTTATGAAGCTATTACATGAACAACGTTAACATGACACAGTTGTGCTCTGCTTTAATGCTAGGTTTACCTGGTCACTGTTAAGCACTGATGATGCCAAGAAACATTTTTAATGTAACTCATTTTCGAACTTAATAATATTTTCCATTTTAATTTAGTCAGGCATTTTTTGACTTCAAAATATATATTATTTTGATGTAGAGCAATGGTAGAAGTGTTATGCAGTTTCGTAAACGGATTATATTGTATGTTGCAGACGGACCACTGATATGCAAACATGAACCAATACAGTTACAACTTTCTGAAATATAAAAATGCATTGCCTATCGTAGAGCAAACTTATAAACTGCTGCCACATACGATTCAACACAGATGTATCAACTGAAACAACTCAGCATACACAAAACATTAAGGTGCAATCTTTAAAGAAGTTTCCAGGTTTTAACCATCCATTTACTTATAACTTGAAATGTATACTGGTCAGATCTCCAGGAATATTAATGGTGTCCATAAACAAATAGAACTACTTCTTGCAATGTGTCAGTACATGAGTATTATCAAAATACTACTTATGTAGCTCTGAGCATTTAAATGACGTGCAATAATTTCTAACGCTGAATTCACTGGCTTGAATATTGCTTGTTGTTACGGTATGTAGCTTGTCTTCATTGAACTAGTGCTAAGTGCACGCACAAACCGGATGGCTATCAAAGCATCATTTCTACCAATTGAGAGTATTTTATCATCATAGTGATCATGAATTTTCTAGTTCAGGGTTACCTAAATCACACTATAGGAATCAGTTCAGATATATACAAAAACTATACACAAATATATAAGATATTGCAACAATATACCTCACATACACATTGTTACTGGGGCACCGAGTGGCCGAGTGGTCAAAGCGCTCACCGTTACGGATCACTGCCATCTCGCCTCTGTCTGCGTCGGTTCGAGTCTCGGATTCGGCTAATGTGGTTATGTGAGAAAGCTTGCCATTAGCTTCTCGTGGGTCGGTGGTTCTTTCCGGGGGTTTTCCGGGTTCTTCCTCCAACATTAATACTGGCCGCCATGTATAGTCTATCTTGTGTTGAAAAATGGCGTTAAACCCTACAACAACACATTGTTACTACTAGTGTATTTGTAAGGTTTCTGAATTCCGTTAATGATATTTTGTCATCGGTGTAGATGGTGTAGGAAATAAATGTTTCTAAACCTAAAGAGATGCTTGATTAAAACATAATTTTTCCTATTTTCATTGCGTATTAACTTGTTAATTTTTCCCCAGCATATATTCTAATCAAGCATGCTTTTCAATTGCATAATTAGGTTTATAGTATTACCGACATAATTCAACCCATCCGACCTCACTGTTTGTTCCATCAATGCATTCTAAAATACAATACGGTGTGTTCAATTGTCTGAAATATTTTTGTTCAAATGGAATCATATGGCAGCGGAACAAGACAAAGTTACAATCGGAACAATCTGGACCGTTGCTGATGTAACATGTGGCGCACTCAGCCAGAGACGAATCACCGAACGCATCAAATTGATATGCATTCTTACTACTACGCCCGATGTTTATCTTACGATCTGACTGAAATGAGCAAACTGTATAGAACACTTTGGACTGCCACGGCTATTTCTGCGAATAATATTATGCCTACAGTATATTCGGAAAAAAATTAAATGAATTTGGCTTGCCGGAAATGTATTTGCAAAAGGAGCCGCGATTTATTCGGACACATCAGCTATTTGTACAAATGGATTATTCGTAGGATTAGCCGAGAAGTTGCGAATGAAAAATAGTTTGATGCATTCGCAACTTCTTGGCCAATCCTGATTTTGGAAATAACCGAATAGGTCCGAACGACAGCTAATGGTAGTCATCGGCATAGTTATGATCCAAAAGATTGACATCGAAGTTGTGAATAAGTTTCTTGAATGTGTCGAATCACATTAGGCAGAACGTGATTAGACATAGTTATTTCTTTAAAAATAAAATAAAAAAATTAACCGCTATTTCAGCTGACTTAGGCATTCCTTGGCCACCAACACTCTCCAACCAGCTTTGTCGGGAAATACTACCGCTTGCAAGGTGGACGGAACAGAGAACGGAACACCACCACCATCAACCAATGCCATTTCAACTGGTTGATCTACTCGGCATTGTCTATATGACTCTTATCAGATGAAAACTACGAATTTATCTCTGGAAAAATCGACAAATTCTAATTACTGAGGTTTATAGTTCTAATATGGGAACGAAGATAAAATACGAGTGAACCTATGCTTCCGTCTGCCAAGAACGGAATTCGACCTGTATAGTACAGATAAGATAGGTAGTCCTTCACATACTTGCCTTCATTTGGAGTCATACTAAAGTACAGTGCGGTATTTGAGTTTGCAATGTGCTGATGTGGATTAAATATGAAAAGTACTATTATCCCAATACTGGACTCTATTACTATTTTAACGCTTTATTAGGTCCAACACTAAACTTGCAGTAGTCATCGTGGGTTCAGCATTTTATAGGCATGTATTGTACGTGTGATACATGCATGGAAGAGGTTATAGCAACCGTCAGTGTCCATATAATGCAACAAATCCACGCTCTGCAGTGACCAGGATAATTCAACTACTAGTACGCTTTGATCGACGCATGGCCGTGGTGGCTGGGGTTGACCACTAATAGCCACAATGAATCAGCATGGGTACTAACACTTCGTCTGTAGTCGTAAATTTTACGTGGAATATTAAAATTTGCTTAACTTCAGAATTCTTACCCAAAAAAAAATATTCATTAAATCAACATTGTCACTTTAGCAGAAATTTTATTAAAACACGGATGTGATGGTTTGGATGGTTTTGATGAAAGAAGCAAACACAGCTGATTGGACGCCTAGGCAAAAGAAACTTGCACACGGAATACCATAAAACAGTCTCGCAGCGATTTATCAAGCGAGATACTTCTTACTGTCGTATCTAGTTTCTTAGTGAGGCTTGCTGACTGTTTTGTCGTTACAAAACTTTTTTACCGTATGATGATCACCACGTTCGTCCCGCAACTGGTTCGCTCTAATATTAGCAACAGCAAAAAAGATTCTTCATCGGGCGTCTATTCTGATCATAGCAGGACGCAGACGATACATCTTACACATCTTTCAAAGAATCTATGCTGTCGTGATCTGCTTTGGCATGTGCGACTTCAAACTCTGTCTCAACAACAGTTTATTACGTGTTGCGTACAATCCTCACAAATGCTAAAATGACGTATGTGACGTTGTTTAGAAAATATCAAGTGTGAATATCTGAAAGAAATTCAGGCCAGGATTTGTTGGCGCTTTTTAAACACAGAATATTCTAAACATCTTGCGTTTAGCTGTACCTGTCAAAGCTATATATTTCAAATCATATAGTGTATGTGCTTGAGAAAAGTCTGGTCCAACGGATAACATCCTTTGACTCTTCCAGCCATCAATTATTCATAAATCCACTGCCCCCATACAGGAAGAAGCTTAAAGCATACTGCCGTTGGATAATCTATCCGAATTCAAAAATTATAGTAGAGACCAGCTGTCACCCATTTTTTCTTCTTCTTGGTATTAAAGATGGAACGTGGCCAGCAAATGTGTAGAATGCTTGCTAGGTGATAGAGTACTCGGACGAAGTGTATGCCTGAAAACCACTTTAAACAAATTAAATGACAGCGGAGGAATAAGTCCAATAGTACTTTTATGTACATGGTATAAACATACCGCTTATTGCCGAGTGTTCATTGCCTGATGGCGCCCCCACACTGTTTTTTATTACTGCTCTCTTCGTGTCCATCTTCACTAACCAAGGTTCCTATACATTAACCCTTTATACACACCTTGGCTAATAAATCAGATAATTATAATTCTTCGGGTCTGTGAATTTCATTGGATGCGACAGCAAACCGCCGCAACCAAACTTTCGATGCTAAGCTTAGAAAGTATCCTTTTTAAACATTAATCTACATGTCTGCGGTATGGACATGGAACACAATTAAGTTTACTATATGTTCTCTACATTTATTTCTCAGTACTGACCTTTCCTCTGTGTGATAATCAATGCAAATTATATGTTAATCTAAAATACCTCCAAAGATGACTTTACGGTGAAGTTCTTGTCAAAGTTTGACTTGCTCTTTTTTGAGATGCGGGACTGTCAACATAGCAGCATGTAAACAGAACACAGATTTACCTTCCGGATCATCACCAAGGCCTTATTACTCATTGTACACTGTCGCGAAATACAAACAGACAACAACACCCTGAGCTCATATTATCAAGAATAAACAGTTACCTTTAAATCCCTACCAAAAATGTATAAATAAAACTCTTCGACCAAAATGAGAGAGGAGAAATGTTATAAAATAGACTAGAATTACATTCGTGGGTACTGAACTGGCAGTATTAATTGTAACCCGATTCCGTATGATGACTCAGCGCTAGACATCACTATAAACTACCACACTACAGACATCGTAGCGATATGACTGAAACTTTTTTAAGGTATATTATAAACCTAAATCACACACACATACACACACACACACACACAAAGTGCACACATTAACATTGGACTGCCAATCATATTTCATGCTAACTTTTAACTTTTGCCATGCAGAATGTACGAGCCCTTGAAAAAGTATTGTTGGCCTCTGTCAGCTGCAGTTTTGAGCGCACATATTTGTTTGCGTATATTCTTTGTTGCCGGCATCTTTGTTATCCGTAGTCGCGGCCACAATGTTTCATTTTTTGCATCGATATATTAAGTCGTTCTGTCAAAGTGTCATCTGATTTTAGTACGCACTTGTTAAGATCTGAAATTGTTGAAGTTGATCTGAGTTACTGCCGTTGCCCATGACGGTGCCATTTTGATCCAGAAGACGTCAGAAAATTACGAGGCACTATTTTGTTTCCTGACTGGCATTATATGATAGTCGGATCAACTGGTCGCGGCAAAATAAACTTGCTGCTCGATATTCTGATAAATGATAGTCTTACCTACTACAAAGTCATTATTAATACGGTCAATACCAACCAAGATAAGTACAAAAGGGTTTTATGAGGTCATAAGGGGATCGGATGCTGCGAAACAAAAGCACGAAGACCACGTTTAAAGTACTGGAGCGAAAAGAAATATCTCAGTAAACGAAATTGATGGTGATTGCGATTCCGTCATAGTATTTGACAACATCAAACTGACAAAGACCATATAAATAAATTCAAAAATTATTTTTCGCTGTCATGAAATAAACGATGTAATTCAATCTACTTAGCGCAGTCTTACTATGATGTGCCAAAATATGTTAAATTCAACGCGGGCTGCTTTGTGGTATCTACTGGATTGGTCAACCGCGATATCGACGAGATTATTGTCCAGAAAAGGATGCTGCTGAATCTAACCAGTGCTATCACTACTCTGTAGGTGGAAGCAACCATAATTTTATGGTGTTTCATTGAGATGCAGAAGAGGGTCCTGACATGTATCGTCTTGAATTTGGGATCACAAGATCAAAAAATGTAATTTAATTGTAAAATGAAGCCAACACGAATTAAGCAAAAACAGATCATAGGAGGATTCTTTTAAATCAATATTTACTATTATAGATGCGGTGTTGCCAGACACAGCAAGAATATGTCCCCTGGCCTAGAGGCTTGTTAAGGACGACGTATCAGTAGCAGGAAACACTGCAGTAAAACAGAATCGTAGAAAACACTTCGCATTCATCAGCAGAAGTCAGAGAAGCCAATAACGAAGTTATGACTACCAATGACGTAGAGCGCGTAATGACTAATGTAGCCCAAACTATTATCGAGACGCTGTAAAGAAATTATGAATCAGCTTGATGTAAGATTGCAGCCCGCATCATTAGCTAGCTTGCCAATATTATGATGGGCTTTGCTCTATAAAGAATATTTGTGTAACTAAAGAGTATAATTATGTTATCTTGATTTACTCCCAGAGTATTTCAAGCTCTACGACGAGTCTCCTACGGAAAACGGGTACATGGAATACATGGATAACAAACTCAGTCTGGAGTTGCTCACTGATATCGCCATGTATAATTTTGTTGAAAAAAGCGTCAGAGGTGGGATTTCTGTCATAACAAAGCGACACGCTGTAGCCAACAATAAATATTTGCCAGGCAATCACAAAGCACAAGAAATAATATATGTTCCGTATTTGGTAGAAATAAACTTTACGAATGGGCACTATCACAGAAGCTTCCTGTGGACGATTTTGCTTCAGTGAGTCCAAAAAGAAATGGGTGCATAAGGTACGTAGTGATGACGCCATTGGATATTGAAGTTGATATTGTGTACCCTGCTGAAATTCATGACGCATCCAGTGACTACCCTTTGGCTCTTGAAATTATGATCATAGATGACGTAATGCGAAGTCCGATTTTTCAGCGCTTCAAGGGTAGGATGCCTACGCTGCTTCCAGTCTGATTAAAATCACATTTCCACTGTCTTGTGTGAAGATCTGACAGCGACCGCTTACGGGTCATGTTATGGTGACCTTCGAGTTAGCCAATGGAAACGCAGCTTTCAGAAATTTGAAAGTGAATCAAATCGATTGGCACACACTGATGCTCTTCAGCTATACTACTCAGGTCTCCCAAACGCCAAGACAAAAGACTTCACCTGATTGGCTGATAAAATTAGCGATTATGGTAATAACAAAGATCACTAGAACATGACCCCTACGAGGTCTTTGTTAGATCTTCACGTATACAGAGGAGATCTGAATTTCCTAATTTGGTTGATAAAAATTGCTGCATAATCCACATAAGGAAGTGAAGACAGTGCCTTGACTTAGGACTACAGCTAATCAAAATTCACCGTGTCGTGAAACTTCAGACAAGAACCTTGGCTAAAGTGTTATATTAATTTCATAAATTGAACCGAGCAGCAGCAACAGACAATTTGCATTTGGAGAAAACAATAATGACAAGCCTCAGGATGCGTTTCAATATTGATCTCGTCTATGACATGATGCGACATGATAAGTTAGTAGCAGCCCCTTGCTTCGTCTCGATGCTTCTTTTTACGAGAACTTTGTCGCAGTCAATAGAAAGCAAATAAATGTTAAATCAAATGAGCCAATTTATGCTGGGTTCGCCTTGCTTGAGTTGTCAAAGTTTCTTATGTATGAATTTCATTATAATACATTCAAGAAGAAATATGGCGAACTAGCCCCATTGCTGCTGATTGATACCGACTCCCTTTGCTATGAAATCGGGACAGAAATAGTTTACGACGATATGACTGCAATGTTAGGCATTTTCGATCTTTGTGTTTGCCCTGGAGATTATGTTAACCTGCTTAAAAGGTACTTTCGCGCAAGCAACAAAATAATTGTATGAAGGTTCAAAGAATAGCATACGGCAAGCATTTAAGACATGATTGCACTACGAAGTAAAATGTACTTGCTAAAGCTGATGGATGAAGTGTGCCAAAGGATTCAAGAAAAACATGGCCAAGAATATTATCACAGATTAAGACTGTGCGGCAGTGACTTTCGATGAGAAACAGCATATCAAATTGTATTCATTTTGATCGAATCACCATAAGTGCAGTCATGCTAAATAAATTGGTCTCCCTGCCCATCATAATATAGGATCCTAGAGGATGGTGTCCATGCATTTGCTCACGGCCTTCAGATGACATGGCGCTAGATGTTCTTGCTGAACTGAATTTAATCTGAGCAACAACAACAACAAAACATACATCAAATACTATGTACGAAATATATTACGAAAAGATTTGTACACCATCTTCGACGAAATTTCAAAAGTATTGCGAGCGTTGTTCACATGTGAATAAAATGTATTTATCTTGCCAGTGCAACAATAATATATTGAACTGCGGTTTGTACCTAGCAATTTTAGAGCCTTAGCCATTGAGGCCTTGAGGGAAAAATATATTGCTCCTGTTTTTCCTAATTTGTTGCTTCTACTGTTCGCGGATTTTTTTAATTTGTTAGCGTCTTCTATATTATCCTCCTGCAATATTCCTGCTGTGTTACCAGTTCCAAGCCTTCTGTACTATTGTCTGCTCTGTTGCTGTTCAAATATAGCTTCAGACTCAAAGCAATTAAGGGACAAAAAGGACGACCCAATAGTACTAAAGGCAACAATCCTAGCATAGACTGAAAATAACCATGATACCAATACCCAGATAAACACAGGCGGGTCTAGAACAACAAACTCCAATAAGATGGTAGTAGGAGTAGCCATTCCACAATAAAATGTATCGTTTGGAAGAAGACTACCGAACGAATGCGCGATCTACAACGCAGAATTCATACCGATGTTAGTAGCGCTAAACCACGTCAGAAACAATCCAATAACTGAAGCAGTAATTCTGAACGATCGTACAGTGTCCTACAATCTTTGGCATCCGATAAAGTGGACCCAACATAATAAATCACGTCAGATATCTGCTTAAACAAATAGGGCAAGTCAATAAAAAGTCTAATTCGTATGGATCCCTTCCCACATCCTAAATCCGTGAAACAAAAAAAAAAAATGGATGTAGAGGCGAAACTCAACCGCAACGAATCCATGTTCAAAAACATCTTCTATTTAGTAACTACAATAAATAGCAGCATCCGGCACAAAACAAATTAGCAGGAACTGTGCGTAAAGCCAACCACTTTTAGACACAGGGGTTCGTATAATTGCTTACAATTTAACTGTTAATGATACATTAATATAAAATATTTATAAAATATCAGTCTATGTATGACTATTAGTTAAACTGATAGCAATGATATAAGCCCTTGTTTTTATAGACACCTACACAAAAGACAAAACAGTGCAAATAGGAACATAAAATACCAGACAATGAAAACTCCGTACGACATGACTATAATCCGTACGAAATGACTATAATAAAACAAATAAGAACAGGCAGACCATTATTGGCAGGATGCGCAGGAAAGTATGGGAAAGTGGTAACAAGTACAAACTGTCCCCACTTGAACACGTGTTAATCAGTTGTCCCTATTACGGCCAGGAAAGGACAAAGCTAGAAACACAACAAAAGAGCAAAATAAAACAAAGCACATACCCGGAATTATTTGAGTCTAGAAGCAAAAATGTGGGGAGTACATATAATAATATACTTGAATTTATAGCAGAAAAAAGGAACAAGAGGAAAACTCCAAACAACACAAACTCGAGGGGGGACTGGCAATATTAGTTCAGTCACTGTGAGAACTTGTTCTTAAACAATATACCAGCCCTATACTCCAGTTTAATGACCCTAAAATTCGCTATGTTGAAGAGACAGACCAACAGTGAAGCAAACAACGAGAAAATATCCAGATAATCAAATAGAATCAACAAATGACATGTGTTGGGCTTGGCTTAAACTTGAACACATACCATCCCTTTCAGACTGTAAAAGTTATCGTTTATTTGTATAGGACGAAACCTACTTTGTCCCATCCAAACCCAAAATTGAACAATTTATTTGGCTCTCTTTTACGCAAATACAACGACTGTCAAAATATAAAAATTGTTCGGTCGTGAGGCACCCATTGTTTAGAAAATTTATTCGAAGCAAGGGCAATATCCTAACTGATATATCTTGTATGGAGCAGACGATACCTTTTAACGTTCTCAATTTGAAGCTATCTCTACGTAAACTATTAAACTTTCCAAATTGGTATTAAACGGAGCGTGTGTGAGTACGATCCATTAGAATACATTCAGGACTTGCACTGAGCGACCTTAAAGCCATCTAATTTCAATTAGCGAACAGGTTTCTTTCCTCCTCGTGTTTTCAATACAGGTAAACCACAAGTTTAGACATGGTCGGCATAATACCTTCCAAATATTATTATCCTTTCCTTAACTATCGTTCATTCCAGATGAAATTTAGCTGGATTACCCCTCTCTACCGAGGGCTCGTAGTTTCAACGTATTAATTCGCTTTCCACTATACACACTTAAACACAACCATCGTGCAATGATATTTATATGATGTGTGGCCAAGTTCATTCTAAGGGAATACATTTTAACTGGAGAACACGCGAAACCTGTTCAAACTGAAACGCGTTCTCAATTTTTTTCCCAGTCGTGCTTAATAACTGTAGATGTATCTCCGTATACATATATATAACTACTAATTATATCCGCATACATAGATATCTACGCGTGTATCTACCTGGGGTGTCAAGTCAAATCTACTCGTTAAGGTGTGAGAAGCACAGCTTTACGACAAATGATACTTGAATGCCAACAAAAGGGTAATCTTACAAACAGATGTGTGACGTTCAGTACCTTATGGGATTTTTTTCAGGTAAGTTCGTTTCAGTTTGGGCAGAAATACTGTCTTTAAGGCTCTGTAATCGCATCACATTTTCTCAATGAAATATTTATAATTTTATGTGCTGATATCCCGGTGTTTAAGCGTTAATGTCTCTCTCTCTCTCTCTCTCTCTCTCTCTCACACACACACACACACACACATTGTTAACATTATAATCACGCCAAAGATATAATAATGTTTAAATGTCAAAAAGGTTTCTGACCGCTGACCGTCTTCATTTTTAAGTACACATTTTCTGTTATTCAGGTAGTTTATTAGCAAACACTTACAATCCTTCTGATATGTAAGAATGAATGTAATATCAGTTCGTAAAGAATGCAAGCTTTGGTTGCGGAAAGCTTCCATTAGACTCGCATTAAAAATCTCAGGTGTTAGGATACTCCTTACATTCTCCCCTCAAGCAAAGATAAGTGACTGACTACAAACAACAACAAACATATATAATGTTATTACCGTATCATTAATAATGTCATATTTAACAAAAATTAATATGATTTTAAAAACATATTTCATTTAATTTTTATTATTGACCATTTCACACGACCTGATACAGACCTCGGGTTTTAGTTGTACCATAGTAACCGCAATACACACTCAAACGAATCGGGACAGAAATCACTTGGGACCGAATCAAATTGTCGGTTGTGATAGGTCTTCGGTTAAAAGAGGATCACCGTACTGAATTTAGAATGAGGTGTACACAAATGTCAAATAACATACAAGTACATATTTATATGTTATGACAAAAGGCCAATAGTAAGTAAATTTTTCAATTAAATTTACGTCGTATACGCTCGCTTATGAGTCGTATCCAGATGCAATCTGCACAGACTCCGAGCTGTCGCCTCATAATGATCCGACAGTTTCTTAACCAATAGGACCAACAACAGAGACCCTGATCTTTTGACTGTTTAAAGGCTGTTGGCGTGACAAGTTCACTGATTTAGTCTATTTTATTAAAAAAATTACATTTGGAACCAACATTTTTTCGAGTTTCAGAGTAGATTGATTTTTTCAGTAGCTTACTTACGGCAGACAGGGGCGGATGGGGCTGTTGCCCCTGGCGCCAGAGATCTTGACTCGCCGAAACAACCGGCACCAGAGGTCTTGGGACGCCAAAATCCCTTTGGGCCATCATCATTGCCCCGGGTGCCACTTGTACTTAATAAGTGACTGGGTTTCGGTACGGAGAGTTAACATTTATTGAAATTAAAGAAGGAAATTATCGGGAGCAGAAACATTTCTGTTGCGTATTTTCTTGGGAGGGTGGGGTGGGTGGAAGGTTGGGCGGAACTTGAACGAGTTTAATTATTTTATTGGTTTTCCTGCAGAAAGAGTTGTTCTTGGCATCATATTAATCCGTAACTATCTATTCTGAAATTATTTGCTGCTTTTCTTTTCTTTAATCTAACATAAATAAAAGTTAGTTTGGTGTTCAAATAGCTATCATTATTATTATTATTATTATTATTATTATTATAGCTACATAGACACAAATGTAACTGGTAGAATGGAGAAGCTGTTTCAGTGATATCTTGGTAATCGATTGTAGTCGACGGATTTCAGAGAAATTTTCGGTTGAACTGAAACCGGGTAATGTAGGCAGAAAAAAAGACTTATCTCTTGTTTGTAAAACTTACAGAAGATGAGGCTAATGACATTGTGTGTTAGCCTTACTTGGGCATGAGTCGTCTTATGGATTCGAAGGGGATGTATCTTTTTAAAATAGAGCTATTCGATTGATCCCTTACGTCTGGTTTTGTGTGGCATACCATTCCTCAGCGGTACAAACAACACACGCGTCTGTAAGAGATAGCAATTATTTCAGTGTGAAAAGTTTGTTTTACCTGTTGTCACGATGGTAAATCGATCTTTGCTGGGACTTTCTAGAAATTTGTCTTCACCCGAATTTGTTTTTAAAAAAATACAATTATTTTCCTTTTGTAGTTGTGTTGAGTCATACCTCCTTTTTTGTTCTTTTGATAAGTGGCGTGCATTAGATGGGATTAAAGTTCCATTAAGGATGTCTCGTTTATATCGCAGTGCAATTTTATATTGATATTTTAAATGAAGTACAATAATATTTCATACAAGTTGTCATGTGCTTCCACAATGTGGCTTTTGTGTATTTCATTGTATATTTAACTTCTGTGATTTAAATAAGAAATCTGATTAGCACCTGATTAGAGAGAAAATACATACAATAAAGTCTGTTATACATCCGAATCTGAGCAAAATTTATTTTTATATGGCATGACAATGGTTGCATTATTATTATTATTATTATTATTATTATTAAATATGAATATATCATTTTAAATGTCATCGTGTAAATAGCGTCTCAAATCTCATTCTTCGCCAGTTATTTTAATTGACACAGATGCAGGCAATCAATATTTGGGGATTTCAATTTAAAAGCAAACCTAATTTTTATTCTCGATTTTTTTAAAAGCTACCTGTCAAAATATACTCAGTGCATCGTGACAAGTCGTATTTGAGTGTTTGACCAAAAGCATCGGCGTATATTAGGGATCGACTAGTCTACTTTGTTAATTTAGTTATGAATGGATGTTATGAAGTCCCATATTCTCAAAATATTTTAAGCTTAAACTCTTGTTCCAAAACTTTTCGGATTACCTGTCTTGAGAATAAAGTTACAAACTTAGAACTTTCAAGATATTTTGTTTGTTTTTTCGATCCCATGATTATATTATGATGCTACTTTCAACGATATACGCGCGTATACGTTTCAAATATCTGAATTGGATTTATATTTCTGTCTTTTCAAAACCGTTCGAGGTCATGGGAACAAATTTCATATTTCAGATTTTAAATTTTGGCTACTTATTGACTTGCATAACTATATTCCTGTGACATGAAATCGAATTCGGTTATTACAGAGGTCATTTTTAATAACTGATATTGATGGTCTTTGTTTATTTTTGTACTATTTACATCTTTTAATGTGCCTTATACATACTGTTGAGAAAGAGACCAACTCTCCGTACAACTAAATTCGTATGCATGGTGCATACTCAAGTCATTACCTTTAAACCTCGTCATTTTGCTGCTTCAAGATATTCAACCCGACGTCTTCCTGACACCAGCACCCTAAAAGTGCATTTAAGTCTGCATGGAATTACCGCAATCACATCTGTTGATTAATTTAGAGATAAAACCTTCATCAAAACTAAGATTCGTAAAATAACCCCCTTTTGCCAATTTGTACTTTCTGTTTTTGAGTTGTTATTTTTTGGCTTCCTTTTTAATCCAGTTTTGTGCTATTCAACTTTCCTATTAAAAAAGGCAACGTCGGTTTTTTTATTGCACCGAAAAAAAATTAGGAGGTTTAGATTTGTAACTTTTGATTCAACTTAAACTTCAGGCAATCATCTGGATTCTATCTTAAATCTTGCACTCTTTAAGTTCTGTTGGTAAAATACAGGCTTAATCAAACTAGTCTTTGAGCTTTAATTTATGGTATTTTTGCCTTCAAGAAAACATCAAGGGCATGGAAAACACATTCTGCAAAAGTAAATAATTAGATGTAAAGATATATAAATAAATATATCAAGTAGAGAGAGAGAGAGAGAGAGAGTAAAGGAGAGGTCCGTGTTAGCAATAATTAAACAACTATAGTTGAATTCTAAATCTGAAATATACAAAGTCATAGACTTTGAGGTAAATTAACCGGAATCATGAATGACGTCAATTGTAATGAATGATATAATTGTAACGAATGACGTCATTTGTAACAATAAATGAAATATGATGCTTCCCTCCACAGCGTTAATATGAAATGGACTCTCTCTCTCTCTCTCTCTCTCTCTGATGCATGCGTGCGGCAAATATCCTTATAAGACGCATTCGCATAGAACGTAATTATTTGCAAAGAATTATGAAGCGGCAAATGGAAATTGTTCATTTCGTCGTTTTTAAAACAAATTTGATTCAAAAAGCAAACGGGATACTAATTTGTCCAGCTAAATGTATCCTGTTTGTATATCATTTTAAATTGGATCAGAGAGAGAGAGAGAGAGAATTTTGGATATATATATATATATATATATATATATATATATATATATATATATATATATATATATATATATATATATATATATATATATATATATTCGCTTTGTCTGATATCAACACCAGTTTAGTTAGAAGTAAACAACTGTTGCCTAGATATATACATTGATATGCTGTTTATTGTCGATGGATTTACACTGTGCAGATCACGAACGTTTCCTTGATACCACCCGCCATAAAACATAAGCTGCTCGCTTTGTGTACCAGATTAGTGTTTTCTTTTACTGGCCCATTGATTTTTTTTTGCTGCAGAAAAGCAGGTGGAAATTAATGGAGATTTGGGATCAATGCGATATAACCAGTCGAATATATTACAACCATTGGCGTCTGCGGGGGTGGGGAGAAGGGGGGGGGGGCGGGCAAAAGAGGCAGTTCCCCCCTCCTGATTTTAAAATAAATCCATTGTGCATTATACATATAAAAATGGCTTTACCCCACCCACCCGGGCAAATATTCCGGCAAACGCTCTCGATTAGAACTCTGTCAAAACGCAAGGCTAACACCAAGGTTTGGCTCATGGACGCGCCAATCACTTCTGACCATTCATATTGCATCGATGAAGTCAGAATAAAAAGAAAATTCATGAAAGAGTGACACCAGTCACACAGGTCCCCACATTGCAATTAAGCATACAAACCAGTGAGAAAAGCCATAAATGGTATCCATGTATGTAAATCTAAGCAACAGTGTTTAGATCAAATTGTGTCAAAATATGATCGGCAAGTTCTTTAGCCGTGTCGCTCACAATCAACATTGCAAATAAAGATGTTAAGCTACAGTAAGCTACTGTTATAAATTTATCCAAATATGGAACTGACGATACAAAACACAAAAAGCTACTAGACAATGTACACAAACACAAAAGTACCAGAATATGTTGAATGGTTTCCTGCACAATGCTGGTTACAAAGGCATTTTATAACAGAGATTTCAGAGGGATAGAACATTACCATAACTCTTTAATAATGACAGATACAGGTTCGTTGTGCATTCAGGTCAAAACGAATAACCTTTACAAAGACATGAAAGTGAATGAACGACAAATGATTATGCAAAATTAGAATATAAATAAACGTCGCCTTTAAAAGGCATATCTACTTGTAATGTGCAATCCACCTACCGCATGGCTTTCAGTTATGTGTTTTGGTTGCAGACGAAAAAGTTGATTGTAATATGCTCTCGTATCTCTGTGCAGGACTTCTAACAAATGGCTGAAATTAAAATGCTAGAATGTGTCACATACATACATACATACATACATACATACATACATACACACACACTGAGACAGACATACATACATACGAAATGACGACTCGCCGTTAGAACCAATAAAAGGCGCGGAAAGGCCTTGACCATAATTTATTCAGGTTATGCCATCTTTATACCTTCGACTTGATGTGTGTGAGCTAGAATTGAATGATTGCTCAATATTCCGCTAAATTATTGCAAGTTGGGCGATCAATGTAACTTCTCTATTTGTTAACTGCTTTTAGCGGAGAAAAAACTATTCTATGATTGCACAAAAAGAGAATAGAAATACCGAGCTCTTTTTTAAGATAATTAACCAATTGAAATGTAGGCCCAGTTTAAGCAAACAACCAATATACTTTTGAAGCTTATTGCCCCTGACCTGCTTCTTTTTAAGTATCCATGTCAGTTTATACACAAGACAGTCTTTATGATTTTGTAATTAGACTAAGTGCTGAGGCATTCGGTTTTGTCAAACGAAACGCGACCTTGTTTTTTTTTTGGGGGGGGGGGGGCTGGTAATTTAACAAAGTAATGTCTTTGGTCCAAGCCCTGGAAAGATAAGTGGTGGTTTATATGTGAAAACTGAACTTACCTTGGTGGATCCAGTCAAACCAACCTCCAACATATACGAAATTATGCTTCTAGAGCGGGCGTGGGAGGGAGACCTGCAATGGTACAGTCTCTAAACAAAATAAAAGTTAAATAATTTCAGGCGCATTTGCATTATGGTAGGAGAAGGAGGGAAATGTTCTCGCCGGATATGCTGCCGTAGGTTCAGAAAACTCGTAGCCTATATCTGACTTGGGCATGCGCGAGTAAAATGTTATAAAATACTACGGAACGGTACGGGGACTATGCCATGGGAAACTGGAACTTTCACTCCAGATGTCCGGATGTTTTATAGCAAGGCAGTATGAAGCTTTAGTCAGTAAATTTCATCATTTTTCAATATATTAATTAGATAGTGCGCCTATTAGCCAGGGCGACGTTTATGAAATATTGTTACCTTTGGTACTGTGCCATATGGCATCGCTTGCCATATTTAATGCCATCTTATGAAACCATGTTAATACTAGATGTATATCATCAGAAAAGAATCATTGGGTCTGATGATAAATTCCATTCCAATATATCAGAAAAAAGCTTAAAGTTGATACTTGTAAAGAAGATAAATACAATATGGCAATTTCTTCACTGTGAGATTTGTTCTAATGCCTCATTTGACAATTTTATGGCAAAGGACCTTTCGTTTGAAATGTACAGGTGGATTTGTATTATCAGTGAAAGAAAATCGACACCGACACTTAAAGTTCCTAAAATGTTTGATCAATATGGAGTTGAGGGGGACTTCAATGACAGGCTGTTGTATAAAATACGGGTTTTATTTGTCGATATAACTCCTTATATGATTTGTCATTGATTTTTACCCACACAGCTGACATAGAGATATCACATTTGACATATACATGTATGTCGTTTTATTCTTACCTTCAGCGGGACTATAATTAATCAACTTAAGAGTAGGTAGGATGATGTTGTTCTGTTTCGAGTAATTTAATATCATATTTAAAACATAACTAATCTCTAGAATTAATAACAGTTAAGTAACTCAATTTTTTAAATTTCGGTTTGCCCTAGATACATTAGTGGACACAAAATTACGTTTTTATGCTGACCAATATCTTACTTTATTGTGAAATCAATTTTTATCTTCTGTGACTTCTAGTACTAGATTTAGAGATTTGTGTAAAGCAATCGCCCTGTATATGCTGCAGAAGAGTAATTCATATTTTCTTTTAACATCACTGTATCATTGAAATTTTTATATAAAAAAAATTAGTAAAACATTCTTAATTGTTTTGTGTACTGACGTCCAAAAGCGATCAACAAAATCGTCCACTTTCAATATAGCTTACAATTTGTATCGTCTTATGTAGTATTTATGTAACGAAGGTGTCTTTCTTTTTCTTGTCAGTAGACTTCGGGGATGATGGTGAACAAGGTTTACCCGATACCTCAGTATGATACGGTACATCTGGTTAAGACTGTGCTATGCATGGATTAGTTTCTCAAATGGAAGTGAAAACTCTTGTGGAATTTGTTACTAATGAGGTCCGTCAAGTTATTGGACGACACCGTACTTTAATGTCTTGTGTCTATTTCAACGCGCAGAGGGTTTGATAAAAATTCATAAATATGCAACACTTGTGCATGTTTTATTTGTGGCAAAAGATCAAAATGTTTGTGTAAAAGTAAGCGTAGTCTCTCAGTCTGGACATTTTTTTAACCATTTTATCTACCATTAAAACCTTAATAGGAGTTTAATATTTGTAATTGTTTGGTTTTTTTTTTCTTCATAAAAATTAAATTCAAACGGTTTTCCATTTTGCAAGGTTGAAACTTTTCAACATATAATGATCTGATACGACAGCGACATAATTAGGTTACAGCTATGTGGGTATAACAGCGAAAAACAAGAGCAGTAATTTGTGTATTTAATTATGGTCTAATAATCAGATCAATACATTATCCTGGTCCAATAAACTGCTCATTTGGAAGACAGAAAGCACTTTTGTGCTCCTTTTGTTCACATATAATCAAACGTTGCATGTCATCAATCGAGCTAAATGTCCTGACACTCAAATATCCAATTTTGTTGCCTGCCATTTGAAATTTATTAACAATTATCCCATAATCAATAACATGTCCTCTTGATGTTGTACTTTCAGAACAAGCATCATTGATTCGACAGTAAAACTGAGAGCTAAAGCTTTGCCTGACTCTAATTTTGTGGCCATTAAACATCACATTTTATTCCATCAAGTCCCAGTCAGTCCTGTGAGAGATCGACAAATAGTCTCTTAGCAATGGGCTAAAAGGTCGTGTCGATGTTATTAAATCATCATAGCTGTGAGGGATTGACAAATGATGTCGTCTTAGCAAGGGTTAAATAGTCGCGTCGATGTTATTAAATCAGCATTTTGCCTGTGGCTTCATTTTGGAACAGATATGAAAACATTTGATTCAAAAAAAAATATATTAATTTCACTCGTGTCATGCAGCATTTGAAAAGACTTAAAATTTCTTAAATAGGAGTTCAATCTATTTTGCCGCAAATGTTGAATCGGATAATTTATCCCGGGATATAATTGATGACCAAATATGGGCATATCGTACATCATGCATCAGTAAAGTGTCTACGGATTTTAAAAGAATGATCCTGTGGATATTTTCGACGTAAATCAATGCGCATGACGTAATGATTTCATATTGATGTGGCAGAGTTAAAACTACATTTTCATACACAAACGAATCTTTACGAGTCTAGTCTGTCTGCCGCCAAGATGGGGATGGATCTAAAGGTATTTGAAGGTGAAGTAGATGACGACTTAATATGTGGACTTTGTCGTAAAGTCCTGCTTGATCCCATAACAGCTGGATGTAGCCATATTTTCTGCCGTTCCTGCGTTGCTAAGAAATTTTTATCCGGAGCTATAAAGGTACGCTGTCCATCATGCAGTTCGGACCTCGGACAGGAATGCAAGCAGACAACAGTAGAGTTCAAACTGAAGCTCCTGCGTTTGAACGTCCGCTGTAGTCATGGTTGTGGTGCTTCGTTTTCTCTGGCTGATCTACCAGAACATGCCCAGATCTGTCCATATGCGCCAGAGATTTGTCCCAATAGGGCTAAAGGCTGCAAAAAAAGTGTCAGAAGATGTGACTTAAAGAAACATCTAGAAGAGTGTGATTACCGCAAGGTAGACTGTGAAGCTTGCGGTTTTATGACGGTTTACTGTGAGTTATTTACCCATCAGAGTCGAGTACGGTGTCTGGAAAAGAAACTTAAACAACAAGTTGCCAGAGAACAGCGGAGTATTGCCAATGAAGTAAAGAGGCACAGGGATAAAATGTTCAAAGATCATATTCGGTTGGAGCAACAACAGCGAAAAAAGATTCTGGATCATTCACGAGCAATGAACGGGAAGTTAAATTTGTCGACAAGAAACGCAAATTCAAGAGAAAGTTTGGTCGGTTTTAATTACAGTAAAAGAACAGAAGAGAGGGAGAAAGATTTGGCCTTAAGGGACGATGTGGATGCCCAGACTCCACATTCATCTAGATCTGGTTTTGCCCTGATGGCATGCAGACAATGTGGAAAACCATTCCGTTCAGATGCCAATAAGCCACATTCATGTAGATGGCATGCTGGGGTATGTAGAGAGAGAGAGAGAGAGACAGAGAGAGAGAGAGAGAGAGAGAGAGAGAGAGAGAGAGAGAGAGATTAAACACTAATCATAAATTTGGTAACTTTGCAATGCTAATTTATAAGTTTGATTTTTTTAAACTGCCAAAATCATCGTTGTATTTTTTTAAAAAAATATCGTATACATCTAAGAACTTGTCTATATTTTGTGAATTAATTGGTCTTTTATTAAATGTTTAATATAAATAGCGATTAATATATTCTAAGCGTATGTTAATAATTGTTTTACAAATGCTCGGTTAATGAAATAAATATTAAAAATTAATCAGTCATTGAAGGAAAAAACCAATCCCTGAGTATTTTGTTTGTTTTGAGATTTCAAGAAGTCTTCAACCATTATCGTAATTTATTACCATTCTCATTTCTATTTCGTAACTGTGACGGTCTGCTTGATGTACAGACTGCAGATATTAAATTTTAAAAAATCCGAAATGGTAAAACGTCGTCAATTATCTTGTGATTTGTTCAGAAAGTATACCCGTGAATGCGCCCTGTCTGAAACGCTTTTATGACAAAGTACTTACATTTCAATTATTTTAGTAGGTGTTTAAGAATCGCACACTTGCTGCTTCCCAAACACTATTCGGGGTGGGGAGAGAGAAAATATAATAACAGTTGGTCTGAATTAGTTATCGTGCCTATTTAATAATTGGAAATATGGTATTTAAAATATAATTTTCATCCTGAATTCCTGTCCCGTGGGATAGGTCTTGTTAATCCAAATGAGTAAATGTGTTTTGTGATGACCGATATATATATATATATATATATATATATATATATATATATATATATATATATATATATATATATATATATATATATATATATATATATATATATATTAATGAAATTGAAAATTGTTAAGATAAGCATATGAACAGTTGATATTACATTTGTATGTTAATTGTCATAAACAGTATAATTAGTATACCTGATTATTTCAGTTTATTGTTGTGCTGAGAGAGAGAGAGAGAGAGAGAGAGAGAGAGAGATGTTTTAATGCTTGTCTACCTAACTTGTCATATACCACATTTTTCCTTTCTTTTTATCATCCATCCATCCAATTCATTCCCTTTGGAACCAACAGCCGGTGAGTAAAACCTTATTAGTTGTTTGTATTCTTTAGAATAAGCGCGTTTTTCCTTCATAAATATATTTGATATATATTCATGCTTTCCAATATAGCGGATACGATCCACGTTTACGAGGTCAAAACGAGATAAAATAACTTGAACGAAGTTAAATGAATAAAACACAAGACCTTAATTAAATACATTTAACGAAGGCTTGTAATGTTTCCCCAAGTATTTCTTTCCTAACGAGAAACATACTGTAATCTCCACTGACAAAAATTTTATTATCATTTTAAGCTATATTTCTAACGATTCTATAATCCAAGAAACTTATTTGTATCAATAAATGGTAACAAGTAGTTCAGTTTATCAGAAGATTAGAGGCAGCAAAAACAGTTTTCAACTTAACCAAGATAACAGTTTGGCCTTGTTTGGTCTCTCTCTAGAAGTTGCTCATTTTTAAAAAGTCAGCGAAAGAGAGCGTTTAAGAAGTAAAAGATATTACATTTACAGACAAATGCCCGATTTGAATTTTAATTTACAGTGACGTTAGTAGTGAATACCACCCACTTTAGCCTCCTGCCACCCCCATTTTGTTTTCATCGGTCCCTGACCTCTTGAACTCGTCCCTGTTATATTTATTATATAGAGAAATATGATAATCAGTAGTATCATTATAGAAGTTTGAGATTGTGGTGCAGATCAGGGTTTCGATCACTAAGCTCCTTCTTTATTCACCACTACACTTTCCCACTGTTGAGTTTTGCGCACTCGTACGTTTGTAATTATAACCCGTTTGAACCCCATGAGAAATTCCACGACCAGTCCGATCAAAGTAGCTGCTATCACCGTCATTATTCATTTGCTGATTTCTACGTATATTATGCTGTTGCTGCCTGCAGTAGAGCAGTAGAAGACATGTAATGGGGGATTCTTCGCTACGAAGAGAAACGTGCGGGACTGTGTGTACAATAAGACGAAATTTGTACACTATCGGAAATAATAGTAAATGCAACGGTGTTTTCAAAATGGTTTTGTTTGTAGACAGGGAAGGGTGCATCACATTGTTTTTCGCGAGCGCTGTAAAGTTTATATATGAGTTATTTTTTCTTTCCCATGCCTTTTGATATTTTCTTATGCAAGAGTGCAGGGATCCAAAGTGGCGTCGAGGATTTAGCAAGGATTGCAACCAATGTTGATCTGACTGAGTTTGCCAGCCGGGTTGTTGATATCGACCTAGGAGATTTTGAATTTTCAAGATTAAAGTGGGAAGCCGCAGAAGTCCAACGCGGAGATTCAGTCTGTTGTTTTGATGTTGCAAGGACTCATCGCGAAAACACCTTCCCGAATCAATAATAAGAGAAAATCAGAGACTATAGCGTGTCGGTGGAACGCATCAAAACTTACATTGATGTTTTCGAGCCTGCGACTAAACAATACGTGGATGCAAATGTGTCTTCACCAATACGTGTAGAAGCTTCGTGAGCAACAATCAAAGGAATATTATCCAACGAAGAATTAGCGACCAAAGAGGAAGCGGAGAAAATGACACAATTTCAGGTTATCGACTATATTTACTGCCGCTGTGGATGGCTTTGATAACCCTAAACACTTTAGGTGCGCGGGTCTGAATAGTATTTGCTTTTCTTACGAATACTTCATCGTAGGTGGGGTTGAATGGTAATATTGATAAATCATCACCAGCGCCTGAACAGGGCCAACCTGTCAATCATTTGCACTTCACGGTGACTATACTAATAGATTAACACTGATGGACCCTCGAAATTACCGACGTGAAAAATAATAAAAGCGGAACAACAGCTGCGTGATAACGTCGCCAAGAAAACCGTTTTCAGTCCCGAAGTTCAAACTCGTGTGTGTGATTGTAAATGCTTTTTAGCGGAACCACCGCCTCGACCAACGTTGGCCTTGGTAATGTTGGAATTGTGACTACAGCAACCATCATTGGAATACCAGGCGGATTTGCTGTCGGGGTTATATAGATAGAGACCGGTGTCGCGGCTTGCGCTGCCAAAATGATTGCATTACGTCGAAATTCACGAATACGCGTCTAGTCAGAACTACTGGCGGTGGCACAAAGCAGTCTCAGCACAATTGCTAAGCTGTACTCGGTGGCCATTGAAGATAAAAGGATTACTTTTGCGAAATTTGAAACGGTCATGGTTGAAATGGAAAACTACCGACGACTCCACGCACAAATGAATCATCTGGTTAAAAGTTCGCGGAAAGCTCCTCTTTCCAAAAACAGTAATTGTCTTTCATAGATTGAAAAATTATATAAAATGATTTTTAAGAAAACATTCACACCTTCCAAATTATTGCGGAAATACAAAAAGTTACTTTTTTCATTCCTACAAAAAACGCCAATGAAATATATGAAATCAGTTCAATCACATTATCTAAGGTTGAATGCTTTTAAATATTGTCCGGCTGTATAAAAATCTGGTATCATTACATAAAGCATTTACAGCCTCTATTTGACAGTATTAAGTCAATGCAAACACCTGGTATCGACAAACGATATATACAGCCTCTAAATTGTATTATTAGGTCAGTGACGCTCAAATTAGAAGATGTGGAAGAAAGAATATTTTTGGTGGATCAAAAAATAGATCGAACCGAAGACGATCCTCTTTTGCCATTAGACAAGCTCTTAATGCTTGCAATGGTTTAAGCCGTATCCGGACGCTTTATCTTAATATCCATAAATTATTATATGGAACACATTTAGTAACCAAATTAACTATATTTTTAATAGATGAAATTCAGGCAGAAGTAGAGACCGGATAGATCTCTTGTTTGGCTTGCCCAGATTTTGCTCACATCAGGCTTCTCATTGCCATCCTACATGAGTTTGTGTAACGATCTCAGGTGGCTTGTTTGGAGGGCTCACGCGGGTTACTATCGCGGATGCATGCGTATGCATAAATCCTTAGCGGTTAAAAGTCATTGGTTGTATAAAAGAGGTTTAGCGAACGTGAATCTTGATCGGCCGACCAATCTCAACCCGCTATAATGATAGTACTCAAGCAAAATTGAAAATCAAACGCGAAAAGTAAGAACACACAGGTAGACAATATGGTAGGTGGAATGTACTAAATCGAGAGTTTAGGTCCGATTTTCATGGAAACGATGAAATGTTAGCAGGACTTCTGGGTGTTCATATTTTCTAGTATGAACAGTGCTTTTAGTTTGCATATTTCTTTCAAAGTTAATGTGTGTTGCAACGGCGCAGAATGACGGTATATACAGAAATGGCACTGTGTTACCATCGTTAGGAGACGGTTCATGCATTCTGCTTTTTTTATTTATATATCTTTGTTTACATGTGCGACTTAAGATGAATTGGGTGCAGTAAGGGTTCATTAAAAATTTCCAGTGCCAAATGGTTAATGATAATAATGATAGTAGTAGTAGTAGTAGTAGTCTTGATCAATAAATATTGCTGCTGACTGATGTGGTAATTTAATCATATAATAATTTGCTTAATATTTCATTCAGCGTAAAATAATGACATTTACTGCCCGTGTAATTTACCTTTGTTGATCTTTGAAGATACCTACCATCAATTTCATCTCGGAGAGATTAAGTCAGTATATACAATTTTCTTTGTTCCGTTCTTTCTATACACATAGCTAATCACACACTCAAATACAAAATGTTGTTCCTTATGTATAGCTAGTCACACATGTATATACAAAGTCCTGATCTAGACATTGTCTACATTGAAATAATAAAGTTTGCGGAACAACACAATTGAAAGAATAATTTGCAATGATTCATAAAGAAAAGAAAATTAAGAACTGTTTCTTTCATAATTGACATATTTAAAGGCCCATAAGCCTTTGTTCCTTTTTAAATTGTATTTTCTTACTATTTTCTTTCATTTACCTTCTTAGAACAAATATTTCTCCATTTGCCTTTGCCAATTATAGAACCCCACAGTACACAAACACTTACAATGATCTACATGTATGCAGTTCTATAGACGTCGATAAGTTGATGCTTGTGTATGATCAACCTGGTTGACTGCTTGTAGTTCGATTGTTTCAATGTCATAAGCGAGAGATATCTCAACTACACGGCTGATCAATATTAATTACATAATGGTAGACTATGCCATTTCCGGGTGTTGAAGGATGTTAGAAAGACGATGTGACTTTTAGCCGGTTATCATCTGTTGAATAAATCACGAAGTGTGGTATCATTTTTGCATAAAATTACGCACACAGAAATCAACGGCTACAATCTGCTGGATGTAAATTTTTAATTTGATTTCCTCCAGTTAGATGTTTATTTCAATAGTCCAAGACTCTGCACATAACCATTCGAATCACTTTCGTCACATCCAAACATTTTAACGGTTTATTTTGAGGTGTACATGCTCTCTCTCTCTCTCTCTCTCTCTCTCTCTCTCTCTCTCTCTCTCTCATGTCTTCAATGATTTGAATGAAATGTGTATTGAGTCAACAAAACAATCTTTTCGCACAACACAAAATGTATAATAGAAACAGCCGCTCTGAATATTAAACACTACACTGGCGAGATAGCATATTTGCACACATTACATAAAAGTACACAATATGCGGAAAATTCACTGTGCTTTCTAGTGTATTAGAAACTTCACATTTCACGGCAAACAGTGAAGACCCAGATCTGATGCTGCATTTTGCCCAGGCTAATAAGGGTATACGTTGTTTGTTCTACTCGTGAACACGCAATATACTGTTTTCTTCTTTTTTATCATCTAAAATATAAATGTAGTTTCGAAACAAATTTAACAAACAAACAAACAACTAGGACATCCCTTCTACTCCAGTATAGATGCATTGTATTAACAGTGTTTTAACGCAGGCTTTATGAAAAGCTGAGTAGTCCTACCAAGCTTAGCTGTTAGAAGTGATTACTTTGCAAATATATTATTTTTTGCTGATTCGAAGTTATTACTTTACGAATAGACTATTTTGTTGCTGTCATTTAGGTGTATTGTGTTCATTACTCACAAAATAGCACACATACAAAATAATAGCGGAAAATGGCCGGTACTGGACTGTTTACCACCAACTTAATTTTGTTTGGACAACAAAAGTATACCCTAATTTGTCACAGCATTTTGCGACAGTAGATCTAAGTCTTCTCATATATGTTCATGTTAGACGCGGGTAAATACGGTAGAGGATTGTTACTCTAATTTTATTGATTGTAAATCTAATCTGGATTATAATGAACACACTATTCAGATCCAATGATTATCGAAATCTCTAGCATGGAAAATATAAAGACCCCCAGCCCCATAGTCATCATTGAAACATTTCGTTAATGTCATTTACAATTTCAGAAATTCGCTTGTTTCGTAAATCTTTGAACATTTTACTTCTTCAAACATTCCTTTTGGATTTGTTGAGTCTAATTAAGGTGTTACGATGATATCACTATCTTAGCAGAAGCCAGTATGGCTGGAAGAAGATTAAGAACTCGTGATGCTGTGTTTTAATTGTTAATTCTGAAAGCAAATTATCAGAATTTTCATATAACTGTAATTCCGACGTATGCGTGACACTGTGTGTGTGTGTGTGTGTGTGTGTGTGTGTGTGTGTGTGTGTGTGTGTGAATTAGATTTTTAACATAGCTTTAACAATTTTTCCCGTCATATCGCTACGATGTCTGCAGTGTGGCAGTTTATAGTGATGTCTGGCACTGGGGCATCATGCCGCAGATATGTAGGATTATGTCCCACCCAGCCACATTATCCTGACACTAGGCCAGCCAGTTCTAACACTAACCTCTTAATGCTGAGCCAATGTGGGCATGTGAGAAAGCTTGCCAGTAGCTTCTCGTGGGTCGGTGGTTCTTTCCGGGGTTTTCCGGGTTCTTCCTCCACCATTAATACTGGCCGCCATGTATAGCCTATCGTGCTGAAAAATGGCGTTAAACCCCACAACAACAACAACAACAACTTAATGCAGAGCGCCTAGCGAGGCAGTTGTTAGTACCATTTTTATAAGTTTTTATTATGACGTGGCTGGGGTTCGATCCTGCGACCTCCCGCCTCCGAGGCGGACGCCCTAAGCATGTGGCCGCCGGAACGGTGACAGTTTTAGTAAATGGTTCCATTAAATGAAGAAGTTAACTTCATTGCTATACTACATATATAACTTCTTAAGTACATATCACAATATATATATATATATATATATATTATCGTATGTACTCACTTATAACACTAGACCAACTGAACACTGCACAGACCCACATCTGCCGCCGTATAATGCGCTGGCAAATCTGGATCTGTGCAGTTAGTAGCGAGTAATCGGTTGCAATACAACATAGACCCTGACATGCCCACGAAAAAAGCGACGCCAGATCAAGGTCCATGTTGTTTGTAGGTAGACCAGATTGCTAAGCGAACATAGACGATGCATATATTGTAATACAAACATTTGTACTTTTAACGAAATGATTGATTTCACTTTATTATATTTTCTTTTTCATGCAATATCAACAGATTGTAAGTATGAGTTTTGTTTTCAAATTGTTTTTTTTTAAAAATGGCTGTCTATTTACAATTACTTTTATGAGAAAGATTATTGTTACGGAGTACGAGTAGAATATGTATAGGCCTATATGGTACGGATGGTGCGTTTAAATGTCACTCCATGCGTAACACTGGATAAAGGTACGCGATAATGCTTCACACACATACCTTAAGAATGAAGTCTTATTTTATATAACAGACAAGGCGTCATCTGATATGTTCAGTATTCTCACTGAGTAAATGATTGAAAGAATTAAGTCATATTATGAGTTAAAATCACGATAATAAAGACTACTGCTTAATCTTATAGAGTGACGATCTTTTCTAAGTCATCTATCATTTGAATGCTTTATCGAAATTGTGAACTCCATCCTAAAGCACTTTTACCTTTCTTTCCCATATATCTGACCAACAGACCGACGTATTTGTAAGTATGCTTTTACACAATTCATATTTTCGTTATATATATATATATATATATATATATATATATATATATATATATATATATATATATATATATATATATATATATATATATATATATATATATATATAACTTATTATTCACTTCACCACGAAACTGACAACTAGGTCGTTTGTTGTGATATCTTTATTTGAAATGATCTAGTAACTTACAAATTCTACCAAACACAGACAAATAGTAACAGTTACTACCTGCCCCTTCCTAGTGAAAGGCTGATTTGACAGTTCGGCTTTAAAGGATCCATATTTTCCTCAGTCTATAGACCGAAATGAAGAGGTATTTCCAAATGAAGTTTTAAATATGTAAATCTCTTGTTCATAGGTAGAGCTTACTTCAAAGGTTCTTCTATGTCATATTGGTGCAAACCTAATAACATATAATTTAATAGTTACGTCAATTTTACTTGCTGTAAAGGTAAAAAGGTATTTTCTCTATTTGCTATTCGTTTATCAGGTATAATTATGAATACAATGTTGATGAATGGATGCATATATAAATTAAGATCCATTTATTTTATTGATTTATTTAATTTTTAAAAAATCAATTTTATCATTTCATGTGGGATGGCTACTTTGGATCATTGCAGGGTGTAAGTATATATTATTTTAGTATTTTTCCACGTATATTGAAAATACAGAAGTCCTTAGTAAAATCATCGTCCACTGTCTTACACTCTAGAGGTCATTTACGTGTGTACGTTGAAAGGTAGTACTTATGCTATACATTCCAGCTGATTTCGAGGCTACACATATGAAAGTAAATCTTCCCCTATTGAGAGCGTCCGTGTGTGTGTATGTTTATGTCTTTTTTAAAGAACTGTGGTGTAGTAAATAAACTGTAATCCTTATGCTTATAAGAAAAGCTACACAGCTGTGATAAAGTAAAGCAGGCACAGCTCTAGGATGTGCGGGGCCCATGGCAGCATGCGGGGCCCAGGGCAACAGAAGCGATGAGCGGGGCCCAAAGCAAAAACAAATTGCACGGCGGAGTTGATTTCCTGAAAGCGCGGGGCCCAGGACCGTTGCCTCGTTCGCCTTGCCTTAGGACCGGGCTTGAAATAGAGCAGTATTTCAGCATAAATTTTGTCTTTCCAACAGACGCAGAAATGCACGACTTCTTGTTTTATGAAAGTTAGAGACACACAGGGTGTCTCCAACATTTATCCCAAAGTTGTTTCTTGTATCGTATATACGGTCCTGTGTAACAGGCAATTCTTACACGTCCTTTTGGTCTGCTATTCTCCATAAATGCTGAAAATTAGGCTACACAAGTGTCACATGTAACTGGATATCTCTCTACTATTGCCTTCAACCTGTTCGTTAAGTACATCCTTATTATATTGGCATTCGGTTTCCTTTGTCTGTCGGGTTTGTGTTTCTTCTCAACATGAAGTTGCATGTTTGACAGCTAAATTACCAAGAGTCATAAAATCTGTTATTATTTACAAATTGTCGAGTCGAAGCTCTTCATGTTTACCGATGTCTCAAGCTAAATGTCACTTGTAAAAGTTGTACTTAATCCAAAGTTTGACTGTTCAAGTAAATTCAAAGTGTATGCACGACGTGACTGAAATTCGATCGATGATGCGCATTCGCGCTTAAAGGGTGCGAAATGAATTGAGAACTTTCCAGGTTTTATTGACTTGTTTGCTACCCTGGTTTTTAATGATATTTCAAAAGCCAAAATATATTTTGATGTTGGCGGTCAATGTATACTGGGTGAAATTTAAAACAAAAACGGTATGCAAACAAATAAAGCATTTCTATGTTCATTAGCATTGTTATTACTTTTTTAAAAAAATCATATTAAGATGAACTTTAATTAAACCGGATAAAACGATAGCTAAATAAAAGTCTCTGTGTTGAAGTTTTTCTTTTTTCTTCTTTTTTTCATGATTTGTTTCCTATTGGATGGATGCATACATACAGGGGGTAAGTTGTTATTTTTTTTTAAATCTACAGACCAAATTCAATGGGAGTTTTAGGGCTGTGTGGGCCCGATGCGAAACGAGGTCAATGAGCCCCAAATATTTAATTTCGATATCAATGAAGAAATTCTGTGAAATATTTTTCAGAAAACTATAGATTTGTTTTCAAAATCAAATTTGTTTTTAAATAATCTGCGTTAATTATAATCTGTTTTAAACAAACTTCAACATTTTCGTCGCGTCCCTCCTCTTAGCTTGCTGGTCCAGTGCGATCGCACCTTTCGCAGCTCACTAAGACCTCTACTGTAAAGCTGTCCAGGTTTCTTTATAATTTACAGTAATGATACATGTCTTGCGTTATACATGTCCTAGCTTTATACATTAGATTATTCGTTCAGAGCATTAATACATGCCACGATATTATCTTCAGTAAGTAAATGAGGGTAGTACTGTTTAGAACAGTTCTTATTTTTAAGTCTCTACTTTGAAGCGATTCTTGCTTCTTGTGCTAGAAATTTTTTTATATATGTGTGAGGTACTAGTTTGTACTAGGTTATAAAATTGAAATACACGTCAGATATAATGAAGTTAAATTATTTGGGTTTTTTGTGGGTTTAACGCCATTTTTTAGCACCCGATCAAGCTATACATGGCGGCCAGTATATTTGGTGGAGGGAGAACCCTGGGAAGAACAATCAACACACGAGAAGCTACTGGCCAGCTTTCTCACATACCCTCGTTGGCCGAGCTGAGGTTCGAACCCAATCGTGCAGAAGTGATTAAATTAAGTATCTGCGAAATAAAGTTCTGGGGCAGCTTGGAGTCCAATAGTAAGAACATAGAAAAACGTATATTTGAAGGTAAATTGTTAATTTAAATCTTTACTAATGTGGATATTCGTTCAAGTAATGCACAAATTCACGCAACAAAAAAAGGACATGGGTCAGTGGATAGCGCTAATGGCTTGTTAAAGACTTTTTTCAGAATCACTGGAACTCTTAGAATGCATTTTCAGCTTTCCCGGAGTATAACTGTATCTTCAGGGTTCTAAGCTGCTCATGGAATTATATTGTTTTGTGCAATGTAACTATCAGTCAATTAGCAAACCAGTAATTAGTCGTTCGGTTTGTCTGCCCGTAAAATTATACGTATATTATATAAGATTAATGATTTTCTTTTCCTATTTCAGACATGTTTCAGGTGTGGAAAACTAGACTACCAACCAGGATGCATGACGGGATACCACAAAGCATGACATCGCCTGTACTTTTTTGTTACTGAAATGTCCTCTCATCTTTGACAGTTGCGTTAATTTTAATGATATTCATGTGTGCATACAGGTGGAAATAATCTTTGACAATCAGCCTTATTTCCATAACGTGCATGATGCAGCAGAACCTGGTTTATTAGAACAACGGGCACAGAAATATAAAAAAGTAAACGTGTTCGGATAAACAAGCCTGGTTTATACGGAAAGGGATGGGTGGGATTTGGTGGGGTACAATTGTTGCTTAGACTTCGAATAATATGGATTGGATAAAAGAACAACAGTGACTTCATATGTAGACTATATATATATATATATATATATATATATATATATATATATATATATATATATATATATATATATATATATATATATATATATATATATATATATATATATATATATATGCATCCATGTGCACATATTACTGAGTGCAAATCCGAATGCTATATGTGCATATAATTTTAGCATTGATGCTGCATACAGGCTTTTTTTATTCTACGATTTCTTCTACATATATCTGAAAATTTTATCAATTAACCCTTTGTTAATTTATTACGTTCAGAGCATTTAATATTTATCATAGATTATAGTAAAATATTATTGAAAAGTTTTCTACCAATGTAAAATAAATACTCGTACCATCTGTTATGATAATTTAGCGAATTTATTCTCTACGTCGTTGAATGTATTTATTTCCTATAATTTAATTTACACAGAGGCAGAAAACAAAATTACGTGTACATTCACGGAAAGAAATAGAATATGCTGATGATAGATTTTTATGCAAATAATGTTCTGCTTATTATGTTTCTATTGCTTATATATGGTATTAAATTAAGCTTATTAAGTTTCTGTTACTTATATATGGTATTAAATTAAGCTTATTAAGTTTCTATTACTTATATATGGTATTAAATTAAGCTTATTAAGTTTCTATTGCTTATATATGGTATTAACGTAAGCTTTTTATGCTATGTTAATGAGTATACTAATAAAACATACCTTTAGATACCAGTGTTTATTTTACATACTAAGCTAAAGAGAGGCATTTCTTGTGCTTTAAAATAGTTCAAGTTATTTTTGCGGGAGTGTAGTAAAATGTGTATAGGTATGTATGTATGTACGTATGTATGTATGCTTCTTCACGTGTGTGAATGGACTGCCAGATGATTAAAAGATGCCTGCAAAAGAAATATAGGGATGTCCCGAGAAACTACTTACATAGGGTATTGTTACATACATACATACATACATACATACATACATTCACACACATACATACATACATACATATATAAGTATTGTTACCTAAACACATGCAATCTTTTATATATATATATATATATATATATATATATATATATATATATATATATATATATATATATATATTTACATGCATACAAGCATCCATATAACCTTATGCAACTATATATTCATATCTCTTCATATTTTTGAAAGTCGTGATGGTGAATGTATAAGTAATATATACTTGCTAGATCAAGAGCACGAATTGAAAAAATGAGACATAATTATCCTCGTTAATGGTAAAAACTAGATATATTAAATTCCTGGACACTACATACTCATCAGATCATACAAAACTTCAAACTTCTTTAAGTTGAGTAGAATGTCAGTTTACAAGTGTGCTATTCACAGCTGCACATACGGATACTTTGAATGAGTTCAAGATAACGTTTGCATTTGAAATAAAATAATATTCAAGTATCGCCAGACCAAAGGATCAACGTATAGGGCATCGGAAAGACATTTCTTGCGTGCATGACCGTGTAAGTCTTGTTTTCTTAAGTATATAACTTGCTTGCACTTCAGGTCTCAGGAAAAAAAAAAAAAAAAAAGAAAACAGCCCCCACCAAAAAAATAAAGAAATAAACCTTCCCAAGCGCACGTTCCTGGGACGAGCAAGTTACAAGAGTTACTTGTCCCTGTCCTCATTGTCGTCAACACAGTACATTTCTCTCAGTATGCTTCATCCACTTTTACTAAAGAACCACACGTAAGCTTGATAGTATTATGGGTCAAAACCATAAAGATATTATATTCTAATACATGGCTCTTTAGATACACATATAATGAGAGGCATCTGGTTAGAAGATATTGATACGCTTGCCTCAGATCATCAGCATTTTCAAGACTGTGCAGCTTTATTAATATACTGTTAAGCCAATGTAAACATGCCCTCGGATATTTCTGTAGGTATTTTTGTAAGACTGGAATAAATTTTCACAAAAATGTTCGAAACTTACACCTGAAAGAAAAAATCCAACCTATCCAACTTCTTCCAACTTTCATACTAAATGGTATCACCGTATCAATTGTTCTTTTTCATTGACCTCAACGCTGATGTTTAGCGAAATAAATATACTTTGTATCCTACCTCATCATGCGTGTCACACACTGTCAAAGAGAACAGTGTTAGATTCGTCTATCTGAAAAGAAGAGAACCATTGCGTTAAAGGAAGATAACTGTACTCGAACTAAACAGTTGACCTTTTACAAAATTTATGAATCCAGGGACATCGAGGAGAGCAGACGTACTTTGGGTGCGCTCTATATCAACATGAAACTACTTGTTCGTAAGCTTTTATTAATTCATTAATTACATTGATTTCATATGTTTGTTGCTTATCAATTTAAATTTCGTTTGTAGCAACCTGTAATTTTGACACAGAGTGCTTTTTTTGAATACATGACACATAGTTTTACACAACAGCATGAAACCATATGAGCGAAAATCAGGTCGCTCTTAGGATAGGCTGATAAATAATTTGGACCACATCCGTTATCCATTATACCAATTAATCATTTTGTATTACTTAATTTTGCAGTTTGTATAATTGTGTAGTATAGAGAATCGTACCTTTTCTACTACAGTGTGTGAAATTTGGAAACATTTTGGGAATTTTTTCTCCAAATAGTATTATGGCCCAGGGACATAAAACTATGTATAAAGGGCAAGACTTGATCAGTACTTTGCAGTTAAAATAGAGAAAGGGGATGGGAGAGATATTTTAATAGCCTCTCACCCCAAAGGATGCCAACTGCTAGATTTCGGGGACGTTACAGATTGCTCCCGACATTCAGTCATAATCACCGCATTCAAAGCGAAAAGATTACCCATAGATGAGATTGAGGGAATACAAAATGGAGGGAGAAATAGATTTATTATCTACCCCAAAGACTATGACACACCCCTATTAAACATGGGGCAAATATACATTAAGGGAATGACAGCAAAGGTGTCAGAAGCACTCCAAATCACCAGAGGGTTAGAGCCAAGAACAAGAGACGTAATGGTCTCGGGGCTCTCCATGGAAGTTGATAACGAAGCACTGATAGACAAAATAAAACAGAAATTCCAGATCAACATTAAAAACCAAAAACATGGCAACTGTGTGGGGGTACCAGAAAATAAAAACCGGGGTAAGAATCATTACAGTTACCAAAGAGGACGCAGCCAAGCTCCCAGCATTTTTCTATGTTTTGGGTTTCCTGCTAAAACGTGGTACAAGAGATGTGAGTACGAGTGTCACTGTACGCGATGTAGGAAAACTGGGCATGCGCCCAGTGACTGTACAAATCCGTTAGCCCCAAGCACATATGCAAGTGCGGCGGCTACAAATACAACAAAAACTGTTGATGAGGAAATAAATGGCGAAAATTTGATTGATTTCGTAAATACGGACATAATTGACCAGACAACCTCACAACTAAATGACACAACAACCACGCCTTATGGAAACACTCGGACACCCACAATAAATACCACCGGCAAAGATCTAGAGTGGGAAGACTTTGTCACCCCAGAAAAGACCTGCCGTCCAGGAACCCCCAAATACGAGGATGAAATATTGGGGGAAAAACCCGTATTTTCTAATACAACTTGAGGATGAAATTATCCAAGAGAGCGAGGGGAAACAAGAAGAGCCACCAGGAATCAAGCCCATGACATCGACATCAACACCGGCGCAGAAGCGCAAACACGCCACGTCGTCGCATGACTCCTCCCCTGAAGGGGAGTTGAGCTATGTGTACCAAATACTAAACAAAACCCAAGGAATAGTAATCCCGTAAGGGCTAAAATCATGAAAAAAAAAAAGGAAAGACAAAGACAAGGACATTGAAGCCACTACAGAACAAACAAAAAAAAAAAAAACGAAAATGGAACTGATACGGAAAACGAAAGCGAATACGAATCAGATATGGAAACCATAAACGACTCACAGCTTACGGAAAACAGCAACCAATCAAACGAGGCTCTGGGACCAATCCAGAGTCTCACAGGAATGTAAACATAATATAAATACAACAACAAAAAAAATGAATATAACAACTTTAACTGAAATACATACAATTAAATTCTATATAAAAGTGATACGGCACCTGGGAGTGAAGCAAAAATGGAAGAAACAAATTTCCGGATAGCTATTATCAACAACAATGGGATAGACAAAGCGAACGCAGATAAAATACCCAAAGAAACAAACTTTGATGTAATAATGATACAAGAAACACACAATGGAATTACGCCAGAATTCAAATTTTTATTAGAAGACAAACTTAACGCAATAGTGATATGCAACAATTTTACAAATAATTATATGGGGGGGGGGGGAGGGCGGGTAGCAACAATAATAATATTTTGTATAGAAAACTTATCTAACTACCTACAACAATATTCGATGGAAAATCTTATCATGGGGGAGATTTCAATTGGGATGGGGACGAAATTGACAGAACGACTGATCTAACAACAAGTGACAAAATATACCGACCTGAAATGACACATTAATAAATAAACACAATTTACATGACATTTATAGAAAACTGATCATATTAAGAAGATAATTTACCTTTAACTATAAACAAAACCAGTCTAGCAGGATTGATAAATTTTACGGGAATTTTTGTGATCCATTAATATATATTAATACTGCAATAACCAACCAAATACTATCAGACCATTTCATGGTCACTATGGACCTAAATATGAAAAAAAGAGAAAAATGGGGGCCAGGGCTATGGAAACTAAATAATAAGATTTTAAATGACAAAGAATATGTAGAAATAATAAAAAAAGAAATCAAAACCTTCAAAAATGAAGAAAATATTAATATAATAAATGATTGGGATGTTTTAAAAACATAATAAAAACAATATCTATTCAGTACTCAAATAGAAGGGCGGTAAAACAGAAAAAGACAAACACGAACTCAAATTAGAACTAAGCAAAACAACAAAAGATGATGAAAAAAACGACTGACAGACAAAATTAAAATCATTGAAGAAGACGAAAATCAGGGGAGAATAATAAGGGCGGGATAATTTACAGAGATCTACAACGAGGCAAAAAACTTATATAAACAAGAATAATTTAGAAAAAGGGGTGATACAATTTTAAACAAAGTCAAAATAAACAATGTAACCCATACTGTAAAAGAAGATATCCTAAATATTATTTCCCAAGATTATAAGGAACTATACACCACACAGAACATAGACTTCAGCACAATCGACTGCTACTTAAAAAATGTCGACTGTGAGATGACATCAACAGTACATAGAGACCAATGTGATGACGTCATCTCAGATGAAGAAATCACAAAGAGTATAGCTACACTCACTAAAAAGAAATCGCCAGGGAAAGATGGACTCACCGTGGAATTCTACCAAAAGTTCAGAATAACGCCGATCTTAAACGCTTTGTATAATAATATATTTTTAAGTAAAAATAAAATGACTAAATCTATGAGGGAGGGGGTTATCACAATTATATACAAAGGGAAATGGGATAGAGACGAGATTAAAAATTGGAGGCCCATATCACTTTTAAACACGGACTATAAGATTTTGAGTATGATTTTAACAAATAGAGTAAAGGGTGGGATTAACAAAATAATTAATGTGAATCAAACTTGTGGGGGAATATGGAGGGATATACAAAACAATATTTTACACATTAAAACTATAATTGACTACATAAATGAAACTGGTACGAAGGGTGCTATGGTACTCTTAGACCAAGAGAAAGCTTTCGACCAAATAGAACAAAACTATATACAGAATGTATTAAAATAATTTGGTTTCGGACCCAACTACCCAGTGGCGTCAATCGGGTTGGTCTCACCCAGTGCGGTAGCTCATGGTGTCACCCCCATGGTCCTCCTTCCGTAACAGACCATACAGAATCCTTAGTAATGTCATTTTGTTGTCACCCCCCTCTGATGGTGTCACCCGGTGCAGTCCGCACTCCCCGCATCCCCCTAGCGACGCCACTGCTGTGCCTGCTAGTCATGTATTTAACTATGATCGGTTATCCGCTTATGAAATCCTACTAGACCGAGCAGTGTGTGCTCTGCAAAATTTGCAATTTTTCATTTTGGTGTCACCCCTCTGAGATGGTGTCACCCGGTGCGGTCCGCCCCCCCCCCCCCCGGCCCCCCCCCAGCGACGCCACTGCAACTGCCGGAAATGGACCGAAATGCTATACACTGGAATAATTTCATGTGTACAGGTAAACGGGAAATGCACGAAAGAATTTGAAATCAGTGAGACATGGATGTCCACTATCAATGCTATTATACGTAATGACAATATAAATCCTAAGTTGCAAGATAAGAAACAACCCAGAAATACAAGGCATACAAATACTAAACCTAAAAAAGAATTAAAAAGCTTCAACATGCAGATGATTGCACCAACTTTATAAGAGAGGGGAAATGCTATAAGCATCTAGTAGAAGAATTTGAAAATTATTTAAAAAAAGATACATTATATATTGCCAAAAGTAGCAGCAGGGAAGTTGAACAGACCAGTGCGTCCAGCCAAAATAAACCTTCCTACGAGAACTTTCTCCGTAGAAGCCTCAGAAAGCAGAAATAACGCCTTCTACGGGAGCTAATTTTCATGCATTTCAGACCAAGTGCATCGGGTGGTCGCGCCGTGTGTGTTAGTAAATATAGCGTCCAGGACAGGAAAAATAAATGTCAGGAAATAATTTTTTGTGTTATTTTTTTTGTTGCATGGTGGGGCTGCTTTTTCATGAATAAATTTGATCAAGACCAATTCGATACCGACTTCGTGGATCATGAAGATTTATCGTGATGAAACCATGCGGCGTTGCCTGAGCGCGGCTGAACAAATTTTTAAATTTATTTATATCCATGTCGCCGTTGCACCAGGTCTGATGGATATTTCTCAGCGTGTGCGTGTCTACGCCATTGAACACCGATAAAATGTTGCAATTATCTCTAATCACCTTTGGAATTTGCGTATATCTCTGTGTCACGTAAATAACATCGGCGTTCTTGTGTCTGCCACGCGAAAATATCCTAGCCGGGTTGGTCTGCTTGTCCAGCATAACGTCATCGAAAACAACAAGATTATTAATATCACCGTCCAAATTCTCCACGGTTGGAGCTTCATTGATGTCTGTGATGAATTCGATTGTGCCTTCGTCGGTATTGTCGCTAAATTCCTTTAACACTTGATAACAACGTTGATCGTCCACGGATGGTGCAACCAAATACAACTTGTCCCATTTTAGCCATCGCATGATCAAATTCAATAACAATTGCGTTTTACCAGATCCCGATGGTCCAATGATTATCATTCTGATCGAATTCGGTAATACCGCATGATGTTTCACCTGCTCGCGTCGTTTCGTGGCTGAAAAATCAATTACATTCATGTTACTAAAATACATGGATCTATATTGTGTTAAGTGTCACACACACACAGCTACGATAAATCCAACCGAAATCGTTACACGCAATAACAGAAACGCAATTGCAGGAGAATGTGAAGTTTGTAAGACGCGCAAGTTCAGATTTGTAAAAAAAAAACTAGAAGAACCACCGGAGGAGATATCGCAGCCTCCTTGACAAATCTACCTGGGACCCCCTGGGCAAAATATCCCGGAGAAAAGCATCTGCCAGGGTATAATTATTGTGGACCCGGAACGAGGCTCGATATCAGACTCGACGATAATGACCAACCAAAGCAAGGTGAAGATCCGGTAAACGCAATCGATAAAGCTTGTTACTACCACGACCTCGCATATCGCAGCGGAGATTTACAACAAAGACATCTCGCTGATATCAAGCTAATTCACGCATTAGACGCGATTCCTAATAAAAGTTTCAAAGAAAAATTGGCAACTTGGCTGGTAAAAGGCGCGATGAAAGGCAAATTAGTGTTCGGCGCTGGTAAATAATATGGAACAGATATATTATTCTCCGCGAGGATTCTGGCGAGGAAAATCAGCAATTGCCAAACTCGCTAAAGCCGCTAAAGTAAAACAATCCGTCGCTGAATCGTGGCTATCAAAACAGGCAATTTGGCAAATATATCTTCCTCCGCCTAAAAAAATACCGTACGCAAGTTTCACCGTCAGTGTCCCTAATGAGGTCCATCAGGCTGATCTAATGTTTCTTCCTCACGATACCGTTGACGGCGTCAGGTACAAATACGTTTTGACCATCGTCGATATCGCCAGCAGGTACAAGGAAGCAGAGCCATTATCGAATAAAACAGCGACGGAAATTGCTAAGGCATTTAATGAAATTTATTCACGATCCCCGTTGACATGGCCAAATCTTCTTCAGGTTGATCCAGGTCGAGAATTTCTTGGCGCGGTTACTTCATTGATGAAAAAAAATAATGTGAAAATCCGACGCGGTATCGTAGGTGTTCATCACAATCAAGCTATCGTCGAAAGATTCAATAAAACTCTCGCAGAACGATTATTTGGATACCAATACGCGCGTGAGTTTATTCAAGATAATCGATCTCACGATTGGGTATCAAGATTGCCTCATGTAATTAACGCGCTAAATAACGAGACGACTCGAACAATAGCAATGAAACCTGCAATTGCAATTACAAAATCGAATATACCCCTAAAGCGAGATTCCACAATTCAGCCTGTACTAGGTAACGTCACAGTCAGGTATTTATATAAAGAAGGCGAGGCTGAAGGAGGAAGAAAAAGAGCAACCGACCCAACCTGGAGCGTCACAACTCACAAAATATCCACCGTAACAAGGTCATCAGGAAGACCAGCAATTTATATTCTAGATTCGTTAGCGCCACAACGCGAATTTACCAAAGAAGAATTACAAATAGCACCCGAAGATACTCAACTACCGCCAGCGTCACTAATGTAGTTTACTCGAATTCGTCCTAGTTGAGATAATTTTCTTACTCTCGACACGGCTAAATATACCAAATTTGACCAAGAAATTCTGTCATCGACGATCCAAACTTGGCCATCTACGGTCAATCCCTGTGATGAGTGTATCGTTGTTGCGTAGCCTAATTTCCACGGTGATTTTTCTGCATTTATCGCGTCATTAACAAGGTTAATATCAACAAAGATAATATCATTCAGGACCAAAATCTTTTCCTCTCCGCATGGCAAAGTAACGTTGATATTTTGTCGTCGAGTATTAGCGGGCCTGTAGCATAACGGTACCTGCAGTGTTGGAAATTTCTCGCAATGCAGCTTGAATAACATTTCCTGAATAATATCACGAACAATTTTTCTACTAGCAACGATCAGATGATCAGGACGCCACAAATTTAGAAAATCGCTCATCGGAGTCTCATCGATTATTTTCCTCATGACGTCACACTGAATCTTATTCGGTTGTAATCGAATCAATTTTTTAAATTCGGTCAACAAAATATCTGTAGATCTATAATCATCGTCAATTTCTTCATAATAATCAACGAAGTTTCTAAGCCATTCGTGAGGCGATTCACCATCGATAGGATTAGGTTGGCCATGATCGCCGCACATTATCACAGCGGTATTTTTCCCTCCCAGCCAAGCTAATATCGATTTTAATATATCTAAATTTACCGTGCAAATCTCATCAAATATTATGATCTTGTTGATATATTTGTCTCCCATACGAACCGAGACCCATGATCCACCGCTGTATTTGAAATAACTGTGATACGTGCACGAATTAACGCCACGCTGCTTTATTTCTCGCGCTAATCTATGTGTCGGAGTCAATACGATCATATCGGAGTTCACAAATAAGTTTATTACTCGCGTTGTTTTACCGCTACCACCAGGCCCATTTAGGTAAACAAATTTGCTGCGTGAAATTGGATCGAACGCAGATGCGGCCGCCGAAGATTCTCCAAATTTACCTTGATGAAATTCATCGCAATCTTCGACATCGGCGTCTTCACAATAATCTAGGATATCCTCGTTTTTTGTCCTCCAGGTTCCCCATGAGCTACCATCGGTGATTAAATTTTCCAACCTATCTTGGTATTTTTTATCGATATAAAACGAATCCGTCGCGACCCTTACTGCGATATCAGAAAATTTATTTATCATCGAGAGTAAATTTATACTTACATAGGCGAGCATCGACGACCGCAAATGCGTATATTGCGCTGATTCTCCGTCAAGGTAGCTAATCACGGTACCTAATTTTGCTCCATCAACGATAATATTCTCTCTGTTACAAAATATTCCTCGTGATACCGTATCGGCGATTATAAAATCCATCTCGGCGTCGTTGATAAATAACCTAGCGTGTCGATGTTTGTGATCAACAGATCCACCTTGAGTAAATTTGCCAATTATTTTTCTTCCTATATCTTTCGCGTTGTCACAGTCCGTCGGCAACCACACATCTGTTTGTTTCCTGTAAGATATAATCGCCTCACTCACCGTCAACGACATTAACATCGACGAATCTAGCATATATCTCAATAACACCGTAGGGACCCAACGGCGTTGAGAGAAATGCTTGCCGAACCAAATATAGCAGATTTTATGTAGATTTTCAGCAAACTCGAACGACGTAACACAAGCAAATCCGGTCATGACAAAATCAGGCAACGGTCCGTTAATTGCTACCCTTGTCATCTCGCTGGTAGGATGGCCGAATTTAGCAAAATAATCTGCACAATCGCCATATCCAAGAAAACTTCCAGGATAACACGCGCTCATGTCAACGGAGATCATATCTTCGAAATCGTACTTGGTATTCCACAAACCACCATGGCCATACTCGATACAGCTAAGTTGAATATCAGCGAGAAATTCGTTCCTTGTAGGCTTCCATGAGTTTTTCTCTCTAGCGGCATGAGCGGCCACAGACGGAATTGTGAAGCAATTCGTTAATAATTGATCGGGATTCGACGAATATTTCACCGCGAGTTTTTTCATCGACTCGTGTAATATTTCGCCCCTGTAAATATCGCCGCATGGCAGGATAAACTGATCGTATCTTTCCTCGCTCGAGAATAACCATATCGATATTGGATCAGATGCGCTTAATGTTTTGATAAATCTGAACATATCATCGGAATTATTCTCCGCGAAATTCTCAACATCTACAGGATAAAATTTAACCACACGATCCCGCGGAAATATCATTACCGAATGCGACCACGCGTGGGAGTTATTATCGATAATCTCGATTGGCGCTCCTCGGGATCTGTACGGCGACGAGTATAATATTTCTCCCGATAACGTTTTCACCGTGATTGGAAATTTAAGTTTTTTACTCAACGCAGCTACATCGTCCACCGATGCACCATCAGCGACATTCTTCGCCCACGCATTAATTTTATCTAGCCTTAATTGTGTCAAACCAGATCCACGTCGAGCATTTTTCATGTGCTCGATAACACGTTCAGCCACGCAGTTTATCATCGGTGATTCTTTCATCGCAGGTAGATTTTTCACATCCGGATTATTATTTAGCCGATAAATTCCATAAACGACTGCGCTGGCTGGATAAGATCTAGCATAATAAGGGCCATCGATTCCCAGTAATAATCCAGGCTTAGAATTTTTATCAAGAACAACGTTTTTCTTACCACCACGCACAGGATCTCGCTTATCACGAATAATCCAAGTATCATCAGGCATTTGTGCGATAAATTTTATTCCAAAGATAAATCGCTCTTCTTTGTGTTCGGTTTTTATATGCTCGATTATTTTCTTAGCTCGCTCCAGGTTCATCGTAGCATCGATAGAATTTGTTTTCCAAGTCGACCAAGTGTGAACAGCTCCATCATCGAAGAACTCTTTCTTGGCTCGATCAACCTCAGGAATAATATATTCTGCCTCATCAAGATCAAATATATCCATGATTATATTTTAGACATATGTTTAAATTATATGCATTGCAAATGGATACTAATCGGCTCAACAAATAATTGTGACAAATCCTGCAGAGGCGATTATTGCGGCGCTCACATACATGCGATTCGGCGTGGCAGTAAAGGACCACAGCGATGTTTAGTTTGTCAAGTTGGCACGCGAGGGAAAACTCGGTTGTGTTTGGCTTGTGGAGGAAAGAATTATCGAGAATTGCGCCGGTATTACGAAAAAAAATACTCGTCCGTGATAACATGCGAAGAAGATTATATTAATCGATTTCAAGCTAATAACGATTTAGACATATAGATTATCATATATGAGCCTGAAATCAGAGATTCCTGAATCAACAATGACACACGAGTTTAAATCTCACCCAACGATCACTGGATACGAGGCGTCGTCCGATGGTATCGTTAGAAATATTAGAACAAAGAATCGGGTCGGTAAGGTTTGTAATTCAGGTTATCTTATTTTTACCATTAACAAAAACAAAAAACGAAGATGCGCAAGTTATTTTTGTCATAAGTTTGTATTTGAATGTTTTCACGGACCAATAAAAGTCGGTCTTGTTATCGACCACATCGACGGAGATAAGCTTAACAACAAACTGTTAAATCTTCGGGCGGTAACTCCGAGTGAAAATTCCAAATTTGGTAATACCGGTGGCGTACGGCGACCATCTAAGGCGGTTAAATCAGTAAATCGAGAAACAAGCGAGGAAATTGTATTCACGTCGATGAGTGCCGCTGCAAGATATTTTAGTATTAATCCAGCATCGGTGCAACGTGCGACAGAAAAAATAATCAACGCGACGTTTTCCTACAAATTCGGCGAATGGTTCGAATTTTACTATATTCCGATAATATCCGATTAAAAATCTCAGGATTTTCTAAAATTAAATTGAAGATTACAAATATAAATATAAATGAACGAGGAGAATATAAATAACATCATCGAAGCCATCGAGGATTTAAAAAATAAAAATGTAAATTTATCTTCTGATTTGGACGCAGGTAAAATCCGGTCCGAATTTGAGACAATCGTCCAAGAAAACTCGAATACAGGTACACGCTACCATCTGAATACAAGTTTATAAAGAAAATCCAGATTGCGATGTATCAATCACTTGCGACCGTCAGCGATGATCAAATCGAGGATTTTGTTAAATTATCAACGCTGGTAGAAAAAGTAAGGTCGAGTTTATCAGACGAGTATGAGTCAAGAAAAATTACCAGCTCGCGCGTCAGGCAGCTAAAAAAGCTGGTCGATGAGAGTAAAATTAAAATCGAAGATTCTTAAGATTCTCGAAATTAGAATCGAAGATTCTTAAGATTCTCAAAATTAGAATTAGAATCGAAGATTCTGAAGATTCCTGATTCTTGCCACAAAAAAAAACAAAATTTCAAGAATCTCCGATTCTAATTTTTTTTTTATTTTTTTATTCATTTTACTGAAATTGTGCAATTTTCTTGTTTCTGACTACCATTTACCCCAACAAATTTACGAAATTATATAAATTGCACAATTTGACGGGTATTTACCACAGCAGATTCACGAAATTATGTAAATTACTCAATTTGACGGGTATTTACCCCATCAAAAACATAAAATTACACAAATTTCTTAATTTCCCTGATTTTTATTATTTTTTTTTATTATTTACTAAATTAATTTATTTACTGAAATTGTACAATTTTCTTAATTTTGACGGGTATTTACCCCAACAAAAACATAAAATTACACAAATTACTCAATTTGACGGGTATTTACCCCAACAGATTTACGAAATTATATAAATTACTCAATTTGACGGGTATTTACCCCATCAAAATTAAGAAATTTACTAATTTTGAAAAATTTCCTGGTTTTTATTTATTTTTTTGGTTATTTTTCTCTGGCGGGCAGATTTTTTACGATCTCACCAGCAAGTTGATACTCAGTGTTTCCCCGCGTATATCAAGCAAATCTCCATTTTGATCCGTCAGTTTGAAATTTATCTTCGATAATAATCGATTGTGGCATCGCAGGTAAAACGGATTTACTGGCTCTTTTATTATCAAAAATCCCGGAGAGGCGCTAGGTGAAAACGAATATAAGATAAATCCCTGCTGCACCTGCTCTGACACAGACGCATCTGCGTTATAGCTACCTTCAACGACATCCGCGTGAAGATAAATCGCGATAACCTCCGTTATATTAACGATACCTGGCGAGATATGCCGTCCCTGCCCGGTAGGATCATTATTGTGTTTGAGAATCGATTCTGATTGTATTTTTTTAGTCCACGCGGCATGTAATTTCGGAAATAAATCATCGATGGTATCAGTAACAGATTTTCTCATTTTATCAACGTCATAATCAGGAAATTTGAAATTTAGTAGCGTTTCCCCGGTTAATCCAAATACTCTCATGAATTTTTGTTTTTCTCCTGAATTTCTGATCAACGTGAAGCTGCTAATCGGAAGAACATAATCGGCAATTGATATATCATCGGTTATCGCCCGAATGAACATGTCGTGATAATATTCAACATCATTCGCGAGTTGATTTAAAATCTTCACACGTCCGATAATTTCGCTGCATGAACCTGATTTATTTAAGATGCATTCATGAAAGGATTCCCGCAATAAATTTAAATGTAATTTATGTTCTTGATTAAATTCGTCGATGGTTCTTCTTATCGAGATGCCTTCTATGGGGAATATTGTCCTGTTAATGTTAGTAGCGTCGAAGATTTTCACGCCGGGGGGAATTTTGGGAAGAACCAACCACGAGAGAATTCTTTCGTCCCTAAAAGTAAAAGCGAACATTAACATGTTAAATTTGTGGATATTCATGATGTTGATGGCATTGTGGATTAGAGGTTTGTGTCTGATAGTTCCGTACCATCCTTCGTCGGTGATAAAATCTGATTTTTTTGGCTCCGGTAGTTCTCGAGGAGCTTCTTCGTGCCAACCTAGAATAAAAACATCTGTTTTTTGGGGTTTTGCCAGAGGTGTGATTTCGGGCCAACCTAGAACTGTCCTAATCGATGACTGGTAAATATCAACGATATACGGCGATTTTACTTCGATGATCGATGACATTGTTGGCTCGTGTGCTAATATTTTCATTCCTGGCTTAGCATCGCCGGTTATATTCGATATTCTACTGGTTATTTCCTTATCGATTTGCTCAATTTCGTAACTGCCTGTTGGTATGCCAACGACGATCCAATCGGGAGTTCCATCGGGACGATTTTTATTGGCAAAAACAAGCGAATTGTTCGATGATAATCTACCAAATGATTTCGATCTAATATTGGGCCAGCTGTTATAGACGCGTAACTGTGATAACGCAATTTCTTTAACGCTAATTGGTATTGGAAAATCGATACTAAATTCTGGCCTGGTTGAGCTTGCCGATATCAGCGTTGTTATCGGCGGTGTCGTGTTTGTCACGATTTGAGTTAGTTCCGACATTATTGATATTCATTTGTTCAATCTCAGAGTAGATATTTATCATCGCGGAAAATTCTAGATCGGATATAACGCCGTCGTTGAGACTCTCAGAAAGCAGCGATGATAATTTCGAATACGCCTCGTTGACCTGGGATAGTTTACTCGTGTACAGGGACAATTTTTCATTTGTGCATGAGGATATTTTTTTTGCGATAATATTAAGAACACCAGCGATTGTCGTTGTCGATGAGATTATTATCGTTGCTACGATTGGTGCGATTGTTGTCACCACGGATAAGATTATTCCCGCGCCGGCGATTATTGCGCTTACCGCGTACACGGCGACATCGATGGCAATTAATCTGCGTTGATATTTTTTTATTTTTATCTGATATTCGTCGAGGAGCTTTTTTAACGAATCCTGCCATGAACGCGCCTGATTGTATCGGTAGTCCGATGCGGTCATTTATTGATTAGGTTATCCAATCAAATGATAATGTCCTGATAATATATTCGAAAATTACGAAATACTTGGTTGGTTCCGTCACGGATCTGTCTGGCGGCTCTAAAGTAAATGTTTCTTCGGTATTTTCATCCAGTAAAATATTTAAAAATCCGGAAAAATCATCGGAGGCATGGCGCCATTTGTATAATCTTGGTATTATCTTGAATCTTATCCTGGAAAAAACATATACTCGATACGCACCTGTGATTGGCGCGGTGTAAGCAAATGTATTATTTTCAGGTGTCCATGTAGTTGGTATTGTTTTTGTCACAAATGGTACATGACAAAAGATTTGTTTTTTTATCACAGGAACTGGGATTGAAATCCATCTTAATTTTTCGATTCCTACGACATTTATTCTTATGTCAATATCGTCAATTTTTGTAGTTGCGTCAAGAAGTTTCGCATTTAAATCTCGAATTTCTCCGTCATACGACGATACATCTATCTTTTGACGCGCCAAATCACGCGTCTTGGAAATTTCATCGTTGATTTTGGTAATATCCTCGTTGATTTTTTTCGTTTTCTCGCTGAGATCGTCGTGTGATGTTTTATCGCTTTTCTGACTCATTACGGTTTTTATCTCGGTAATATCGGTGAAAACGTTAGCAATATCCTTGCTGATTTTTCCTACCTTTTCGCTAAGATCATCGTGCGATGCTTGATCGACTTTTTTCTTTATTAATTCGTGTGCTGCAGAGGAAGTATCACCGGATGTTTTTATATCTTCCTCGATTTTTTTGCTAAATTTAGATAAGGCATCCTCGAGTTTTTTAAGATCGTTATTTAGCCTGTTAAGTCTTTTTGTCACTCTGTCCTGAAGATCATCGTGTAGTGTTTTATCGGCCTTCAGAAGCAACGTTGCTGATAACTCGTTGTCCTTTTTTTCCACATCCGCGATATCAGCCTTCAGGGGCAACTTCGCTACAAAATCGGCGATATCAGCGATGGATTTTGATACCGATTCTGATAGGTGAGTAAATTGATCAATACGATCGTTATATTCGTCCCGCTTGATTATATCTGTTATTTTCACGTTGCTGGTTTGTAATCTTCCTTCGCGGCTCTGAAAAATAGCAACTTCGCCAGGATCTACTTCTGACAGCGATAGAAGATTATTAATATCATCCCTGGTGGCGAATTTTGATAGATCGACGTCGGCTACTTCCTTCTTCCTGTAGAGGAATCTTCCGTAAATATCAACCATGATATTTATCTACGGCGTATTTAAATACGATCCTATGATACGGGTCGGATGATTTTGAAATTGCGTCGAGGACGTTAATTGATTCTGGGCCGCATATCGGTGGATCCATTAACGTCTGCGTTGGAAGTGTCGAATACCAAATCGGAATATTTAACTTTGATACGTAATTGATAAATTCTTTTGGTGGCGCTAGTCCGTACGAGTCAAAATAAACAACTTCGCGAGGATTAATCGCGTAGGCGACCCAGTGTGTGCCAGGGCCAGTATTTGAATCGAGATTTATTATTCCTGTCTCGGTAGGGTTTGGTTTTTCTGGTAGTTGATCCCGCATAAATACGCCTCTGAAAAATTTTTTTTTTTCTTTGCTTCGTTGAATAAATCTAAATTTGAATAGGGCGTGCTAATCTTAGGCCGGATCCGTACGGGGGGCGTCTTAGATAAAGGCCGCTTCCCTTTTTTTTACCATATCGCCCTCCCATTACTTTGTGTACTAGTTTGTCGCCTACAGCTCCGGCCGCACCTAATCCTATCGCTTTTGCAATTGCCGGAAGAGCCCCGGATAATAATCCAGGAATAGCAGCTAGGAAAGGGAAAATTCCGCCCGTTTTGACCATGTCTCTGATGGCACCTATACTAAGATTCACATGAACGCCGGAATTCGCTGATTTGGCTTTGGTGAAACGTTCACGTTGACTCTTAGTTAGCGTCAGTTTGTTAGGACCGCCCTGAATTTGATCGTTTTTCAGGGTTAATTTCACACCGCATCGCTTTGCTGTTGCTGTTTGGAGTTTTTTCATCTGACCCGGGGTCAGAGTTACGCTGACGTGTTCGTATGGCATATTAATAATCGTTTAATCTAAATTTAGAAAATCTAGGTTTTTGTTACATTTTCTCGACAGGTGCATCGATGATTCTCATTCTGCCGCTGATGCCTTCCAGGATCATTGTTCTATCGCTGAGAATTACCGCGATTGCTCTTGCTGGTCCAGCTGTGTTAATTCTGGCTTTGAAATGGATATCAACAACAGATTGTTTTATCAAATCAAGATGCTCCAGAGAAAAGTAGTAGATAGGATAGTGAGTATTAAAATCCAACTGTGATATTTGCAATCCGGTATCGATATTTTGATCACGACCCATAAAACACAACAAGCGATGATATGCGCGAGCAGTCGAATAGTTGGCAAAATTAATTGATATTTCCTCGGATGGCTCTTGCTGCCCGTTTATTCTCAAAGATACGTTTGTTGCATCGAATCTATCGAATATCATGTGACTGTGAGTTTGATCATATCTGTTTGCAGCTTGAAGAACAACAAAGATGTGCCTAGGTGCCGAGACGCCTTGTTGTGACGCAATTCGCCAGGTAAATATTCCGTTAATATTAACGTCGATAGAGTCGGTCGTGGTTGTTAGCCAGGACATAACAGACTTACCACCTTGATTCATGAATGACAATAATTTTTCTTCCGCAATTATCGATGGAACTCTCGCTGGCATCCACAAAGTGAATTTAGTTAGCAACACCTTACCTGCATCAACAACAATAGGGTCTCTCCAGACGGCTCTGTCATTGCCAGTGTCATCTCGAACAAAGGAAATTGTATGTTTTGCTCCGTAAATAACTTTTCTGAAATGTCTGCAAAATCCAAAAATGTGAGATAGCGGAATTGCACAGGAGAATCTTAGATCATCGCCAACCAACATTTTTCTCCGCGTGGCACATCCAAGGTTGTAATGATCATTGGTGTTAATTATCATATCTTCGACGGGAGCAGGATTAGGATTAGGAGCGGTGCGATCAAGCGGTTGTCTGATATTATACTGGATATGATCAGCGTGATTAGAATTATCTTTGGCGAACATCATACTAGGACCGGCTGACCTGATAAAATCATCCGAGTATCTAGCTAGGCCTATTACCGTCGTTGCAACATCAGCGTTGCCTGTGATTGATTCAATTTCTCTTCCATCGATCATGTATGTGACGCTCTTGAATAATGCCATAATTCCGTTGTTGACAAATCCAACTTTAGAATCTGCTGGATAAGCGGTATTATTTTGTCTTACAAGGTCGCCAGTAAACTCGATATATGCCTCAGATGGAAGAAAATATCTTGTTGTATCGTGAACTTGAATTTCAACGCGATTAGGTGCATTTGGTATCACTGCGTCATACGAGTAATACTGGAAATCACGCACGGATGTGTCCTTGCCTACAGGCTCGTCCATGTCGAACACTTCGTTTGACACTTGTGCGAACATTTATTATTAAGAATTTCATCTAAAACGAAGACCGCTACCCGATATGAAACTTGTGTTTGCAACTTCCTTTGCGAAATTTGTGTTAGCAACTTCCTGTGCTAGGTCATTTATTTTTTTATTTGCTGCGTCGTTTATAGCTTTACTGACATCAGCAGGCATTTCGCTGGTGCTAGGTAATTTGACGGGCTGCTTTTTTTTACGCATTAAGTTTGATATTTTGCTTTTGACAACATTGAAGCCTTTACTGGCCAAATTACCAATACCAGAGATGACAGTCTCGCCAATTTTTCCTATTGCTTTTGATGCAATTTGCTTAGCTGCGGGTCCGATTTTAGGGACTACTCGCGTGACAAGGCTTCCAACGATATCGCCTAATCCGTTACCGTGAATATATTTATATACGGGCAATCGAGAGTTAACTATGCGGACCTGTCTAGGTCTGCGTTGATGTTTGTGAACAATCATGTTATTTCAATTATGTTGTTTTAATCGATGAGTTCGTCAACGAGCTCTTTGTAAATGTGGGAGTTAATGACACCGCCGCGAAATAATCGCTGACAAATATCTGAGGCCTCGTTGATTATTTCAGAAGAATTGTTTCCGGCTCGTTTTCCTGCTATTAATATTTCAAGGCGAGATACGTCGTTGACGACGCTGTCAGGGCAAATGGTATATCCGCTTCCTATTTTAGGATCTTGCGGTGGTGGCGATGATAATAGTTTTCTTTGCCTTTCTTTATATATTCACTGACCTCCCCTAGAAATTTTAAATATTCGTGATCGTAGTAATTTATCGGCTTTCTTAAACTACCAAAATAAATTATCGCCGGCCAATCTCCTGATCTGATTATATCAACGAAATTTTCTCGCAAGAATAATCTTCTATTTTCTGGAGTATAATTCGCAGCGATAACTAATCTTGCTAAATCATCATCGATCTCATTGATACTGTCTTCTCTCAAATAATAATCGGCAGATTTACTATAATCAATTGATCTTGAACGAGATGCAATTTCTTCCTCAGTTAATGCTCGAACTCTCTCATCCCCAGGTGGTTTGTAGTCGCTTGGTTGAACTTTTTCTTCTGGTATTGGTTTCTGGTCGCTCTTATCTTTTTTCTTTTTTGGTTTTTTCTCTTTTTTCTGAGGTTGACTTTTTTCCTTTGGTCTAGCCCCTAATTCCCGTGGTTGAATATCTTCTTTTAACACCTGTGGTCGAAATTCAAACTCCTGTGGTTGAATATCTTCTTCAAACTCCTGTGGTTGAATTTCTTCTTCAAACTCCTGTGGTTGAATTTTTTCTTTTGGTTTTGCTTTTCTTCGTGAAGATTTAGGCCTTCCTAATGATCCCGCCTGTTCTCTATTATACCGCAATTTTTCAGCCGCACCTGCTAAAAATGTATTATAAATCGGGTCATTCTTATTTACCCGTGATTTTCCAAATTTAATTCTGTATATCGTATTATACCAGGTATCACGTGATTTAATTTTTTTTAGTCCTTCCGATGATAAAAAAGATTTTCTCTCACGGAAAGAATCTTCGGCAAACGCGCCAAATCTAATAAGGTCATCGGAATTTTTAATTGGCATTTTTGTTATTGTATTCCAATCATCATCGGTAAAATTTTTCTTAATTTCCTCGAGAACAGTTCTTTTTATGGTAGCTACTGGACTTTGTGCACGCGGTCGTATTTGTGCTGGCAAATCCGGTAATATTCGAGTGTGTTCCTCAATGTCTCTCAACACAGGAAGAATTCCACGTTTCCTGATATCCGGATCTTTTACGTCACCAAGAAAAACTTTTTCGGTTGTTTCGGTAACTGGCTTTAACAATTTCGACGATATCTCGGTAATCCCATATTGCGTATCTTCGTGCTCATGAACTTTTTTCTTATGTAATTCTTTTGTTGGGATAAGTTTCTTTAGTGCCGCTAACACTGGTCAACAGTGAAATCATTACTGACTTGAAAAGGCCCTAATCTGTAGTATTTTGGTGTGCCGAACACGAATATAACCGTGAAAAATTTGTATTGGCTCTCGTTTTGAAGATATTCATATACCTCATTTTCTATGTTTCACTGTGTAAATTTCTCCAGTAGGATTGCAGCAACATCCGGAATAATGATGTAACATTGCATAATACCATCATGCTCACATCATCCACAGTTGATTGCATCATTTTCTGATGCAATGCAATACTAATGCCATGCGGCTGCTGAAGTAAGTTGACGTCAGCAGTGTACTATACATGTGTAGGCCTATTATACTAATGCCAGGCGGCTGCTGAAGCTGACGTAAGCAGTGTACTATATAAAGCCCAATCAGATAGGTTCAGCATTTAAAATATTTTAGACGTTGTGCGAGACAGTTCAAGCTACTGTTACATAAAACTTATTATTTTATCCATTTACGTACAATAAAGAACAGTAATGCCTCGAAAGTGTGTTAATACCGCGGACAATTTTTGCTATATTTGTGGGGAAGTGACATTTGCCAACCAGAAGAAAAGTATCAATTCTCAAGTGAAGAAGGCATATCATCTTTACTTCGGATGCAAGGTTGGTGACCAAGACAAGCCTTGGGCTCCGCATATATGCTGTGCTACATGTACAACACAGCTTTCACAGTGGTTGAATTGCAAAAGGTCATCAATGCCGTTTGCAGTCCCAATGGTGTGGAGAGAGCCAAGCAACCACCTAAATGACTGTTACTTCTGCTTGGTTCCTCCTCTTTCCGGCGGAATAACGAAGCGAAAGAAGTCGAGAATAGTCTACCCAAACATTCCGTCTGCATTGAGACCAGTTCCACATGGTGAGGGACTTCCTATTCCAGAACCTCCAGCAGAATATTCTCTTGATTCATCTGACGAAGACAAAGGTGAGTCGACCTGTTCTTCTCCTGGTCCATCAGCATGCAGTGATCCAGATTTTCACTGTGGTGCATCATCAACCCCACACAGAATAACACAGGAAGAACTAAATGACCTGATTCGTGATTTGGACTTATCAAAGAACAAGGCAGAATTGCTAGGATCAAGACTCCAACAATGGAATCTTCTAGAAGAAGATGTCACAATTACTGCATATCGAAAGCGCCACCAGCAATTGGAGCCTTTCTTCAGAAAGGAAAGTAATCTGATATTCTGTTCCGATATTGAGGGCCTCATGAATGCTTTAAAAATCACTCATGACCCACAAGAATGGAGACTATTTGTGGACTCTTCGAAACTGAGTCTCAAGGCTGTGCTTTTGCACAATGGAAACATTCTTCCATCTATTCCAGTAGCGTATGCTGTCCACATGAAAGAGACATACGATAACTTAAGGCAGCTACTGAATTCCATTGAGTATAACAAGTACAGCTGGCACCTCTGTGGTGATTTGAAGGTAGTTGCCCTTTTAATGGGACTGCAGCAAGGATATACAAAATACATGTGTTTCTTATGCGAGTGGGATAGCCGAGCAAGGGAAATGCACTACATGAGGAAGGAATGGACTCACAGGCAGAATGTAGCCATTGGAGAGAAGAATATCCAACACCCAGCTCTGGTTGAGGCTCAGAAAATCTTGCTACCACCCCTTCACATCAAACTAGGTTTGATGAAGAACTTCGTGAAAGCCATTGACCGGACTTTGCCAGCATTCCGATACCTGCATGAAAAATTCCCTCGACTCAGCGAAGCAAAGATTAAAGAGGGAGTTTTTGTGGGTCCTCAGATTCGAGAGCTTTTCAAAGATGACCGGTTCAACAACTTGCTGGAAGGTGACGCGAAACAAGCATGGAATGCTTTTCGCCTAGTTTCTACAAACTTCCTCGGAAATGTTAGGGCAGAAAACTATAAGGAACTAGTAGAAGACATGTTGATGAAGTATAAGAAACTTGGCTGCAATATGTCTCTAAAGATTCACTTCCTTCATTCCCATTTGGATTTCTTTCCTAGCAACTGTGGTATTGTTAGTGATGAACACGGCGAACGTTTTCATCAAGATATCGCAACAATGGAACAAAGATACCAGGGAAAATGGTCCACTACAATGCTGGCTGACTACTGCTGGACACTCCTCAGAGATGCTCCCGAACAGCTGTACAAGAGACAGGCGAAGAAATCTAAGATGTAGTCAATGACTTGATTTTTTATAGGTAGGCTATTACAGTTGACCTTTTACTATTGGAATGCATTTCGTTATGTAAACATTAATTTCTTGCAGATTACAAAAAAACTAGAGCCAATTTTGCAATTTGACTGTCATATTCGTGTTCAGCACATAAAAATTGATAAGAATTGACTAATTTTATTTCAGTAACATGACTTTTGTAAAAATTTGTTGTCCAGTGTATAATTGTTCTCGCGCTATTCTGGCAGAATGAGGCTCTCCAACTGTGCTAGTTTTCCGACTCATATTATTTTTAAGTATATTATTTTAATGCGACGTAAAATGGACCAAAGCAGCCCCACCATGCAACAAAAAAAATAACACAAAAAATTATTTCCTGATTTTTATTTTCTTGTCCTGGACGCTATATTTACTAACACACACGGCGCGACCACCCGATGCATCCGGTCTGAAATGCATGAAAATTAGCTTCCGTAGAAGGCTTTATTTCTGCTTTCTGAGGCTTCTACGGAGAAAGTTCTCGTAGGAAGGTTTATTTTGGCTGGACGCACTGGTCTGTTCAACTTCCCTGCTGCTCAAAAGTAGAGAGGGCTTGGAGTTGCCGAGCCCCCTGCTACTAATAATCAACCGATTTAAAAAATTACAATCATACCCGGCTACAGCGTGGGAAGCACTGTACAATCTACTGGTTCGGTTTCACCTTGAGAAACCGACCAGAGATATACAAAAATAACAAATTAATATAAAAAAATCGAAATGCCACGCAAATTTAAACAAATAAGAGAACTAATTTTAAAATACAGGGACAAAACAGATTTATGGGAAATAGAAATAAGTAAAAGTCACGCTTGGATTAGGGAGGAGGTAACCAAAAATATAAAATGTAGAGTACAGCAGGACAACTGGGGGGTAAATTGGACAACAACTTTGAAAAATTGGGAAAAAATAAGATCTGTCAAAACACAAAGTATAATTTTTAAATACCTGCACAACGCCTGGCTAACAGGCGAAGAAGCAATCAAACGTCGTACGATCAGGATAATGCCGAAATACCCTTTATGTAAAACAGCGAACTTCACCAGACTACATACGATTGCCTAATGTGATAAAACTAAACATAATAGGATAAAGTTAATAATGGACATTTGCAAAACATATAAGTATAACAAATATAACATTTTATTCATAGATGTAGACTAAGAAAACAAATTCGTTCTAAAAATTATACACTATATAGTAACTACGATGATATCATGTGGACAGGTGATACATATTTTTAAATAAGATACGTGGTACAAATAAGAATATTAACCACAATAAGAACTCAGTACGTCTTATGACGAACAGATACTTACCGTCAGGCTGATATAACGCAATTTATGTTGGAATTGGGAGAGAGAGGGAGAGGAAGGAATCGGTATTACAGACCGAAGGGTCGAGTAGCGCAAATGCGAGCTGATGCCATACCCATACCCCCTCCTCTCACCCCACAACAGCCATATTTAAAAGAAAATTTCAAATTATATTTTAAATATTTAAAAAAATATATATTATTTTTTAAAAAGGAAAGGGAAGAAATGAATGAAAGGAAAGATTTTTTTTCTGAAAGAAAATTCTAAAGGCATAGCAAGGGATACAGGGAAACTATATGGGGTAAGTAAAAGGCGATGACATCATGGGGATAAGTCACATGGCGCTACGCGAAGTGGACAGACCCATGAAAGAGTCTTTGAAAACACCCCATGTAGAACATAAACAGACAAAACAGAGACACAAATACATACTCTATAACACTTAGTTTAAAACCCTACTAACTTCTTCTATATCTTAAAAACCATACAGCTCCCTCACTGTATGGTTGAACACTAAACAATAATGTAGTCTCATTAAACAATTTTGGATCTTTCAATATATAGAATAATCAGATAAACTAAATAAAGGAGGCCTAACTCGACCCAGGAGAAACACATAGAGAATAAAAGAAGTGTGGACCTTGGATCGAGCGTAACCTATCTATCAACATCTTTACAAACTATTACGAGGAACGACACATATTAACACTCGAATAATACAATAGGAATTTTTTTATAACAAAATCTAAATAGTACACCGTTCCATCGTCAAAATTCGAAAACCATAAAACAAATTTAAAGATAAAATATAATATATATCATAACGGATCTTAAATCCAAATTACGAAAAAATACAAGTGGGAAAGATATTTGATTTATACTTGCTGTTTCAAACATACAGAAAATATAGCATACACACAATATAGCACCACTACATATAGCAAACAGTGAGACCTAGGCGACCTATAGCAAAGGTCACACAATTTCAAGGGAAGGAACTTCGAGCAAGGTGAGGGAAACCAGGCTAGGATGAACAACCCTTTAGATAACACTAAGGAAACATAAATATCACATCAAAAATTCTAAAAACTAAATTTTTGATATAAAATTTTGTTTTAAATAAAACATACAACACATCTGAGGGGGAAACACACAAGCATAAAATATTTTTATTTTTTTTGGAAATGGGAGGGCATCTGTCTGGTGCCCCCCCCCCCCCCCAAGAACTAAACAGAGGTATTGTTGTTGTTGTTGTTGTAGGGTTTAACGCCATTTTTCAGCACAAGATAGGCTATACATTGCGGCCATTATAAATGGCGGAGGAAGAACCAGGGAAAACCCCGGAAAGAACCATTGACCCACGAGAAGCTACTGGCAAGCTTTCTCGCATACCCACATAGTTCGAGTTTCCTCTGACCCTTGTCACCCCATTTTTGATATTTGGATATTTATGTTGGGGTGTAGAAAAGTTGGAATTCGCAGACACCATTTGGTGTCGGCATGGGGTAGCCGCTTACTAGGCGGCCCAGCAAACTTGAACGATCTTTCATCGCGATATACCTGCATGAAATTGATAGGAATATGATTTATTTTTTTCAGAAATCGTGAGCATATCATTTGTCATGTCTTTAATCCGCTGACAGACGAGACGAAAGTGCGTCTTTGCTAAAATTTGACCTGGATCTGGTCATTTGCATCCCGAGTCACGCGACTTTACAAATCTCGCAACCGCCATGACAATGACATCAGACGTCTTTCTCCTTATTCCATTCTGCAAGTAGTTCTTGTTTATTAATAATTGTTACCATTCTTGTTGTTTTATCTGCGCATTCTATATGTTGGGACATCGCAACTTGTTTCCCTTGTTGCTGATGTTGGCCCCTGCTTTGTTGTTCTTGTTGTTTCTGTTGGTGTTTTTGTTTTCGTTGTCGAGCCTGCATATCCTGTTGTTTTTGTTTATGTTGTTCATGTTTGGTGTTCTGATGTTGCTTTTTGTGGCTTGGAAGATTCATCATTTTCTGTTGTTTTTGTTGTTGTTCCTGCCTATTCTGTCCTTGTTTGGTGTTCTGTATGATCTGTTTGTTCTGTTTGTCTTGCTGCTGGTTTTGCTCTTTTTTTGGTAAGGGAAAATTATCATTTCCGAACATAGAGACTTGCTGTTTACTCTCCTCTAGGATTTTTGGACATTTTTGTGGGGTATGGCCAGTATTCCCACATTTTTTACACTTTCCATATTGGATGCAACCTTTATACCAGGATTTTGTTAGAATACCATGTAGAAAAAAAGGCTGGTTTCATTTTCTTTATTTCCGTCTTCTCTAATTCGAGTATCCTTATCCCATATTTGATAGGAGTTAGGGGGTGAGTGCCCATTCACGCTTTTGTCGCTTTGAAGTTAAATTGTTCTTCGAACTTCTCCACTGTTGCCTGTAGGTGTATCTTTAATGGTATCTCAGAGAGATGCAGTTCTGCAGTTTTCTTGTTTGTTTTTCCATTAAATTGGTGATGGTTCCTTGATAAAAACTTGTTCTCCTCCAATTGTTATTTCTCCGGTGGCAATATCGGATTGGATTCGCTTTGGTCTTGGTATATACCCTTTGAACCCCTTCCTATTAAGTGATTCCATCAAATTAACTAAGTCCTTATTCATAATTTGTAGAGCTATGGGTACTGTTGCCATACTTGGACTTCTTTCTAATGGCATTTCTGCCATATCTGTTTCTTGTGTGCCCTAATTGTATTCACATTCAAGAAAGGATCCTTCGTCCGTCTCAATTCTTCTGGTCATAAAATATTTTCCCAACCCTGTCACTTCTTTGTTTTTCGTCATTATGTGTTATTTCACGCGCAGCACGTGTTCCTCACTCTGAATTCTTTTCAGGTATTTTCTCAACAGTTGTATATCTTTCGAGGAACATTTTTTTATTATAGATTTCTAAGTTTATCCTCTTTAGTTCTCTGTATTCGCACATCGTTTTCCAGTATCTTATAAAATTATGTGGACTTACGGCCAGTTTGTTTCGTTCTTGCCATGGCAGATTAATATTTGAAGACCTTACTTCTTAATATTGAGTTTCATAGTTGTCATCGAGGCAGTTTTTGAGATATTCTACTTGCCTTGAACCAACGTGTCTACGGCTATAAGTGGCTAGCTCTGCTTTCTAGCCGACTATTGGTATTTCACTGGCTACATACTGTGCAGTGACTAAATGAGGTGTACATGCCTCACATTCACTGCAAGAACAACACAAGACCAAATTCACAAATGTATCCATATCTTTAATTATTACACAACAATAGGTCAAAAAGTTACACGATAACGTTAAGTTACGAAATTTGACAGGGGCCAGTTTACGATCTTGTGATAAAACCTCCATTATATCGAGCAACACAAGGGCACCAAAACAAGGAAAATTGCTGATTGACAAAAAAGAAATGGAACATTTCAAGTCCACTACTTTAATGGACCAATCATAAGCTGCTGTTTTGACATCATTTGCTGTTGTGTGGCGGGAATCAGCTGAGAAACTTAAAATACTTCTTTCAAACTTAAGCTGCTAACATTCATCTTGTATAAGGCGTGTCAGACTTAGAGAAGTATCTGTTGGCATCTTCCCGTTGGCATGACAATGTACCAAAAAAGCTTCTGTCTTGAAAATACCGGTTACTCGGGTAACTTTAATGTTGCCTAACTAAATTAAGAGTCACAAAAAATCTATATTTTCTCTTTCCTAATTTCTCAGCCGTCTGAGTCGTAAAGATGTGTGGTATCTCATCGAAAGGAAAACTTTATCCTCGTCAAAATGACGTCTAAATTAATGAAATTACGAATACCATTAAGAAATCGAATGCTGAATGTGAAACTGCAAATAATATTTTTATAATATTTACCCATTTTAGTCTCAAGTTTACGGTGAGTAACCGTGCAAACCCCCCCTCCATAAACAAACAACCCCCTCCCAACCCCCAACCCCAACACAAACCGACAAAGAAACAACACACATACTAAGCGATGTTGAAATTCAGTGTTTTGATTGGGTATAAAATATATTCAGATTTATTCTCAAGGTGCCAATCTGTATCCACTGGTCAGAGAGAGAGAGAGAGAGAGAGAGAGAGAGTACATTAAAACTGACGATAGACCTTGCTTTGATATATAAAAAATATGCTTTTAATACTTAATGCAACGGCAACTTTGTTTTGGAGCTTGAAAATCTTCGTCGGTCCGCGAATTCCTCCAGATACTCCAGTATCATCACCTCATTAACGTTCTAGACTTCGGGTGAACGTTGAGTAAGTATTGGGACGATGGACATCTCATTTCCAAGACTTGAAATTAGTTGCAAGGCTATCCTCAAAACATGTAATAATGTATACTCCACCCCCACCCCCATAATATCAAGTTGCAATGAGGCGATTGTTACGGTATGACAAACACACTAAAAGGAGAACACATATCGTTGCATTATTTTCCTGTCTAGTATAATGTTCTCAGATTTTCATTTTTCCTCTGCAAATAACTTTCAAAAAGAAATATTAAAAAAATTATTTTTAATAATAATAATAATAATAATAATAATATTTCATACAAAGGTTTTAAAAACAAAAACCCAGCAATTTCACACAAGATATAACACCATAAAACCTCCCAAAATATTAATTTGCTCCAGCGATCAATTATTGATGAAGTACGACAGAATGCAAGATGAAACAATTCTTTCAAGATTTTGTTAATACTACTAGCTATTGTATTTCTACATAAGTACACTATCTTTCAAAGCCAAACGTAAAAAGACCAATGAGCTTTGTTGTTCACAAGCTTTCCCGACGTACTATGGCGCCATTATAACACTAAAAACCTAACCCATTATTGAAACAGACATTTAACCGCGTCATTGTAGAACGTGCAAAAATTTTCCGTCATTGTATAACGTAGAAAACTTTTCCATAGGGGAAAATTGTCCATTTGTCCATATATGAAGAAAACAAAATTAGCATGTGTCGATGGGATGCTTGTTACTTTATTTATAAAGGGTCACTAGATAATATCGTGGGAAATTAGTGTCTAAAATACGTTTGACATCTTTGGATAGAGGCAAAGGGGAGATAAGCGAGCACTTCTTATTATTGAGAATTTTTCCCGCGTTTTTGGAAATCGGCCTCGTTTAACAGTGTATGTTCCTAATTTTAACCGGTGAGTAAAATCTTATATCTTTTGGGTAAAAGTATTGTGATATTACTAACTCTTGATTCTCATTAATAGACCCTTTATTACATATGGACAAAGCTGATCGCGTACATTCATAGCTATGTACCCTTGTCATTACCGAATGCGTGTTATTTTACGTAACATGTGAGGTACCTATTTCCGATGGTGATATATTTTCGGTGAATTGTCCGTCGGCTCGGATGGATATTTAAATGTGAATTTAACGCTTCCATTTTTTTTTATGTTGAAACACTTGTCAAAGTCAGTACAGTTAGTTGACAAGTTATGAAAAATGCAGAATGTTTCTTGAGTTTCGACTTCCTTGTTCGCAATGAAACACAACGTAACAAGCCAACTGTTTCATAGCTATCTCAGTAATATGGCAAGATTTATCTCCCTTAAAAGCTGTGGCCAATCTTTTCTTTCCTTGTTTTCCTCCCTTAAATTTAATAGTCGTGACCAGTATTTTTTCACTGATTTTATATCATATATTATATATATATATATATATATATATATATATATATATATATATATATATATATATATATATATATAGCATGAACTAGTCGTCTTGATTGCAGTTCAGTGCTAGATTGTCAAGACATTTTTGCACCATGCAGCATCAACCATCAGCCTTTACAAGAAGTTATTTAAAAAAAAAAATACGTCCATACTAATTTTGAAACAATTTTATTTTTGCTGAGGATTCAGCAGTTGTGATAAATGTTTGTGGAAACAAATCATAATCTTTGAGTGTTATGGGTAGAAAGCTGAATTTATAGCCCATCAGTTCATGGTTATGGTGTCAGATAATTATAGTCTGATTGATTGGATTAACGTTGAATGCACCCAAAAGGGCATGTCCGACAAGTTTATTCCCACACAGTGGGATGCTAAATGTTCCTGGGGGAAGGAATTAGAGCCATATCCCCCAGGTGTTTAGCTAATTTAGCCATCAGGTCATAGGACTATATGTCCCAAACAACCAGAATTAAGGGCTTTCATGAGTGGGAATGGGCCCAACACACACTCATGTTAGCAAATAGATGATTTCAGTCTGTTATTGACTGTACTATGTGTCGACCCATGCAGTATGTAATGCACGTTGCGATTGGTTACAGTGATGACATCACATCAGGACACCTAGCTTTAGGCAGGTGGAAATTGTTCCACATCTTCGTTGTTATACGATGTCTGAGAGAGGCAAGGGGGCAAGAAACTTGGTAAGCAAGCTATTGATGTCATGCACTCCCAAGAACGCCAGCCCATACTTAGTCAAATTTAGTCTAGTTGTACTAATGGACAATAAAACAATAAATGCAAATGTGTTAGCCACCTGTGCAATTGGGTCAAATCAAAACAAGTTGTAAAATTTTCCTACGTCCTAACAATCAGTAAAATCCGATTACATAGTATACGTTATAGATGCCCTACAAATTTTTAATAAGTAATATGTCTAAGGGACATATAAAAAGTTTGGTCACTCTTAGGTCATAAAAGGTTTGAATTTTGAAGTGGTGGATTGAAAGGTCAAGTTAGTGTACATAATAGTTTTTTCAAAACGTGATACCAATCCAAAATGGTTCCCTGGATAAGAGGCAGTATTGGTAGCGCTTAGAAGGGCTTTTTAAACAAAAGTTTCCTGTTTTTCTTCTGCTTCTTTACATTTCTCCGCAGTCCTTTTTCCTCTCAGGTAATTTTGGGGAAATGGTAGCTTTGTAGTGTAGAAATGTAGTTAGCGGCTTCTACTAGCTGCTGGACTGGGTAGTTCTTGTAGGCCTCTTGATAGAATTGTGTGAGGATTCTGACACCATAGTGCCACTCGCTACTCATTTATTTTTGCTTTTATTTATGTTAGGTGTTTCATGCGCGCATTTCACACTTATTGGTGTCCAGCTGAGGCAAGGGAAGTGACCAGGAAGGCAGGCGACCATCTGCAGGCAGGAGTCTGCTCATTCTAGGGTACTGGTCTAAATGGATGTACTTGCACGAATTTTGAGTTTTGGTTCTTGTGTACAAAATTGTTCTAAAGATGAGCTAGGTTGGATTGGATGGAACACTCTGTGATGCTTTAGTATTAGTATGGTCTGTATCACAGAAGTAGGCTGCAGTATTACCTTGGCTGTCTTTCATGTTAGGGCTAGGTAGAGAGCAGAAAAGAGTTGGGTTTTTTCTATATTTAATTTTTTTAATGTTATTTTTAAAAAAATTAAATAAAAAAAAATTACTAGCATTTTTGTTGATTTTTAAGGATATATTTGGGATTTAAGAAGACGAAAACCTTTGCTGATTATTCAGTCCCTTGGGACATATCAAAAGCACCCATCTGTCTATGTATATTAATCTGGTTTTAGAGAGTATTTGCATGTGTCATGTTTGTTTTAGGGGCTCCGAGTGGTCTAAAGCGCTCTCCGTTACGGATCACTGCCATCTCACCTCTGTCTGCGTGGGTTCGAGTCTCGGATTCAGCTAATGTGGGTATGTGAGAAAGCTTGCCATTAGCTTCTCGTCGGTTGGTGGTTCTTTCTGGGTTTTTCCGAGTTCTTCCTCCACCATTAATACTGGCTGCCATGTATAGCCTATCGTGTGCTGAAAAATGGCGTTAAACCCTACAACAACAACAACAACAACAACAACATGTATGTTTTACAGGTTGTTATTTTTGAGCTAGAAGGACACCCTTGCTGAGTACTCACGTCTCCCAGGACATGTCAAGGGTGCCTATCTGCTAGTGGAAATTTATTTTTAAGTGATGTCAGGTTGTTTATTTTATGTTTTTGGGGTGTTTTATATTATTTCTTTTAGCTTGGATGTGTCTAGGAATTTAAGTATGTTTTGATAGGTCATATTTTAGTTGGGCTTGTTATTTTTAAGGAAAGTTGGGTAAGTGGTAGGGGATCCAATTTTGTTTTGAGCTTTTTGAAATTCCATTCTAGCTTCCTGATATTTTGAGCAGCTATTGAATATATGTGGCAGGTCTTCAATGGTTTTGCAGTGATAGCAATTGATTGTTGTTGTTGTTGTTGTGGGGTTTAACGCCATTTTTCAAAACGATAGGCTATACATGGCGGCCAGTATTAATGGTGGAGGAAGAACCCGGAAAACCCCGGAAAGAACCACCAACCCACGAGAAGCTACTGGCAAGCTTTCTCACCTGCCCACATTGGCTGAATCTTAGACTCGAACCGCCGCAGACAGAGGTGAGATGGCAGTCATCCGTAACGAAGAGCGCTTTAGACCACTCGGCCACTCAGAATTGATATTAGTAGGCTTGGGCCCTAGATGTTTGCCAAAACTTCCTACTAATTTTGTTTTTCCGGTTATGATGTGATTGATAATTTTTTGGTCCAGGCTGTTCTCTTTGGGTGGTTTGATGGATCTGTTGGTTTCTTTTATAATGGAGTAGAGTATCCTGCCTTTGGTAGTGGAGTTCTTGTGCTTCTGCCATTTCTGGTTAATATAGTTTCTTGTTATGCTTTGGGCCTCTGTTATGCTATATCTGAGTGGGGCAGGGTTAGGGTTTCCTAACATGTTTTTTGCGACTTTGTCGGCTAGCTCATTACCAGGGATTCCTATATGCGAGGGTATCCACATGAATTCAACTATCTGATCCGCTGTGGATAATTCCTTAAGCATATAAAAAGCTATAGCCAAGAATTGGTCTCTTGATTTGGTGCTGTGAGATTTGATGGATTCTATTACACTATATGAGTCGCTGATGATAACTACTTTTGGAACCTTTTGGTCTTTAATCCATTTTAATGATTCTGTTATTGCCCAGACCTCTGTGGTGAAAGTAGAGCAGTGGTCTGGTAATCTGGATCCCATTTGTATGTTGAATTTGGGAATAACCACTGCAGCTGCTATTCTGGAGGGGGTTCGGTTGTTTTGGAACCATTAGTGAAAATGTTTATGAAGCCATAGTGGGTGTCTTGTATTTCTATTGCTACGATGGTTTTGAGTTTATATTCTTGTTCAATTTGTTTCCATAATTGGTGACTCCAGTGTTGATCTTAGGGATAGGGTTTGTCCAAGATGAAGGGTCAGGGGAGTGAGTGTACTCTTCTTGTGGAGCAAGTGTTGGCAACTTTTCCCTGAGTTCTAGGATTTGTTTGCCACTGGGTGGGTTAGGAACTAGTTTGCGGCTAAACGGTTTGTTGCATTTGCTAATGGTTAGTTTTGTAGGATGCGAGTTGGGGTGATTTGTTAATCGATTGAAGTATTGGAGGAGCATTTCCTGTCTTCTTATTTTTAATGGCAGTTCACCGGTGAGGACTTGAAGTTTGTCCAGTGATGTCGATGGTAGAGTGTCCGTGCAAACAAATAATTCCTTCCTTTGGATGGTATCCAGTTTGTTCAGCAATGTTTGTTTCACTAAGTTGTAAACATGGCATCCATAATCTAGCTTCGACCTTATAAGTGATCTATAGATAGTTAATAAGGTTTCTTGATTGGATCCCCAGGTGGTCCCTTTAAGATTTCTTAAGAGATTAATATCTTTATTGCAATTTTGAATTAATTGTTCAGTTTGGTGTTTCCAAGATAGATGATTATCGAAGAACATACCTAGGAATTTTACTACCTTAGCATATTTGATTAACTGGTTTTGAATATAGAAGTTGGGGTACATTATCTGGTTATTGTGTTTAGGGGAGAAGATTATTGCTACCTTTTTTTTCATGTGAGATCTTAAAACCCCATTTATCTGCCCATCTCCCCATGTTATCTAGGCTTTTCTGGATTTCACTGACTACTTGATTGCTATCGGGGTCATGTTGATTTCTACTGATTCTTATTATGCTTGACTAATTATTTGATATAACAAACCTGATTGCAGGCTGTTGGATTTTTTTCAAAAACCTGAGAATGAGGGTCTCTAAATGTACCAACATGTTCTAAAATCTAACTAAACCTTTAAAATGTAATTGTTTCAAATTTTGTATGCAAAAGAACAAGTTAGGTCTTTATAGGCAAAGAGTATGATTTGCTTTGGTGTATAACTTGAATTTAAAGGTTCCATTTCAGATTACTGGCAATGGTGAACCCTAAATATTTTAGGGTCATAGCCCAGTAGACCCCTGACTGGACGGTTAACTGTTGTATATTTCTACTTCATATATATTTATGATATGTTTTATATAATGAGTAGACAATGATTGTTCACCTATGGCATGTGACTGTTCCCATTACCAGTCAGTCTTGCATCAAAATTGGTTTGGTCTGGTTTGGTATTCACTTGGCACAGCAACACGAATAGGTTATTTAGTGCTGAGGCAGTTGGAGAAAAGCGCTTTGCCAAAGGACAGATCTCAATAGCAGGTCTAATGTTAAGATTTGAACCCACAAACTTTTGGTCCTGAGTGCTGTACGATAACCACTAAGCCACTTTGGTTCCTATCAAAAATTGACTCTTCCATAATTCTAGGAAAATCATGGCAGATTACATGGATGCAGACCACTCATGTTCAGCATCTATCATTTGAATGGTGTTGCACGCATAGCCATACAAAAGGTGTTAAAATTGTTAGTGCGCAAAATGTGTTGGTAAATTTATATACATTTCAGTACGCTGACGGGAAATTCACTGAGGTACAGGTGCTGGTATCATTCATGATGTTGAGCTGAATGAACTATAAGCCGTTTACATGTGTAATTGTTGCAGCCTTAAATTGGGAAGTGTACAAACTGTACTAACAGAATTGTATGCTCCCAGGGTTCTGTCTCACAGTTCATTATTTTGCAAAAAAATGTTAACGTTGTAAGCAAAAAGTAAGTCCAGACATTTGAACATTAGAGAATCCCGGAGTGGTTATGTAGCCAGGAATCAGTTTCGTTTAAGTATTCAGTTTGTACCAGATAGCTGCTGGTTTATTTTTCAGTATGATGAGTTCGCATTCTGAGCTGTGTGCCTTAGTGAATGCCTGCTTTAAAAAATCAATACTGTATTGAATGTTTGAGTTAAAATTGTTTAGCTGGTCACATTTTTTAAAATACTTTTATCTAAATAAACAAATTTTGGGTACTGTAATCTTCATATAAGACAGAAAGAAGTTGTAGGGAATTGCAAGAGATAAAAAATGTCCAAGTTTGTGAAAATTGTGGAGTGTAACCCTACATGGGTGTTTGTTTACATCTTGAAAATCTTGTTGCTGCTACTTCTCCAAAACTAATGGGCGACTCAGTTTGGGGTTTTCGTTACAAGACACATTATACCTCAATGGCAGCCCTCTTTGAAATCTTTCTTTGTTATTTGATTTTAGTTGGTTTTATTTAATGTTCATTGTTTTCTTCAGCATATCTTCAAACTTTACAAATGGTTGCCAATAAGCTTCTGACACTGGTGTTTGTCAGAGAGCCGACCAGGATCTTGCTGGGACTCAAGAAGCGTGGATTCGGTATGGGACGTTGGAATGGTTTTGGTGGGAAAGTAGAATCAGGGGAGACAATTGTCCAAGCTGCACTGAGGTAATATAAGGGAGAGAGAGTATTAAGATATACAATTCAAATACAGTAGAACCTGTCTTGAAAGACCACCCCTTCTGCCAAAAAGTAATTCTCTCTTAAGACAGGTGGTCTCTCATTACAGGTCATAACACTATATAACCAATAAATCTGTGCAAGGAGAACCAGATCTCTCAAGATAGGTGGTATTTCATAGCAGTGGTCACGCAAGACAGGTTTTACTGTATTTGGAATTCTCATTGATCGAATTGATTCCATTTAGAACTTAATTCTCACAGTCACATCAAAGCATGTATCATGAAGCATCCAGTGCATTAAACTCAGGCCAACTATTCAGGCTACTTTTTTCACCAGTAAATATTCTTGTCATCAAGAAGTTTTCCAGTTATGTCTGACTGAATCTTTGTGATGGATGCCACCTGCTTGATAACTTACAAAACGCCTTTTTATCCTGCTGGTGTAGACAGCAAGACATGGGTAATACCTTTCCATTCAAAATGGAGATGCAATATTGCTGAAATATTTGTATTAAAAATATATTTGTATTAAAAATAAAAAAATAAAAAAACCATTTAAAGTTGTACTAGGATATCTCTTGGCTTTCTTTGCAGTTAAATTACTGGTAACCAGTCAAAGCTAAATGAAGAGCCACATATGACTGGATCATGCATTGTAATCATAATTACTGTATATAATCACATATAAGTTGAGTCCTTCTGCAGTCAACATAGACCTGATCTGCCATCCATTAATGCACCAGCTGATAGGTGTCTGTTGCATAGATCCAGATTGCCTGGCACATTATTTGATGGCAGATCTGGGTGTATGCAGTTTGCAGTTGAACTCAGTTTATACGCGAGTATATACAGTATCTGAAATCTTTGTAACAGGTGGTTCCCCGGTATTTGTATCGTATAATTTTATCACGTGTTTGATGCTGATTGGTATGCTCATATTGTCTAATGTAATCAGAGACAGATCAACATTTATTTTTGGAATGAATCATAGTATGAAGATTAGATATGATAAAAATGTTTAAACATATTAACCATATTGTTGAATTTAATTAGCTTCTTTATAACGTTCTTTGTGTTCAAGGGAACTACAGGAGGAGAGTGGTTTGAAAGCAAAGAATCTACAAGAGGTAGGACTGTTGAAGTTTGAATTTGTCGGCGACCCGCAGCTTCTTGAGGTTCATGTATTTACATCGTCCGAATATGAAGGACAACCAACAGAATCTTCAGGTAAGTATGCATCTATGGCATTCATTTAATTCCTGAAATTAAGCAATTAGAAATCTTTATTAATTCCTATAATGAGGTGAACTAGATTTATTTTATGAGCCTGCTTGAAAGACGATAATTAAATGTCACTTCTTGGGTTTGATTTAAACATTGGTGTTAAGAGCAGGATTAAGACATGTTTTTCCCTATTCTTACGTTGCCCCCCCCCCCCCGTTTGCAGCCTAGGCACTTTGTTATGGTCCTCATCATTTGTCCCTTCTTCCCTCCACCTCTCTTTAGATCTGTACCTTCAAGCTAGTCTGTACTATTATCCTGAGTGTACTTGACATTGACAAGTAAAATAATTTATAATCTTTTCCCAAGGAAGTTTAGACTAATGTTTTTGGATTTCAAACCTTGTTTGCATGTTGTTGCTAAAAGCGCCTGATCTAAGCAAATAAATGTAATGGCTTGCCACATTACTTGAATGATTGATAGGATTTGTTATTGTAGGTTTTTATTCCTTTGGTGTTTTTTTAACTTGGTTTTTGACAGTTAAAATCATGCTCATACAAATATGCAAAAATGCTTGATTCCGAGAAATGAAAGTTGGCAGATATGCATGTATTTCAGCCTTTACGTAAATTACCCGATTTTATTTTCTTCTTATTAAAGGGCAAATTTGATCTTTAAAAAATGTCCTGTCTTTCAGTCTTTGTCCATTTTTGGTGTAATATTGTTAACATGTTTATACAAAAGACCTGTGACCTTGGTAAGTTGTTTGGTATACATATTTATGTATTTATGTAGATAATTAAAAAGACTGTTCAGATTTTAATACTTTCTGGTCTTTTACCTTATAGGTTAATATGTACTTTGCAAATGCAAGTCATATAGTCTTTGATTTATTTAAAATAACTTGGAAAGTTAGACTGAAAGTTTGACAGAAACCTATGCATAAGATTTAAATAAAGGAACCTGTTACACTTACATTGAATGAATGGATGTTGTTGATCACTATTTTTCCTTGGTGATCTTTGCAGTTGTCGAGATACAAATATATGCTGACAGTCATGGACATTTTGTTTTTCACATTTATAACAAGAAAAAGCTATCATGATAGGACTAGTCTTAACCTTTTGTTGTATTTATTTATTTATTTCTTATAATGAGCTTTTTTTTCCTACCATAAAATGTATAAGCATACTCAAATAAATATATTGTCAAGCTCAGCAATTTTTTTTATCTTATTAACTGTTAAAGTGATTGGATCACAAGACATCAGTAGTCTGACTGCCACATAAAGTACAAATATCTAAAATTGAATATGACTAGAGCTCATTTTGGTTCCTGATTCAGATTAATAGTAACCAGCCACAATAAAAGCATTCCATCTATCCACCTTAAACCAGAAATAAAGGGGTTGTGGTGTTGTATAAATCACTTGGAAAGATGAGAAGATGACTTATAATAATAAAACTGTACATAGCAGATCTAGGTCAAAATTTACCAACTTTTAGTTTCAGAGTTAAATTTTCACTGAAAACATTTGATTAGTCAGTTTTAAGTTAGACCTAAATTTTAGCCAATCAGACTGCTGGACTCTAGATGTAAATTTCAGTTACATTCTTAAGTTCCATTATTGAAGGGGATCTATGGTAGCTTAGTATAGGGTCACTCATAATCCATGGATTTTACTGGTAGGTTTAATGCCAGCTGAGGCCAACATGGGTTGTCTGCCTTGGTGATTAACTGAGAAATGTACATATTTCCAATTCAATTGACATGATAAACCGAGTAACCACTAATGGGCTGAAAGTGCAGTTAGGAAAACAACCAACTGAAATTTAGACCTAGTTCATTTTAAGATGAACATGTATCAGCACGCTTTTAAAAACAAGTGAAACAGCACAACCACAACTGCCACAGCATAAACAAAAACATTTGAAGGGATCATAATAACAACAGCATGCAGCATTGTAGCAAAATTTGTTCTTCATAGACATTTATCTGTAAAATCAAGTGTCTGTTTAGGGCATGTTTTACTGAATTGGTTCTGTTCTTCTCAATTTCAGAGATGAAACCTCAGTGGTATGACATAGATTCCATCCCATTTGACAAGATGTGGCCAGATGACAAATGGTGGTTTCCATTGCTTCTTAAAGGATCAAAATTTTCTGGATATTTTCTGTTTGAAGGACATGATGATGTTTTGAATTATACATTAGAGGAAGTTGATTCATTAAAATAATGAAAAACAGTCAGATTCAATGCTGTATATTTACTTGAACAGACCATTTTTATCTGGCTTGACACAAGCATTAGCTGTTGTCAATCATTTTAATTACATGTTGCTTGAGTACAGATTATTTTTGCCTTTACAAATCTTTTTTGTAGGTTTCTTGTGTATAATTGATCTACTTGCTAATTTAGGATGTCAGACTAATGATTATACGCAGTTTACTGTGTGCCAAGTTTTGCTAAAGTATTTTGGAAACCCTCATGTGTGTATAATCTCTTTGATTGTGTTTCGGTAAACATTTGCATTCACAAAATCATGTACGATCCATATATTTTATAAGATCCATTTGGACCTTGTTTTAATGGCATTCATATGCAAATATACATTTGAAACTTGTATGCATGTGTAAAGATACATTTTGACCTTGTCTGAAGGCATTCATGCACAAAGATACATTTTGACCTTGTCTTATTGGTATTCATGCGCAAAGATACATTTCAACCATGACCTAAGGTATTCATATGTAAATATACATTTTGACCTTGTCTTCAGGTATTTATTTGCAAAGATACATTTCGACCTTGTCTTAATGATATTCATGTGCAAAGATACATTTCAACCTTGTCTTAATGATATTCATGCACAAAGATACATTTTGACCTTGTCTTATTGGTATTCATGCGCAAAGATACATTTTAACCATAACCTAAGGTATTCATATGTAAATATACATTTTGACCTTGTCTTCAGGTATTTATTTGCAAAGATACATTTCGACCTTGTCTTAATGATATTCATGTGCAAAGATACATTTCAACCTTGTCTTAATGGTATTCATGTGCAAAGATACATTTCAACCATGTCTTAAGGTATTCATATGTAAATATACATTTTGACCTTGTCTTCAGGTATTCATGTGCAAACATACATTTTGACCTTGTCTTAATGGTATTCATGTGCAAAGATACATTTCAACCTTGTCTTAATGGTATTCATGTGCAAAGATACATTTCAACCTTGTCTTCAGGCTTTCATGTGCAGATATAAATTTTGCCTTTTTTTCAGGCATTCATGTACAAAGAGACATTTTGCCTTATCTTCCAGCATCCATGTGCAAAGGTAACTTTTGCCTTGTCATCAAGCATTCATGTGTAAGGATACAGTTTAACCTTTTAAATGCATTCGTGCGCAAAGAATGAGTAGTTCATATATTTCTTTTTATCATCCTCCTGCTGATGCACGTTTCATTGACTTAAATTTGGCTTTGTTAAGGCTTTGAGTGATCTTTTTTTACACTTATGCTTATAGCATTATTTTATTAGTGTTTTAGTTAAACACTATTGGTTACAGACCAGAAGAGGTTATTGGATAGTCTGTTGTTTGTTTTTCCATTAGCACAAGTTTGTTATCTCTACTATTTGGAGGATTGCCATGAAACTTTAAACACAATTATCCCATGGTTTAGTTGGTCCTAAATGAAAATAGTGCCAATTTGACATCTAATATGGCCACCATGGCAGCCATATTAAAACTCGTATCACAACTTCTGATGAATAGAAAGTCATATTGTTAGAAGAATTCTTGTGATGTCTGGTTGGTGCTAAATGAAAATATTGCCACTATGCTTAATATGGCTGTCACAGAGGACATCATGGAAATCTTGTTATCACAACTCATCCTAAATGGATGGTTGTATTAATGAGGGGTTGTCAGTGCAAGACCTTATATGAAGCCTAATTGATCTTATATGAAGATTGAGCCAATCTCATCCAGTATGGCCTCCATAATGACCATCGTGAAAACCTTATTATTGATACTCCTGAATGAAAAGTGATATTGCTAAGAGTTTTTCACCAAAGACTTTTTATGATGTCTAGTTGGTCTTAATGAAAATGGTGCCATTTGCACATCCAATATGGTTGCCACAGTGGCCATCTTGAAAATCATTTTATTGCTACTTCTCATGAATGGATGATGATATCACCACAGGGTTTATACAGAATTACTTCTAATTATGATGTCTGTTTGGTCTAGTGTGAACATTTGGTGCTCCATATAGTTGCCAGTGACCATCTTGAAAATCTTGTTTTTGAGTTTTCCAAAATTAATGGTCACATCAGCATGGGGTTTTCACTGAAAGACTTCTTATGATGTCTAGCTGGTCATAAATGAAAATGGTGCTGATCTGACTTACAAGAAAAACTTTCACAATGACCATCTTGAAAATCCTGCTATATCTACATCTAGGTGGCTGGTTATATTGATATTGTGCTTTCACCGAAAGACTTCTTACTAGTTGGTCCTGAATGGAAGTTGTGCCAATCTGATGTCCAATACGGCAATCATTTTGTTGTTTTTAGTTCCCCAAAACTGATGTCTTGTTGGTCCCAAATGAAAATGTGGCCCATCTCTTAAAGACAGCAGCTATGTAATTTGAAAATCTTGTTATTGCTGTGGAATATCACAGATGCTTTCAAGCACTCAGCAGTTAAAGGAATTTCTTGAAGGTCTTTTTGGATAGAAGAGCATATTTCTTTGAGGGACTCAGGTTAATTTTAATATTTTAAGTTTTGAAAATTTTTAGGGGAAAGGGGATAACTTGTGGAAACAAATTTCATGGCCATATCATTCAATTTATCAGACGTTACTTAAAGCTGTAGAACGTGATGTAGATGTAGTAAAATGTGCCAGATAGCAGTCCAGTTTCATTTTGTGGAAAATGACATGTCCTTAAACATTAATCCTCAAGGTCAAAACAAGCCAGAAGTTTGTTACTTTGACTCACATTACATCACTGTAGAAGAGTAGTACTTACTGACAAAATGGATGTAGATTTTATATAAATATGATTATACTTGCTGACAAAATGGATGTAGATTTTATATAAATATGATTATATATTACTTATTTAAATGTTGTAAAGTTTTTACTTGCCTGGCTCTAAGACTCGGTGGGCTTATGGGATGGCTTTGAGACTGTCTTGCATCATCTGTCAAGATTTGCTATTTTAAACTTCTTCAAAAAACGTTTTGGACAGATTTCAACCAAATATGGAAGAGAACATTTGGAAATGAAGGGGTTTCAAGTTTATACTAATGATCCTGATTTGACACTGAATATGGTAACCATTTCTAAAACCAAGAAAATCTTAGAAAACCACTCAACAAAAATCGGACCCCAAATCATAAGGGCTTGATTTGTGTGATTTAGATTTTTAATGCATCTTTAACAATTTTTTAGTCGTTTTGCTGTGATGTCTGCAGTGTGACATTTATAGTGATGTCTATCACTGGGGCATCATGCTGCAGACATGTAGCATCATGTCTTACCCAGACACATTATCCTGACACCAGGCCAACCATTCCTAACAGTAACCTCTTAATGCTGAGTGCCAAGTGAGGCAGCTTTTAGTGTCATTTTTTATAAGTATTTGGTAAGACTCGGCTGGGATTCAAACCCTCGACCTCCCGCATCCGAGGTGCTCTAACTACTTGGCCACTGGAGCAGTATAAATCAGGGCATAGAGGATTTTAAGACTTTTGAATGTGGTCACTTTAAGTAAAAATATGAATGTAGTAGATGACACATTACCACAAGCCTTGCTATATAGTGCCATATAGTAATAAGGCTGTCAAAATATAAAGATCAAAAACAGATTTTAAAATAATGTGATTTTGATTCTGTAATCACAAAGGAGATAAAAATGATATGAGTTTCTTTTAAATGGTACATTCCATGAATGATAAAGGTAAAATGAGCAAAATCCTTAAAAATATAAAGTAAAATATTTTTTACATAAAGCGCATTGTCTTAGAAAATGCAATATTCTTTCCAGTGGTACATCATTAGAAATGTCATAGAGTGAAGAAAATAAATATGTCTTACACCATGGAAGCTGATATACATGTCAAGAATGAGTGCCACTGTCAGTGGACAATGGCATGGGATGCATTCCATTTGAAGTTCACCCATCAGGAGATATGTATGTCCAGTGAAGTCCCACTATACCAAGATGATCGGTACACCATTAGGCTATATACCATAATGCAGTTTAGGGAAACAAGTCAGCCAACTGAAGAAAACTATTCCTTTTGTATCCTCTGAGCTGTACCCAAAACAGGAGTATGGGTTGGAAAACTAAGGACTTAATTGCTGCAGACAGTTATCAACTTGTTGCATTTTAAAAAGAATTTAAACAATTACTATATATCTAATATTATGCTGGTGGGGGCAGAGAATCTGTTGATTAGTACATATAAATGTGTATGAAAAACTGCAATTGAAGTGTAAATAGAGTACATGTACTTCAATAACCTGTTGCAAGCAGATTTGTTTGTATCCATAACGGTAATTCCATTGAAAATGTGCACAGAGAAGCACACTTTCTACAGATTTTCTGTTAGGTCCATTTGATCTGTTTCCAAAGCATTTATGCTGGCTGGACATGTCCAGAGGGCCTGGTTTCTGACCAACAATAAATTGTATAAATCAAATATTGCGAGTTTCTGAAAGAAACCTTTTTATTTAGGCTTAAAAGTTACTTATTATAAGCTGAAAATTCAAGCAGGAAGTCAAAATTACTGACCTCTATATGTGCTTTAGAGTAACACTGAACAGTTGTGTGTAATTGCCTGGACCCAGTACGGGATGTAACCATTTAATTTCATGGGTAAAGAGTGATATCTGTAAAAAGAGTTGGATCGTTCTCTAAAAGACAAAGAAAAAAAAACATCATGGCATATTAGTTGAAAATTTTATTTATAACTATGACTCATTGGTACTGCAGATGAAAAACTGAGAGTAGTAAATATAATTTTAACAGCAAATCCAGAAGAGTCGATGTAAATGCATACAGCTTTATTATTGTGTACATGACTGATCTGGAACTGTTTTTTGCATTTCTGTCTGCCCCCCAAAAATGTATCAAATGGGGTGGGGTAGGAGGCATGGCAATGACTAAAATTGTTCCTGACCATTTGGACAATAAATTTGCTTTGGCAGGTGTGTGTGACAGTTGATTATCCAGGCATTGAGGGTCTATTGTTGCCATTAAAAAGTGGGTAAATTAACTAATAATATTTTCTGGTGAGAAACTTTTAAGATCTGTCCATTGTTTGGTGCTCCATTGAGTATGCCAGATGAATGAGCCAAAATTTTTTGGCAATTGTTTACCCTTGTTTGATTAAAAGTTATTCACTGTATGCTTTGGGACAAATACAAAGATGACTCAGTGACTTTATTGTTGATGTTTCAATAATAATGAGATTAACACCTTTCATCTTATTAAGGAGCGAACATTTTTTAAAAAATAAGCAAGAAGATATTATTTTTCCAAGAACTCAACATATCTTGCCAAATTACTAAATCAAACTCTTTTTTAATTTGGCACTATACTATAGATTTTTTATACTTCAAGAAACAGGTGAAATTACTGCAAAATGTTGTTGAGCTATGCCACAATATTTCTGTATTGGAATTCATGCCATAACAAAGTGTTATAGCAGGGTTTTACTGTACAGTAAAAACTGTTATGAGCGACCGCTGCTATGAGTGACCACCATCGTAATGCATGGATTGATTTTATTATATAAACGCTCTGTTATGAGCGACCACCTGCTGAGTGCAACTAGCGACTGCAATGTCTTGGCAAAATATGCATTTCGACGCTGCTATGAAGGACTGCATCGCAAAAAACACATTAACACCACTGACCTTGACTTAATCCTTTGTAAACACGAGAGCTCAGGATACATGCAGTATGCAAACAAAGTGCACATTAAATGACACTACAGTTGTACAACCATATATTGAGATAAACTCCACTAACCATCATTTAATCCTTTGTAACAACGACCAAATATATAATAAAGATTGTTCTAATGTATTTTTTTAAAAAAAATTGGCTAGCTACCAGTTTTGTGAAATTTACAAGTCCAGCATATGGTATCATATGTAAACTGCAGTAAAGCAGACTAAAGTACAGGTCACTAATTGCCATGGTAGTGCCAAAGTCATGTGAATACCCAGTAAGATTAACCATTCTTTCATCAAAGGGAGTAATGATGGACATACACAGTCAATTTAGAGGGTTTGTACTTTTTCTTTATCTTTGTGAAAACCTACACAATGCCGGTAGTCATAATTTCCCAGTGAGAACTCTTTTGAAAGGGCTTCAGTGTAAGGCTGAGTACATCGTTTGTCTTTCCAGTTCATCCATAATGCAGGGGTGGGTGGGTGAATGAGCTCTTTGTCTTTAATACTGTAAGTGAGAACCATTTCTGGATTCTTTTTTTCTTTTTTTTTCTTTCTTTACAGTGTTTCAATAAGCCACCATCAGTTTACCCGGGTGCAGATGGTTGCAACCTTTGTTTATTAAGCTATAATTCTGATGATTTAAACTTTGTCTCAAAATAAATGTATTGTTTCTTGATGAGTTAATTATGTGCTTTAATTTTATTCATTGGTATATAATATATATTTATTCCACATTTCCCAAAAACCTGATCAAAACCGAAATACATCTAGTCGTTATTATGTCAACACTAATAACAATGGCAGAATCTCCAATGGAAGAAAGAACATATTCATGAGATGTTAAAATATAAATTTGATTCACATTGTTTGAAAATCTATATCTGTATTATATAAAGTTATTTTGAGAGGAATCCATGTAATATTTAACAAGATTTATGAATGAAGGATATGATACATGTACAGTAAGTACCTCGATAAGAAACAAGGGGACATTTGCTTTGCAAAGTATTAAAACCTCAATACATGTTCATAGGTTTGAACTTTATAAACAGAAGAAAGTGATGTGACCAGGACATATCATGTAAGACATAAACCATATCGGCCGAGAGCACTCCCCAAAAAGCAACTAAAAATACAAACTGTCCTTTAAATAAAAGGTTGAATAAAAACCTGCAAATATGGTTGAAGAAGACTAGTCTATGTAGGCAGTCCATGTGCACCCAATACAATTAAGCTTCAACCTGTGGAGACAAATGGCAGAGTGATAAATTAAACTGTTTCAGCAGACCGTCGAAACAACCATAAGGAAACGGTTGTTTCCAGTACAATGAAACGATACACAATGCCGACCAAGATGATAACAATGAGAGGAGATGACAGCTGTCTTTTCAGAAAATTTAAATACATTCTGTTTGGGTTACAGATGGACCATCTTGTACAAGACGCTGTTGTAAATTGCATGGAAAGACACAATATCCTTTTTAAACGTGTGGAATCTCAACCAGTGAACAAATATGTGAAGCAGTCTACAAGAGGAAAACATTTGGCTTACTTGTATCCTATCCTTCATTGTCATGTTTACCCTGACCCAGAGTAGCCCAGTTTGAAACCTGTATAATCAAGGTAATTCTGACGGGTCATTGTTTGATGTCGAACATTGCCGAAGGCTATCACTAATCCGTTACGTAAGACTGTTGTGGCTAGAATCGAAAAACCGGACATCGGAGTTGCGAAGTCACAGACAGCCAATTATCACCTAGGTGTCGAAATGTTTCCAAGATCAAAAGAAATTGCCTGAAGAAGTGGGAGTGTCCTTACTTCTTTCCCCTGCAAACAGACAGACAGGTTGAACTGGCCGCTAAGACGATTGGACAGGGGCACAGCGCCACCCAATCAGAATCGAGATGGGGGGAGACCTTGATTTGGGTAGAATGATATCACTGTGTTTTCCGGCAAAAGTTAGTTCGCTGAGAGAAATTACCCCGAGAAGAGGTTAGCGTAACTCCGAATAGCCATTCGTTATTGGCGGGAAAATCTTAGAGCGGGAAGGTCTAAGTACAGAAAGCTTCAAAAGCTTTGAGGGACAGACCAGTTAAAGTTTGGTCCCGTTGTCTCGGATAGAGAGACGGAGGAAAGGAGGGAAGAAGAGGGAGAAGTTGAAGTCTGGGAGCGGAATTGGAGGAGGAGATAATAGAGAGGGAAAGGAGAAGAAAGGAAAAGTTGAAGTCTGGAGCGAAGCTGGAGGAGATAGTAGAGAGGAAACAGAGACAAAGAAGGAGTTAGAGGAACGGAAAGAAGGAAGAATCAGCGGGAAGAAATAGATGAGTAGATGCAAGGACGGGGAAAATCGAACTCACACTCACGGGATGAATTAGGCTGTCACTTGGTCGAGGGAAAGACGAGTGATTGGAAGTTATCGTTTTTAAATTATCACATTTATTAAATTGTTATTGATTGAATTTCATCTTCGTGTTCTCTATAATTTAACCGTCGGCATTGCTGACTGGGGGCTCAGAGCTGTAAATCTACATCATCACTAATTTAACTTTCTAACCTAACGAGCCAGGGTGGAACTTTCAATTTAATTTAATTAAATTATATTGGGAGAACCCCACCCCAATACGACAGAACGCCACAGTGGGCGCTTCGTCCGGGATTTGAATTAGACATAAATATTATTTTACGACCTAAAAGTTTATTTGTTAGGAAGTATTAGTGAACAGTGTGAGATATTTTCCATCCTATGTATTTTGAATTTTTATGATTTTCTCATCTTGTGTTTGTTATATTTGATATTTGCATGTTTGGTAGATCTTTAATTACTTGCAGTAATTGTGAAGCAAATATCGAGCAAATATCTTACCTGAACGAAATTAGTTGTTGTCGACAGGTAAGTATTTGGCTGGGAACTTGTAATATCTGTCCATTGTTAGTAAGGTCGAGACAAGGTATCACTTCCTATTAGTATAACAATATGGCTACAGAAAGGCAAATGATCAAGGAGTACCGTGTCATGGGTTCGGAAGATCTCGGCTACGAGGGAGATCGCCTGGCAGCATTTATTGAAGAAAGAATCAAGGAATGGAAGGCAGAAAAAGCAGCGGAGAAGGAGCTGGCCAAGATAGCAGCGGACCGAGAGCTGGCCAAGATAGCAGCGGACAGAGAGCTGGAGTTGGCCAAGATATCCACGGACAGAGAAACCCAGAAAGAGCTGGAGCTGGCCCGGATAGCCGCCGAAAGAGAAACACAGAAAGAGCTTGAGCTGGCCAGACTTGCTCACGCTCTCGAAATGGAGAAAGTCAGGTTAGCGGCTAGGGGCAATGATAGGGACGACGCCAGCACAAGTTCTGGAGGGACCGGACGACCTTTCATCGACCACCGAATGGTCCAGATAAGTATGCCGCAGTTCAGCGATAAGGAGGAATCTATCGACGATTTTCTTGTTCAGTTTGAGAAACTCGCTCACGCTCATAAAATTCCTGAACAACATTGGGCGATTAATGTCTCAGCTTTTTTGCAAGGTGCAGCTCGTGAAGTCTACCACGGCTTAGCTGCAGACGATGCTGACGACTACAATGCGCTCAAAAAGGCCCTTCTCTGCCATTATCGGCTGACCGCCGAAACATACCGTAAACTTTTTCGGGACTCGGCGAAAAAGGCAACGGAGACCCACTCTCAATTCCACACCCGTGTTCGAGGGTTATTTAAGAAGTGGATGAAGATGGCCGAAGTCGAACGATCGTACGACGGGCTACGCGAGGTTATACTCAAGGAACATGACCTGAGTACTTACCGTCGCGAGTTGACAATCTTTCTAGCAGAGAGAGAGAGCACCGGACGCTCGAAGAGATCGCTAGCATGGCGGAGCGATGCGATCAGGCACACTCGAAAAGTGGAGGTTCCGGGGGTGCGGACCGACCCCGACCCACTGAGTCGCGCCGTGTGGTTGAGGTAGAGCCGGCTGTCCGTAACCGTCAGGGGGATCTACAGGTAGGGATGCCAACCATAGACCTGGACAGGCCTCACCCACGAAAGTGGGAGTTGCAGGTCGGCGAGGGCCGCCGACGTGTTACAACTGCAAGCGCCCGGGGCATATTGCCAGGCAGACCCAGGTGAATGCCGTCGCTAGGAAGGAGCGCGAGCCGGAGGCAAGCTGTAACCCAGCCAACCTCGCGTCTGCTACTGTCAACGGAGAAGGTGCCACCATCTTGTATGACACTGGGTGTAGCGTCCCAGCCCTTGTCGACAAGAAGTACGTTAAGCCCGAGGATTACACAGGGGAGGTAATCGAAGTTCAGTACGCGAACAGCGAAGTTCAGTACGCGAACAGCGCGCGTGACTCATTGCCAGTGGCTGTCATTGACCTCGATTCACCGTACGTGAAGGGGAAAATTGAAGCTGCATGCTTGGATGGTTTGTCGCATGACGTCATACTGGGATGTCGTTATGTGTTGCCACAACCGAACCCCGAAACCTACACACCGATGCCGGTAAGTGCTGTGGAAACCAGGTCCAAGAGTCGACAGACGAAATCGAAGCCGATGGAAGTTACATCGACACCGGTGAGTAACGTTCTTCCGGCCGATCTGAGGAAGCTGCAACAGGAAGACGCAACTCTGGCGCAGTTGCACCAACACGCTGCAGCAGGGACGGAGAGAGAAACTCCGAATGGCGGGGTGAAGTTCGCATACAAGAAGGGGATCTTGTATCGCTACGCCAGGAATGGTAACGAACACTTTAAGCAAGTCGTCGTACCAAAAGAGAAGCGAGGGGAAGTGTTGAAACTCGCGCACGAGAGTCTCATGGGTGGACACATGGGAATTGCCAAGACGCGTGACCGTCTTGTCAAAGGATTCGACTGGCCAGGGGTCCAGGGAGACGTCAAACGGTTCTGTCTCTCCTGTGACAAGTGTCAGAGAATGGCACCGAAAACGGATCATCGACCCGTCCCCTTGGGGAGTATACCCCTTATCGATGAACCGTTTAGACGCGTCGCGATGGACTTGATCGGACCGATAAAACCCGCGTCGTCGCACGGAAATCGGTATATCTTAACGGTCGTAGATTACGCTACACGCTATCCGGAGGCCGTTGCGCTGCGTAATATTGATTCGGAAACCGTCGCGGAAGCGCTATTTGAGATTTGGTCAAGAGTTGGAGTGCCCGACGAGATCCTGACCGACCAAGGGACACAATTCATGAGTCGCGTGATGGCAGAGGTAAACCGACTGATGTCAATTAAGCACCTCACGACTACACCGTACCACCCTCAATGTAACGGACTGGTCGAACGGTTTAACGGGACCCTAAAGAACACGCTCAAGAAGCTGTGCGAAGGCCGCCCCAAGGATTGGGATCGGTATATTCCTCCCATGCTTTTCGCCTACCGGGAAGTACCTCAAGCGAGTTTAGGGTTCTCTCCCTTTGAACTCCTGTACGGGAGGACCGTACGCGGCCCAATCGCCATACTGAGACAACTGTGGACGGACGATCACGCTGTGGAGGAGGTACGCACCACCTACCAATACGTTGCGGACTTACGCAACAAACTGGAGGAAGTTTGTTCCCTCGCAAAGGAGAACCTCAAGCGAGCGAAGGCGCGTCAGGCGAAGAATTAAAACAAGCGCGCAAAACCACGCCAGTTTGAAGTAGGGGACAAGTGTTGTTACTGCTGCCCAAAGAACACAACAAGTTGCAAGTTTCCTGGAGGGGTCCATACGTTGTCACCGAGAAGGTTGGAGGTCAAACATATCGGATACGGCTACCAACGAAGGAGAAATTGTACCATGCCAATCTCCTTAAGAGATACCGGGAAAGAGAGACCGCCAGCGATTTTGTTATCGCCACGATAGTCACCGAGGACGCCGAAGGCGATACGGAAGGTGCCAACACTGTTCCGAGCTGTCCGTTAACGAGGGCTGAGACACCCTCGGACGTGGAGTGCGACCCCATGTTGACTGCGGTACAGCGGGAAGAGATTGATACGTTGCTGGCCGGGTATTCCGATGTGCTTAAGGAAATACCCGGGAGAATGTCGCTTGTCGAGTTCGGGTTAAAGCTGGTGGATAACCGGCCAGTCTAGCGGAAACCCTACCCCTTGCCCCACGCAAAACAACAAGTCGTAAGGGAGGAGATCGAGCAGATGATTGCTCTGGGAGTGATCGAACCCGCCGACTCTCCGTACAGCTCTCCGGTAGTCCTAGTGCAGAAGAAGGACGGCATCCATCGGTTTTGTGTCGACTACCGGAAGCTAAATCAGGTGACAGAATTTCAAGTCGAAATGCTACCTGACCCGGAACATATTTTCGCTTCTGTCTCGAAAGCGAAATATTTCTCCAAGCTGGATTTGTCCAAGGGCTATTGGCAAATTCCGATAAGGGAGGAGGATAGGGCAAAGCTAGCTTTTGCTACTCCCGACGGGACCTACCAATGGTTGGTCATGCCGTTCGGGGTACAGAACGCGCCCAGCGTCTTTACTAGGATGATGCGGAAGTTGTTGGAACCCTTGCGCGATAGGGGTGTCCACAACTTCATGGATGACCTCTTGTTAGCCACAGCGACGTGGGGTGAACACCTCACTCTGTTAGCTGACGTTTTGGAGCGGCTGCGTCAGGCGGGATTGACAGCTCGCCCTTCCAAATGCCACCTAGGGTTCCGGACATTGGACTATTTGGGACATACCCTGAGCCAAGGTACGCTGTCCCCAGAGAAGTCGAAGGTGGAGCAGCTGAGAAACACCGCACGGCCCACCACGAAAACTGAGGTGAGGTCATTTCTGGGATTGGCCGGGTATTACCGGAGGTATGTGGCCAATTTCAGCGCGATTGCGGGACCGTTGTCTGACCTAACCAAGAAACGTGCCCCGACTAAGGTTATTTGGACAGATGCGTGTGAGCATGCTTTCCAAACGCTGAAGGATAGACTTGCATCCGACGCAGCTGTCCGTCTACCGGATCTGGCAAAAGACTTCGTTCTTCGCACCGACACATGTGACACGGGACTGGGAGCAGTACTACTACAGGAATACGATGAGACGCTTTTTCCTGTCGCGTACGGCAGTCGGAAGTTGTCAGCTGCCGAGAAGAACTACTCCGTATCGGAGAGAGAATGCCTCGGAATTGTGTTCGGTATATCACGGTTCGAGCGGTACTTATACGGGCGGAAGTTCATCTTGGAGACCGACCACCAACCACTCGCGTATCTCGCGCAGGCGAAATTGTCGAATGGACGATTGATGCGATGGTCGCTGTTCTTACAACAATACCAGATGCAGATCAGATACGTGAAAGGAACTGAGAACGTAGGCGCCGATTTCATGAGCAGGAGCGCTGGAATGGTATAGATCGCTGTATATATATATATATATATATATATATATATATATATATATATATATATATATATATATATATATATATATATATTCATGTTCGCACTCAGTGTGTAGTGTCGCGATAATTTTGTTCTTTATTTCGTGTATTAATGCCATTGCATTTGAAGTAATTTTGAGGGAATAAAATCCCGATTTTATTCTCAAGCGTGGGGGGTATGTCATGTTTACCCCGACCCAGAGTAGCCCAGTTTGAAACATGTATAATCAAGGTAATTCTGACGGGTCATTGTTTGATGTCGAACATTGCCGAAGGCTATCACTAATCCGTTACGTAAGACTGTTGTGGCTAGAATCGAAAAACCGGACATCGGAGTTGCGAAGTCACAGACAGCCAATTATCACCTAGGTGTCGAAATGTTTCCAAGATCAAAAGAAATTGCCTGAAGAAGTGGGAGTGTCCTAACTTCTTTCCCCTGCAAACAGACAGACAGGTTGAACTGGCCGCTAAGACGATTGGACAGGGGCACAGCGCCACCCAATCAGAATCGAGATGGGGGGAGACCTTGATTTGGGTAGAATGATATCACTGCGTTTTCCGGCAAAAGTTAGTTCGCTGAGAGAAATTACCCCGAGAAGAGGTTAGCGTAACTCCGAATAGCCATTCGTTATTGGCGGGAAAATCTTAGAGCGGGAAGGTCTAAGTACAGAAAGCTTCAAAAGCTTTGAGGGACAGACCAGTTAAAGTTTGGTCCCGTTGTCTCGGATAGAGAGACGGAGGAAAGGAGGGAAGAAGAGGGAGAAGTTGAAGTCTGGGAGCGGAATTGGAGGAGGAGATAATAGAGAGGGAAAGGAGAAGAAAGGAAAAGTTGAAGTCTGGAGCGAAGCTGGAGGAGATAGTAGAGAGGAAACAGAGACAAAGAAGGAGTTAGAGGAACGGAAAGAAGGAAGAATCAGCGGGAAGAAATAGATGAGTAGATGCAAGGACAGGGGGAAAATCGAACTCACACTCACGGGATGAATTAGGCTGTCACTTGGTCGAGGGAAAGACGAGTGATTGGAAGTTATCGTTTTTAAATTATCACATTTATTAAATTGTTATTGATTGAATTTCATCTTCGTGTTCTCTATAATTTAACCGTCGGCATTGCTGACTGGGGGCTCAGAGCTGTAAATCTACATCATCACTAATTTAACTTTCTAACCTAACGAGCCAGGGTGGAACTTTCAATTTAATTTAATTAAATTATATTGGGAGAACCCCACCCCAATACGACAGAACATCACATTCATCTTGCCTTACAAGTGTTTAATTCAGCCATCATTGAAGTTCTCAAAATGAATCATGAAAAATCTTTGGAATACATTTCATCTTATTGGTTACATATATTTAGTTTTATAGAAGGATTTTATTCGCTATCATAGATAAATGCCTGAAAGGATAAAAACTGAATCAGTCATTTACTCGAATGAGTGTGTGTGTGTGTGTGTGTGTGTGTGACTTGGATTTTTAACGTAGCTTTAACAACCTACGATCATCGCTACGATGCCTGCAGTGTGGCAGTTTATAGTAATGTCTATCACTGGGGCATCATGCCGCAGACATATAGCATGATGTCCCACCCAGTTACATTATCCTGACACCAGACCGACTAGTTGTAGCACTAACCTCTTAATGCTGAGCACCTAGCAATGCAGCTGTTAGTACCATTTTTGTAAGTCTTTGGTGTGACTCAGCCGGGATTCGAACCCACGACCTCTCGCTTCCGAAGCGAACGCTTTAACCACTAGGCCATCGGAGCGGTTCGAATGAGTCAGAGAGCGGTGATTGATTGGTTGAATGCCAGGGATGATGTCATGTCCATTATCATAGTTGGGTTTGGCCCGAATATCTTTCACTACAGCCCATTTGGTCATCACGTTGGTATAAGTGACATTTGTCAAATATGTGAATAAATCATAAATATTATAATATTCTTATGATTCAAAATTAATTTGCGACAAATACAATTGTCTGTGAAGATTGGTTGTGGGGATTATTTTGCATAAAACGTTTAAATATGCTGTAAATATCATTCAGTTTGTAAAAAGATTACTCGAAAATTTCCATTCATAACTTAATGACGTTAACTACCGACATGCCAGAGAAAAAGTACCATGGTAATATCGCCCTAAAAATATGCCGCGGTAAACCGTGATACAGGCAATACCGGGGACTCAAATGGTTGTAATCAATTCAATGTCTTAGTATTCTTTATAATTAGCAGAAGTGTTCCATATTTGTTTTCTTATTTGTAATGTACTTGTAGATATTTTCAGCAAAAACAAATAGAAATTCAATCATGATAACACTATTGAACAACAGAATCGGATATGTAAATCGTTTCCATATGTGCAGAATACATAACCATTAAAGATCCAGCTCTGCTATCGTAATTAAATAACCATAACTAACTTAATAAAATTGAAATTTGTCGAATACTTCTTGTACAATACTTTACAAATTTGGATAATGCAGAATGCATATGTCCATCACGAATTAGGCATATCTCCATTACAAATTAAGCATATGTCCATTACGAATTAAGCAAAAAAGTGCCTGAAATGAAAGAGCACCCAGTTTCAAAGGAAAGTCGAATCCATTTATACAATATGTCTTGTTCAGTACGAGTACGAATCAAAGAGCCAAATTGGACAATACAAATTAAGTTGCCCATTGCCTCATTTAGGAAAGCATCGTTCCTGTTCATTTTTGTCTCAAATTCAGCAAAAGACTTGTCGTTTATTACAAATATTTAACGTTAAACCCATCACAAGACCGATGAAATTAAACTCCAGTGTATACAACTATTTGACAATTTCTTAAAGAGCTTTTTAAAGTTTGATTCTTGTTCCTATACGTTTAGTCTTTGATTCCAACTAGATTAAATGTGTAATGTGATGTGATGTGATTTTTGATTTTTAACGTAGCTTTAACAATTTTTCAGTCATATTGCTACGATGTCTGCAATGTGGCAGTTTATAGTGATATCTAGCACTGGGGCATCATGCCGCAGACATGTAGCACGATGTCCCACCCAGTCACATTATCCTGACACCAGGCCGACCAGTCCTAACACTAACCTCTTAATGCTGAACGCCAAGCGAGGCAGCTGTTAGTACCATTTTTTAAGTCTCTGGTATGACTCGGCCGGGGATCGAACCCACGACCTCCCGCATCCGAGGCGGACGCTCTAACGATTAAATGTGTAGTTGTATGTGTGTGATTTAGATTTTTTAACGTAGCTTTAACAATTTTCCAGTCACATCTCTACTATGTTTGTAGTTTGGCAGTTTATAATAATGTCTAGCACTGGGGCATCATGCTACAGACTTGTAACATCATGTCCCGCCCAGTCACATTATCCTGATACCAGACCGACCAGTCCTAACACTAACCTCGTAATGCTGAGCGCCAAGCGAGTCAGCTGCTAGTATCGTTTTTATAATTCATTGGTAAGACTTGGCCGGCGTTTGAACCCGCGACCGTCCGTGAACGAGGCGGATGCTCTAATTACTTAGAACCAAATGCAAATCTTTTCTGAAGTACATACTTAATGTTATTGTAAAGGGACATGGCCTAATCACGCAGTTTAAGATAGTCTTACAGATTCATTATGTGTATATTCAAGATTGAAGCCTCTGAAAGGCCTAAGTGATTGAATAAGATCATATACATATATAATGTGCAAAATACGTGTCGTTCACTATAATCCAATAATCCAATTTTTTTTTCTTCTTAAAGCTGCATAACACATTACATGCACACTATAATGCATTATTCAATGCATTAGATACGTAATTTTCGAAAACAACTTGCGTATCTTGGGGTAACTTTTCGAGGGTTATTATTTCACGTGTGTGGGGTCTATTATATAGTTGGTTTCTCTTATAGGGGCCATATTTCAACTGTTGAAAATGTATCTCCAGGACGTAGAATCGCGTTCTGGGACACATTTTCAGCGGGGTACACGAGTCCTCATTACACCGGCCTTAGGCAGGAATTAACTGGACATATATCTATCTATCTATATATAAATAATAAATTCACCAACCATTTATTAAAATACTCAACTTTATGTATTTCTTCAATGACTGTAATATTTCACCAAACTGATAACTGTGGCTTGATTCCCAATTAAGCATAACGGTAAGGAATTGGACAGTACACGCAAATTTACTCTCAATCGTGAGAGGTCAAACGATTATATTAAATACAAACAAATGAGGAGTGAAATAAATAACACGAAACAATATGCCATGGAACAACATATGAATCCTATTTTTGACTATTGTTGAGATTACGCAAAAATAATTCAAAACTCTTTGGAAAATTACGAAATCACTTTTAAAAGACACTGATCCTTCAAAATCTCTCATATCGCTCAAAGTTACAAGCAGTAATATTTCTTTTTGCATTTATAATGAAAAAGAAAAGGATACCTTAGTAACTATTTTACTTCGATTTCAACCATTGCTGATATTATTGTTTCATCGACAATTTCTCAAACAGCTGCAACGATACCGTGAATGGAATTACAATCAATGTAACAGAAATTACAAATACTTTAAAAATCTTTTCAGATCAATGAAGCCATGGTGTCTGATGGCGTCTGTCACATTATGCATTGGAGCACCACTAAACCTTCTTTTTAATCTCTAGCTGAATGAAATCAAGTTTCCAGATAAGTGGAAACTGGAACGTATTCTTCCCATTTTTAACAAATGTGATCTACACGAAGTTGCCAATTAAAAACTGTGTCTACTCGGTTGTACCGCAAAGTTTTTGAAAGATGCATATTTAAGCTGGTGCGTAATTATTTTAATGAAAAACGTCTCTTTATAAATATCAATCAGGATTCCTTTAAAGTCATTTCACTATTTTTTTCTTCTTCTTAAATGTGTTAAACTGTATTACAGTATACGCAAGTCACTGGAACATTGTAATGTATTTTGTGATCATTCAACAACTTTGGATCTGGTCTGGTATAGAAGTTGTATCTTTGAACCGAACGAATAGTGTCTCGGGTAATCTGCTTAAATGGTTCGAAAATTAACTAAGTAATATATAACAAACGGTTATTTTACATGCACTAAATTGAATCGTCTGCCTACTGATTAAGTCTTCTAGGCACTGAGCTGAACCGTCTGACAACTGAATACATTTTTTAGGCTCTGAACCGAATCGTCTGCCTTCTGAAAAGTTCTTCTAGGCACTAAACGGAATAAATCTAAAGGCACTGAATTGAATCGTCTGCCTACTGGATAGGTTTTCTTGGCGCTGAACTGAATCGTCTGCCTACCGAATAGGTTTTCTAGGCGCTGAACTGAATCGTCTGCTTATTGAATGAGGCTTCTAGGCATCGAACTGAATAAATCTAAAGGCACTGAACTGAATCGACTGCCTACTGGATATGTTTTCTAGGCGCTGAACTGAATCGTCTGCTTACTGAATGATGCTTCTAGGCATCGAACTGAATAAATCTAAAGGCACTGAATTGAATCGTCTGCCTACTGGATATGTTTTCTAGGCACTGAATTGAATCGTCTGCTAACTGAATGAGCCTTCTAGGCATTGAACTAATCGTCTACCTGCGAAATAGGTTTTCCAGGTACTGAAGTGAATAAGTCTATAATTGTTCAATATTTCCATTTATACATCTTGTTCATATATAATATTTATATTACATTCTATGAGAGAGAAAACTATATATATATATATATATATATATATATATATATATATATATATATATATATATATATATATATATATATATATATATATATATATATACTCTTTACAAGCTTCGCACTTGACATAGTATGTTGTACTTTTATAAGCTAGATGATCGTTATCAGGCCCACGTGATCCTCTTGATATAAGTCAACTGACATATGTATTGGATCGAAGAAAGAACAACCTAAGTCAGAAAGACATCAATTTTCGTCTAGCAAGACCAGTTTTATCTCACGTTACACCGAAAATAAATACGCAGTAGCGAACTGTCACTGCAGGAAAACATTTCATATTAAAATTTGGTCTTAATAGTTTTCATTGTATACTTGTTTTGAAACTTATTTCGCTTGTTTTTAGCATTCGTCTTGGACATTTCTGCCTTCACATACATGTAAGGATATTGGATAATTATTTGTCATCTACTCATTCCATACGATATCGAACTAATCGTACTATTTTTCAGTGAAGATCGTAGCAACATATTATGACTATTTTTTTGCCAAATATCTGTCATCCGGTATTATGGCTAAAACTTTAGTTGAGATAAATGGAAGGCACTTAAACCCGTAACCATGGAAGAAACTCGGGTAATTTTCTTGCATGGTACGTTATAGCTCTAAGTTGTTTACATAAAATCCAGAGGTTATCTTCGATAGAGCACTGGACTAATTTTTTTCATAGCCTTGCTAATCTTGGATATCCTCACGAATAACGTCTTTCTGAATGTTGCCTGTCAGATTAGGAATGCACGAACATTCAGTTTTGGATAAATGTTCTATAGGTGTCCTACACCTTGTCCGTCCGTCCATCCGTCCAACAACAACAATAGGTTAACTTTTAGGCAATTTTACGGGGCATCTTTGTTCAATTACACATTTCTGGTTATTTTATAGTTTCTAGGCACATCACATAATGAAAAAGATTAAATATATGGGGATATGTGCTTGAAACTAGTGAATAACGGATATATTTCATCGAGTGGGTAAAAAACTTATTTTCATGAGTGGCGAACTCACAAGCGAAATACTTTTTCACTCACAAAATGAATTATTTCGCTTATTCACTCGTAGCAAGCAAAATTTCTTTTTATTATATGCTCAGACGTATTGGCTAGCAAAATGTGCTGTAAAACAGAGTAAAGTGGCAGATTTCTTACCGGGTCAGCGGGTTACCTTCATGTTCAGCTGTGTTTCGTGATTATTCGCACAGAACATATAAATGGTAACGTTTCCAGCTCAAAGTACAATAGTACATTAAGAAAAAATAATTCGCGCCATGTTTGATTTCAACTAGAATCGTCTTTAGAATAACCTACAGTATCTCGGTTACAATGTTATCCGTGGCTATTGACGGTCAGTGACAAATTATGTTCTATTTATTCCATTCCAAATATGTTTACAAAGCAAGTAAAGTTTTGCAAATTCAACGTTTACTTTTGTGGGTTTTTTTTTTTGCCTTTGCTTTGTAATTTTGTCTTTAGCAAGGGCCAGTGGGAATCAAACGTGCTCAGCCTAGTTAAAACTGATATCTTAATCAGGGGCACACATATTTTGTAATCCATGTAAGACTCTTTTATTCTATAAGAAAGTTGTAAAATATACTTTTCAAATATTAACATATCTGAAGGCCTCTACCCCTCTCTTTTCTCATGCTCTGTATTGGTTGGTCAGTCAACATGGCAGCTCTACCTCAGTTGATCCAAATCACACTCCCTCTCTACGTGGAGGTATGATGGTAAAACTGAGGCTAATAGAGAAACAGAGAGATGGACGATAAAACAATATTATGGCCAGATCTCCCCCTCCCGTTGGTTCCTGAGCCCGCACTGACTGACCCCAATTGATCCTACCCCACCCCCCCAATCGTGACCAGATACGGGCGAAAATCCGTTAAGAAGAAGTGTGGTGAATTTTCTCCCCTGGCATGCGACAAAAGTATCTGGACCTATGATGGCAAATATGATAGGCAAACCGACCGTCGTCAGTTACACAAACTGTTGTTAATAATCGCTGGAAGAACGATTATGAAACTTAATCGACATCAGACTTGATTGTTCCATATAAAAAATATTGCTAGTCACTTATTCCTCTGAAAAATTAAGTAAGATTGTTACGAAACTTAATATTCCGATTTGATTTTGAAATGTAGTTGATCCTGCCTGACAGCGACTTTCAGCGAAAATTCAGGCAGGACACCGGTAAAGATAAATACTGTTATTGCTGTACCTAGATTTGTTTTCAGGTGTATTTGATCTGCCTGACTGTGCTTTCCCGCGAAAATTCAGCCTAGACGCCGGGACGACCATTTCAAATATTTTTATTGTTACTCCTTTAAAATCAAGGCGAGGGTTGTCAAGAAATTCGAAAACTACTCTTTCCGGTTAGATTAGTTTTTTTTATTGAAAATATTACCCCTCTGACAATTAAAATGGCCGTAGGTTCGCCATTTTGAAAACACGCTTATTGCTACTTCTAAACCATTGTCGGGTTTTCAGCAAAGTTCTCATTTTTGCTGTAGTTTGTTTTGTAGAAAAATAATGCTCGTTTACAGCATGCATTGCTTCCATTAGGACTCTCTTGGAAAATTAATCATGTTATCGCTGAGACTAGGCACCACTATACATTGCAAACTATCGCTACTTCCTAGTGTATCATATAACTTTAGAGCAGTATTTGTTTTTCTTCAAGTCAATTATACGAAACGCACGGTGTGCGCAAAAATCTATAACGACGTGAGAATTCTGAATAGATTTTTTGCAAACAGATTTTCTTACACGTGATTATTTGCGAATATTCAGTTTTAAAATATCTGTTGTTTTTTGTAACAGTACAGAAATATATGTGATCTAGAAATATTGTGGTCCAAATAAAGTGAACATGAAATCCAGTATCATCAGGCATGTGATAATTCGATCATATTTAGTTACCTCGGCAATTGTCTGGAGTTCCTTCATGTTTTCAAGATTATTCAGTGTTACATAGGGTGTTCTCACGTGACTTAGTTTAGTAAATCACTCTACTAACTTTTCAGTGGCAAAACGTAATCCTTCGTCTAAGACACAAATAAACGTTTATAAAGGGAAACACAATTCTAAGTGCCGCATGAATACACATAACAACGCTAGGTATTGAATTTTATGTGGCGTCAGGAAAGACCTTACAAAAATGTACACAGGTAGAAATTGATTCGAGACCTGTTCAATTGATTTAAAAGTTAAACAAGTAATCTCAATTGCTTTGCCCGAAAAGACATGTTGAATATAAGACTAGATAAATGGGCATGATAGTCAGCTATCTCATATTTCTTAAGTGAGCTCTTATCAGGGAATGATGAAAGGATCGAATTTTGACATGTATGTTTTGAAAGTTCTTTGGTGTCAGAAGATTGTGTATTGCGGGATTCACTAGTCGACATGGAACATCACAAATCCGCTGAAGCAAAGATGAACGTACCGGTCAATGGTAAGCTGTTTGTGTAAAGTATATATATATATATATATATATATATATATATATATATATATATATATATATATATATATAGTTGACAAACCAACTTTTAACTCAAAAACCTTATGACCTTTTTTGCATGCCAGAACGTTGTGTTATTTTGTAACTATATCACACAGAGATGTACTAGTTGTCTTTTCTCATAGATCTTTGTCTAATTTTGTACTCATTTTATCATTCAATCCCTTGCGGATTATTAGTTTTTGCACCATCACTGCATCACCGCTCCCCACCCCTGCTATAACCTTTTTGTGAAGTGTTTTCTCTTCGTAAGTGTGTCTACAAATCGACATGCGCTAAAGTGTTTCTAGACGAAAGCACATCGTCGAATGGTTATAAAGATGCACACTTTTCGCAAGGAAGAATAATGACGAAATAAGTGGCACATGGGTTTGCAATATAACAAATCAACACAGTTACTTTGAACGAAGTACATTTTCGTTAAAGTGAGTTGCACCCTCAAATCGACATCTACACATATCTCTTTTATTCGTTTTTCTTGCGCTCATTTTGTCATTCACTCATTCTTATGAAATAATTCATGTAAAATAGAAGAAAGACTCTACTTGCCACAGACGAAGTCAAAACGGAGTTAGCTTGATCTATACATATGGAACTTCTGTGCGAATCCCTACATCATTAATACAGTTTCAATGTAACAAAGTAACCATCTTCTTCCACGGCTATTAATTAAAAAGTTGCAGGAAAGGATATTTTCTACACATGTATGTTCAGTTAATCAACGTGTCTGTCTAAATTGATGTGGGAATCTTCATGCTGCAAAGACAGAACAATCTTGATCAATTGCGTACTAATATATATCGGATACAAAAGTTAGTCTCAAGTCGATATAACACAGCATTAGGTTTTAATCATGAATTAGAGGGGCACGGAGGAGAGTCAAAGGGTGATATGAGAGAGAGATAAACATTTATTGCATGCATGCAATTCAAACAATTAAAAATACTTAAAAACAAAACTGGGATATTTTTACATCTAATAAATAAAATAAGAAATAACTAATTAATGGAGGTATTTTATTTAGAAAACGATCTGTAGATCTTTCCAAATTGAATAGATAAATGAATGAATAACATTGAACAAATTATTTTTAATATTTGGTTGGTTTCGGAAAGTGATCTTTATGTCTTTCCTAAATTAATAGACATCATTATGGCGTTATAAAGTTTCCATGAACAGTGGCGAGAATAGGGGCTGTATGAACATTATTAAATCTGGACAATACAAGGTGCTTTAGTCTTTAAAATTCACTTTTTGAGACAACCTTTTTTGCATGAAGTTCCTGCTTTGATACAGCTTACCAGACGAAGGCAACCTTACTACAGTGATTTTGTGTACATATTATTTGGCCATTCTTGTTTTTGATACAGATATAAAGGATGTATTCCGAAGGATATGTCCATATACGCTTCATAGATGGAAAGGTGTTCTAGAAAAGCTGGGTTTGGACCAGACACAGATTGGCGAGCTCGAAAAACGCACCAATAAATCTCGTTTGTACGATGTTATGTACGAGGGTCTATGCCTTTGGCGCGAGCTGAACGGTCGTCATGCCACTACGGAAGCCTTGATGGAAGTTATCAAAGAATGTGACCTGCGACGAGCAGAAGGTATCGTTTTTTATTAAAGCGGAATGGAAATTTATAGGATGACCTATTATAAGTTTTCATTGCTGCAGTGATAAAAATACAATATAATAATTAGGTAAATAATATTAACATAAACGATCATTCATAATTACAGTTTTCATTAAGTACGGGACATAAACTTAAATTCCTTTATCGGCAGACAGGTTTCTGCTGCTTGAACAAGTTCAGTTTTTGAATGTTACCCTGGTCAAATATTGAATTTCAATTGCTGATTAATAACAGGTTTTTTGATAACCTAATTAGTAAATAATCTGTAAATAGTATTTTTTGGGTGCTGAATAACAGTCACGAACGGTTCGCTGAGAGCAAGCATTTGCTGGAATACACTGATAAAGAATACATACTCCCAGATCCGCCAGCGTATTTTGGCAAACGTTAGAAAATGGAACCAGTATGAAAAACGATATCCTGTAATGCTTTAGAAAATATGCAGATTTACCGATTATTTTCATTCATGATAAAATTGAAAGCCATCATATCATGATGATTTAAGCAGCAATTTATGTTTTTTTTTGACACATATTACAAATTTGTTTTCGGCTAATTTTACAGGACAGTTTTAAGATCTAGTCAATTTCATAGGATAAGTCTTCAAAAACAGGTACAATAATGGAATAGAAGATTAATTTTAAAACAGTACACAGTGGCTAAGTATATACTGCATCTATTTAAAATTCTACCATACTAATGGAACAATTAGATATCAATCTCTAATCGTTATTACTTTCGAAATGATTGAAATAACGTTCAAAATTATATTCTTGAAAAGAAAAGTTCCCTTGGTAGATGCAAGTCATGTTGGCTTTATGATAACGCATAAACACATTTAATCAAGTATTAAATTACAATTTGGGTGTCTTTGCGTTTGATACGATGTGCCAAAAATACAGCTCTTTATTGGAAACAATTGACGTCATAAATTTAGGAGAGCAAGACAAAAAATATTAAGCCATCCTTACCAAAAATTATGAAAACCAGTTGCTTAAACAAATATTAAATCAACTGTGGTGACAAATTAAACGAGAATAAAAATGAAAACAAAATAATTTTGAAATAATGAACAATCTACCTACAGATGATACAAGCAAGCAATATAAAGGTTTCCTGTACGTGCATTTGTTAGTTAAGTGGATGAGCAGTGTCCGGCACATTGTTAACACGGAAGCATTCAAAGCAACGACGACGGATATCAATACATTTAGACAGTGATACAGATAGTTTTTTTCTTTCTTTAAATACGTTAAGTCTAAGAAAGTGAAGGTAAACAAGAGAGATAACGTACAAAATGCCTTACAAGAAATCTTCAAAGAGATAAAACCCTAAAACACAGTTTGTTGATGGTAAAAATCTTACAAGGTTTATTTCGAAATGAAACATCTAAATGTCTCAGTCACTCAGAGAAAAAAAGCCATCTGTAGTAGAGTGTGTGTGGTCTTGCATTTTTAACGTAGCATTAACAATCTTTTAGTCATATCGCTACGATGTCTGCAGTGATGCAGTTTATACTGATGTCTAACACTGGGGCATCATGCCGCAGACATGCAGCGTGATGTCCCACCCAGTCACATTATCCTGACACCAGGTTGACCAGTCCTAACACTAACCTCTTAATGCTGAGCGTCAAGCGAGGCAGCTGGTAGTACCATTTTTGTAAGTCTTTGATATGACTCAGCCGGGAATCGAACCCACGACCTCCCGCATTCGAGGCGGATGCTCTAACCACTAGAGCGGTCTCCATTTGTAGTAAAACTGCTTGAGGTAATCTTATAGACTAGAATGTGAATATATTTCACTCAATATTAAGCTAGAAAATGGATGGCATATTACAAGATTGAAATTAAAGAATACAGTAAGATTAAGGACAAATCCTGTTAAAGAAAGCAATGCTTAGATAACAAGAATTATCTCCATAGAACAAACAAGAGCATGCATATAACGTTAAAGGATTTTGAAGACCGAGCTAATGAACGGTAAAAAGAAAGCACGCGTAAAATAGTAAGTATTTGATTAATCGTTTTACTATTGGGAGCTGGCGGATACATAAAACTACCAAGTTAAATTGAAACTATCTTCAGGATATAATTCAAGAAATGTACACAGAAGTTTTAAAGATCGTTCTTGAAAGATAACGAGTTTCAGTAGCGTGAGAGCTGTTTAAAAAAAACAGCGCATTAGAGAAAGGTGCGTTAAAACAAGCTCAACATGAGAATCTTGATCAAGAGACCAGAGAAAAATAAAGTACATTCGATTAACAAACAAATGATTCATCTAAACATGATAAGGCAACTTCTTTTATATGTGGACGCATCGCAAGGTTCCAGAATTTTGTGTGCTAGTCACCGTTGAGGTCCCCCCCCCCCCCATGCCGCCGGACGTTTATAAAGGATATTATATGTTCATGCATCTTTCATAGGTCTGCAGTGTTGTTTTTTCGTAAACAAACAAAATAGAATTTGGTTTTACAATTTATTTAAATATGTTTCTGAAATGGGTTGATCTTTTGTCCTAGTCGTTTTTGTTGTTATTTATCAGGGTTCCCAATTTTCCCGGAATCTACAAGGTTGAAATTATAGAGTACTTTCTGCCAGAGGCACATGCCTAAGACCGGTTTCCTTCCCACTGTTTCCCATTTGTGATCTTTAGCCAGTATATATCTACTGTCTGTGTTCAGTACTATATATATATATATATATATATATATATATATATATATATATATATATATATATATATATATATATATATATATATATATATATATATATATCTGGCAAAAGGAAAATTTATTATTTATTTTTTTAAAGTTTCCTTTCAGTTATTTTTTTATTAGTTAGGTAGGTTTTCCCTTCACGTATGGTGCTCGTTGTCATTGTATTGTTACATTTAGATCAACTGATTTATTTTAGTGGGTAAAATACCAAACCCCTAAGTTGGGTGGCGTCCTGGATCCCATCTCCCGTAGTGGTCCTTCCTCGGTACAGGAAACATTTTTAGGATTATGTGCTAATCCTTATAAGTACGTGTCTATTAGATATTGCCATATTAATAACTTGTCAACATATCATCATGGGTTTTAGTAATAAAGTATATTACTTTGGTTAAAATATTGTTGCTTGGTAGCTTATAACAATGTTTCGTGATATCCCTCTTTTTTGCCTTAAATGTTTTTATGATATCGCATTTCATGTTTTTTGCATTGCAATGTGTCATGACATGTTTCTTTGTGAAGTTCCTTCTTTAACATAACAGACATTTTGGCATAATTCTGGTCATGTTCCGTCTGAAGGCTGCTTCACCAGAAAGCCAGAAATCACGCAGGTATTTTGAAAACATGCTTTGGATTTTCAGTGATTTGACCCGCTCCCATTTCTTCCATACCTCGTTCCACTGAACTTTATTTCTCCATTGACTTTTTATAATGGTGCCCACTGTATTTCCCTGTCTTATAGTAATATATAAGGCGACTTCATTGTAATTTTCATCTTTATATACGTTTTAATTCCGAAGGTGAAACATTAGGATTATCACGCTGAAGTATAATGCGTTAAGCCATCAGTTTTAATTATTGTAAACGATTTGATGCAATGAGTTTTCTCTCGCACATACCTGATGTCTCCCTTTTGAAACACTTCATTAAGTGTTTATGGCTATATTGGTCCATTTTCTGTATTGGTCTGTTATTATTTTGTGTGGAAATAAACCCATAAACCCCCATGTCCGTGTCAATAATTGTGCTTAATAGACTCATAATAGATGGACTGGCCCTGTAATATTATAATTTTAGGAGAGGTGTTGAAAGGAACTTTATGTCTACACACGTATGTGTGTATGTATGTATGTATGTATGTATGTATGTATGTATGTATGTATGTGTGTGTGTGTGCGTGCGTGCGTGCGTGCGTGCGCGCGCGCGTGCGTGTGTGTGTACAGTGCAGAGGAAAGCTTAGGTAGTAGAAATAGTAATGGTACAAACCACGTTAAAATTTGTAGGAATATAAACCCTTGTGTGTTTCCTATTCAAGTAAATAGTGAGATAAATACATCAATATTGATGGATGTGCATTGACACGTTGTCTTCAGCTATCTCGTCTTACAACATATTATTTTGTATCCATGACTATCTCTAGCTCCAGGATGGGAGGATTAGCAATAGACTAAAGGGTATGTAGCCAATAGAACGACAACAACGACGACACAGAAAAGAAGGAACGAACGGAAAGACATAAACATAATAAATATCAAAAGTGGCTACAAGAACTGGATTTATATTCTTACAAACATTCAAGTGTCATTTGATCGAATAATCGTATTTATTTTTTTTCCAAAAACGACACGGGCATGCTTATATGCGGCATGTTCAGTGTAGTGCATAATTATACAATTGTTCATATTTAGGTCTGGAATATAATTGGTCACTGTCCATGCATTGGCTCAAAGGGCCATGAATTTCAGTTTATGTACAAGTAATGGAAAATATACAGTTCTGTTTCCGGCACACATGCAGTGTTGTATAATATATTGCAGATGAACTTAAGAGTATAAACACTGATTGTCTGGGAAACAGAATGCGACCAAAGACATCTGCCGGGACGATGTCAAGGAATGGAACTAAGCCCGTGCTTTTGAGAGGAAACACAATTTGCTTCGGTTTGTATATGCTTTGCTTACGCTCATACCACAAGTCAGGGTGTATACATAGAAAATATTGTCGCGATTAACATGACAAGTATATAAACGGAAGCCTCATATTGCCTATTATCATTTGTAGTAGGAATAAATGACAAGAACTGATTTCATAGTGAGCGAAACAAATTCCAGTGAATACATTTGAAGTATACGAAATCACTGGCCTTTATTGTTTTATAATTGAAGTCAGTTGCATATATGGGCATGTAGACCCCACGCACAAATTTTGATGTGATTCCAGTTTAACTAACTTCATATGGATTATGAGACAGCTTTTAACAATTTATATCAAGTGGTCTTGACAACCTCGATAATCTGTAGTAACTTGCAGTCTGCAATGTTATCATTTGTTCAATAAAATTGTTGAAAAGAAATTAAATTTAAAGCCTCGTGTCGCGTAGCTCTTATGAACTAAGGAACCAAATTTCTAAAAGTTTATATTGAGTGCTCTTGATACCCACAGTAAGTGGCAGCAACTTGGAGACTTATTTCTTTGATGCTATTTTATAATTGAAATAAAATGTTTGAAACGAAATGGAATTTTCACGTGTGGTCAAGCCAGGTGGTTCTTTGGCGAAGAAATTAGAATACCCGAAGGAAATTATTGGTCTTTGGTGGTCGGTCGTTTACACATCCAGTTGATTGTCAAAGGAGAGGAATTCATGGTCGAATAGGTTCAAAGTGAGATTTTGAAACCCGCAACCTATTCCATTTGTGAGATACATATGGCCACCACGAAAGAGATAAGATGTAAAACAGCACAACAACCACTGATCTTGGCCTCCACTGGAAAAATTCCATTATTTTAACATTGATTGTAACATTTTATTTTATCGCAAACCATTCTGTTTAAAATAGCAAGATCAATCAGCCATGATTGGTCTGAAAATGTGTTTGCAATCATTTCAGATGCTGGTCCATAAGTATACCAAATAAATTTTGTGATGTAGTAATAACTTATTGTCTAATCAGTCACCTTGCCCTGTGATAGTGAATCTTCATGACTAAAACACAGGTTCAGATAAATTGCTTTCTTTCTGCTATTGTTATTAAGCTTAATCTTTCCACCATCTCTCCTTCAAGTGCCGTGTGTATTGTTTTTGAGTGATAAAATATATGTACGTAAGCTCACAAATAAATTAGATGCAAATCAGAGTATATATATACATTCTAAAATCTGGAAAGAAGTTCCGAATGTTCAGATACATGATGTATAGTCTAATGCCAAACAAAGTTCCCCATTTTGTTATTTGGTAAAATAATATCACATACAAGGATCAATCATTTTTGCATCTAGGACATGCATTAAATGCTTGACACTTATTGCGTTCAGCGTGGATGAGAAAGAATATGAGACAACTATTGAATGAAGTCTGAAACATAAAAGTATCCATTAAAATAAAGCATGTATGAAAGTAGATCTATGGCGACATAATGAAATATCGTACGTAACGAAAATTCTGCAGTTTAAGAAAACCAGCATGCATTACCATTATGATGCTGTCTTTCAGGTGAAACAAAAAAATCTGCAAGAGTTTCGTCTGTACGTCGGCCGTCTCCAGGATCAGCAACGGGACACAAGGGGACCAGTAACGAATTGCACCGTTTACCCGAGATCTGTAGGTCGACATTTTTTATGCAGTCCATTTAGAGATAAAACGTTTGATTAAAGTTTGAATATATAGTCTCAGCATGTCGGTTTCCGTACTAATTCCAAATCACTGGAGAGAGAGAGAGAGAGAGAGAGAGAGAGAGAGAGAGATTTGTTTGTTTTTTTTGTGTCTTTAGGCACATGAAGATTTGAAAGTTATATCGTGTCCAGGAAAGTAGATTAAAGTAATCGAGTCACATTGCTTCCGGAGGGAGAGGTTGATTGGTGGTTGGGGTTGGTGATCTATTATATATATATACAGACCAAATGTTGAATACAGTAGGACTAAATGATATTACAGAACATCACTTCATTTGCAAAACAATATACATGCCTAAAGTTTTATCTTCTCTACACCACTAATAAGACTATCAGCGGAAACTATCCACTCATGGCAGTGAGATAATTGCCTCAGATGTGTATGTTTATGGCTGCAATGTCAGAGGTCCTGTCTATCCGCGGCTTACATTTATGGGAGTACCATTATGCATTCCAAGTCTAACAATGACAGCATGAGACAATGAAGTCACACAATGACAAAATGAGACAATGATGTCTAATAATTACAAAATACGACAATGATGTCTAAAAATGATAAACTAGACAATGATGTCTAACAGTGACAAAATGAAACAACGGTGTCTAACAATGGCAAAATAAGACAATGTCAAACAGTGACAAAATGAGACTGATATGAAATGATTTTGTTGATCTTCTTATAACGAATAATGACAAATATTTTTTAATATTGAACATCAAAGTTAATGAAAAATAATCATTCAGGGGACACAGTTCTAATCGTGTAGAAGGCTAAATAAGTAACGCGATAAATTGATCAGAGTGGCTCATGCAACTGTTAACAATAAGTGGGTAGCGGATGAAAAATCTGTCCCACCTGTATATTTTAAAACAGTAAGATCTTTTTGTAAGATAAGGCCCACGCACAGTAATTAAACAAAAATAAAATCAACAAATCAATTCACATTTCAGGATTGACAATTACATTCTATTTACCCTAACCTCCGCTATGCATAATCAAATTTATCGTTCGCTTAAAAATTCAAAAATGTTGTGCATCATTGTCATCTCTTCAAACGATACCAAACTATTTCTATTCCATTTATCAATTTAAATTTTGTCCATCGCCATCTAGTATAAGGGTTACCAAACTGTTTCTGTTCCATGTGTCTGTCACCATCTTGTATACTGGATACGAGATACTTTCTGGTACAGTTGAAATTTAAACAATGCAGTTTTCAACCGTTTACACTAAATGAAAATGATGTTTGTTTTCTCCTTTAGCACAATTGGCACTCGAGCAAGGAGTGTCCTGCACAACATAATATTGTCTGATCTATTGTATACAATATAAAATCATGGCAATGGAGATTAACATTTCAGTGTGCTGATTATGCTTCAGTTGTTAGCCCATGGAGTAAACATGCTACCATTTGCGAGTCAGAGGATATATATATATATATATATATATATATATATATATATATATATATATATATATATATATATATATATATATATATATATATATATATTAATGTGTGTGTGTGTGTGTGTGTTTGTGAGATGTGTTCTTACACGTGTATAAGAGGGCTGAAAGTCATTGTCATAAAGGAAGTGAATGAAAACACAGGATTCTGTATTATTAACTTGTTTGATGAGACTAAAATTAAATGTGCATACACCAGCCAACTCTTTCCGACATCAGTAGAGTCGAACGAAAGAGAGTAAAAAGACAGAATTCCCTAGGTCAGTCGTGCAAATATTACAATGTCAAGGTATATGGGTACATAATTAAAACAAAGACAAACGTTGCATTTGATGCTGGCCACTTTCGTGACTTTGTATTGAAGGCTGGAAATTTGCAAAACAATGTATGACAAAAGTGTGTTTTCGTCTTTGTTTAACATGTATTTAAATATATTAATGATGAAACTTCAATACCATATGCGCCAGAGGTAAGAAGAGTTACTTTGCACGCACTTCAAAGGATGACCGCACTGTACCAGTCACACAAATCAATGTATATAATTAATACAGGACAAAACTGCAGTTATATCAGTTGGTGTCAAAACTGCAATGGAACTGAATTATTCGTCTGTAAACAGCAGCATGGATTACAATACATTACGAATTTCTCTGCAAGATATTCAACGTTCACCTTATTGACGGAGATACGTCAAAGACAAAATGGCATTGAGAAAGCACGAGGCTACCTTTCCTTTCTACGCTGAGTCTCACGTTGAAATGTATTTGATCGAAGGCGCAATTTCATCTGGCATCAAAGCTTTTGCAACGAAATAGTGTACTGTGATATCACACAATTATGGGTATGAGCAATTTAAGCACCTCTCATATAGATTTTAGACGGTGTCCATATTTTTAAAAGACTACTTTTTTGCATCAGGATGCTGTTCGAAATTGTTTAAATGTGCTATAATGATACTTGCAATGTTCTTTGTCTATCTTTGTCTATATCATTTAAAATACACATATGTATGCAAAGAAGGCAAGCAAAACATTATATACAATATTTTGGTGGTGTAATAGTTGATATTAGGATGTCCACCATGTTTGATTTGGAAAGTCTCTGACTTCTTATTTTCTTGTTTTTACATACTTTGGTAATTGCATTTTTGTGCAGGTTTTGGCGATGATTCCATTTGTATGTGTTACAGAGATGTTGGCGTTTAAGCATGTTAGAAACGCATTTTCCTATTCAGTAAATGTTATCCCCAACAAAAGTTAGAGTTGTCATACATCGCCATCATTGCCGTATCAAGTTATATTTTCTTTGTTTTGGTTTAAGGTCACCTGCAGGCAAGTTAAACGCGAAAGAGTGTTTTTTTTCCCCAAATAAATTATCTGATTTACGAAAAATTTAAATGATTCAAAGTGTACAGGTTTCCGCTTTTTAAGGATATATTAGGATTATATTCCTTGATTTCGTTCATCATTTTGTGTATATATATATATATATATATATATATATATATATATATATATATATATATATATATATATATATATCGTTTACCTTTATTGTAAGTTTTATTTGCGTCATACGCTTTGAAAAAGGATCCTAATATCTCGAAACCACTTGTTCAGTTTGTCAGATTAGATGCACATTGCTTTGTCATGTTTGTTTCCTCTATAAGTTGTCTTTGATAAAAACGATTTTCTCAGTGCATGCATTTGTGTCTTATATCTCATTAAATGGAAAAGCATATTTGTTAGCGTTATATTACAAGCCAGGGTTCTTTGCTTGACCGAGCGGTGTCAAACACTGGAGCGATTCCAGCTAGAAGTCATAAGTTTACCCCAAATTTCCAAAGACTTGCCTCCAACTTCAGTTGTAAATTAGAAAGCCCGACGTGTCCGTTCTATTCATAAATATTACTCTAGTCAGTTCAAGACCACAGATCTCACAACCTGCGAAATATCTGTCAACCGCACATCTGCATAGTTTCTCTTCGTTAGGTTTCCATACCGCCAGCAGTTCGCACCGTAGAAACTATACAACTCTCCCCCAACACAGGGAACTATTTTAGCTACGCCACCTTAGGCCAGTCAATCCATAGTTTCCAGGCACATTTCGCCAGTACAACTGCATCCCATTTGCCACCATGGCGACATAAACGGCATCTGCTAAGTCCATTCTTATTGATTCTATTGTGTAATTTACCGGTTTCCTACCGTAAATACTGCCACTGCAGTCACACCACCAATGTACAGCACTAGATTTTAATAGGGACTATGGTATTCAGGGTCACTCATTGGGTTTTGACCTGAATTCACTACTAGTGAACCATGGCATCATGGAAGCTCACTAACACTTTACCGCCGCGACGTTTGCTCCTAGTAACTGACTAATTATTACGGGCTAAGGAATATTTACATTGCACCGAATTCCAATAATTAAACAAGTAATCACAAAAATCTAAGAATTCCTTAAAACGGGGCGCTATAACAAAATGCGCATACTATAAAAAACTTCAGAATGTCATTTACTTATTTGCACACCTTGTGATACTTCAATGAATAAGCGAACTATATTGAGGAATTTATTATGTGATTTCGCATTTGATGCATCAGATAAAACAAGGCCAAACTTTATGCATACCGGAATCCACACAATAAACTGATGCAATTGACTTCACAATTGTTTCTTAATCGTGCATTGCAAAACAAAGCACATGGCACGACGTCAGCTGCAAGATTTTTTTAAATGAAAATTAATCTTATTTAGGAATATCAGAAAAATAGACTTTATATCAGTGAGGTAATTAAAAAAGTAAGATAGTTACATTTTTAGATCTAAGTCTAGTTTGTGTACAGAATAGAATACAACTTTATTTCTTTATTTAGGTTGTTCTAAGCCATATGCGTGGATATATATTTTTATAACATTTGAATCTTCTCTTCTTTTTAAGGTGACGTAAAAATCATGCTATCATTGGATAAAATTGTGCTACGTGATTCGGGAATCTCTACGTCAAAAACTGCTCTCAACAGAGTCTTCACTAAATTTTACCAACTGATCTATGACAATAGACATATCCATTTGCAAACACTGAGATCAATGCTTAGTCATAAAGGAATGCTCATTCAGAAACTATCTGTGGAGAGTAATCCCTTTGTGCACGTGCTGTGTTCAACACTTGGTGCTTTCGAGACCCTGTATCAGATGTACCAAAGTGGTCGACTACGAGCGATCATGTCATCAGCATTTATAACGCAGAAACACCTACAGACCTTAAGGGCCAATCACATTTCCCTTGTGGTCAACCTAGAAGAGGATCGAGTGGAGGAATACAGAGGAATCCTTCTTGCCAGGAATCTGGATGATAAGGGGAAGCTGCACCCAGCTGATGGCCTTGAGCTCCCTTCGACGTCCGAAAACGAAACTCTACCTATGATAAACGAGGTTAATGAAACAGGTAAAAATGCATAATTTCTTCGCATACGATTGTTATGGGAAAGTAACATTTATGAATTAGAATAATTGTAACCTTAGCCACGATGGTGGTGGATTTGGTAAGCTTATCCATATCTAGTAACACTCTTTTAAGAATTTAACCCGAGTCGAAATATTCATGGGAAAGACTTAGACGCAGGGTGACTCTTGACAGTGTCACCTAATTCACTAAATCATGACGTCGCAACCTATCCCATAATAACTCCTGATTCTGTCTCGAATGTATTTGTAGCTTTAACGTGTTTTAGATTTTGACGTTTTGTTAGTCAGAAGGCGGATGTATCTAACAAGTGTATTTAGATTGAGCAAAGTTTATGTATTATTTTTGCATGGTTCAAGATGGCATTCAGCTAACTGTTTTCGCAGTAATTTGAAAATTGCCGGAAGTAGCGGAGAAGTTGTGATTATAGATTGAGCCTTATGTTTTGATTTCCTATTTCCTGTCCTGATTTACTTCTAAACTCGGCGTCAAGATTAGTACTTTCTTCAAATCTCGTAACAATTAGCCAGACACTGTTCACAAGAATACGACAGTACATGTGAAAAGCCTGGGGTTCCCTAAGTGCATGTACAAAACTTGGGGTTTCCAAAGTGGATGTACAAAGATTGGGTTCCCAACGTGGATGTGCAAAACTTGGGGTTCCCAAAGAGGATGTACAAGATTGGGTTCCTAAAGTGGATGTTCAAAACTTGGGGTTCCCAAAGTGGATGTACAAAGATTGGGTTCCCAAAGTGGATGTGCAAAACTTGGGGTTCCCAAAGTGGATGTACAAAGATTGGGTTCCCAAAGTGGATGTGCAAAACTTGGAGTTCCCAAAGTGAATGTACAAAGATTGGGTTTCCAAAGTGGATGTGCAAAACTTGGGGTTCCCAAAGTGGATGTACAAAGATTGGGTTCCCAGAGTAGATGTGCTAAACTTGGGGTTCCCAAAGTGGACGTACAAAGATTGGGTTCCCAAAGTGGATGTGCAAAACTTGGGGTTCCCAAAGTGGATGTACAAAGATTGGGTTCCTAAAGTGGATGTGCAAAACTTGGGGTTCCCAAAGTGGATGTACAAAAATTGGGTTCCAAAAGTGGATGTGCAAAACATGGGGTTCCCAAAGTGGATGTACAAAAATTGGGTTCCCAAAGTGGATGTGCAAAACTTGGTGTTCTCAAAGTGGATGTACAAAGATTGGGTTCCCAAAGTGGATGTGCAAAACTTGGGGTTCCCAAAGTGGACATGAAAAGCTTGGGGTTTCCTAGTACCATAAAGCATAACAAGATGCATTTTAAAAAAAGTTAATGGTCAAATATCGAAGGGTAAGAAGACATGCTACCCGGTATATCAAAAGCACTATCAACAGCATTCAGTCATGTTTTACTCTGTCTTTTTGTGTGTACCTCATTGTGGATACCTAAACTTAATTGGCATTTTATAGCCATGATTGTGCTCATGAGTCGTATTACATCCATTCATAAATCCATACATATATGCATCCATCCATACTTTCAATCAGACGTTTAGTCAAACAATAGTATTTGTGCACTTTGCCGCTACTGCTTCATTTATTACTTTATTCCTTTCTTCCTTCTACTTTTCCATATACTTCTACTTTTTATATTTTGAAGATTATAAAAACGAGTGCAACAAATAATGATGTTGGTGATGTCCACCACAACGATGATGTTGACTGAAAAGCATCTCTCTCTCTTTGTATATATATTACAGAAACGTCATGTGTAGAGTTGCCACAGTGGATCAGGCGGGTGCAACATGACCTGTGCACTATCGAAAGTCGCTACAAGAAGCTGGAACTGTCCATTGATGAACTTCTAAGAATTTTACGAATCGTGAAACCGGTCAATCTGCAAACAGTATCAACACTAAATGACGTCATATTATTCTTTAGAAAAACACAAGAAAGCATCACATTGTCAAGTGGAGTGCGTGTAGACTTGCTGCGGGAGTACCTTGCCATAGTTAATTTGCTAAGACTGTGCAATGAAGAAGTTCAGGCTAACGAATACACCATTTATTTGAACCAGTCAATAAGTCAAATAGACTGTGACACGATTCATTGCCTCATTCAGGAACTGGAGCACATATTACAGCCAGAGACCCAATTTATAGTAGAAGATACTTCACTGATCAAACAGTCATCTAGTCCAGAAGAGCGACTCTTTTCAGGATTTGTATCATTTATTCCAAATCTTTTATGTAAATTTGTGAAACTATTCTCTACAATTCATAGTAAGTGGAACAGTGAAGTTCAAAACGGGTAGACGAATTGTGTGTGTGTGTGTTTGTGATTGGGATTTTTACGTAGCTTTTACAATTTTTCAGTCAGTGTGACAGATTATAGTTATGTCTATCACTGGGGCATCATGCCGCACATATGTAGCATCATGTCCCATCCATTCACATTATCCTGACACCAGACCGGCCAGTCCAAACACTAGCCTCTTAATGCTGCACGCATAGCGAGGCAGCTGTCAGTACCATTTTTTGAAGTCTTTGGTATGACTCGGCCGTGGTTCGAACCCGCGACCTCCTGCATCCGAAACAGACGCTCTATCCATTTAGGCCATAGGAGCGGTCTAGACTAATTCTAACGAGAATGAGGCATACATATTCCGGCATGTAATTGTTGAATATTGTGCGATAAAATTATTCATATTTTAGATAAAATGCCTTTAAATATAAGCATTTAAACAAGAGTTTGAGTAATCCCACTATTTGGTTAGAACAGTTTTTTTTATTGGTTGTACTGGACTAGTTTGATTAGTTTAGAAAGGGACTAAAATTTCTATCAATTTCGTAAGTTTTGTGTCTTTCTATACAGTGCATTGTTACGATGGAATACATTGCATCGGCATTTTCATTGAGAGCTAAATTCTCTTGAGAAAGTGTATATTGCTTGCCAGAAGATATAAATCACATTTATGGACATTTCTTCAAGAGTTGAGAGTTTACAATAAGCTTTTGGTCTCTGAGAAATAATTAGTCAAAAACTAATGCTAGTATATGTTAGTCAAAAACCATTGCAAGTACATATTTGTTCCACAAAAGAAAATTTGGAAGTGATTGGCTAAATGTAGATATAAAATTGGACGAAGAACAATTCAGGAGGAGACTATCCCGCGAACCATATACAATTTTTTCCGAGTAACGTCCCTTGAAACATAAATCTACTTTACTTTGGTTACCACCACAGACCACTGCCGTCTTCTTCGACTTCTAATATTACTTCTTCAGTTTCTTTTTCTTATTAGCATAAATAACTAGTCTCCTTTAAGTTTTAAAATGAACTGAAGGAAGTTAGTTTCAGTCTGATTTTTCTATTATGAATAATGTTAAAATTTGGAATAATTATTTACATATTCAACTTGAGACTGTATTAAGCTTTAAATGTATTTTAGTGTCTCTGTTTTCTATATTTTACAGTTCTTACCCCATGCATCTTGCTAATTTGAATTTAAACGGATGACTTTATAAAATGAATACAAAGTTTATACGAACAAGTTGGTTATTAGATGTCGTAATATTCGCATTCTTCAACGGGACGAATGACTCTAACATTCTTAATGAGTACGACTAGTAGTGGAAAAGTTCCGAATTATTTTGTTATAACTTTTCTTTTGTTTCTTTCAATCTGTCAATAAAGTTAATACTGATTGATACACAATATAATGTTTTATTATATGCTCATTTTTTTCTCCGTTAACTTTACATTATCAGAATCGTTCAATATTTTACGATATTGCACACCTTCATATTGCACCAACGTGTAGGACACGTGTGCCCAATAGTGTATTAGAAACTACTTTGTAAACAAATCATGTACATTCGCACAGTAGACGCAATACGTTTTGGTTGATTAAATTTGTTTCTGAATGAACTAAAGCAGATGTTTCGTGGACTGCAACATACCATCTGTTTAGCTACATTCATTTAGCTGGTAATAAGAATGGCAAAAAAAAAAATATACTTACAGTTTTACATCCAGAATTTCCTCAAAATGTACTTTCTTAGTTCTGCAAATCCGAATTACATGAGCCATGTCATGAGTTCTCAAGCCTGATTACACATTTCGAAATTGTACTGTAATTTCGACCATATTCCAAGTGCAATTACATCTTTCTTACTGTACTCAAAATGAAATAAACATTAAATTCAATAGCGTCTTTTTGATAATTGCAATTGAAACACTGCATATTTTCCCCACATAATGATTTCAAATAGTCAATGACAGAACATTCACAATTGCAGATGTAAACACACTTCTCCCGCGCCGCTTCAATCCGATGTATTTCATGTATTATTTGCACAGATTAATCCAGTCCAAAATCACAAACTTTCGTCGAATCGAAATAAAGTATCAAAATATATTCATTCCAGATCAAATGGAAAAGTTGTTGCAATGTGCATTCATTCACAATATGACTGCAAATTTCAATTTTAACTAGACACGCCATTTTCTTTCAAAAGTTATGTCGAGCGCGCGACTAAGTTCAAATTTATCTGGGCGGAGTTGTGTGCGCATTAATAATGATGTTGTTGTGTAATGATAAATCTGCGATTGTGTATTTAGTTTGGAATACGGCATTCATTCATTTACGTTGTTTCTTGTGGTGTATTTTGTTTATATAATTAAGCCTTAGGTAGAATAAGAAAATGAGCATATAATAAAAAGGTTACTGCATTTGTATGGGAAAATATGAACTCGTTTTGTCGGATGGATATAGTACACTCCCAAGGTCGTGCAGTATTCCAGCCAAAAACTCTCGTTCATATTTTCCCATACAAAGGCAGTAACCTATAATTATTATATGTTCATTTTTCCCCCGTTAACTTTACATTGTCAGAATCGTGCAGTATTACCCGATATTGAATTCGCGCGACAATACACATATAGCATTCACGTACATAAAGGAACTACTTTGTACTGTAAACAAACAATGGACGCAGACGCCAGCACTTTTGATTTGTAAACAAATCATGTACACCCGAATAAGAGGCCCTTTATGTTGTGGTTGTTCAAATTTGTTTCTGAATGAACCAAAACGGGCGTTTCGTGGACTGCCACATACCAGCTGCTTTGGCACATTCCGCGTTGATACAATGTTTCGGATTTAGGCTAGCTACAGTATACAACAAACGCAAAAAAATAATTCCTTACAAATAACGTACAAGTGACAAGTCATATACTGTCTTCTTTAGCTGGTGATAAGGATGGCAAAAAAAAATATATATATATACTTACAGTTTTACATCCTGAATTTCCTTAAAATGTACTTTCTTAGTTCTGCGAATCCGAATTACATGAGCCATGTCGTAGGTTCTCAATCTTGATTACACATTTCGAAATTGTACTGTTAATTTCGATAAGTGCAATTACATCCTCCTTACTGCACTCAAAATGAAATAAGCATTAAATTCCATAGCGTCTTTTTGATAATTGCAATTGAAAGACTTCATATTTTCCCCACATTATGATTTCAAACATTCAGTGACAGAAACAGAAACACATTTGCAGATGTCAACACGCCTCTCCCTAGCTTCTTCAATCCCATGTATTTCATGTGGAATTGTCACATACAAATCCAGTCCATAATCACGAACTTTCGTAGAATAAAAGAAAATATACAAAAATCTATTCATTCCAGATCAAATGGAAAAGTTGTTGCGATGCACATTCATTCACAATATGACTCCAAATTTCAATTTTAACCAGACACGCCATTTTCTTTCCAAAGTTATGTCGAGCGCGCGACAAAGTTCAAATTTATCTGGGCGGAGTTGTGTGCGCAGTAATAATGTTGTTGTTGCGCAATGATGAATATGCGCTTGTGTACTTAGTTTGGAATACGGCATTCATTCATTTACATTGTTTCTTGTAGTGTATTTTGTTTATAAAATTAAGCCTTAGGTAGAATACAAAAAATGAGCATATAATAAAAAGGTTACTGCATTTGTATGGGAAAATATGAAGTCGTTTTGTCAGAAGGATATACTGCACTCCCAAGGTCGTGCAGTAATAATGTTGTTGTTGCGCAATGATGAATATGCAGTATTCCATCCAAAAAACTCGTTCATATTTTCCCATACAAATGCAGTAACCTATAAATACAAAATGATCTGCAGCCATATGTCCAGCAAGCCGGATACCAGCAATCAGATGCGCGGTGACGTAACACAGAACAAGACCGACGAGTAAAATATAGTGTAAGTAGGTATATAAGAAGTGTTGCGAGCGTTCCTTTAAAAATTAAGCAATGAAAATATGCATTATTCACAATGCAATATTAGAATGCAATATTTAAGCTATTATTTTAAATGTCTAGATTTCAATGTAAACAAAGCTGATGATTGTTTCCTCTACTATTTTCGAAAAGTCATTTATTTTTTGATACTTAGAAACTAGCATAACCATGTACTAACTAATGTGAAATTAAACGAAAAAATCAGTAGTAGGCTATTATCGTTTAAAATATATTGGTCTTTGCAAATTATGTCATAGTGACGTTATAATAATAAAAGCTACACCATTTGCTGGTTTTTATGGATTAGACGATAGTTTTGTAGCCATTTTTGTGTCCACCTGAGATACTGTGATTGGTGGTTTGCCTAAGTATAGAGGTTTTCTAAAGGGAAAGTTCTCGCCTCTCAGTCTATGTTAGCCACAGCCCTTATTAAATACAAGGCTTTTAAACATTCAGGTATTTAATATGTGTAATGAAACATAGTCAAATAAAGCCAAAAAAAATGTAAATACTTCTATGATACAAATTAGAACATCATGAACATTAAGTTCTAGGCCATCATAAATTCGATGACAGCGGCATGCAAACAGTTTTAGATCTCGAAAGGTTGACCTCGTTTCCTCTTTGCAAGCTCTCTAGTTCATTTAAGCATATCTGAAATTGGCGGTCAATAGTATGCATATTGTTCGATCTATCCCAGATAGTAAACAGTCTTCCTCATGCAGACTGCTGTCTTATCGCAAGCGAAATATCTCGATGGCAAAGAGCTGTCTAAGTAAACGAATCGATTTGACTAATTCAGATAGTTTGCAGACCGCCTGCGAGCCTAACTCATTTTCCTGTGGCTGTATTTCACAAATGATACCATTCCAAATGAATCATTAGTTGCTCACAGACGTTGTCGAGTTAGCATTAACTTCTGTGGCACAGTGCATATAATAAATCCCTACAAATGTATTGTAGCATAGCATTGAGTTGACAGTTATCTCCCTTATATTATCCCATTTGAATATAGCCAGCGGGTTCCACGAGAAAGACTTAGAGTATGTCGACTAATACCACAAATGACCGGTTATTCATTTGGTTCCATCATCAGTTTCCCAGATTCGAACACCCATAATCACACTAATAACCAACCATATCATTACGATTTACAAATGGAGGCGGAAATGCTACAAGCTCTGATCTTCCTGGTATAACATTGCCAAAGCCTCCTAAAGCGACTCGAATTATCATGCAAGTGACCTCGAATCACAGTTGATACATAATTCCCAATTCATTCAGCTGTAAAACTAATACCAAGTTTATGCAAATTAAAGGGTCGACGCCTGACCGTCAATCTTATCTCACTAAAACTGAAGCATAATCACGCATCAGAGCAAATAATGAACGTAATAAGAAATTTCAAATAACCGAGGCAGCAGGAACCTAAAATAATGATCGCTCTAAGATGCTAAATTACTGTGGCAATATCAAGCTTCAACACACCACGTTTTTTTTCAAGCAGACCTAATTTCCAATAAGACCTTATTCAAAACACAGTAACAAACAGGTCATTACAAATTACAGACAAACACAGGCAGGTGCTGGTTCCACGAGGAAATAGTTTTATCTAGTGCAATTACGATACCTATTGGCGTTCAGGCAGTTCTCCAACGTCAACAGTCACAAAATATTAGTTTCACACTTCAGACATCGAATATATCTCTCGGCAAATAAACTTCGCTTCATTTGACTAAGAATCTCGAGCTTCTACACTAAACAGAACCAACCCATTATACGCTGCCTTCAGTGATACCTGTGGCCGCGTTGACTCATAGTTTTTTTTCTTTCTCATGTGTCTCCAAGTGCTGTAAGTGTCAAGTCACATTCTTGACGTATTTATTGTCTGCTTGAAGCAAAGACAATAATTTAGCTTGTCATTCAGGTAAGAACCGTGTCGAAAAAATACTTAAGTGCTGTGCTGGTTGTTTTAGTCTTGATATAAGTTCTAGGTCATATCTTCTATTTTGTTTTTGCATGCACAAACAAAGGTCAGACACGCATCGTATTCTTTTCCAAAATATTCCATAAGTAATTATCTATAGTTGAGGTTTGTTTCTGTGTATAGCGATATGACCCATGTATTCGAAGTTTCGTTATTGTAACATCGACTGTAAAATGAGTATTGTTGTAGGGTTTAACGCCATTTTTCAGCACATGATAGGCTATACATGGCGACCAGTATTAATGGTGGAGGAAGAACCCGGAAAGACCCACCATTGAAGGCAAAACGTCCATTTGGGTCATTGACTTGAATTCCTTGTGTTCTGATTTATTTTAATCACGATCGTCAGTAGTTGTCTATATTCTCTGGTTCTTATTAGGAACATGATCTATGTAAATACACAGCACAACTGATTCAAATAAACGAATTTTGGCCCTAAGTTGCACACAGCAAACTGTGTACATTGTCCGATTTTATATCCTTCAACATGATATTGTACGATCAACCAGGGGAGAGAAGCTTGGTGCGAACGCTTGTCTGAATCTTTGTTTATGGAGGATACGACTAAACATCATGATACGGTTTCACTAAACATTTCTCTATTCTAAGCTCGCAACAACAATAAACAACCATCTTTCCAATTGCGTTCTTTGCGATAGCAAACTTTATTCGAAAGGAATTTAAAATTTGTATCGATAGCTTAGGTATTATGTGTATATTTTCTATGTATGTACTATTATAATGGGCGTTTGAGATCACGTTTCGCTTCTCAAGCCCGCGTAAGTCCGCTTGGAAGCTCCTGTCAGGGGTTCACGGGTTGGGGAACAGTGAGTAAGCGTGGTCTCAAACAGGCCCATTATTATTCTACCATGATTGCCTCCTGCAAAAGCCTCGTTGCTATGATGATCTCGGTTCTGTGAGCAAACACTTGTGATGGCCAAAACAAAAACTCTGGTAGGCGTCTTATTCAAACTCCAGTTTTATTTCCGGATTACCTCCCGGACTTCACCTAGCAAGTCGTTTGTCAACCGTTTGTCTCCTTATGACTATCGTTGTTGCATAAATGCTTTATGATGTTTACGGTAAAGCGCCCGTCTACTGCTCAGACATTGCAAGCATCAATAGCTTGTTTATTGGCTTTTGGAAATGCTCTTCCGTTGTTAATCGTGTCTCATCTAGCGACGATAATTTTCTTCATCGTCAAATCCAGGCATCACTGACTAATTACCTTCAATTATGGGATGTGGTATCTTTTGTCGATAACGGAAGGTCTTTTAACCGTAGGTTGTAGATCTTTCTAGATGATACCAGACGTTTCGTTCTACAGCAGTGCAATATGTAAGAGCATTCCATATCGGATATTTGGCTGAGCTGATTCCATATAGTTCTCAAACTTCTTAGTCAATGTTGGTTCAACATAATCTACAGAGACTTAATTTTTTCTTGGTGGGGGAGAGGAGGTTGTCGGTGATTTCCATTTCATCGTGGTAAGAACAATCCCTGGGAGCCTTTGTGTCTGATGGTGTAGTCTGCGACTGGGTGCTTTCGCAATTGCAGGTTGAGTTCGTTTTGGTATTGGTACACCAGGGTGTCGAGTTCTCTGACCCTTAGCGGGATTGTATATCAGCGTTTACGAGAGCCTGGCAATGTTGGCATCCCATGTTAGCAGATTCAACACCTCTTCTGTAAATTCCGCAACATCGGCATCGTGTGGCCATTCAGGATCTATCAGATATATGTAATGACACATCTTCAAACACAAGCACGAAAGATGGTTAAGTACCCATTGGTGATCGTCAGTTTGGATAAAACATCAAGATGAAACTTACACAACCATTTTACGATGGATTTACAATGTTAGGATCTTCCAAATGATTGATGTATGACTTATATTACAGTGCTAATGTTAATCAAGTGGTTGAAATATGAATTATATTACAATGTTAAGATTATTCAAAACGATTGATGAAGGAAATAATTACAATGTTAGGTTTATCAAAATAGCTGATGTAGCTTCTAACTCCACATTCTGTTTCGACTACTTCGTCTACTATCAAAACTTCTGCGGTTGAATTTACGTCAAAGATCTGCTTGGGGCCCCGGATGACCGAGTGGGTTAAAACTCGCCTTTACCCATCACTTCTTTCTCATCTCTTTTGTTCGAGTCTTTGGTACAATGTAGGTATGTTAGAAAGCTTGCCAGTAGTTTCCTGTGGGTACGTGGTTCTTTCCAGTTTTTCCGGGTTCTTACCACACCAGATATACTGTCCATCATGTATAGCCTAGTACGTGCTGAAAAAGATCTTTCTCTACGACTTAGTATGTAGGTGCGAAAGTCCTCGATCATCCATGTTTGTTAATTTATTTACACTTTAGCTGTAACGAACATATCTCATTTTTGATATTTTTGTTCAAATTTAAATTTGTATTTTGATACTTGAAAACAATGGTGTTTGAGCTCCGTCTGCTAAGATCCATTTCTTTTTGGAAAGACTTAGGAACCATTTTTTTGTGTGCCCATCTTGAACGTTGACCACCTATATTTTGATGTTTATACGTGTCTTGTAAAAACTAGATCATTTTTCAATGCTTGAGTTATCAAAGCTTCTTTTTCAAACTTGGATGTCACTCAGACATTATCTAATTGGCTCATTACATAAGAAAACACTCACAAGACAGCTTTTCCCAATGTCAATGTATAGAGCAAAACTAAAACTTTTAACAATTAACGAATAGCAGATATTTTCAGAAGTAAAACGTTGCAATTTCGCCCGTCCCCCGCCCCCCCCCACCCCCCCGAAAAAATCCGCATATGTTAATTTTGGCAAGATATTTTCAGCAATTTTAGATCTTAGTAGCATATAAAGTGATACATTTATTTCCTTATCTCATTCTGCAACTGCTAAATCGCTAAAAGTTTAGACAGCTAAATGTTCCCATTAAACGATATATATTGTTCGTGGCCAGACATTGCATCATTGTGTTTCAGTACATGTTCAGCATTAATTTAAGGTTCTTGTATTTTCTATGTCTATAAATGGATAGATAGATAGGTTATAAATGAGTATAAATCAAAAGATAAAATGAAGAACTCAACACCGGGTGAAGATGAATGTTTCAGAAAACAAAAACAGACCCTGGAAGATAGAATAATAGCATACATACAATAGTCGTACAGGAAAATAGGGACACAAACACAAACAGATTGAGAATCAAAAGAAGGCAGAACCTTTCTACAATTTGAAAACATATGAATGCTCCCTTTATGTTCAGTGTTTTATTATAAATTGTCTAATTGTTCGCTTCGTAAATGAAAAATATGTTTCTTGTCTTCACCCTTCCTTAATGAAACACGTGTACACGAATACATGCATATACAAATTAAGAATAACAGTATGGCTATTTCAGATCAGATACCTTTTCGAAGTCTAGCACATGAAGGACTGTCCGTTGTAACCTGGCTGACCTAGGCGCAAATTGGGAAAGTAAGAAGTAGTTTGTATGTTTGGCTGCATGTTTCTGTTTCGATTTACGTAAAAACATTCTATGTGCACGTTTTTCATGCCAACTGCATTTTGGGACAATGTATTCTCCCTTTACTCTTTTCAAAATTCACGTTGATGTAAATGATGATTTCAACAGAGTGAAAAAGACTAGGTGAAAAATAAGAGTTCTTTACAATAAGAATTACATGTCTCCGTTAAAATTGATCAGACTACTTTAATCTGGAATATCTTTTAATTAATCCAAGTAATTGAATCTCGAATAACTTTTAGTTAACTAATACTAAAAATATAATCTTTTATTAAAGAGTGCCTTATAGACAGAGATGTAAAACTAATAATGGATTAAATGCTGGAACGTAGGTAGACATCCATCAATAGCGAGGATTTTATATATAGAAGATCAATAAAATCAGTAGTAGAAGAAGAAGCACAAAAGTCAACTAATTTCTATCTTTTATGTTTCTATAGTCTATGCTTTATGACCTCTGATATAACTTTTGAATAATGAAATACGCTATATACTGAATACGATCTAAATGGGAATCTCTGCTTCCTTTGTATCTTGTAAGTGATTGTGTGAGATAAAGGGAATGAAAACTAGAAGTAAAATATATAAAATAAATTTTTAATTCTGTTTTAATCAAACGGTTCGTCTAAAGCATCGATTTTCTTGCCACATAGTCTTCTGAAAACTTGTCCTGTTTCCCGTATCCATTTATTTGAAACTGAAATAGAAAGTAAATAAATTTTGCCAAATAATTAAAATAACAATAATTAATAATACAAAAAATTAAGAGTCTCCTAATGAAGCAGCATGTTAAATTCAATGGAATAAATTTAAGTAAGAAAAACAACATTTCAAATCATTTTCTGAACTTGTGTTAAACATTTACTCTGAACGTTAGGTTGAGCGTGTATTTATCTCCAAAACAAATTACGACGTTTCAACAACTTTTTAAAACAAATTTAACTTTTTGTTTTCTAAATGAAGGCTTTAATATAAACTTTTTGATTTCGTATAGTTTTTGATTGACCCAGTTGATTTACTTTTTACAACAGAAAAATAATTAATTCACTCAAAAATAATGCTTGATATTTGGAGAATTCATAGACTTTTTATTGCAATCATTTTTATGACAGGTCAAAATGTACTAAAATAAGTTCTTCTTCTTCTTTTTTTCTTATTTGTATTCTTCTTCTTCTGTAGAAATGTACCCCATTTAGATCCCAGTAAAACGGGACATCCAGCATGCTCTGTCAGTTCCTCTCCGACTCCATTTCGCTTCAAATTGAACCAGAATGCGGCGGCACCCTTTAAATAATAATAATAAATAAATAAATAAATAAATAAATAAATAAACAAATTGTCAGCAGCATACATAAGTACAATGAGCAAAAATGTATGTGGTTAGGCTAGGATAGACTTCTGATTTCTGTAGGACCAACAAGCACACATATTTTGTTTACTGCTTTGGTATCGCGAAAGTGACATAGACATTTGATCTTTCAGTGCATCATTTGGGCTACAATGTTTTCCATTTCCTTGCAAAACTAGTGTATGAAATACATTTATTATCTCTAGGTAGATAAAAAAACAACCTTTAAACAATGGAAAATTGACCCGCCTATTGATGGATGGACAAACAACGTAAGATGACATAGATGAAGCAAAGTGCTTTTCATTGGTTTCCTTGAACACTGATACCACTTCGTCTTTCCTACTGTGATATTTCGCCGTAGCTTAATCCTGAAAGCGTGATGGTAAGAAATGGTAAACCTACTGCATTGATGCCCTAAATAGGTCATGAATTTACCTCAACTACTGGAACTGTCACGTTCAATTTTGTAAAGACGGTTGCTCCTCCTGCCTTTACACCATTAAGCTGGAATGAGAAAGGTTTCTCATAAAAAGACAGATTCCTGTGGCAATATTTTTTAAATAATAGCCCATCCCAATATATACAGTAATCCCCAATAGCCCATCCCAATATATACAGTAAACCCCAATAGACCATCCCAATATATACAGTAATCCCGAATAGCTCATCCCACTATATCAGTAATCCCCAAAAGCCCATCCCATTATATACAGTAACAGTTATGGGATTGAGGGAAAGTGGTCTTAATTTGGGAAATGATTTGGTTTCAGAAGAATTTCATTTTATATGATCAACGCAACAACTTAAAGCGGTTTTAATTTGGAAATAATCTCATTTCTGAGTGGTCAGAAAAAGTTAAACATTTGTACAGGGTTGTATGTAAAGCCGATTTAAGCGCACATACCTATTTTAAATATGCGCTGTGCAAGTTACATTTATATGGTTTTAGTACCGTTATTTAAAGGAGAAACTTTGTATATCTGCCTATTATAAGTTCACTTACATAATATAACCATGTTGCTATTCGATCGCCAGATCCCTTTAAGTTGACCGGGTCACCTTCTCTGGCCTTATGCTCTGACAGTGGGCAATCCTGCAGTTAAAAGGAATACAGAAAAAGTAAATACTAAGGTAAATAATACATAACTTTCCAAATTTGAGCATCAAATTAAATGATCATTTTATGCTCTGAGTAAAATTAATTTATAGTTTTGTATTATCTTAAATTCGTCCTGCTCATTGTTTCGACAAAACCTAAGCCGTCAGGAGTTCTAAATTTTAATCTATTTGTTTCAAAGGTTTGCACATTGGAAATATAATGGATAACTCAGTTTCTTAACGGAACTTATGATGTACAGCATATTTACCGTCAGCAATAATGTAGATGTAAAAGTAGAATCATACGCTGCTTTAGTTGATTTGTACTCATCGTGCCAACACTTACTGTTGCAATTACTACTTACCAGAAAATCTTTGTGTGGTTCATACATTCCTCCTATGCCATAATTTAAAACCTACAAGAAATAAAATATTTAGATTTATAGATATAAAATCTTCCTTGTTTCGATTTATTCAAAGAGCATTCATTCATTGAACGTACATATTTAGTATCATTCGGTCATCGGCTATTGAGCGTATGATGCTACAAATGATATCGGCAGGATTGAAGAAGCCTTCTAAAATTTAACTGCAATAAAGGTAGCCCCTCCCCTTAAATTTACCGAAAATAAAACTTCAATTGCCAATGGACCAACTGGCCCTTAAGCATAAAAATGAAGACATACACAACTTATTGATAACGGAAGAGCAATATTTATTGAGACCTTTTTAAATAGCACACATACTTGCATTTCCTCTGCATGGTAAAGATATTCCAACTGACTAGTACTCAGTCCAGTTTGTATCTCAACGCGTTTGGAAAGTTTGCGAACCAGTGGACTATTTTGATCGGCCAACCATGCACTGAAATATGAAAATATATGCAGTAGACAAAAGTCAATAACGCCAGTCTTTTCAGTTTAGGAGAATATTGGCACCATTCCTACCTGTATAAAGTGCATGTATGATTAAAGAGTCTACCAGTCTACCCAATGTCCAGAGGTATTAACAGAAATAGTCCATATCCAACTTTAAAATCGGTTATTTATCCCGCTGTGCCTCACCTGGTTAGTTATGCGTGTATCGTCGTCCACAGACGATGGTGACACTTCTAATTAAAATGAGACATGCCAAGAGGTGAGACGTGAAAGTATACCAGATTCTTACGATTTCTAAGAAGTGAGAAAGACACTCACATTAAAAGATTATCACTGACCTGATCATCCGATCGCTACTCATGTAAAGAAGCGTCACAGCTTTGCTTAAATGCACAAGATATTATTTTTTTTTTTTAAATTGGCTGCAGATAAACGTTACTCATGAAAGAGCCAATAAAACCAGACCTTGGATTAACTAAACGTTTCCAATATGGTATTTAAAAAAAAAATCTTTCCTGTTGCTTTGTCAGCAGAGACAAATGCTGTGATGAAAATTTACATTTAAGTTGTAAGTTTTATCTATCTATCCAGATTTGTGAAGAAATGCACGGGGTCTGCAGTGTACTTTATTTCTACAAACGGCTTTATTACATTCGTTTCATGACTTTCAAATTTTAAACACTTAATTCTACTGTTGTCTTTAGCGCCGCAGCCAGTGACACAGAAGAGAGAGAGAGATAGAGAGAGAGAGAGAGAGAGAGAGACAGAGACAGACTATGGCGCAAGCTTTGCTGTCTCTTTTTCTGGAAGGAAGCAAAATGCAGGCCAAATGGGAAACCAAAACACCATCAAATACCTTTATATTTATGTTCCAAACTGATCCTATTATACTGATGTAATTGAAAGATGCCGGCGGATGACTGTCTTCAAGTACGATACCTTCAAGTCGCCAAAATCTTCTCTAGGACTAATAAACAGTTGTCTTGCGCAAATAAAATTAAGTAAATTACGTTTGTAATACAATATCAAGTCTTCTTACGTCTCGCTCACTCTTGTATCCGCCAACTTATCCTGTTCGCCATTGTTGGAGCCGACTACTCGTGATCTTTGCAGCTACAAAATATAACAATACTAATATTACTAACATTGCTACTACTACTTAACAACAACAACAATAAAATGAGAATACCTACGAAAACAACAATAAGTATGAGACCGGCAAGCTTAGAAAAGCTAGCATGAAACACAAATGTTTCTATTTCGCTCCTTCAATTCCACTTTTTCACTCAAGAAAGGTTGATTTGTTCGAAATATTTCTTAGGAAATACAATAAACCATTGTTTGACAAGAAATTACAAAATTATTGATAACTGCATGCATTAGTTTTGTATTTTTCCTTTCAGTTTTATGTTTTAGATTTCTAAAATTCTGAACTATTTCTCAGTATAAACATTTTCTCAAATGTTTTATGACACTTTATTTGAGCCAGGGTACGCTTATAAATTAGAATTATGGGAATTTTATTTCTAAGCTTTCAGAGCTTGTTGCTATCCCCATGGACTTTTTTTTATGGCTATACAAACATGTTTGAACAAAACCTAAGCATAGCTGTCCAACAATGTTAAATCGGAGTTTTTCGGTCAGCACTACAGGCACTGATAAAGTATGTCATGAGTTAAGATTTTGAACCAGTCTGATAGATATTCAGATACACCTTTACAAGTAGATCTGACAGGCACTGATAAAGGTTTATGTTTGGCCGACAGTTAGAATTCCTGGTGACTCATTTCTAGTCACCTATCAGATAAAGTGTTGCATTTTGCGCTGGGGAGTATTATTGTTAGAAACTATACATTCCGAATATAACATTTCGCTTTCTCGAAGTAACATCAGTAATTTAATTGGTGAATTTAATGTCAAAAAGGACATGGTAGATATGAATTTTAATCAAACTGGATTCGCATCAAGGTTGCAACAATCTCGTTTGACATTAGCGTATGTTTATTAAACTCTGGGCTGTTCATATCATTTTGGTTGCTAGGAAGAGACTTATAAACAATCTACCTTGTATTGGTGCAAAATTTTATACAGATAATTTCGCAGTATATTCTATCGTGGTCAGCGTGATAAGTAACCATTACGATTAACGTATGACCAAGGCTCGTAATAAAGTTCTGCCTGCGAAGGTAGAGACATGCACTGTTTGGAGGCACAATCGAATTTTAATTATCGCCCGTTCGTGAACGGTCAGACAGATGGACGATGCAAATGTTAACGTAAGGTAAAATAGCGGAAAATGAGACAAGCCAGAACAATTGTGGGAAATCTGGGGCCATTTGAAATAGGTGCCATACAATGATATTTTCCAGAATGGTTAATAATGAAGGCGGTCAAGAGAGAGTTATTCTGATTTCGATCGGAGTGTTAACATTTTTTTCGGTTAGAGAAATTAATCGTGATTAGCTAAGTTAAACGAGCGTGACAGTTCCCAGACGAAATTTCCTGGTTTATGTATCATAAAACGAAGTTTTGGTCAGTCAGATTATTTCTGCCAAAGGGTAGCCTGGCTCCGAGATCAGGGAAAAGTACTCTTCTCGTTAAATAAATCATCGAAGGGTCAGTGGTTCTGTAAATTTGAGAGACCAGGAACCAGAGAAGAGACAGGGAATTCTCTGATGATAAGTGAGCGAGGGTCTGGGAAGCACAAAGGTATAGTCTCAATCACATACAATATGCATTAATTTAAGTTTGTAATTATTTGTTGAATTTGTTCGTTTTAATTTCATACTTCAATATTTCCGAAAATAATCGTTCATTCGTGGTCTGGAATGTTACATGATTCATATATCGTAAGCATGTCATACAATATTTCATTGATATAAATGGGTTTGTATTTAGTGGTTTTATATGTAACAGAAACCATATATCGTGGGAATTTCATACATTACTCTAATACGAGTTGTAAGAATTAATTTATCTGTCTTAAATGATGTATCATATATGCTACGAATTGATTTTTCTATGTCTCGAAGTGTATGTCAATGAATCGCTAATTAGCAAGGAACGTAGCAAATGACAAAGAGTGAAGTCCATTAATTTGTTTGTGTACTTAAGTTCTGAATTCTTTCCAACCTACAATAAATGATATTAGCATTAGAAACGTGTATCGTCTGACATAAACAGCTAGTAACTTATAGCCCACATAGAGCTGTGTTTAATTTTGCACTAATGACCCATAATTCCTTTTGTTTTGAGATAGTCGGCTCCCTTATGTAAATATAACACTATCTCGAAATTTAAAATTTATAACGTTGCAGAGTTACACTTCAAATCGACATCAAAGACTCAGCGATCTTCTGTAGAACTATATACAACACGCCATCGTTGTTGATACCTGAACATGTATGAGATGAACTAAACGAATGCAATATATCATTATATGGATAGTTGATTGGCTCATAATTAATAATCGTAAACGGAGCTCGTTTGAGCAAATGCGGCTAGATAGAATCTGTATTGGTCTCTACACGTTCATTTAGTGCCTTGTTAGCGATTCCGATTCAATCTTTAGTGACGTGTCCTGACCTGGAGGTCGCAAGACTCTTTAGATTGGGTTTGAACTTGAGATGTCTGCCAATAATCCTCAAGCAACTTTAAAAAAATAATTGTCACGAAGCAATATTGATGAGTGCTAAATGATTACATTTGCATAATTTATTTGATATCTTGAACTGGCGTCGCAGGCCGCTGATAACGGAGTCCGTTAAGGAACTTGTTGATTAGCGTAGCATAATTCTTACTGTCTCAATGGGGAAATAAAGTGATGTTTACATAAATGAAAAAATAATAGAAGCTCGGATCAAAATACATCTAATGTAGCTAGCAGAAAAAATGGGCATATTTAATTACTTCTTGTTCATGTAAGTATTATTCAATGGACTAGAGTACGGTCCCAGCTGAACGTAACTGTGTAACAAATACATTGTCAGAATAACACTGTAGGCTTCTTTATTAGATAAAGAGAAGCTACTCACCAAATTATAAACACTCTCTCGTACTTGTTTCCGTTCAGCTTCATGAATGACGTCGTGAAATATCGACAGTCTTGGGTCAAAGTTTAAAACCTCCTCCTTTGCTTTGTAGAAGGGAATACTGGTAGCACGGAGATAGCATTTCAGTCTGGATGTAACATGCATGGACTAGTGCAAGATGAACGTAATGACAATGAAATAACCATGTTCTTGTTTGTACAAGAGCAAATTTTACTATCGATCAATAATGTTAAAACAGAAAAATGGTTTGAATTGTTTTACCATTTCTAGAAATTAGCATGTAAGGTAAATAGGTAAGTAACATAATTGTAAAAAGTACCGCTGGTCATTTAACAAAGGCAACTAAGCATAACTGTGGTGAGGCAAGCCTCAGATTCACGTTTTTCTTCAAACCAGATTCAAAGTCATCAATAATTAGTTCCATCAGGAATGCTCTAACTCTCCTCTCCAGATGCATATTGTATCAAATACGCATCAATTATGATCCAAACACCAGGTATTAAGTAGATCGATGTGACCAAATTTAAACTTTCACTACTGGATGTCTTGATTTCATGTATTATAATATATCCCAAAACGATTATGCACATTTAGTACTTACGTAAAAATATGTCTTATTAATGGATTGCCCTTTCCACCCACCTGTCCGTCAAATATTAATATACTGCAACAAACAATTTCCATATGACCACTAATAAAGCTGCTCCGGCGTGAGCATTATGAAATCACAGAAAAGCTGAAAACTGGTCGTATGGTTATCGCATTTGCAGTGACATCATCACTATTGTCATTAACACATAACAATTGAAATAACCAACTGTAAGATTATTAATACTGACACTTTCTTCATCTACTGGGGACTGCTTATAACGGGTGTTTTGCCTTCGAAAATATACAAGCATGCAAGCAGTAAGGACGTGCCTGCGAACCATTATGTTACTGCACTGTTAAATATTACATATTTCTTATACTACGCCAGGTGTTCATTAGGGCAGGCACATAAACTGAAACTGTAAATCGCTGCTGTTGCAAAGGAGAGAAGACATAAGACATGGTATGATCCGGAAAACACTTTTTGGACATACGGATTTGTTTATGTTCTTTAGTTATATTAATACATGCAAAGAACTAAACAAAGTCCCGTTTTGATCCCTTGAGTTATGTAAACATGAAACCCGTATTCCGATCAATAATTCCACGTCACGTTGTATATTGGTCCTTTGTAAGGACAACATACATAAAATTGCCCAAAATGGCGAGAGATGCAAATATTTGTATTGACATTTAAAGTAAAACTAGCAGTTATTTATACATCTTGAATCAATCATAAAGCCCAACCAGGATTTATCGGCACTGACCATCAAAACATAACTCTCGACAGGCATTTGTCAGCTATAAAAGTAGACAAAACTGATGAATAGGGGAAATAAAAAAATGATAGCTACATGGACAAGTTATTACATTTGATGGAGACATATATCGTTATTGTGGAATAGAGAATTTCTAAAAAAGATGTAATTTTAGATAATCAAACAAGTCAGTATAAGATAATTTGGCAGAAGCTCCTAAAAATGTTAAGAACAAAAACAAAATGGTTGAGCAGAAAAACCAGATGTTTTGAATGGTTATGTTCTGCAATTCAAAAACTAGCATTATGAAATAAAAGCTCAGAATGTTCTTTATTGTGATATGAAAAGAATAATGAAACTCAATACGCACATGCTTTCAAAACTGTAATAAAACATAAACTATAAAAACATCCGAATTTACACTGTCAAAATTTTTCTTCATTTCAAATATACATACTGCAACGAACACAAAGACTATGAGACGATAGTGTAGGTAGGAACATATTACATTATAATGTTATGTGAACATTTGCAGAAAACTGAAGAAACTGCGTACGAATAACACAGAAATAAAATGATATACACAAAAAAGAAAGATCGTTTTATTCCTCCTACATATGTCAATTTTGTAAAAGGAAAATAAAGACTAACAAATAAGTAGATCGCTGACATTTACTTGGCAAGTCTTTATGTCGTACACGAATGTAATTAAATTACAGACATTCTACATGCATTCCACTCTTAATCCAAAATGTGTTTAGTTACGAGTCGCATCTATGCATCAAGACGTTACTAAAATACAAAATAATTGCAAAAACTACATTTCGTTTAGTCAAGAAAGCATAGTTGATAGATTTGAGAAGAAAAAAATGGCATGGAATGTTTTGAAAAGAGAAAAATCAGATTTCTGGATAGTGGCTGGTTCTCGGACTATCGTTATAATAACACGCATCGAGTTTCAATGATAAACAATCCAAGGAGATGCAAAATAACTTAAAAATATAGAAACCAAACATTTGAGAAAGAAAAAAAAAACATTTTACCGGTACTAAGTCATTGATGACGCTAAATGTTTGAAGAAAATCAAATGACCAACAAATGAGAAATTGTAAATTATAGCAGATAGTGAATACCTTATGTGACATGATAAAGGTAAACCTCGTCATGGCCGTCTCAGTAACCAAATGCGATAAACAAGACCACAATTTAAGTATGCTCTTAGATTATGTAAGAAGGAGGAAGTAAAACACAGAGCAGACTCGCTAGCACAAAAATTTGAAAATGTGGACCAACGTGAATTCTGGAAGCAAGTTAAACAAAATACTACGACAACTTCCAGTAAACTACCAGTTTGCAATGATGGGAACCATGGTCAGAATAATATATGCAACATGTGGAAGAGTCATTTTGAAGACTTATTCCCTAGTGTCAAAAATAAATTGAATAAGAAGCATGTGCTCTCAGCATTGAATAACCCTTCTGGTCGTATTGAGGTAATCACACTATCTGAGATCCAAAATGCAATAACAAGACATAAAGGTGGTAAATGTCCATGATCCGAGCTTTTATGTGTGGAACATGTAAATTTTCAGATACTAGGCTTCATGTGCTATTGATGATTGTATTTAATTGTATGTTTGTGCATAACTTTGTACCAGAGGATTTCACCAAAGTTACAATTATACCGCTATTAGAAAGCAAACTGGGTAACCTGGCGGACAAACAAGTACAGACCTATAGCTCTTACGACTATTATTTCAAAAATATTTGTATGCATCATACTGCAAAGATGTAAAGTCACAATCTCCGATAATCAGTTTGGTTTTAAAAGGCAGCATTCAACTGATTTATGCCTATATGTCCTTAAGGAAACTGTCAGCTATTATGTAGAACATAGCAACCCAGTGTTTGCATACTTTTTAGACGCTAGTAAGGCATTTGATAGGGTCAGTCATTGGACACTCTTTAAAAAGTTGATTGATATTACACTAGTTGTCTATATAGTTCAAAATTTAGTTAACTGGTATGGCAAACAGTTGTATTGTGTGCGATGGGGAAGTGTAATATCCAGCGCTTTCCATGCAACCAATGGGGTGAGGCAGGGGGTATTCTTTCCCCTTTGGTATTTAATATACACACACATATATACTATACCATAACATCCTTGTTATTTAATAACCCAAAAAGGAGCTGTTATGTATATCTATATTGAAGTTTTTAATTTTTGTCCGTGATTTAGGGTTGTGGATAGTGTTGTTGTACACCTGACTTTTGTCATGGTTGTGATTGAATATTGTATCAGGAGTTTGCCTACCTGACAGCTGTCATGATTTTAAGTAGTAAACATGACTAGAATTTGAATTCAAGAGTTAGTGTGGAATTTTCCATCGGAAGTTTTGGTTTTCCAGAGAAATCTAATGCGCCATAGGTCAAGTGAGTATTTGTGTAAATATAGAGGTTTGGTAAGCAATTATTCACTTCAGTTTCATATCAGTCTTAAGGAATCTATGATCAGAACTTTAAGTTGTGTTCAAATATAATCTGAGAAGAATTATTTAAATTATTTATTGGAATTATAATATCTCATTGACCTTTTGGGCTAAAACACTAATTTGGGATTACTGAGAACTTTTCAAAGACATTCTTTAATTGTATCATTCTGGTTGCATCAGTACACTCAAGATTATTAAAATTCATTCGAAACATTCTATACTTTTGGACATGTGATAGAACATATATAACTATTTTGGATTTAATTCATGATATGGTAAGTGTGTATTAAATGTTTATTTTGTAACTTAGTGATATAAATTATTTGTTTATTTTACTAAATTTGATGGCTTTACTTCTTTCTTTGACATAGTTTAAGACCTAAAGTATTTACACCAACATAAACAGAAACACCCATTACATTTTACAACGGCAATATATTCTGCCAGCTTATCTGAAGGTGTATACAAAAAAAATCACCGAGCTTAACATTAGTCAATAACGATGTATACTGACTTCATTTTCTAGGTCTTACATTTGATAAGTCTAGTATATTTATTCTGTTTTCGTTGAACTCTGCATTTTTCTTCTGCAGTTGCTCATCTAGTTTATCGTGTCTAATGTTCTCCTCACTTTCACCGCTGGGATCTAATAATGCTGTTTCAATTCTGTGCTAATGTTATTTAATAGTAACTTATTTTTACAGTGCTTTTAAGTAACATTTTCCTGCCAGATAGAAAATTTCAATTTCAATCCCAAAATATTGTTCTCTTCTAGGTAGTATCATGCAGTTCTTGAAGTCTGCAAATATTGTTTTCTTTTATATTATATAATTTTTATTTGTAATAGAATATAAAGCTACTGCTATTATTGCAATCTGTTAAGCTATTCTTTATGAGTTTTCTTTTTCTTCATTCATATAAATGATGACAAAATGGCTAAAAGGGGTGAAGATGATTTTGGTTAGACATTTGGCAAACGGGTTCACTATGAAGACGCCTACGAGGAACAAATTACGGATGCAATAACTGAATTTCTTATCACTGATAATAATTTATCTAAGGAGGGATTTACAACCCATGTATCGACAGCTTCAACTGACACACACAATAATTGATACAACAAAATGATTTTAACATAGATGAAACAAATTATCAATTGAAAAAGACCGCTCCGGTGGCCTAGTGGTTAGAGCGTCCGTCTCGGATGCGGGAGGTCGTGGGTTCGATCCCCGACTGAGTCAAACCAAAGACTTACAAAAATGATGCTAACAGCTGCCTCGCTTGGCGTTCAGCATTAAGAGGTTAGTGTTAGGACTGGTGGGCCTGGTGTCAGAATAATGTGACTGGGTGGGACATCATGCTACATGTCTGCGGTATGATACCCTAGTGCTAGACATCACTACAAACTGTCACACTGCAGACATCGTAGCGATATGACCGAAAAATTGTTAAAGCTACGTTAACACAAATCCAAGTCACATCAATTGAAGAAACCTGAGGTTTTTGTAAAGTAAGGGAAAGCATTTGATAGTGAGATTAATTTCTAAAACTGCTTGTCCAATCAAGATATTTGCACCAGACGTCATATCAACAAAAACAAACTTCTTCAAGCTACTTGGCTAAAGGAAAGAAGGACATAATTGAATACTTCCAGACTGCAAAATTACATGCATAATTTTTTACAACAACTATTAAACATAGGTAACAACAAATATATGTTTAAGAGGAACATGAGACGCAAACAATTAAGACAACTGAAAAAGGTTAACAACAAAAGTGGAAGCAGAGGCTATCATAGATAAATACTGCCAATTATACCTGATAATTCTGCTACTGCCGTTTATTGATTGATTAATGAAATAGTTGTCAATATTTTGCATGCTTTTCTTTGACAGGTTAGACAACAAGCTGTGCTACCGATTAGTCGCTAGGTTCCCCATAACATCCTTTTTAACCTTTAACCAAATTTATTATCGTCAGAGTATGAGTCATTGCAATCATAGCAATAGCTGTAATAATAGGGGCAAATGTCACATTCCTTTCTTTGAAAATCTATTCAACATTTCTTAGTTGATTTTTATAGGCGAGTTTTATCTTTACAGTTTTAGATCTTTTTCTTTCTCGGAACTATAGAGCAAATAATGTACTGATTTACCCACGAACTCTTTACCTACACGCACACTCTTCAATGTGTTACGTAATGGTGACTTTTCTCAAACTTTAAATTTATTTTTCAGTTTTGTCTTTAAAAGTTGTGCTCAAGAGCTGTTAAGTATACAAAAACATGTCCTCTTTTACTTTAAACACTTTCCAAGAGTTCTTAGAATGCAACGTTTGGGTTCCATCTGTTTCTTTGCTATATCTTCTTGATGCATCCAATCGGTTTGACTAAGCTTTCTGTGCTTTATTTAATATCTTTTATCACTGACTCAGCAAATGTTGTATCATGTACAAAACATCTTAATTGTCTTTCTTCAGGCGGAGTAAATAATCTTCGTTCAGCAGGTGGAATTTCTCAAGTTTGAAATCTTTCTTAGTAATTATATTTTATAAGATCCACAATGATGTTCTTTGATCTTTGATTTTACATTTGCAATGATGAGACGAGCTAATCCAGGTGGGAATAAGCAGAGCCATGCCCCACTCCAGCTCTTTACAATGAGCGCAAAATGCAACCGGAACCACTGATGCGCGAGATGCATTATGGACTCCTGTAATATCGAGAAAGGAAAACAAAACGGAAATGGACTTCAGCTGAACACACTGCAACAACACACTCCAAACTGACAGATAGCAAACCACTGAAGATGATATATTGCATGACATTTGTTCAAAGGCAACGTCATCTTAAATGTTCTTTCAGACTCCCTGCTTTTATAGTCAGACGTCTTATAGAAACAATTTTATTCAGACGGATGTGCATACTGCTGGTAATTTTTGTTGGACGCCATATTTAGTAATCAAACAGACACCTTTGAATGTATAATAAATAATGTCCTTCCCACAATCCTGAAGTTAAATTAGTATAGGATTAAATGTTCGGACTTTATGTTAACTTTGTGAGTGATTAGGTAAAATTTACACATCGACAAAAACCCAACCATGATCATTTAATCCTTATAATTCCAATTTACTTTCTTTCTGTCAACATATCAGCAGATTTCGTTAACAAAGATCGCACTTTTAGGTAGCTCTACATTTTCTTTAATTATCCTCTTCACTGCGATAATATACATAGCCCCATCTTCGTTAGCCAAGAGTGGTCGCTTTTATGTAGTAATATAGGGTAGCGTGTCAGAGTGGGTCATGCCAGTTATCTAATCAGCTTGTTATGATAGTATGTTTAATTTAAAATAAAATGGTTGATTCTATTTAAAATAGGTTATTACTGTTTCTAACATTACGCATGTGTATGGCAGGTGTTGTCATTGCATCCGTTGTTCTTGGTTTCATTTTGGATCTTTCAAAAGTATACTGGTGTCCATTTTTAGTGAGATCCCTTGCTCGACAAATGACCTTGACCTTTAATAACAGCTGCTTGAACATGTTATTGAAACTAAATGCAATACTTTTCTGATGATTAGGTTGCAAGGCCTGCCATATGCCTTCTTCGGCAAAATGGGTGAGTGTTGAAGTGCAGAAAGGTCTGTGCAATAACATTATTTTAACTTATAATGGACGATTTTATTTTGGGGTTTCTTAATTTTGATCGGAAATCACAAGTGTAGGTGGGTGGCGATATGTTGTTGTTATTATTATGGTTAAAGGCGTTGACATAGATAAAACTTCATATACAATGACATGGAAACAGGAAACCAAAAGTAGTCCACAGAATTTATCGAAGTGTAAAAAAATTCTAGATCAGTATCACGTGTCCTTTTATATCTAATCAAATTTTAGAAAACGCGGTCAATTCATAAAAATTGGAATTATGTAAATTTACATTACCTTATTAAAATAATAAATCTGATTAAGTTTAAAAAAACATTAATAAGTCATTACGTTTTTCACCATTTGGAGCCAATATCATTGCTGCTTTTTGTAGGTTATTCCTCTATTTATAGCAGTTTTCCATATGTCTCTGTAATAGAGGTTCAACGTTTGCAGCTAATTATACCTTACATTACAGTGATCTCTGAATTAGCCGCATTCAGGCATTTAAATTTCAATGGCGGTACCGATATACAGGCGTCTAAAGGTGAAACTGATGGATTGTGTCAAACCTAAAGCTGTCCAAACTCCTGTAAAATCTTTGATGATGGACTGGGTCCAGAAGATAGTTCTAGTATTCATGCATAACTCTACAAAGACACAAGAAGTAAATCTGGGTATTTGAGGAAGTTTTGTTACAGAGATTTGTTTCAGACATTTGAATTTATTTACTATTTGAAGGAAGAGGATGTGCCGCCCAAAGATATTCATCACAGTGATGCTGAAACTGGAAGGATGGTATGACAGATCTAATAAGCCTTACAGATTAAATGGCTAAACTCAACTTGATCACAGACCCATCACCTAGGATCAATGCCAGACAAATGCAAAATAACGGTAATATGGATGGTACAATTATTTATTACATGTTTAGAATTACGTGGAAGACAATGAATTGCGCCTAGATGCCACATAGATGGTGGGACGAAAATCACTTGTAAAAGAGGATTTCAAAAAGAACGTCCAAAGTTCAGGGTCAATGCCCTGTGATAAGGTTCTAGAAACACGTTTACAACTTTCTGCTAGGAATGCAATGTATACATCCAGAATAACACAGAATTAGATTCTTTTCAGCATGAAACTTAATAGACAAAATATTAAAGAACAAGAAGTAGAAGATCAGTCCTTGAATCCATATTATGGTTTTGAGCATAATGAAGTCGCAATAGTAGTACATAACATCAGTCAGGCTTGTTCCTATGGAAGCCCCGGGTGGCCGAGTGGTCTAAAGCGCTCGTCTTAATCGATCACTGCCATCTCATCTCTCTCTGCACAGGTTCGAGTCTCGGGTTCGGCCACTGTGGGTATGTGAGAAAGCCTGCCAGTAGTTTCACGTGGGTCGGTGGATCTTCTCGGGGTATTCCCAGGTTCTTCCTCCACCAGTTATACTAGCCGCCTATCATGTGCTGAAAACTGTCGTTAAAGCCAAAACAATATAAATAACATTTTTCAATATTTTCTTAGTTTTCTTCTACATAACTTTCAGTGTAGTTTTGTTTTGCAGTTTTACAAACGAATGCTTGCCAGTAGCTTGCTAGTAGTAAATATGTAATACACTAACAACGAACAGTGCAATGTTAGTTTCTAACTAGTCTAAGGGCTTTCGACTCTAAATAAGTTTTTTTTCAAAGGCAAATACAAAACAGAAAACACAAACCTAATCAGATATAATTACTTCTGAAACGATGGAATATCTGGGATATAATTTTTGGTTACGTAAATTTACACACACAAGAACAGATGGCGATATGGCTCATCAATTTCTATGTCGATATAAAATATTGTTCAGCATCAGCATCAGGTCGAAGCGAACGAAACATACAGACTTTAAAGCTTTTATGCCTGTAGAAATAGTCAATGTAACATTTTGTGACCTCAATGCTTTGTGTGTTTTCTGCTTGTCAAGGCTAGTTTGAAACTAGTTTTGCATTGTTCGTTGTCAGTTTATTGCTTTACCTTAATCAATCCTTGACACATGCGATTCTGGCGAACTTCGTCAATGATATCCAAATTACAATAATACGCTTCGAATACCTACGATGTATGCGAGGATGCTCACTGTTAAAATATGTTATGCCTTGTTCCAAATTTGTCAATCTTATATATTTCCCTCCTTTATGCAAAATTACTTGGTGTAGTTACCATTATTTGGCTGACTTAATTAACAGTAGCAGAATTAGCAGAAATAGGAAGTAGTTACGAGAGTAATAACATGGTTGATGATTATCAGGCAATTCCTCCTGAGTGGCACATAACCCTGGTTATAAAGTAACCACTAGCAGCTAAAGCAAGTGGCAGGAAATCATCAACCATAACGTTACCATAATGACCAGGCATTTTCCAGTTGGAGAAAACCACTTGAACTATTTTCGGGTAAGCACAGTGCTATTAATTAATCAAGGGACTTGGTGAGAAGGTAGGGCTTAATTCTATAAGATACACGTGCACTGCTGCATTGGACTATTTACATTTTGTACGAAATAGAGAAAAGAAAAGAATATTCTTGTGATAATTAATTCCATATATTATGTCCCATTTTTGTTACAGGAATATCAGCAAATGGGATGATCAGGACAGTCAGCCATTATTTCAGTCTCAAGACCAAGAGAAAGGTGATGTTGCAAACAGTGTCAACTAATGTATCATCGACATATCTATAAAAAAAGGAACCAAAACCAATGACAGATGATGATAATTCATTTACATTAAGTAGATGCGATATGTTGCCATATGTAGGGTTTTGGAAAACACTCTTTATATGTCATACCCGAATACCTTCCCCGCGGCACAATGCTTCGTAGTGTTGCTTTTCAGGCACATCTACGCTTAGGGCATAGAATCTATTTGTCTCTGGGATTTCACTCGCCTTTTCCTTGAAGTACTCAATGTCCCGAATAAAACCCTTATCTGCATCAAAAATAGAATATTTTGTATTTATGAATGATCAAAAAAATATCAAAAACATTTCTTTAGAGACAATGCGACAGCGGGGGAGAATAGTATAGCGACAGAAAGAAATCACATCAGATTATAGAGCGGACACAAATAGACTGAACAAGTGTATATATATATATATATATATATATATATATATATATATATATATATATATATATATATATATATATATATATATATATATATATGTGTGTGTGTGTGTGTGTGTGTGTGTAAGGAAATACACCACATAGATTTTAGCCATCAGATGAGTATTGATCAAATGAATGTTGAAAGCTGCAGGTTCCGAATGGTTCGAGTTAATCATGTTCTTCGTCAGGGTAATTAACATTTTATATCAACAATACAGCACAACAGTTACATATTGAATCAAAATTATTTTAAATTGCATAATTATGTCAACATTCTTCTTTTTATTATTGTTATTATTATAATTATTATTGTTATTATTATTATAATTAGTGTTAATATTATTAGTGACCAAACTGATCTTAAATACACTTTCAAGTACTAGTCTAATAGGTAATAAAATTTAAATGTATATGGAAATGCTATGAAAATGAAAATAGAAATAATCTGAAGGGGGTGGGTGGGGAGAGAGAAGAGATACCCTCTGTGTTGAAATTTCTGACTAATTCAACTGCTTTCCAAGGCATTGACTTCTGGAAAGAAAATCCGAGAAAAACAAATATGCAAAAGATAAAAATGTCATTTTTCTTCTTCTTCAGGTGATAAATAATTCGGTATTACAATACTCCCTTAAACGTTGAAAGTATTCTTTTCCCTACCATCATCTTCACATTTTCCTGGCGATAACAGTCAGTATTTTTAAATATGCCATTTACTTCAAAGACAAAACTGTCCTGTATATGTGTTGAAGATCATTTGATCATATACCCTATAACTGGGCAAGCGCAGTGGATCCGATTTTAGTTTGAGAATCTAATGTACACATTTGTGTATTGCAACAGTATACTAGTAAAATATGCACATAACAGTGTGTGTGTGTGAGAGAGAGAGAGAGAGAGAGAGAGAGAGAGCTGTATACCTTGGAATATGCCCATGCAAGCATACGGTATATATTTAATTCCATCTGATTTCCAGTTGTTTGCTTATTTAAATTCTTCAGACGACGATGGAGGGCTTCAATCCATATAATCTGACTGTAGTATAGTCCTTGATCACCCGCTTCATGGGCTATATCATAAACTTCCTCTGCCGTCAGTGGACTAGATATTTCATTAAGAATTTTTCCACCAATTACGTCGTCTATATTCAAATTATAAGTCCGCCACAATCTCACGAGGGCCTTGGCTGCACCGCTTACATCGTCATCTGTTACGTCAGCCCAAAAATGGTTGACTTCTTCGGTGGAATTCTTTACTAGCGAAACGGGAATAACAGATGTATCTTTTAAAATGCTTCTCTAGCAGTGATCAATTGGGATGTCTGTTAAAAATACTACACAATCTTTGGAATTCAGAAAATTGTATACTATGATGAAAAGTGTGCCGATGTAAATGCAGTAAATTGACACACCTGGACAAATGACTGGCTTGGTTTAGTTGGTTAAGGAAGGGCTCAAATGCGCCATGTTCGCTAATTCGGCACTCTAGACACTTTATGCCCGTTTATTTTTTTCTTCTTGTATTTAGGAAGCAAGCTAAAGATATGTAATGATTTAGCTGGTTCAATATTCATTCGGTTGTATGTTTCTGAAATATCCTCTGTGATCACTTGACTTTATACTTACAGGTTTTGCTTCAAGTCCTCGAAAACAAAAATTATTTACATTTTAGTGGATTACAAATTTTAATTAATAGTAGTTATCTCAAACGTTATAGCGGATGTCGAACATTTTTATTAGTTACTACTGTTTACGATTGCCAGCCGACGAAATGGATTTAGAATAGTTTCCTAACTTTTAACATTTGACGTTCTAACTCGCATCCGCACCAACACTGTCTAAGCCATACATCTGAGTTAAAAACGCCTGAAAATGAGCACAGCTTTTTTCACTTAAAATCAAAGATTTTTTGTTGTTGAAAATTTAATCACATTGGGTCGATAATATGTTTTGGTTCGTAGTGCAAATTTCACGAAAATAAGGCAACAAATAGCCAAGTTACAACAGTATGAATTTGTGCATGTCATATGATAAAACTGGTCAGTGTCACAGACAGTAAGTGAACAAGGCCACTTTATATTCATACAAGTCTCGCAGTCACTGCCGTTTTTATGTATGTAGCCAAAATGTCCAATTTTCAAAATGTTCAGCTTCAGAGTGGATAGTCCATCGAAGCGCTGAATAAAAGGCGTTCGATTGCCAGCTGGTGGTAAGAAGTTGTAGTCTAAGGACTGGCCAATTTGGAGGTGTACAAGTGTGCTCTCCAGGTCAACAAACTGTTGGGACCCACTAGTTTCCTGTTGGCTCTTTTATTCCTCCTATTATTTGTTAGCCCCACTACACTTCATTGGAATCACACTGAAAGACTTAAGTTACGTGTGTGAATCATAGGAAAGAAATACGGATCACTGCCGGTAACTGATGAGATACCATTCACAAATAGACTGAACAGAAGATGACTTAACACGTAGCCTTGTCTTGTACCAATATTACAGGTAAAAAATAAGAATATTGTCTTACATCTGCACACATGAAGGGCAATTCTGGTACATCGACAGAAGAACTTTAAGCAACTCTCGACCTATGCGTTCTATAAACTAAAGAAGTTAGTAATTTTAAATGCTCGATACAATCCAAAAGTCTTGATAAGGTCTATGAACATATAATACTCTAATATTTCTGAACCACTGCATACAGTAAATATATAGTATTTTATTTGCGAGGTACATTACGGATTCCAGCCTGAGCGTGTTAAATTTTGTAGTAGCTTCGCGGCGGTTAGTAAAGCGTTGGCTTAAAACACTGGAAACACTTTTGTCGAAATATCAATGATACCTCTGTAAGAGTTAGGATCATCTGAAGCTACTTTTCTGTGTAATAGGCTTATAATGCTTTCGTCCTACTGTTGCGGGAAGTGCCCAGTGAAACAAAAGAAACATATGTTAAGTAATCTGATTATATAAGGAAACATGCTTGAAGTCGTTGGTATTTTTTTTTCCATTTTGGATAATATTTTGTCCGGCACACCAGAAGTTCTCCATTTGAGAGTTCGGATACTTTTGAGGACACCAGCTTCAGAAATAGGACTTTTAAAATATCATCTGAATTTCAATCATATGATCAAAATTGTCATTATTTTCAGAGTCATTATAATGCAGCAACGATATAATGCATCTGTATCATTCAGTACATGTTATCGTGCCGTTACTACATTTATTACATGCATGTGTTGATTTAATCAGCTTACATATTTTTTAAACATCGGACGATGATTCAGTTGATTCCCTTTTGATCATAATTTTTCGTCATACTAATTATATTTTTTAACCTATTTTGCTCATTTTATAATCCGTCGAACTTCTAGGAGAACTCTGAAAACAACATTTGAATGAAATTAGATTTAAAAAATTGTTAATTTTGTTCTGTAACGGAGTTCGTACTAGGGAACATGCAAGTCAGGGAACCAAACTATTTGGGCGCGGTGCATTAAGGGACAAAAGTACGACGATTCCATACTTTTACTAAGATGGAGGATGCTAATTATCAGCTATCTCGTGAGCACCAGAAATGTGACGTAGTTATCATCAGCGAAATGGTTGAACACCATTATCGACCCTCGGAGTTCCGTTGGCATCGCATGCGTTGAGGTAAATAATCGCCGTGTACACGTGCTAATATGTTCGTGCATAGAACTTTGTATTTTTTTCACGCCATATTTCCCTCGCTTTCAGCTCACCAACTGACTTAATTAAATATTTCCTATGATCAAATTATCAAAGGAAAGATACATTTTCTGGTTGTTCATTTTAACTATTTTTATTAATTGCGCTTACTCCTTTCCCGCTGTTTCTCTTGATATGGGTGTAGTCTTTGATTTTCTCAGTTTGTACCTTCCTCACTATTTTTGGTGAAGATTTGAATACACATTTTGTTTGTAACTTTATTACATTTTGCAATTAGTATTAGTGGTACTGAGACACTTCCAAACCTGTGTGTAGGTTCTGTCAGTACATGATCAGTAGTAACTTCAAGCACGTTTCGCATGTATCTTTTGATGTTCTAGTTCCAATGCTTCCAAGATTTCTTGGTTATTTGGCTCACTGGATCCATCTAATATTAAACTGTCTCATCGGGAATGACACTCGAAGTGATCGCATAGTTTTTCAAGGGCATGGATCTATGCTGCAAAGACTCTAACTTATCCCCCGACCGCTCTAGTGGCTTAGTGGTTAGAGCGTCCGCCTCGAATGTGGGAGGTCGCGGGTTAGAATGCCAGCCGAGTTATACAAAAGACTTATTAAAATGGTACCAGCAGTTGCCTCGCTTAGCGCTCAGCATTAGGAGGTTAGTGTTAGTACTGGTCGGCCTGGTGTCAGGACAATGTGACTAGGTGGGACATGATGCTACATGTCTGCGGCATGAGGCCCCAGTGCTAGACATCACTATAAACTGTCACGCTGCAGATATCGCAGCGATGTGACTGAATTTGTTTTAAAGCTACGTTAAAAAATACACACACACACACACACACTGAATTATCCCGCAAGTCTTCTAGTTGTTAATTTAATGTGGATGTTGCGGTTCAAACTTTGAGTAGTTACGCTTCAGTGCATAAAGTTCTCGCTGTATACAAATTAAAAAAAAAAATGATGTTATCGTCCTCTTTACGTGCAAAGCACTATCACTGGTATCATTACCGGTGGCAACGGCGAAACCTCTATATTAACAGTAAGCCTGGACTGAGTTAGCTGTCGATATATTAATGTTTTTTTTTCCCCTACGGGAATTATTTCTCTGGCTTGGTTATATTAGATACCCGCCACTCGCTATTATTAGAAGAAAACCGATGGCTACCTGTGTAATTTTGTGGGTCCCATGAACTGTTAAAAGTCACACAACCACTTTTCTCTTCGGGATTGTATATAACAGTCTATTCTATATCTCTAAACTTCGACAGTGGGTCCCATTTTCAGACAACAGTTACAGTTTATTTTTAGTAGTGGTTAAAAGCGCGACTCGCACGTACCCTTGACATGTACACTCACCAAAACCACTACAAATTATATAGAGAATGGGCTAAACATGTTTAAGACAAGGATTTAGAGCACAAAGAAAGGAAGGAAGGAGGGGAGAAATGGTGGATTTTGTAAAAATATAAGACAATAATATAGGCAATCAAACCTGGTCTGGCAAATACCTTTTTACTGCATAGTGACAACAGTTTTTCAGTCTCTCTATTTTTTCTTTATAATTTGCCTGTATATAGTGACTATCTGCCCAACGCGACCGATGATTCATGTTTTCCAGTCCCATGGCCCATGATTACCTCAAGTAGCGAACTACGGTATCGAAGGTGTTTTGTTTGATTTATATCTTATAGAGATAAATCACACACACTCGCTTTACACTTCCTACCTACCTACGTATCTGTACCTACAAAATGACACAACTACCTTCCTACCAAACAAACTGGGACCGCTCCGGCAGCCTAATGGTTAGAGCGTTCGCCTCGGATGCGGGAGATCGTGGGTTCGAACTTCAGCTGAGTCATGACAAAGACTTATAAAAATGGTACTATCAGCGGCCTCACTAGGCGGCCTGGTGTCAGAATAATGTGACTGGGTGGGACATCTTGCTGCATGTCTGCGGTATGATGCCCCAGTGCTTGACATCACTATAAACTGCCACAATGCAGACATCGCAGCGATATGACTGAAAAGTTGTTAAAGCTACGTTTAAAATCCAAATTACACACACGCACACACACACACACACGCACACTACCTATATATATATATATATATATATATATATATATATATATATATATATATATATATATATATAAAGTTATCTAGCAACCCGTTTGTGTTTCTGTAGTTTTGTCTTTCTGTCTATCCTTCACGTCGTTCTTAAATCTATTCACGTGACTCTTGTCCATATATAGCAATCACCTGTCTACAAAAACCATTTTTAGCAGGTTATGTTAGTATGTTACATGCGAGTTTGACTATGTTACTAATTGTATGCAGCTCGTACTGCCAGTTGCCAAGCACATTGTCATTCCAAGGCATATGATTGAACGAAGGCCAGTCCCTCATACTAGCATAATGCTGGTAGATTAAAATGAACTGAGGTATAAGAAAGTGTATCACTGGTACAAAGTTGAATTTTTTGGGAAAAATTAAATGTATTTCAACTGTGATTTGTTGAGAGGACCTGCCTTGGAGATCTCTATGTTTACGAATGTAACTCACTGCCGTATTTTTGTTTGTTTGTTTCAGCTGAGGATTTCCTACTGTTCCCACGTGATACACACTTCCACAAAGAATCTGACCAAATTCATTTTATTATCTTAAGAAAGGTGAAGAAACACCAGCAATATGTAACTGAAATTACAGAATACACCGCGGATGTCTTTTTAAAATCCATTCTCAAAACCTTTCTTAAAATCTTTCACGAATGACTCTAAATTCATTGCATGACAATAACAGTAAGTACCAGAGTATATTATTTCTTCAGGAAATGTTTCAGTAGTAAAAATATATTCAATAATGATCTTTAGTACACGTAAGAAGTTTCCTTGATGATGAAGTCTTCATAGCTATCTATCAGGGGTTCATAGACCGATACTGAATCAGATTTCAAATATAATTTGACTAATAGTTCAGTCAATGCTGCTTTCCAAAAGGTTTGTATAGAGTTTCAGCAGGAAACCCCGTTTGTACTCCTTAACTTAATTGTACCAATAAAAAATATTACGTTGTGCTGAATAGGCGTCAAAAATAACCTGTGGTTACTGCTAAGTGTTTAACCTTTCGCTTAGTTTTCTATGGAAATTACACTTATTCTTTGAACAGAACAGAACAGAACTTGAAAGATATGACCTATACCAAACAATATAGACCACACATTACATATTTCATAAATTGTTGCATATATGGATGCAGAAATAAAGAGGCATGGCGATAGAAACCTGTGTACAGATAACATTGTATGCGTGTTCTACATTACTGCTCCCATTGACAAATATGGTAGCTGATAGCAGAGATGATATAGATGAGTACGTATGTACTGCTTTACATTAGGCCCCGCCCACCCCCGAAACAATTTGACATCATGCTATTCATTAAAGTTCCCGCATAAAATATAATAGGTCTTAGCAGATTTGGTCAGATGACTTTCAAATTACTGTTTTATATAAATTTGTCTCAGAGTTTCTTCAGAGAACAGTTTGACAAGCTATTCTCCATTACTGATCTCTCAGAAAATACTTTTTTTTAAAAAAAAAAGTCCTGAAGGTTTTAGAAAACGGAGAAAACTTCACGTATATTATGATACCCCCTCTCCCTCCCTCTGTTAGTTACCACAACTCCTCCTGAATTGCTGTGTGAAATTTCACTAAACTTTGTTGTTATGTTGCCCATATGGTGACCGTCTGCGAAAAGGATGGCATTCTCGGCTCTTGCCTCTGGAGGCAAAATATATAAAAACTGCAAATACCTAGGTATTTTCAAGTTCGGTTTGGTATGTACGATTCCTGGGTAGCTGTCAGAGTCGTGGGCTGGATTAGGCTATGGAAACCACTGTATAGAATTTCACATAGTTATGTGGCCACTGTAGTTACAATTTATAGGAGGGGCGTCATGAAGTCGGCTCTTGCCTCTGGGGTCGATGGGAAGAGGTACAATGAATGCAATTACAATGGCATTTTCAACTATTTTGTAACCAAACTTCATTTGTACGGGCATAGCAGGAAAGCGCGTCATATTTGTGACGGATTCTTTGCATTATGATTCATAGGTCAATCTCAAGAGGTGGGGGTGAATACCAGTGGTTTACTTTGGTAGGGGGACTGGACTATTCAGTGACAAGCGTAAATATATATGATGGTGAGTCATTACAGTTACCGTTTTGTTTGCAGAATTGATCTAAATGACTGCATAGTTTCTGCTTCTACACTAGTTTTCAGAGTCACGTCAGGAAATAATTTGATATAACGTTCTCCTTTACGAAGACAAGCCACATATTTGTTTTTCGTTACTCTAGCTGCCATCGAACACAACACGTGTACTTCTTGCCTGAATTATACTGAAGCTTTCTAAATAATCATCGGTATGTGCTTCACGACAAAATCTTGATATGAATATTCGTAAGGCCGGGTACCGATAAAAGCTATCTTACGTATGCTTTTTGTACCTCGCAGGTACAAAATAACTGTAGCCTGCCAGAAACGAAATATAAATCGTGTACGTGCGCAGTCAGAATCTAAGTAAGTAAAAAGCACTGACAAAAGTCTCGAATAATGAATAAATAAATATTTCGCGCTGATATTACAGCTGATGGCCGGTCTCCAAATATTAAGTACGTTATCCAGTCTTTCTCAACTTTTCGAAGATATAACTGATAATGGGTTGATCACCAAGTATTATGTACGGTATCTCGTCTTTTCCAGCTTATGAACAGTACCAGGCTCAATAAAAAAATTCAGCAAATCTAGTACGATTTTTCAGAACTGAGTTTGATAAATTGCGTTCCCTCAGGGAGGATTGCATTTAACCGTTATTCACTGCCGTTCAATCTCGAAAACTAGGGGGTTTCTTGCAGATTTTGGTCAGATGACTGCTTTATGTTACTATTTCACAATTTAGGGAACAATTTAATAAACTCTTCGCATTATGATTACCTCAGGAGATATAGGAACTTTTACAGATAATAATGTTGTTTTTAAAAAGGTTAGCTCAGTAACATATTATCTCCCACTAGAGCCTCTGTGTCAGTAACAATAAAACAAATTCTCACGACAAACATTTGCGCAAAAGGTTGGAAGATATATAAATTAATCCTAGAATTTTCACATTAAATTGTATTGATATAACGTACATTACTAAACAAGAACGTAAAATAAATGAAGTGTCATAACACATTTCAGTCCACCACAGAAACAAAAATCAAATAGCTATTATTAAACTCGAATACAACTTGAAACAAGTAATGTGTCCAAGCTAATGTAGCTGACATTCTGCTGTGGCTACAATAATAATAATTTGTTAAACAGCGTTGTACTTGGACTTTTTTGTATATAGAGGGCAATTCAACCACTTTTCAATTTCTGTGACCATTTGTAGCGACACAAATGGTTAAATTTGTAACTCATTTAAACATTTGGGAACAACTACTTCCTGTGATACCACTTTGTACATAGAATAGAAATATTTTATATTTACCCAACGAATTATGTAATATTATCAAAACATAAACCACCCATCCTTTCCCACCCCCACCCCGAATAAAACTTGTTCGTCTGTCTGTCCGCCTATCTTTTTCATAATAAGCATTTTTACCCAGGTACTCACATATTTGGCAGATATTACAACTTCGTTTGCACTTGACTAGCATAAAATTCGGATTATGCACACACTCGCCAACCGCAGCCCAAGTTAAGCAGTTTTCGTGTTCATCTCTGCACCCTTGGAGAGAATACATTGAAGTGGGTTCAAGCCACACATCAATACTGCTACAGTTACACAAAATTAACAGAAAACGTTTGTACAAAAAAGAACAAAATATATAATTATTAATTCCATGAATTTTTGAAGCCGTTCATGCATAGTGTGTAAGTGATTTGTATTTAAATTTGCAAAATTGTTATAAAACAATAATGAATCTCAAATAATGAATAACAAAATTATATTTTTATTACACAAGAAAGAAGGACATATGACTACAGAAGTAGTTCAGTTCTAGTGTTATGAACTAACCAGTCTAACTGCTTGTAGCAAAGGCTTGGTAATACATTTAAAATGTATACATATCAAAGGGACATTATACTTCAAACGCCGTCTCTAAAACTGTATACGTAAAATCAAATGACATCGGAGAGAACCTGAATAAGAAATATTTTCACTTACGGTAATTGATGCCCGTATTCTGGCATATTTTCCGTAGTTCTTCACGGTCTTTGTGTATTCTCCGCACCAAACGAAATGCGTTGATTGGATTTTCAACGTAGTGTTTGTCTAGAAACGTCATATTTGACTCGATTCGTGACGACAAAAATCTATAAAAAGTGATATATGTGCATCTTATTACTTGATAGTCAAATTGTGGAGACTATACGGTGGAAACAGTTTACGATGTATTCGCACCTGAGAAAGGCATATAAATTATTCAACGCGTTTCTTGTACGTTGTCAATATTGTACGCAATATTGATGAATGTGATATCGAAATTCATTTATCAATGTGCACGCACGCAGAGAGGGAGAGAGAGAATTATTAGCTATTTAATCTGCATGCTTTTTATAACATGTTATGTTATAAATTTTGTATGTCACTAACACACTCGAGTATCCTTGCACACGTACTCACATAGACTTAAAATGAATTAATATGCGTAACTATATTGGTAAACATATATACATATAAACAATATACTATACACAAGCATACTCATGTCAGCATGTCATAAATCATATATACATACATCGAATGAAACATACACATATTATGTCTGTACACAGCGAAAAAATTCCCTATTGTGAGGCTTTAATACATCATTCCAGCTGCACAAGAAAGAATTTCATAAATGAGGTTTTAAACGAAGCAAGGGAATTTGAATTACATATTATCAGAGACGAGGAATTCCTAAGGTAGGTGCTGATACAGTTAATGAACTTTTGAAAAGGTTGGTTTTTGACTGCGAAATCTTGTTTCAAAATTATTCGGGTGGACCTTTTCCGGAGTTTGTCAAATCTGAATAGATTATAATTGGATGTTTCCTCATTTGGTACAGCCGTAGACTATCAGTGGTAGTATATCCCGAAAAATAGAGTTCAAGCGACTGGGGAGGTAGAGATTTCGACAGTAGTTTAAAGGGAATTATTATTTTGACAATCATTTCACATATGTGATCGATATGCGCCTATTAACTGAGATGTTGATCAATGTAGATACCAAGAAGTTATCTTAAGACTAGACACGTCTAATCCATGTTAAGTTAGAAGAAAAGCCATGTTAGGAGATAGACGCTGCCATGTTCAGTTCATCATAAATTTTGTTTTAAAGGCATTAATATGCATTCTGTTTTGTTGACATCAAGCTGATATACTGCTGAGATCGATTTAACATTTATTTTCAATGGAGTCAAGAGATTTACCAAATGAATGCAGTGTAGAACCGTCAGCGAAAAGATTTGGGTTAGAGTTGACTTGGAGGTATAACCCGTGCAAACAACCCGTGGTGTTTTAGCAAGATAGATGCGAACCAAGCTACAGAGTTTGAAGAAAACGTGTAGGCTGATAGATATTTAATGAACACTGAATGGTCAAACAAAGAGAATGCTTTTTAAAATCAGTTAAAAAAATTGCGCCAGTAATTTCACCTGATTCGACTTCCAGTAACCACAGGTCTACAAGTTCCGTCAATGCAGTTTGACATGAATGTTTTATTGACAACCTGATTGTGATTTATGGAGGAGTTGGGACTTGTTAAGATATCCGAAAAGATGCTTGGCTGACATCTTTTTCAATAATTTTTGGAAGTACGGATGGAACTGAAATGGGTCGATCGTTTGCTGGATCATTATTTTCATTTCCCTTAAGAATCGAGAATACTTTTGCTAATTGCAATGACTCGGGAAATTTACTTAAATCGTTACTTCAGTTAATTATTTCTTTCAGAGGCTCTGAGACTGATAAAGCCTAAGATTTCAGAGTTTTGGGTGGATTTCTACCTAGACCCTTTGATTTGTTAGTGCCTGTTTTATTGATACTATAGATAGTGTAAGTTATTGTTATTAGGGGGGATATTGAAACTATCATGATCGGGTACCATTTCATTCACGAAGGCAGTACGTTTGACTATGTTCGGCTCTGTAAAATTAGACCTATCAAGTGTTAAGGAAATAATAATAACATTTTTATAAAAGGCAAACAAGCCAAGATTTCAACACATGGAGACAAATATTTACAAGCAGTTTGAATGAAAATTTGTTTAATAAGGAACGTTAGGGATTCGCATAAATACTGTGGTGTGCTTAAAAGTAACAAGAGTTTCCTCTGTCTTAGAGATGTATTTGTATTAATTGGATTATTATGTTTTAGAAATATATATATATGTATTCATTGGATTATGATATCTTAGAAATATGTCTGTATTCATTGGATTATTATGCCTTAGAAATGTATTTGTATTCATTGGATTATTATGCCTTAGAAATATATCTGCATTTTGTGGCTATTAGTGACCATTCCTAAAATACACTGTAACAGCCAAATACGGAAAACTGTTTTCTAAGAAAGAGGAAACTCTAACTGGTAGAGCATGGGCAAAACAGTAAGAAAATATATCCCAAGTTTTTATTTTAGGTAAGTATACTTCCAACGCAAAGAAACGGTAGGATAAATGAATCGGGTTCATATGTAGGTGTGTATATAGATAGGTAGGTGTGCATGTAGATAGGTAGTTGCATGTAGATAAGTAGGTGTGAATTTTTATAGGTAGGTGTGAATGTAGATAGGTAGGTGTGCATGTAGATAAGTAGTTGTGCATGTAGATAGGTGTGAATGTAGATAGGTAGTTGTGCATGTAGATAGGTAGGTGTGAATGTATATAGGTAGTTGTGCATGCAGATAAGTAGGTGTGAATGTAGATAAGTAGGTGTGAATGTAGATATGTAGGTGTGTATGTAGATAGGTAGGTGTGCATGTATATAGGTAGGTGTGAATATAGATAGGTAGTTGTGCATGTAGATAAGTAGGTGTGCATGTAGATAGGTAGGTGTGAATGTAGATAGGTAGGTGTGAATGTAGATAGGTAGGTGTGTATGTAGATAGGTAGGTGTGTATGTAGATAGGTAGGTGTGAATGTCGATAGGTAGGTGTGAATGTAGATAGGTAGGTGTGAATGTAGATAGGTAGGTGTGTATGTAGATAGGTAGGTGTGAATATAGTTAGGTAGGTGTGAATGTAGATAAGTAGGTGTGAATGTAGATAGGTAGGTGTGAATATAGATAGGTAGTTGTACATGTAGATAAGTAGGTGTGCATGTAGATAGGTAGGTGTGAATGTAGATAGGTAGGTGTGTATGTAGATAGGTAGGTGTGAATGTAGATAGGTAGGTGTGTATGTAGATAGGTAGGTGTGAATGTAGATAGGTAGTTGTGCATGTAGATAGGTAGGTGTGAATGTAGATAGGTAGGTGTGAATGTAGATAGGTAGTTGCATGTAGATAGGTAGGTGTGCATGTAGATAGGTAGTTGCATGTAGATAGGTAGGTGTGAATGTAGATAGGTAGGTGTGAATGTAGATAGGTAGTTGCATGTAGATAGGTAGGTGTGCATGTAGATAGGTAGTTGCATGTAGATAGGTAGTTGCATGTAGATAGGTAGGTGTGAATGTAGATAGGTAGGTGTGAATGTAGATAGGTAGGTGTGAATGTATATAGATAGATGTGCATGTAGATAAGTAGGTGTGAATGTAGATAGGTAGTTGTGAATATAGTTAGGTAGGTATGCATGTAGATAGGTAGTTGTGCATGTAGATAGGTAGGTGTGAATGTAGATAGGTAGGTGTGAATGTAGATAGGTAGTTGCATGTAGATAGGTAGGTGTGCATGTAGATAGGTAGTTGCATGTAGATAGGTAGGTGTGAATGTAGATAGGTAGGTGTGAATGTAGATAGGTAGTTGCATGTAGATAGGTAGGTGTGCATGTAGATAGGTAGTTGCATGTAGATAGGTAGTTGCATGTAGATAGGTAGGTGTGAATGTAGATAGGTAGGTGTGAATGTAGATAGGTAGGTGTGAATGTATATAGATAGATGTGCATGTAGATAAGTAGGTGTGAATGTAGATAGCTAGGTGTGTATGTAGATAGGTAGGTATGCATGTAGATAGGTAGTTGCATGTAGATAGGTAGGTGTGAATGTAGATAGGTAGGTGTGAATGTATATAGGTAGATGTGCATGTAGATAGGTAGGTGTGCATGTAGATAGGTAGGTGTGTACGTAGATAAGTAGGTGAATATAGATAGGTAGGTGTGAATGTAGATAGGTAGGTATGCATGTAGATAAGTAGGTGAATGTATATAGATAGATGTGCATGTAGATAGGTTGTTGTGCATGTAGATAAGTAGGTGTGAATGTAGATAGGTAGGTGTGAATGTAGATAGGTAGGTGTGTATGTAGGCAGGTAGGTACGTATGCATGTAGATAGGTAGGTGTTAATGTAGATAGGTAGGTGTGCATGTAGATAGGTAGATTTGCATGTAGATAAGTAGGTGTGAATGTAGATAGTTATGTGTGAATGGAGGTAGGTGTGAATGTCGACAGGTAGGATAGGCAGGTGTGCATGTAGATAGGTATGTGTGAATGTAGATGGGTAGGTGTTCGCTCCTATGCCTTCGAAAATCAGGTAAATACCAAAGGATTATTTGATCAATTATGTAAATCTAATACATATCGCGATGAGAGAGAGAGAGAGAAAAGCACATATCATCAAAGCAGTACAGACATGGTGCTTCTAATTTTATGGATATGATAAAAGAATGCAAAATAGCACAATCAAATTAATACTTAATTATGCTTGTATCATATTTATTTCTTCTTTTCGTGATTATGACGGAAAACATGCAAATCCTGTTGAAAATACCTTAGGGATGCACTTTTGAGTTAACAATTTCACGTTGACGAATAGCTAGAAACAGCCCAGGATAAACTTTTCATTTTTGTCAATATAAAACTATACAAAGAAAAAAGAAAAGAAATATGTAACGTGAAAGCTGGCCCTTCTAGTTATCATCTGTCACTCTCTATTTCAAAATGAATTGTGAGGTAGCGCTGTGAATTCTTTTTTGTGGCAAAAAAGATAAATTAAATAATTATTCATGTTTTTCGTATATAAGTAGGTGAATGTCGATAGGTAGGTGTGAATGTAGATAGGTAGGTGTGAATGTCGATAGGTAGGTGTGCATGTAGATAGGTAGGTGTGAATGTAGATAGGTAGGTGTGAATGTCGATAGGTAGGTGTGCATGTAGATAGGTAGGTGTGAATGTAGATAGGTAGGTGTGAATGTCGATAGGTAGGTGTGAATGTAGATAGGTAGGTGTGAATGTAGATAGGTTGGTGTGCATGTAGATAAGTAGGTGCATGTAGATAGGTAGGTGTGAATGTAGATAGGTAGGTGTGAATGTAGATAGGTAGGTGTGCATGTAGATAAGTAGGTGTGAATGTATATATAACAACTGACTGTGAATAATTGTAGTTGTCAATTCTGAATATGAGGAAGTCGACTTTGAGCACATGATTTATGGCAACTGCGATCGAATTGTCTAAACAACTCTTTCTCCTTCTCTCTGGCACACGTAAATATACACACATACATACATACATACATACATACATACATACATACATACATACATACATACATACATACATACATACGTACGTGCGTGCGTGCGTGCGTGCGTGCGTGCGTGCATACGTACGTACGTTGTTGTTGTTGTTCTAGGGTTTAACGCCATTTTTCAGCACAAGATAGGCTATACATGGCGGCCAGTATAACTGGTGGAGGAAGAACCCTGGAAAACCCCGGGAAGAACCACCAACCCACGAGAAGCTACTGGCAGGCTTTCCCACATACCCACGCTAGCCGAGCCTTGGACTCGAATCCACGCAGACAGAGGTGACGGTGAGCGCTTTAGACCACTCGGCCACTCGGGGCCCTACATACATACATACATACATACATACATACATACATACATACATACATACATACATACATACATAGATACATACATATATGATACTGAATTTACTTTGACTTTGTAAAAATGTACAAAAATTGAAGCACATAAGCTGTAAGAATCGGAATGATATGAAATAATTTTTAACATTTTGTTTTTGTTTACATTTTTGTTTTATTTATTCATTTCTAAACTTACGCTCAAATGCTTACGCTGATTAGCAAATGTCTCTCTATTGAACTTTAGGGTAAAGAAAAAGCAAGTACGTGTATTTCGTAATTTCGAACATTTACTCTGCCTTTTCAACTCATTGTATCACTGAAAACCTAGAAAAGAGTCTGTAGCTCAGATTTAAAACAAAGGAAAGTACGTTTCTTGAAACAACGTGTTCACTCAACAGTGAATACCTTACATGCACATCTTACCTTTCAATAATTAGATGCAACGTTCGTTGTAGCAGAAAGCAACAACTACCGAATTCCAAACATCCCTCCCTCCCTCTCTCTCTCTCTCTCTCTCTTATATATGCACGCATGCAGGCATAAACATATACATACACTTTGACATTATATCACTGCGCTTATTTCTTTGTAGATTCAAATACACGTCAGTGTCTCGCCTGCGTTATCTTGTCTATCGCTTTTTCAGCTTCTACGGCAGTGGTTTTGTGAAAACATTTTTAGAAAGTTGGATGCATCAGGACACGGATGCTGGTGGGATCGAATTCGCTGAACGCTTGTTATTTGGCAACTACATCCTTTTTATTTCATTTTTTCAGCCTCCTCTGCACGATTAATATTTTACCATTTTCATATACCAGAAACTTGTATTTGTGCAAATATATCTATTTAGAGACATCTAAATACATTTACTATGTGCATCTCTTGCATAATAAATTAAATTACACATACACTGGCCAATACCTATAATAATTTACAGTACTATGTTCTATGCGTTCTCTTCCCACAGCCACAAACCTCACACAAAGCACAGAAGATGTCATTCACTACAAATAAATAAACATGTATAAAATATTTATATAGCTTGTTTCGTTTTTATACCGCTGCAATAATTTAAACGCAAGCGCAAATTGGGAATTTAAACAATCGTTTATCAGTTTAAACTGTGACTGGAGATATATACTACCTGTCGCGTTCCATCGAAACGTTTGCATTAGACGACTGTAGCCGATAAAATGCACGACATATACAAATGAATGGCGAGAAGATAAAGAATACATAAGGAGATAAAATTAAAAACCTTAAATAAATGCACGAAAGATAAACGAACAGATAAAAAACTATACTCCATGAGATTCTAGCTTAAACGCAACGCCAAATACATTCATGAACTGTGAATGTTGAGATATAAAAGATAAGCTACGATATTCAAGCTTAGAAAGAAACGGTTGAGAAATGCGTAAACGGTAAACGTTGAAATTATCAACGATAATTGATGATATTTCAGTTTGTAATTCGAACGCTGGGAAATTCAATTCAAATGTATTGTTGACATACATAAATCATTCAGGGTATGCAGCATCATGGAGCCTAATGTGTGTGTGTGTGTGTGCGTGCGCGCGCGCGTGTGTGTGTGTGTGTGTGTGTGTGAGAGAGAGAGAGAGAGAGAGAGTAATGTAATTTTTTTCTTTGTCCTATAATACGATTGCTATTGCATGTTTTATTGCCTACTTTCAAAAAATCAATTGACATTGAGGTAATCTAGGGTTATCTATACTGTCAATAGCATGTGTGGTGCGCGTCGATACAAAGGCATTTTATTCATACTGGTATTATATACTTGCAACTTGCATCAGCGATAGAGAAAGAGAGAAGCGAAAGAATAGCATCAAACAAAAAATTAGATATGCCGATAATTTAAAAATCTATTTAATGAATGTGTGTCTGTGTCAGAGAGAGAGAGAGAGAGAGAGAAAGAGGTTTTTATATTGAATATGGCTGTTTTTACTCTTCTATTGCATACATATTGCTGTATAATTAATGGCAGGGCACATATTTGTATTCGTATGTATTGAAATGAGCGTCGAAGAAAGAGGTACAGCGGAAAAGCAATATATTGAGAAACAGCGCTTGTGACAGTAATTCAGTATGTATGTGCTTGTATGTCCGTCTGTATGTATGTCAACCATTTATCTCAACACTTAGGATCTAATGGGAAGATAAATGTTGATTTATGGCAATCTTTATTCTCATGTGCGATAAGCTGCAGGGGCGCCTGCAGAATTATTTTCGTGGGAGGGGACAAACATTTAGCGGTCAGCTATTAAGTTTAATAAATATAGGCCAAAACAATTTTAGAGGTGAAAACCGGGGTGGGGGGGGGGCAAGCCCTTTCCCATATGCATGGGCACCCGCAGGATTTTTTACGGGGGGGGGGGGGTCAGTCATTCACGGCCGGGGGAGTTAGCTGCGTAGTTCCGTGCGAAGGAGTTTAAAACTAAAGCTAATATTTACTAAGCATTTTTAACAGAATCTTGTGACATATTATCAGCTTCATTTGCATGATTAAATTTGTCGGAAAATATATATATATATATATATATATATATATATATATATATATATATATATATATATATATATATATATATATACACATATTTGCGGTATGATTTGGGGGGTCACGTGATCCGCTTGGCCTATGCTGCGGACACACATGCCCCTATGTACTGGCGCCCATGATAAGCTATGTGTATTAATGTGAGTTTTGGTGGGGATACTGATCTGTTATGTGTTTGGGTAAATGTGTGTGCGTGTGTGGTGGTGTGTGTGTGTGTGTGTGTGTGTGTGTGTGTGTGTGTGTGAGAGAGAGAGAGAGAGAGAGAGAGAGAGAGAGAGAGAGAGAAAGAGAGAGACCTTTCTACATCCTGAAGAATGGGTAGACGAGTTCCACTAGATCTTTGTCTCGATACATATTCCTTTAGTCCACTGACAAAGCTAGTCTCTAGCTCGTATAATTTCTGTAGTTTAACAACAGCGGTGAAGACATTCGCATTTACCCGTGCTAATGCACAGATTAACAGGAGAGCCGAAGTCAGATGCAGCTGGGTGGCAGCCATTTTAAACTGAATTCCTACTCAAACCCGGTACCAAGATTTTGTCAGTATATTTTGGTTTTTCTTCGCAATTATCAGTAATCTCTGTTAACTTGAAAATGCAAACTTGCATGTAGTCTAGATCATGAAAACAGTACTACCTCTAGTGTTACTGTTAATGCATATACCGGCCGATGGCCCACACATGTGTAAGTATCCACTCCGTTGTTCAGGAAAACAACAAATTCATATTACATAGTAATACATATACTGCAAGCGTCGTATCGAGCTACTGCCGGATAGTAAATACTATTGTGTGAAAAGAAACACCGTAAAATGTTGATTCTTTAAATAGATTTCTGGTCGACAAACTATAAAATCTATAATTAACACTTGTTTCTGGTTGACTAGGTAGCAAGTCTACAGAAGCCCGTTAGTGTTGCAAGTATTTCTGGTGGACAGGGTAGCAGATCTACAGAAGCCCATTGGTGTTACGAGTGTTTCTGGTTCACAAGAAAGCAACTCTACAGAAGCCGTCAGTGTTGGAAGCACTTCAACGTAATTCGAGTATAGCTCGACAAAGGCCAGTGCACAGTTTATGTACGTGAGACGAATCAGATGCACCAGGGTAGCAATCGATTTCAAACGAATTATAAATCTGACACGGTACCACCAGTATGCCAACCTAATGTGTAAATTTTGCTTCGAAATTACTAATAATCAACGTTACCTTGTTTTAAATCCGAAACTTACATATCGTATAGATCATGTATAATGTAATAACGTTGTCTTGTTTTAAGGGGGGGGGGGGTAATTGTAAAGTGTGGCGCCCTCTATACACCGTACTTCTTCTTCTTCTTCTTCTTCTTCTTCTTCTTCTTCTTCTCTCTCTCTCTCTCTCTCTCTCTCTCTCTCTCTCTCTGGCTGGACAGCTTTGGAAGCGAAAGGAGGATGGAGGTTCCGTTTAATTCATCATCATATTCCAGTCGAAAATAGTATAATTTACTGTGTAAAAGCAAAGAAATTGTGTCATTCTGTGCAAAACAAACATCTTTCCGATAAAAATCCGACACAGAAAAACCATAGACCTTCCCCCCCCCCCATATCAATGTATCTGAATCGGCAGGTTATGATCAATGGTGTACTGAATACAGCACATAAATGCATGGTGCGCATGTTGTAAAAGAACAAACACCTTTTGCTACGTTTATGTCCCTAAATAATATAACGGAATCAAGCGCTATGAATATATCCATGACATACCCACGGACTTGATTAGCTAAAGTGGCATGCATTAAGCCCCTAACACATAAAGATTAGAAAATATCTCCCCCCCCCAAAAAAAAAACGTTACGTAATAATGACGAATTTCCAAACAGTAGTCACTTCGTAAGCTTTGTGTAACTATTTACGCCATAAGACCATATATATGCTCAAAATGATTTCGACATATGTTATAAATTGTAATTAACACTAATTGATAGGATTATCTGGATTTTATTAATTGCTAATGAGTCAAAATAGTGAATAAACTGCCACTAGAACAACCAATTTTTTTTTGTTTATAAAATTTTGCAACAGAGCTCGAAACTCTGTTTGAAAGAACATTGTGGTCACATGATGGTCACTGACGTTGTGGCTGGGTAAAATCAAGTTTACAACTACATGTTAAAATGGGTTAATGTGATGTGACTTGGATTTTAAACGTAACTTTAACAATTTTTCAGTCATATCGCTATGATGTCTGCGATGTGACAGTTTATAGTGATGTCTAGCACTGGGGCATCATGCCGCAGACATGTAGCATGATGTTCCACCCAGTCACATTGTCCTGACACCAGGTCGACCAGTCCTAACACTAACCTCTTAATGCTGAACGCCCAGCGAGGCAACTGTTAGTACCATTTTTGTAAGTCTTTGGTATGACCCGGCCGGGGATCGAACCCACGACCTTCCGCATCCGAGGGGGACGCTCTAACCACTAGGCCAACGGAACGATTAAAGGGGTTATTTGTAGTATGACTATATATTTTTGGAACTTAGTCAATATTTGACTATATTGTTGAAGCTAACACAATTAATTTTTGTTGTGTCAGTTAATTAGCATTTTTACCTATTTTTGTATTTGCAAGAATGTAATGTAGGTACACCTATAATTTAAAATATATAGCTTTAACCGTGCTCAATGAAGTCGAATGGTCAAATTACACGATATAAGGACCAGACTGGGTACATAAACCTTCAGCAGTTACTCACTTAAGTAATACAATCGACTATAAATCTCAGATTGACAGCCAAAATTCCAGTCTGTGCATGCATTATCGTCTATCGGTACACAGCAGCGCCATTGAGACACTTAGGAACGCACGCTCATACCTTCCAGGGTCAATGGATAATTTCCTGCTTGTTGAAGATTATTTCAGTAGTTATGAAAATAATCTAGTGCCGCTGTGGTATTTTAATTGTGTTGTCATATCAATTTTTCGGACGTAACTTACTACTCGTGTGATGTAAATTCAGAATCCACGTGATGTGCACAAGATGTAATATATATATAATAAAAAAACATCATCTACGTCTGACTAATGGCAGACGACTCATAAAATGAGTAATATAAAGAGATGTTTCAGGTGGAAAATTGTCGTAGATTAAACCCTAATAGAGTAATATTTTTATGCACGTGCATACTGTCACGTAAGCTACAAGTACGTTTAGCATATCTGGCGTGGACCGGTGTGGGTATGGGTGTGTGGGGGGGGGGGCAAACTTTGACGTCATGCACCATCATGAAGAAGGCGTCTGACTGTACTGTCTAGACATGGTCTAATACAACTCTTGCTTGAAGAAAGCGTCTGACTGTACTGTGATAGACACAGTCCAATACAGCTCTTGCTTGAAGAAGGCACCAGACTAATCCACGTAGAAATGGTCGATACAACGTTCGGTAGCAGTAAAGTGGAACTTTTGAATCCTTTTTAGAGACGTGCGATGAAGCAATTTAAGCAAGTGGGTATCTAGATAAAGGAAACTAATGCCTATCTAGAATCTCCATAATGCAAAAGTCAAGTTTGGTATGCAGTAAAGAAGCTTATACTATTTACACAGAGTAAGGCGATTAATCACGAGACCTATGCAAATATGCCTACTGTTCTTCGCATGCCAGCTGCACGATCAGTTCAAGTCCAGCGGTCTATTCCGACACAAATTCGTAATATGGAGAGTCCTATTCAGCAGGTTAACTTGGATGATTTGATAGACAAGTCGATTAATGCCGCGGTGCGAGCTTCTGGGCGAGGGGCAAAAATTTTTCCGTAGCCGGGGCGGCCGAGAGATATGGTACAGTGTTGCTACAAGTTATCAAAGATCGCCGTGGTATCATTACATATGTGTTCCTCTGGCTGAATGACAGGCTAGTGACACAAATTTACCATGCTTTTATGCAGAGCTTCGTATCCGAGATGATGTATTGTTATGTATGTTTGATTTATTTTATATTTGATTTAATTTAATTGTTTGTTAGTTTAATTTTTTTTATATCCCATTACATGCTATTGTAATGTAACTTTATTTACTGAAAAAGAGTTCAGTTCTGACTGATTTATTATTTTTCAAAGCAAACAACTAATAATAGAAACTTTGTATCTAATGCTGACCTAGTTCCTGACATTGATTCAGAACCAGTAAGCGCTGTAGTAAACAACTTTTAAAATTGTAAAAATTCTTTCTCAGAGTAAGATTCATAAAGTGGATTCGAGGCCATAGTAATTGTTACAAACTCTGTTTTTTTTTTGTCGCCAGAGGATTGACCCACATCCGGGCATCCGTTTTGCGTTGTTGTTAGATTTATTACCAATGTTTTGAGAAATGATGGTTATTCTTGCCTTAACACTTGAGAAGTTAAAGTGTTTTATGTTGTGACCAGTGTTGGGCTAATTATTTTGTTTCTTAAAATTATTTGGAGTTCAAGATTGTTTTCCCAGGAAAAACTAGTGCTCTAAATTAATTCCGGGACAAAGACATTTATGGAAATTTATGCAGAATTAAAAACAACTGGAATAGTACTTTCAACAAAGAACTGTTGACACACCAGTGGACGCTGACCACGACATACGTCATCACCTTCCATTTCGGATTCCATCGGAATTAGAACTCAGTTTCATTAAGAAGTTTTATTACTAGGACATTTTTTTTGTAATTCTTGGATTATTTTTTATTTGAGTCGTAAAACCGTTAAGTTCTTTTTATCATTTTTACCTTGTTTTCCAGAGAAATAAATTATTTGTTAAATTTTACAAAGCTTGTGGTCTTCACTCTTTTCTTGTTACTTTTTAAGAGCCTAAACACATAATAGTGTATTTTAGCGTTTAACACGTCTTCCGCATACACTGTTTGTTTAGATCTGCTGCATTACTCCTTTGCTCACGTTCTCTATGTGTCTCCGACTCGTGATTTTCCGTCGACCTCATATCTAGGACGTCGATAAACCTGCTTTGATAAAATGTGCAAACGTCAAGCCACGAAACCTTTATGTCCTTGACAGACGCCAATGCTAAGTCATTTATCAACTTCCGTGACTTTATGTCCACCCCAATCAGATAAACATAACTGGGAGTATTCTTGATGGAAATGAATATTACCTGGTTCAAGTCATCTCTGTTCGGTGTGAGCCATACGGGGAGGCACGTGCTGTGAGAGTAGTATCGATTTAATTTTAAATGAAAGACAATTGGCTGTTAATATTCTGTCTTTCACTATATTCCTTGAGATTAAAATTAGTGCATATGAGCTCTGAGTCTACCGTGTCAGAGCTTCTTTAGTAACAGTTGGAAGCGGTTTCGGGCCATCGCCCGTGTTAAATACTTCCTCAAAAGATTCCACAGCTGCAGAATCTTTGGGACACGTGGCTGCTAGTGCTAGCATGACCAGCGCAAGAACAGACACTGGTTCCGCTTTAATGGTAGTGTACTAAATGGCAGACAAAATTACGTAGTTCAGCGGAATTACATCAATACATTCGTTTAAAGACAGTCGGTGTATTCAACTCAAAACTTTTAGAACGTTGACTGTGTTACTCTTAACAAGAACAACGACACGTTCACCGTCCCGTGTGCTGAAATTTACTTCATTAAACGTATTGCATATAATAACACATGTAACAAATCCTTCATTCCAATGGACGTCTCACACAAAATGTTTACAACCACCTTTATATTTGCCGCTGTAGGTACCATTTGGTGTGAGGACCAAAACGTCAACACGGATATACCGAATTTCTCAGCCACACTGGCTATCCTCGGCTTTCGCCATTAGATCTTGTGTTATAATTAGCTCAGAAAAAGTCATTCCTGAACGACCAGATATAAACAAACAACACGAATCATTGGTCCTGTCTGCTGATCCTGAGATCGAAGAGAAAGACGCTATTGGTTCTGCTCGCACTATTGTGATCGACAAGAAATGCAATCAACCACTGGTGCTAGAGTATTTGCACCTTTATCTTGTTAATATGCACCGCTTCATGATGAGGCGAAAAGAGGATCCAAAACAGATGGACATCGAGTACTGGGACTACTTGAGCACCCTAAGTCGCCAGTCAGGTCAACTGCGTTTTCGCTGCCAGTACAACACCTGAATATGCTGTCTTGGTAATGTCTTGTGCGCAATTGCAACCACATGGCCAATATGGCATTTGGCTATAAGTTCTCGCCAATAACCTTTCCTTTGGGGGTATGTCGGTCCCTCTTTCATAATAAACAGAATGCACTCTACCGTATCACAGTTAATCAGCCAGAAAAAGAAAAGAAGGTAATGCTTGGCAAGTGTGATTCTTTTCTAGCGTGTCGGTGATGTTAAGGAAAATGGTACCTTCTGTGATGTCACAATTGCCTTGCCCATAAAAGTAAGAATTAAATATATAACTTAAGTACCTTCTCATGGTCAAGATGGAGCCAAATCTGAAAATCATGACTATGAATGTAAATGGTGTAAATAATAAAACTGAAAGTATTACAGCACAAGCCAAAATATATGATGTAATTTTAATACAAGAAACGCACGGAATGCCGATACATGTCATGAAAAAACTGGAGTAGGACTTAGACGCGTTAGTTTTTATTAGTAACCACCCAACAGTGAGAAAAGCTGGGGTGGCAACAATTATCAAGCAGACCGCCAAAGGACTAAACCTTGAAAATATAGGAATACCGAATGACTTACAAGGACGCTTAGTGGATCTAAAACTAAACAATGGAAATATATTCAACATATACATATTACCTGGAATCACAAGAACAAAGACGACCTTTATGTAAAATTTGAATATATATTCAAAAATTTGCCATGGATCCCTGCATTTTAGGCGGGGATTTTAACTGGGTAACTACCGATCTAGATAGAAGTGAAGGATTAACTGAAAACAACAGGAACATTTTTAAATAGATTAGGACCTTTACAAAAACAAATAATATTGTAGATACTTTTAGATTTATGAATAAAAATAAGAGAGATTATACATATAACTACGTCAATAATAGTAGAATTGATATGTTGATATATAATTATCGGAAAGTGAAACCGATGCACTAATAAACTGTGAAATTCTACAAGAAAAGATTTCAGACCACAAATCAGTATTCCTAGAGACTAAAATTCCGAACACACTTAAAATGGGGACATGGAGTGATGGAGTGTGGAAGATGCACAGTGCTCTCGTGCTCGATGATGAGTACGTGAGCACTGTTCGTACGCACCTAAGCAGCATGATACAAGAACACACTGAAGATATAATGACAGAATGGGAAAATATTAAAAATGAGATAAAACGGATAACAAAATCCTAAAGTAAGACAAAAAAAAAAATAAATAAGAAAAATTTTTTTAAAAAATACTTAAATGGTGGTTCAAATAAAAGCATGCAGAAATTATGACCCTTAAGAGACCGCTAACAGAGCCAGAAAAATAATAATTAAACAATAGATATTACACAAGTGATTAAATTAAAAGCGGGAAAATACGAAAACTTATACAAAAAAGGGAGGGGAATTTACAGAAGACAAGAAATTAAAAGGGGATAAAACAAAAGATATATATACAACAAATTGATGATAATGTTTATAAAAATAAAAATGGCATATTAGAAGGTATAAGACAATATTTTGCTGAGATATATAAATCTCAAAATATAGATGAAGTGATAATAAATAGGTATATAAAGGAAACAATGTATAACTAAATATCATTAGATGACAAGATTTTGTATGAAAATTTTATAACTAACAAATAAATTTTAGAGGCAATTAATAGCTTACAAAAAGGTTGTTGTTGTTGTAGGGTTTAACGCCATTTTTTCAGCACAGGATAGGCTATACGTGGCGGCCAGTATAATTGGTGGAGGAAGAACCCTGGAAAACCCCGGGAAGAACCACCGACCCACGAGAAGCTACTTGCAGGCTTTCTCACGTACCAACGTTAGCCGAGCCTGGGAATCGAACTCACGCAGACAGAGGTGAGATGGCAGTGATCCGTAACGGTGAGCGCTTTAGACCACTTGGTCACTCGGGGCCCTTTGGAAAAGGGAAATCACCAGGATCGGACGGTATAACCGCCGAATTTTACACAAAATTTAAGTATTAACTTTTAGATTTTTTAGAATTACTATATAATAATATACTTTTTAAAGGGGAAATGCCTAAAACTTGAATGGAGGGAATTATTACTCTAATATATAAAGGGAAGGGAGATACAAAAATCTTAAATAACTGGAGACCAATAACATTGCTAAATAATGATTACAAAATCCTAAGTCAAGTTATAACTAACAGAATAAAAAATTGTATAAATAAACTTATTGATATAAATTAAATTTGTGGGGGGAAGGGGAAAAATATCATGAATAACGCTATCTCTATAAGTGCTATAATTTAATTACTAAATACTAAAAGGGAAAAAGGAGTCATGTGTATATTCGATCAAGAAAAGGTTTTTGATCGAACAGAACATGACTTCATTTTTAAAACAGTAGAAAAATGTGGCTTCGGACCCAACATTATAAAATGGGTAAGAGCCATGTACAAAAATATAAGTTCAAAAATAATAATAAACGGAGATCTCTCCAAAGAAATAAGTATACAAAGATCAGTTAGACAGGGCTGTCCCCTGTCTATGCTGCTATATGTAATAGCTATAGAATCCCTGAACATAAACATTAACCAAGATAACAATATTCAGGGAATAAAAATACCAAATATGAAAAGAGATTTCAAAACTATATTATATGCAGATGACTGCACTAACTTTATCAGAGATGGATTATCCTTCAAACATTTACAATACGAATTCACAAAATTTGGAAAAGCCTCTGGTTCAGCTATTAATCACGATACGACAGAGATTTTATTAATCGGCAACTGGCGGGGTAACCAACTGGCTTTAGGAATCACATATGGAACAAACTCTACTCACAAACACTACAGTGAGCTATTAATCAAGATTGAGACACAAATATATACTTTGTCACATACGAAGATTAACCTCATGGACCGAATACAGGTAACTAAAACCTACATGTACAGCCAATTGAACTATTATAAAATGAGCTCGATACAACTAACAGAAACAATGATTAATAAGATTGAAAAGAAAATACTGAGCTTGATTTGGGATAACAAAATCCACCATTTAAATAAACACCATATATGCAGACGTAAGGACAAAGGAGGATTAGCCCTACCCAACTTAAGTACAACACAAAAATCTAACATTTTGAATAGATGTAAATATATAAATAGCCCTTCCAAATTACCATGGGAAGCTATTTTCATATACTTATATGGATGCCTATGTCGTTTTAACAATAAAATATTTCAAAATAACTTAATTAAACTATTAAAACCACATAGGACTTGTAAAAGAATAAGCGATCTATTATATAAATATAAAGATAACAAAGATATATGGGATAAAAACAAGAAGACATATAATATACTAAATGAGATAGCAAACCAAGATAAACACAATAGAATTCAAGTATCTGAATTTAAGCTGGCTGATAATATGGAAAAATTATGCGAACATAAAATCACCGGGCTGTCCAAGGTAGACTATTTTTTTTTATATCTACATGGAAGCTGGATGACCGGTGAGGCGGCTTTTAACTTACATATAATCAACATAATACCAAGATGTAGGTTATGTAAAAACCATATTGGTTCAAAAGAACATTTAATATTAAGATGCACAGAGAAAGATACGGAGAGACAAATTATAAAAAACAAAATCATAAATAAATATGGAATTTTTAATGCCATGCAACTATTGTTTACAAATAATATTGAGGAAAATAGTTTATACACTGACATAATATGGTATATCAACTCCATTATGAAGATAAGAAGGGAAGATTTTGACTAATAAATGCTAAATTCTAAAATATAATTCTAAATTAAATACACTAAAACTCCTAAAAGAATTTAAAAAATTTAATATAGATACTATAAAGTGACAGACATTTTTCTTAAAAAAAGAGGTCCTTGTAAGACTACACTATCTCTGACAACTACACATACAGTGCACACATAAAAACACAAATACTACATAAACAGCTTCTTCCACACTTTATTCCAAAAATAAATAAATCACTAAAGAAAAATATCGTATCATGACATGAATGAAGTGGATATACAAAACAAAATTGTTTCCATTTAATTATATTCAATATGGTGACATTTAAATCATAGCGAAATCTTAAGTATGACTGTTTTGTTATCATGACAAAATAAGTTATCTAATGTTATGAACATATCTTGAGAGAAAAAGCACGCACGTATAGTGTTATCTGTCCTTTTATCATTGCAAACTGTAATCGTCAGCATAGAGATATTTTGTTGCATAATGACGAGTACTCTTAACAGTGTTTGAATATTTTTAAACTAATAATAAAACTTTGTTCTTTTTACTGGCAAAGACAAAAGGAAAATATTAACAAGATGTGTTTTCTAATATGATCGCACATCAGGCTTTAAGCCATATAAACAATCTTTATATTCTATAGGACACATCGTATGTATGTATGTATGTATGTATGTATGTATGTATGTATGTATGTATGCATGCATTTAGTTATGTAGGTATGTGTGTGTATGCGTGTTGTTTCTATGTGTGCCCTTTCATATTTTTCGATATTTCCCTAAAGTTTAAAGAAACTTGTAATTTCGTAATATTATATACAAACTATTTTATTAGATAAGACCGTATATTGTACCAATTGCCTTTCCGTTTCACTAAGACTTGGTCTCCTTTTATGTATGCTTTGATTGGCAAACGCTGTTTGAAGCATTACATGATAAATGCGATACTTATTTGATGCTTTTTCCGATTAATTTATTTTGAACGTATTGCAATTAGCAACCCATAAACGCTGAATCCATCAAGATAACTCAAAGGAATCAAATATTTATTATCATCGAGGTTGTCTCAAGTATGGAGGACCAAACGCTGGGCAAGCTCGTGACATAACTGTAACAACTATGAAATACCAGAAGGTGTACCGCCTCGTGACATGACTGTAAGAACTATGAAAGACCATACAGTAAACAACCTTGGGACATAATTGTAGTAATCACTAAACGAACCAATTCTATGTCGTGATGCTATATAATTAGCTCGTTCTTCACTGTTTATTGGCAACGACCCTGTCTTTTGCTTAACTTCAGCTATAGAATTGCTAGATCAACAGCCGTCTTTGTTAGGAGCACCGTGTCTACTATATCAGGAAAATAAATTTATAATATGTCTGTCTATCCATTTGAAATTTTAACATCACCAGTATGCATCAAAACAAGACTGTGTCGGTTCAACCTTCAGTGTCAAGTTTTCTATATCCTATATACTAAAGATTATACTAACAGTTTGCAAGGTTAAAACGCTTTTTGTTGTCGAATGTTCAAAATATCAAATAACTTTTTGTTTTGTATATTTTAAACTTTGTAAACTGTGTAAACGCCACGTAGACATGACATTTCATCTAGCTGATACATTCCAAGTAGACACGGCAACTCAACTGTGTAAACGACACAGAGACAGAGGTTAGTGAACCTCTCACAGTTTTAAGAGAATGGGTTAATATCATCCATTTGATATGTGCTGTGATACACATTCTCAAAAAATGTTGATAAGTATGCTTCAACCGTGTCAAATCTTTACCTCTTGCTTGTGGCTGGAAGCACATCAGGGCATCCGTGTTTCGTTTAGTAAGTGTAAACGAATACATGTACAATTGATTAAATCTAGGAACCACCACTGAGTACAAACGACACAAGTTTTTATATATATCGAAATACCGTTTCTTCCTCTTGTGAGTACAAACGACACAAGTTTTTATATATATCGAAATACCGTTTCTTCCTCTTGTGTTACGCGTGAGTTTTCACACAATTTTCACTTTCTGTCACGTACGACATCTTCATGTTCAATCCTTAGGGTGAAAACTGTCCAAAGCGGGGACTTGTTCCATCTGATGCGATCAATTATTTCATATTTTGAAGCCATGCCTATTTCGGACATGCTTATATCCAGCTGGTGAACAAGCAGAAATGCATAAGGATATCCGAAACTTGATACTCTTAGTTCACTCCCTTTTCTGATAAAATATACCTACACTCATATGGGGAATGAAGCACCTAATTGTACTTCGGGACAAACTTTGAAGACAATCGCACTGGATAACATTTCGTCTTAAATTTTGCACATTGGTTCTTTCTAACTCAAGGCGTTCATATGAGCATGTAGTTTCTTCTTCTAAACCTGTGGTAATGATACTGTGCTAGATACCTGTACCATCTGGTAAATCGTAAAATACGTAACTTATTTATGCTAACTTTATATATATATATATATATATATATATATATATATATATATATATATATATATATATATATATATATATATATATATATATATATATATATATATATATTTCACTGTAACCTGTTTTTCTATTATAAATTTACCGAGAGTAAGTAATGCCATTCTGTAGATGAATATATTTTTACGCTAAGTTCAGGCTACGCCTGTTACCATAATTATCAGTAGCTGGTAATATCTGCGGCTGTTGACCACTATCAACAGGTATTCCTGGCTCTGTTTTGAAAGTCATCCCTTGCGGATCAGACAGCAGAGTAAAAAGATATCCTCATTCTCCCACTGTGAACGGTGTGGACAGTGCAGGTCATCAGATTAGGTGTAACAGGACCAACTGCCCCGTCACTGCATCCGGACTGATTTCTAGACGTCTCGATATTGCCCTGCCTCTGTATTCTGACGGTGTGAACGAGTATGAGGGTTGCTCTGCACAACATTCATCACTTACATCCCCCAACACAGACACACAAACACACACATACACACTCACACGACTGAGCGACCCTCCTTAGGATCGCACTGCACACCTCAATATGAGGAAGGGCTAGAAAAGGCACCCTAAACATTGGCCGCTTCATCTAAACTCTGGTCATCATACCGCAATTAATGGGGATCCCACCTTTGCGGTCGAAAATCACGCAAGAATACAACGGTATCGCCAATCACCATCGATTCCTAGAATGTGCGCAAAAAATAGGCAGTACATCTTTAGATGGACCAGAGAGAATAACACCTGTAGCTGGCAGAGAAATGACCAGATTTAGCATTCATATAGCGAATATGAAGCAAATTCGTCTAGTTTTAAGACGGTAAACTCGCAGAAGAAGGAGCCGGCTACACCTTCTTTTGGTTTGGCCAAAACAAAGAAGAGCGACTTGAAGCTGTTGTCGAGTTTGTTATTAAATAACAGCTAGTCTGGAGGATGACCCATCTCTGAAAAGGAGTGAGTGCAAACTCATGCAAATGAAACTACCACTGTCTGAAAAAAAGTCATGCAACCACCAACATCGCCTCTGCATCCACCATGACTAACCCAGATAAGATCTAGGATACATTTTGTGTAAACCTGCAGTATGTTATTGCTGAATTGCCAAGAGAGAAAGGTTGGTCACTTCAATATTAGAGTTTGCGTAGATCACCAGGAACGGCCAACCGTCACTGGCACAAGCTGCAGTGACAAATTCAAGAACAATGTATTCCTTCTTTTAAAGAGATGTGCTGAACATAACCTCCAAGTCACCAATACAACCTTCCGTCTTCCAAACAGTAGAGATGGGCAGTCCACGTCACCAGGACGTCAGACAAGTGACTTCCAAAGAGGATCTTCTAAAGAGGGAAAGCGAATTCAATGAGATCAGATGACACGTTTCAAGGACTACTTCAAGTCGCCAGTAAAACACTTCAACATTGTTCCTGAGCCTTGGGAAGATTTCGAGCAGGATCATTCCACATAGCGCAGTCTCCCTCATACTGGAGCTACTATCTATGAGTCGAGGAGATTCGGAGAGACATTGTAGAAGCACACGGAACATAAATCTCAGAACTTCAGTACTCCATCTGTTGACAAAGCAATCCAAAACAACTCCTTCTGTCCAGAGTGCTACAGACAGCTTAGAGTGTTCATGGAATCAAAACCAGTAATGAGATCATGGTCATATTTGATCTCGAGGGGATAAGGATAGTTTTATGTGTAAGTTACCAGAATGATTTCTAAAACTCACGTGTGATGCAATATATAGATAGTGTGTATATACGATAATGTTAAAAACTGTTCTACTACTTCTTGTTCTTCTCTTTCTTCCTGTTTTTCTTCTGCTTCAGTATTATTATTATTATTATTATTATTATTCATCGGTTCATACCTTACCATCAGTGGAATATAGCTAACATATCAAAGACTTTCCCTTTTAACCTAGTTGTCCCTGGAAGTTCTGCATTTGGCCTGGGATCAGTGATATACTCCATAGCCGTTGACTCTTTCTGAGTTTCTATGGTAGTATGTACTTCCTGTGGTCAACCTACTATTGGTACGATCTTTGTTCCTGGTTACCAGACATTTCTCTGCTCACTGACCAAATCGCCGTATATGTTATTTTTTAAAAATCTGTATGCACTTCATCATACTGTATTGCTATAATAGTGAGATTTATCTATGTCCATAATGATGTTTATCATTTACATCGTCGCCATTATCGTCATTACTACCATCATCATCGTCATCGTCTTCTGCTGCTACTGATGCAGTTAGTTATAAAAGTCATGATGTTGTAACTAAAGGTTATTAAATGTTGTATATGCAATATAAATTTCGCTGAAAATTTAAGTTTTCAATATATATGCGATAATGAAATTGTGTACTATCCACGGATTATTCATAAGATTCTGCGATATAAAATGAAAACCATGTTCCTTTAACGTCTAAGAACACGTATTTCCAGTATGACACGTATGTTAAGCACACGTCGAACATTATGTCAATTTAAATATTGGGATAAATTGATTGTTTCCATGCGGTAGTTTTCTGATAGTCATCGCAAGTGCTCGACTCGACATAACAAAAACAGATTAAATACACAGTGCTACTTTTTACATGAAGCAACAAGGGTAAGAAATGATGAACATAGAATAGCTTTTGAGTAAACAAATTCAATTAAAATAATTCCCAAAACTGCGCCCCTTTTATGCTATACGCTTGATTACACATTTATCTTTTATGTTTTAATTAATGTAAATGTCAGAAACTAATATGAATAATACGAATTTCTTGAAAAAGAGGATGAATTGTGTATATCGTGATTGCAGAAAATTAGAAAGGTTCTTTCCCTTAAGACGTATAATTCTATCCAAATGTTACCTATACAAGTTCAATTCTAATTTCTTCCAATAAAACGTCTTATCAAATAGTGACTTACGGATGAAGAGAAAATCCAGGCACAACCCAGTCACAGGGTGAATGTTTAGTCATCCGAACAAGAACAACGGCGACGATAATTACATTAGTAAGAGCAACAACAACAGCATCAAAATCTTTGAATCCCTAATGATTTATAAATATGATTGCTCTGATACAACTTTTTGAATTAGAGGAAACGTCAAATTTCAATATGATCGTAATGGAAATATTTGATGTCTTTGTGCCTTGCAAGTGACCATGTAAATACAACGTGAATGAAAAACGCGAAGTTAATTTAACCCTTATAACCTTTTACATTTAAAAAAATCATATTCGTCAAATATATTTCTTTTACGCATCCATTTTCTTTTGGCAAAGTCTTCTGAAAATCTGCCATGTTGCCTGTATCTATTTTTTGAAACTGTTAATAAAAGAGAAATATTGGTTAAGTTTTAAAATGATACATAATTCATAAGTAAGTGAAAGGTTTATGCTTACGAAGGTACATTAAACGCTTGTTGGATCGATGAAGCTGACAAATCTATCAGTCGTAGATATTATTGTAAAACTTGTCACTCGCCTGCCACATAATGAACTCGTTTTACTAATATCATTCCGTACAAAAAAATTCTCTATGGTAGGCTATAATGTTTTAATAATTATCACAAAACAGTAAAATACTAATATTATTTCTGACAACAAGAAGAGAAAAAAACACTCGACGACAGGTTATAATTTTTTAAATAATAATCACCAAACAGTAAAGAAGACGTACATCTTTCACGTTATAGTGTGTGCAACATTAACACGTCTTATAGCTTATATAATTACGCGGGACTGTTTGACATTTTTAACGACCTTTCATCAGAAAGTTATATGAAAGACACGTTAGTTTTATACATGTCAGACAAATGTTAAAACTTGTAAGTTGTTTGCACTTTCATATTCTTAACGCTCTTCGTATTTAAAATTGGTGGGAGATACAAACAAGCGAGAGGGTATGAGGATACTATAAGGATATTTTTTAATATCAAATATGTGTTGTTCAACTGTGAATTTTTATGTAAAAAATTCTATAAAATACACACACTCTCCCATTAACTTCGGTTCCTAAAATGTGCTCACTTTATTAATGTAAATACAAGATGTGGGCAAACAGCTGTCAATGTTTACTTTGAGTATGATATGTGGTGCGATATCCAGATGTTGCATACAGAAGACGACAGATGCGAGTGACATATATCATTATGAACAATCCTTTTCATAGTGAGAGAATCTGAGGTATGTGATGATCAGAAAATACAATTATATTGATTAGGTACCTTTATAAACATACATAAACAGTTGGAGAGCTATACTTGAAAATATAAACAGAGAAGTCTTGGAATAATAATTTTAGGTGTCTCACATATAGCTAGGACTGCCATTTAGCAATAATTTGAGTAATTTCACAAAGGCAATTATCAGTTTGGGTGACTCTCTAGATTTCAACAATAAACACTCAGTCCGGACTTAGGCTGAAATATATAATGTATCGATCTGATTGGATGAAATAAGGGTCAGATCAAACGCTGAGCAATCAAATGTTTCAACGTGTCTGAAAGGTTTCAATTTGGAGGAAGCTTAAATTTGACAAGTATCGGTATCTACTGAGATCTCTAAGACTATTCCCAACTTTCTTGCAAGGTAAATGTATCGAACGATCAGATTCGTTCAGTTTACGACAGCTTCAACCAATCAAATAGCAGAACGGTAGATACCGATTTTAGCACGTTATAATCACCAAGTTTCGTCGTGGATCGAATTAACTAGACGACCCTTTGACAGCGTTTATGATCTAGGAATGATGTATTAAACACATTAATTGAATCATGTGTTGAACAAAGTGACACATTATGTGGTTTTAATACTAAATTGTTAAAAGTAGTCGCTCAGGGAGAGATATTATACGTTTTCTCCCTGGACTTATAAAACCCCTCATCCCCCTCCCCCATAACCAACCAAACAAGCAAAACAAATGCACGAGCATGATAATGTTTAATAAAATAAAGTATGCATTTCTTTTGATGCTTTATTTCCAAAATATAGACTCTCACGGAGAAATAATAAAATCTGCCCTTTGGGTTATTTAGATAGACAAGACATTAAAACCTTTTACAAATCCATTCAATAAATGTTAACTTGTCAGACGTGTAAAATGTGCTTGATATTTTGACTTACGGCCGTAGGCCTATGATAAAGGAATCATGATTTTAGTGCAATCTTTACGATCCAAATGGGCAAGTAAAAAGATATTCATATGTATAAAATAAATGGAATTTTCGGAGCAGATAAATCAAATGTAGCTAGTAGAGAGAAGGGGTATATCTCATTGCTTATTGTGAAATATTAGTATTATTTTATGGTTTTCAGTGCGGTCATGCCCAACATAATACCTGTACGAAAGGCATTGTTGGCAAAGATGACCTCTTTTTAGCTGCTCGTGTATTTCATTCTGCATGAATGACGCCATAAAATATGGGCATTATAGGGTCAAAAGTTAAAATCTTATCTTTTGCTGTTCTGGAGAACAAACTTTAGCGCGTCAGACGATTCCACGATAGGCCAGTGTTTCACGATGATTTTACCTATTTTGGGGTTGTCTGGATGGTAGGTCAGGATAAATGCTATCCTATCATCCCTTTCCTTCTCTCCATACTTTAGTAGGTCATTGCGGCTTGTTTGTTTAGTCCTTTGGGTTGCTTCCGCAATCAAGTCTTTGTCGTAGCATCGGTAAATCGAATGTGTGTGTGTGTGTGTGTGTGTGTGTGTGTGTGTGTGTGTGTGTGAAATATATAAGACCCATAATTTCTACTACAAGTTTTTCAGGTGGCAATTGTTTATCCACGGAGAAAAGTTGTTCTCCATTATTCCCTTTGAAAGTTAAGGTACAGTTATGAAGTTCATATATTTGCATAGGAGTTCAATTAACCAAATCTGTTGACGGCAAACGGTTACTTAAAGAGCAGTTTATTGCAGACATGCATTATTGTCATGCATTTAGCGACCATGGCGCTAGTGAAAATGAAGACTCTAGCAACTATAATTATCATTAGTTTTGGTATCAACATTTGCTGAGTTTATTTTACCAAAATTCATTCATTCATGACCCAATTTGTACATTAGCTCAGTTATCAAAATGCGAATCATCTGTGACAACCCTTCACTTTTTGAGATTGGTATCCGAAATCTCAGATGACTTTCATAGACACAGATATTGGAGGACATCCGGTGACAAAATTCTACGTATACTTTTCCGTTTGACATACTACCATGAAAATAACTGTGTACGGGATTTGCAACGAGAACCATATTTTAGGGGCCAGATTGAACCAAGCTCCTTGATTAAGATTTATTGTATCTGTATTACTTCTCCTTCAGGCACCCTGACATCCGCAAGCTAAGCTGAGTTATTGATTCAAACAATAAAAATACAGCCCAATTTGATCTAAATAATTCATTCCAATAATATGTATAATGAAGCAGGGAGTTTATTAGTCAGATTTTTTTGAAGTACCGTATATATTTCCACGTTTATGCTGTATCTTAATAATTCGGATATTGAACCCATGTGATTTTGCTGAATTGATGCTGTTTTCCACGCATGGAAATTGTTAAAAGATCTATCTATCTAAGATCTATCTATCTATCTATCTATCCATCTATCTATCTATCTATCTGACTGGTAACGAAAATATCTTTAAGCGAGGAATACAATAAAGTGTATCAAAGAAGTGTCACGTTATTGTTACAGATACGCAAAATGCACAGATGCACAGAGACGGTTTTGTACAAAACGTATATATATATATATATATATATATATATATATATATATATATATATATATATATATATATATATATATATCCATGAATTTCTAACATACTTTGTAATTTGGATAAAATGATAAAAAGATGTATTCAGGTGTCATTTTGATAAAACGATATGTTGTTGTTGTAGGGTTTAACGCCATTTTTCAGCACAAGATAGGCCATATATGGCGGCCAGTATAACTGGTGGAGGAAGAACCCTGGAAAACCCAGGAAAGAACCACCGACCCACGAGAAGCTACTGGCAGGCTTTCCCACGTACCCACGCTAGCCGAGCCTTGGACTCGAACATACGCAGACAGAGGTGAGATGGCAGTGATCCGGAACGGTGAGCGCTTTAGACCACTCGGCCACTCGGGGCTCCGATAAAACGATATATAGATGTCTTCCGGTCTTTCTTTTCGGATGTTATATCTACAATATTAAATCACAGAAGAAGGCAAGTATACAAGAAATATTCTTCTTATTTTAGATATGCCCGTGTTCTAGCTTATTTTTCCGTATTTTTCTTCATGCCTTTTTGTATGTTTGCCCTTGTTAGTGTGGTGAAATACTGAAGATAAAATATGCACGAATTTCATTATTTAATAGTTTTGTTGCTGAAAACACTAGAATGGTAATCCTCAACAAAATTCGCTGAATTCTTTCTTGAGAAAAGTAATTGTTCAAGAAATCGGGATTCTAGCGTGTTCTTAATAGGAAGCTGGTGAGGAATGTGATACCTAAATAAGCTATCACTATACAGAGAGAGAGAGAGAGAGAGAGAGAGAGAGAGAGAGAGAGAGAGAGAGAGATGAAAACGTATATATATTTCATATCGATTCTTCAGATATCACATATCCAAATAATTCAACGAAACGGAAACTATTCGAAAACAACAAATATATGGGCCTTTGACCGTATGTTTTCTTAAATAATGAACTACTTACATAATAATGATAACAATTCTTCGAAAAAGAAAGTGTTGCTGCAACAATTGCGCGTATACAATTTGTGAATTAAGTATTGAAAACATTTTATACTTTAAATTTGATTTTTTGAAAGAAAAAACCACATTAAAACCCCCATAAGAAATCAGTTAGAATGAGAAAATACGTTTACCCTTCTTGTATGTTCGAGCCATGCGGATACATAAGTTTACAGAATTTTCAACTTTGTATTTGTTTATGAGGAGACATCAAAGGGACTGACCGAAAGATAAACTGTCACAATTTAATCAATGCCTTTATCACTGTCGGGGTATAATTGCATGCAGTCGAGCAACTATAATTTTAGGGGAAAAATGTAAAATTGCAAGCTAAATACTATTACCACTATATATATATATGTGTATATATATATATATATATATATATATATATATATATATATATATATATATATATATATATATATATATATATATATATATATATATATATATATATATATATATATATATATATATATATATATATATATATATAGCTTATTTGTCAAATCCATATGTTCCATTCAATGCCAATAATTAATATCTCATACGTTAGATATTATTTTGTACCGTTGTTTTGTCATCCCCGAAGTTACTGTCATATACTGGAATTAGCCTTAGGATCAAACATATGACGCTCTCCCTGTTGTAATTTTGACACCGTTATGGCTTTAACTAATTAACATCCCTTTGGCTCCACCCCTGTACAGGATACCAAGCTTCACGTTTAAACGTCTGCAATCTGCTATTACTTCAATGCTGTTTCTCTTAAACAGCCACGTATTCTTTTCCTTGTACATCATTTGACAATTGTGGAGTGTAAATAACAATGTTTTCATTTATAATAACTGCTTTTGGATGGATGCTTATAATTTTTCAGTTTTTTCATTATGCACGTGGTAATGTTTTTACAGCTGTATGCAAAATGGAGATTTTAGCGAAATCAGAGGTAAATATGGCAGAGGCGTTGAGAAAATATGTCCAAAGTGTTAAAGATGAAGGACAGGAAGCGCCGCATGAAGTGCAAAGGTAAAAAACCCAACATAAAATCGAAACAAAACAAATCTTTAAATAGGTGTTCATAATCTAAATATTCCACATTAACTTTACAGGAATAACTTTGGCAACTGCTTTAGTTAGATACTGCGTTCAAAATGCTTCATTTTAAGATATGTATACTTCCAAAATATATATGTCATGTATCCGCTGCAAAGAAGGAAAAATGCCAATGAAACTGCACATCGGCTTGAAACTATTGACCCAAGTTAATTTGCACAAAGAATTTTAGAACTCACCTTACTATTTATGTTATTGCTGTAAGAAATTTGTACGTATTTACAAAAACAAGCTCAAAACAGAAAGGAATATTGCAGTGAAGAAGGACTCAGAATTTCATTTGCTAAGATGGTATCGGCTCTTTTTGTACCAAACTCAGTTAGTCTCAGAAGTAGATTTGTACCATTATAGTTTCGTTCATTAAGCTCATTCTCAGAATTTATGTATACATTTGATTTCTAAATTTTAAAATTTTAATATTTTCTTCGTCAATTTTCTAAAGAGAGACTCAGCCATGTTTTGTTGTCAAAGGACACCGCTGAAAGGACATATCACTGAATCAAGCGTACTGTTGAACGTTTCAGTATTACATAATTGCAAGCTAGCGAAACTTTGGTCGTCGATACATTGACGAATGTAACAACTATCTTGAAATATTTTAGAAAATATTTGTTAAAAATATAACTCAGTAACTTTCAAATCTAATACGTTCGATCTGCGTTAATTTTGCTATACATGGAAATGAGCTAAAATATCATGCTGTTATTTTCCCACATTAATATACTTTCTTTCTTTTTTCGAGATCACTTTCAATTCTAGTAATTTAGAAAATATTATATATATAAATGTGCAGTTTTATTTTGTTTTTAAGTTAATTTAATTTATTTTCCTTCTTTAAATATATACTTTTTGTTATTTAATTTTCTGTCGGACGTTTACAAAATCAAAATGAAGAAAAAGTCAGAAATCATTGTTTAATTTTACATTTATTGCATTTTGTGAAAGGTTAATAAAGATGCTCTCAACCGCATACCTTGTTACCAAACGGCAGGGAGATATTTTTAGTAGTACGTAACGGTATTGACTGAGTATGCATAAGATATTAAACACTACATCAATTATTGAAATATTACCTGTACCTCGCTTGATCCTATAACTCCTAATTTAAAAATACAATTTTAAAATTGCTAATATTTCAAATACCGAGAACACATCTAATGGTGGAACTTTAATGATTCTTTGAATATTACACTATATCGTCCGAATATTTCCAGAAGATTCATCAATTTATATTTTATTACTTTTGGAATTTCTTTTAAAAGATTGATCATGCTGTATATTTAATATATACATAGCACACAAACTTATCCATGTGCTCACGTCGTATGGACATATGTTAAATATACATACATTCAAGGTCTTAACGTCTTTTACGAACAAGAGAACTGTACGAAGAAATAAGGAAGACATAACATAGTACTTGAAACAAAAAAGATGGAATACGAAGAGAAACATCTTAATGTTGACTGTTAATTCCTCTGTCCACTATGACGCATCAACGAACATTCCGGTGTAAAATGTTAGACTGAAGCATGCACGTAATCAAGGTTTTATATTTGGATAAATAACCGTTGTACGTTTATTTTGTTTATTAAGCCCGCTTTAAACATTCAACATTTATTGAAAAGAATAATTGAAATGAATACGATTAAGTGCAGATCATATTCCTTCCTTTGAATAATTGTAACTGAAATGGAAGATCTTTTCCCCAACTGTTTATGTATCTATCGAAGAGAGGAACAATCAACATGAAGAGCAAATATTATGGACAAAGGTGAGTATACCAATGTCAAAATAAATAAAAATATAATTAATAATTAAATATAATTGTTTATTTGAGGCGGGGGAGCGGAGCTTGAAGACTAGGTAAAACACATAGCATATGCATAAACTTAAGATTTTAATCAAGGTTCATATAACTCATGATGCATTTATTTTTCGTGGATGCCAAGAAACAAGAAAACACATGTACGTAAACCTGTCCTTTTCATATTTTTTTCTGGCTGCCAGGGTTTCTGACCAAGATACTAGACTAGCTGTCTAAAAATGTAGTATTTTTCCTTTTTAAAGAGAGATAAAATAAGTATTCAACACAAATCGCTTGGTTAGCTATTTCTACGCCGCTTGCTCATGAAAATGGCTATTTGATTATCTTACACATACTGTTACGGTAACTCTTCTAAGGAAACTTCATTGTTTTACACAGATGCATAAAGTAAGGAACATGAAAATGCAAGAATGCTCTGGGAAAAAAACGGTATAGGTTTTCGGTGTTAACAACAGGGATGTGCGCCTTTACCTTTTGGTAGGTAATAACTTAGGCGAATGACATTTAAACCAACCAGAGACGAACCGTCCAAGTTTTGTAAGAACCATCCTGATGGCAAAATGGGTTGAAACGACTCTTACTATGACTTGCAGCCTTTCAAGCCATCAGGCCGCAGGAAATACAAATAGTAGACACATTTGCGATGGAAGGAGGTAAAATAATCAGACAATAGACGGTAGATATGTAAGTAGGTGCAATAATAGGTACATGTAGGCAGAAACATATTTCATATATGGTACTGTTTCAGATTTTTAGCAGAGATACAAGAGAAAGTCCGCGTATCGAGTCAAGAACACTATGTGGACAATCCAATCAACGCTTTTCACTTGGTGCAGAGGTTGTACTACAAGTGGGACAGAATGGCAAAACTCATATTTTGTGACCAATGCCCTGAAACAAATGCATCAAGAGGTATTTTTCTAACGATAGAGTCAATTTGGTTCTTGTCGAACTTGCATTTTCTTAGCAAAAAGAGTGTAAACTACTTAGGCTTTTGGCTTCTAGTGTGTAATTTATATATTTTAAAGGGTTGTATTTGAACAACGCAACACTCATTGGTATATTCTGTTAGTATCGTACAGTGTATTTAAAAAGCCGAGCTATTCATCACATCGACTGACGTGGTGCTTGAACGGGGGGGGGGGGGAATAAACAATAGCTTATTACGTCATACAAACCTCATTTATTTGGCATCTAACCTATGTGGCCTATAACTATGATGTAAATAATCAGTGTATTTGTTATTTATTTATCTTATTATTTCTTTCTTTCATGATGCCGATGATGATGATCTTCTTCTTCTTATTACTATTATTATTAATATTATTATTATTATTATTATTATTATTATTATTATTAAATGTTTACACACAGTAAGCCGTGTATTATTCCTATCATGAAACAGGTTGTGCACGACAACTGCCACTATATTTAGATGACGAGCACACAACATTGATTGAGTACAATATAAGAAAATTCGATGTTTTGCTTTAGTTGTTTGTCTCGTTGAAAGTATAAATATGGATTCCCCACTTCAGAATCCCACTTGCATCTGATGGAATATATTACAAACAGCTTCTTCGGAGAATTTTGGTTCTTCTATTAAGTTACTTTGATGCAAGAGTTTCATGTAAGTTTTTGGGGTGGGGGTGGAAGTGGGAGTCCCTTGACATCCGTTACGTCAGATCCCCTTACCAAAAAATAAAAGGAGAAAGATGATAAATTGTTCTTCTGGAGCGCATTGTGTTGTTGATATTTTAGCAAAATTGTAACTTAGCAATCTTCAAATTTCTCCCATGTCCTATAGGTTCGAAGTGTTTAGTCAAACCGAGCCGAAAATTTTTTATGTACGTTACCTCAAACTTTCTTGCAGCATCTCCGTCGTTTAGTATTTAAAGAACGGTTTTCTGCGGAATTTTAAAAAAAGTGTGTATGCAACCCCACTCCCACACAAATACAAAGTGTCCAATTTAATTCAAAGATATAGAAATATCTGACAAGGAGCATCCTCTTTAAAACATTTTACAAAATAGTTTTCTCTGCTGTATTGTGGCCTGGTTAAACCCATGTCAAGGACATAGGCAATGTCCACGAAGAAGATTAACGAAGATATCAAATATTATATCTGTGTCTGGCATTATGAGATATATTTAACATATATCCCACGTTTAATTGTTCTTCTGCAGATGTGTTTTTATACTGTTGCAATACATTTTCATGTATGTCAAGCCTACAGCAGCACCATGGACGCTATCGCCAAGCAAACCCAGCTTTTTACCAGGGAGGAAGACGTAAAAGGAGCAGCCGTGGCCCTTGTAAGGCTATGGCATACGTATAAACTGGACATCGATAAGCTAATAAGGGGCCAGATCCTTGACACCGAGACTGACCCTCTGACAGTATCTGACATTCTTTATATAGCTGAGGTGGTTGATGCGAATAATCAAACATATGGTACGATTGTTTGGCTTCAAGCTTTGTTGAAAGCTCTAGCAGCCGGAAAAATAGAACAGGCTGACGACGTCAAAGAGGTCAACATCGTACTCCGTTTGGCAGCAGCGTATTCATCAGTGAGTGGATATCATACGTATTAACATTTGTTCGGAATAAATTCAGACAGTTGTCATCTGTATTTCTAGTTATGACGCAAATAATTTTAAGACTCTATCTATTGTCTCCATTTGCTTTGCTCCAAAAAGTCTTCATTGCTCAAGACGTAAACAAAAATTCTATTATATTACCATGCTTCCGTTATGGCTGAAAAACGATAAAATCTGACATTACAGATGTCTTTGATGTATATATCTTACGGTACAAAATAATGGACCTTTTAAGTCCTTTTATACTTGAACCGTCTATTTGTCTGCCTGTCTGTATGTGCTTTTCTATGGTATATATGCTTTAAGTAAATCGTTTGATATCATTTGTGAATAGCGTACAGAGTAACATCTTACATCCATTTCTTAGATCTTGTTGGAATCATTGATCAAGAATATAGTACTTGTATCTTTGCATGTTGCTTGGTAGATACCTGGATTATTTGGGTAGCAATGGTATGTAATATAATTGGGTATTATGTATTGAAATGTTATTAATATTAATATATAGATTCAAAAACATTTCATTCTCTTCATGATTTTAGTACGGAATGCCATGGGAATCCATCAAACATTTGGCTGAGTACCAAAGAAAAGGTATGTAGAACACAATGTTTCTTTTCCTATTAAACTCGAATTTATAGAGCGTTCACTTATTATGGAAAACTTCCTGCAACTGGCGAGGAACATTAAATATTATTTGAAATAGAGTGTCTGCAATATTTGCCAGAGGTCAACGGTAAGAAAGGTAAATATTGTGCATTTACAGGGATGTATTTGTAACTGAATAGTCGGACCTATCTCTTGTCTAGCCTCACACTGTAAATATGTAGAACATTCCTTGAAAATAGACAATATAAAGCAGAAAAACAAATCTGAACCAGGTTTACGATATATCCAAGGGAACATTACATGCAATCGGTGGTAGTGAACGAAGCAATAGAGATATATCTAAAGCAGGTCAACACAGACATGTTTCAAAAGAGTTATGCTGAAGTCTAGTATGACACACGAGAAGAACACAAGAACACTGTAGTGTTAAGAGAGAGAGAGAGATATTTTGATATTCAAATTAAATATCTATGAAACAAATCAAACTTTGCAATAAAACCAAGTATTATAATGGATACAATCAAGGTCAATGTTGATTATAAGGAAGAAGAAAACAACAAACAACCAAACATTTTGAAAAATGTACCAAAGGGGAAGCAAAATGTTGAAAAGCAAGCATGAATGTTGTCCTAAAAATAATGAGAATCAGTGAGTAATTTAAATATGCATTCCCTCGCTAAAATAAATAGAAAAATCATAAAATGACATACTATAATTATTCTGTGCCAACATCGTTTGTATTAACGGTGGGAAACTATTTTGGAGGAGTGTACACCAGAGTCAAGAAATAGGGATAACATGAACCTTCATTTGGCATAGCCATTGGTATTTAAATAAGGTGGAATGTTTCCCGGTACATTGTTCATTGCGCAGTTGTATGTCGACAGAGGATCACCGTTGTACATGCAACTTGACAAAGGTAACCCATAATTAACTTTTGGATGGTAATGCAAAATTTATAGAATAAGCGTACTCACTGTCGAATCCATAACACGATTTGCATCCAGACTAATACTGCCTGCTTGTAAACTAATCTGATTTAAACAACTTTAATATAAAATCCTAGGACACAATTTTAAGACCAGAATGAGCTCAAAAGCTCATTCAATGTTGTAAACAAGGTCGGGTCTTTTACTTAAATATTAATAAAGAACAAGTCAAAATCAGATAGATCAGGAATTTCCGAGGGGAAAACCAATGTTCTGATCTCAGATTGAAGTAAAACAATAATAAAAAAATCATATTAGTCGGGTAGGCTCAATTTTCTATCCTAAGTTATGAGCAAATGTCAATCATACCATACAAATTAAATATACACAATTCTGCGATGATTCGACTTTTGTTTTTCCCAATGATGCATATCGTTGTCCGAGATTCATGATAAGAAGTTAAATTATTCCCTATGCACCATTTTAAAGATAAGCTTTAGTTTGCTACATTTGTCAAACTGACGAAATGAACCTCTATGATGATGAGATCTTCTAATATGTTTTTAACATGTAATATTCCAGGTTTTGAAAATGGCAACACAACGCTACATTTGATATTATGGATGTAATGTATCATATGAAGAAACACACATCAGTTCCATATCTTTTAGCAGCGTGGTTTGAGTGTCCTTGAAATAGGTCTTTGAAATGGTTGACATCAACTCGAAGATAATTACCTTTAGCGAGATTTAAAATTGCGTCTCTATACCTTATCAATGGAAAGGAAGCGTTAAAAGCGCACGTTCTACTCAATAGGTTGGAATGGAATTAGGGGCGGGCGGAGGAATGTTGTAGGTAGGTAGGTAAGTAAGTTGGCATGGGGTCAATTGATCGTGCGATACGTCATTTATCAAATAAGAGGGTTGTCCCAACATTTGTGGTAGATCTGAATGTAGAGTCTAAGAGCGAGAGAGAGAGAGAGAGAGAGAGAGAGAGAGGAGATTTTGACTGCGACTAATCATTTTTACAGTAACTTGCCATGTGAGAATCGGAGCTTGAGGTTTCTGTTCCTGATCAGGGTTAACTCCTTCGGTACATGCAAATATGCATGTTCGCTATAAATCGTTGCATAATTAAATATAAAGGTAAATAAGTATATAGGTATATTAAATAAAGATCTGTGTATTTTTGTTTTGTCTTAGACAAGATCAATAGGATAGTTTAAAAGGAACATGTTGCCAATTATACAAGTATTTGATCTTGTTTATGTATGCATTCATTGAAGATTTCATCTCATCATGGCTATAAATCACATTAAAGAATTTATCAATTATTATGATCATTACAAAAATAATGTTAATTAAAACAAGAAGTAATATTGGTACAAAAATCTTTTTCAACGGTATGTATAAACTATTACGATAACGCTAACACTCATAGCGCGTACTGCTTTGTATGGCGTCACTAATTCCGATTTTGTAAGATTCAATGCTGTTCTTGTAATAGTAACATCAATAAATAGTGTATTAAAATTAATAATAAAAATATCAGGATTAAAATGACATGATGACGTTTTAAGGGATTAATGTGTAAAATTTAATTTTGTTTGTGAAGATAGCTATAAAATGTATGTTTGAAGAAATAAAAAAAATCAACAAATAAGTAAAACCTATGTATAACGTTTCAAAAGTTTTAGATCTTCAAATTAAATATCTATGAATCAAATCAAACTTGCTTATAAAACCAAGTATTCTAATGGATATAATCAAGGTCGATGTTGATTATAAAGAAGAAAGAAAAAAAAATACAACAACAAACAAGCAAAGTATACTTCTTATTACTTGATTGCCATAATACGATCATTGGAAAAACAGGGCAAGGAAAGAACAACATTTTGCTTAATTTGTTGCATATACTTTAATTAAATGGAACGTATCATATACAATATCAGTGAAGACAAACCAAATTATACCATACTGGCATATTTAGTCAGCGGAATCGAAATTAAAACTAATAAATAAATATTATATATCTTTCCCCTCCCTCGAAGTTATTTAAGTAGAAAATTTCGATAAAGGTACACACATATAAAAACGTTTGAATGTATTATAATTAACCATAGTAATATAAACAATATTGACTATTATTTTTCGTTATCAAGGAATAAAAGCACAAATTGCATCTATCCCAATCGTATCATATTATAATTTTCCAAGGTATAGTAGACGAAATACTACAGTTTTGCATTAGTTAATGAGTAAGGTAACAAAGATACACGTTAAATATCTAATGATAATTATTCCAATGACATCAATAGACAACTATTTGCAGATATGTATAATAAATGTATAAAAGCGTCTTAAATGACATTTCATACAACAACTTTAAATACACCAGGACGATACTGAAATGATTCGGTCAGTTCCATGTTCGTTCCTAATTCAATGCATTGCATTTAATATTACCAACAGAAATATCCTTTTGATCCTTACAAATCACCCAATTATCGTTTATACAAAAATAACACACAAGAAACAAACTGCGCGAGAACCTCACATTTTTATACTACTGAAATACTTTCAAACAATTGAGCCTACGTAACAATAACATCCATGAAAAAGAAACTCTTGAGCATGTATAATAGTTACTGATGCGCAGTTCGTCAGAAAAGTTATTTATGTATAGCATTTAGAAAAATAAAGAAATCATGGGCGAGAGGGTATGATCAATCTGATTGTTATGGTCGCATACAAAATCCTGAATTCCATGTGAATAAGTTATATATGTATTTCAGACCCACGCGACAAAGGAATTGCCAGAAATATCACTTATTTCAAATCGAAGCTAAGTTCCATACCAGAGGAGCATCTAACAAAAACCTTACAACCTCCTCTCCTGAATGACCGGAAAAGAAGATACGAAGCTCTTTGTAGAGGAGAGGGGACAAGGGTACAGTACGATTACCAGTCAGATGAAATACTATCATGCCACGAGACAACCATATAACAAAATATTTGCCGTTCCTTTCAAATGAATCAGGAACTGTGAAGGACACAATCACATTTTACTTTAGATAGTGCACTGTTATTTATTGGTGGCAAACGATGGGGCAGTCAGTACATCAATTTATTCTTCATTATTAAACTACGACATACCTCTTTATGCGATAACATTCTTCTGGCTCACTTAAAAAGTGCTATAAATTACTATACCTTATGGATTTGTCGATTTACAAGCGAATGATGTGCTTCATTGTCTTAGCTCAATAGTCCCCATCTGCCTCAAGCAACACAACTAGCATATATTATATCAATACGCAGCTGTATCATACAGAGGTCCTAATTAAAAATGGATTATACACATGCTCATAAGAACCTAATAAATTTCAAACCGAAAAGCTTTTATGTGGCCTCCAGTGCTTAATTACCAGATAGATTTCTTTTGTCTTTAGACTGTATTACAATTATAAAACACTCTTTTGGACTGCTGGACCAGTTAACATGTATTAAGCCAATATCTCCTAAAAATCCATTCTATCATTTGATGTTGAAGTACATTAAATGCATTTCCAGCAAATGTTTACTTGGTTTTAGTCCAAAAGATTAGGAAAAAAAGAAATGCCTTCACATTTTGGAAAACAATGCCCATCCTGTTCTGTTTTTGTTTTAGCTTTCATTGATGTCGGCGAAGATGTCTTGGTTCTTCACATACAATGACCTATTTATCTAATTCATTATTGGCGAGTTCATTAGTGTAGGGAATAATTGCCTTTTCGTTATATTCAAACCATTATTGTTTCAGTGTGTTGAACTTGTACATTACATTTATAGTTAGAAGAAAAGATAGATATAGGGACTTGGAAAATTTTCTTTATATAAGAAAACCGGCTGTTTCCGAATGAATTCGCTATAGTATAGGTTGACTGCATTAGATAACAGGCGTTAGGCATATATTTTCTGGTAGTCTAGGTTGACTACATTACATAACATTCGATAGTCAAATGATGTCTGTTCATCATCATCTCGGTTGATGTGTTGAATAACATGCGTAAGGTTCATGAAATCTGTCCATTATTGCCAAGGTTAATAGCATTAGATAACAGAAGTACATGTTATTTTATTCAGATATTCTATTGTAGTCATAAATGTAGAAGGAAATATTAAATATGCATCAATAATAATAATTAAAACATATCAAGTTCTTCTCTGTCATTGTTTATTTAAGTTCATCTGTACAGTTCAATACGAGTTGTGCTGGCGATACAAATGTAACACTGGCATTCAAACACAATTTTGTTTTATTTTATTCTTTCGCTGGCATTTATATGTAAATTACTTGCTCTCATTTCTTGACAGTCACAGCGGATCTTATCGAGTCTCAAATGCTTCTCAAGGAAGACAAAGATACCTATATATCGGGTCAAAGAGGAGGTCCTAAACTACTCTCCTAGACTGTCCTTGTTTTACGAAGTCATCTTTGACAGTGAAGCAAAGTACCTTAAAGAAGCGAGTTTCTCATTGGTAAGAATATTCCATGAGTTTTTAATATGTGACTGTTTCTATAATTTTAAGCTAACGGTATGTGTTGAATTGATTAAAGGTCTTTTATTTTACAATCGTTACTAATGACACAGATGCAAGAGAATTACTTTTGAGTTGTACAATGGAACTATGTTTTGCAAAGTAGAAAATATAAAAATGAACAATAATTTGCACAAAAATTCTGACGAGCAATAAACAGAATTTAAATCCATGGAAAGTTTAAACATGGCAGTTATTTTATGAATTTCCTGATGTATGTTATTCTAATAGAAATTACCAAAATAGTCTGCAAATTACGATAAAAGCTCAGTAAAGGGGCTTCCTGCCATTTTATGGGCTATAGTTGACAGAGCATTATGGCACATAAAATTGAATGATATAGGATAGATGTAACCAAAATATCTGAACATACTATCTTTACCTGATTCAAAAGACTAATGATATCCAGATTCGTGCTAATAATTTCCATTCATCGTCCAATTGAAAACTGATCCATGCAATTGCGAACAACTTGCACATAGTGATGTTTCTTTCGACTCGAACGATATATTGAACAGAACATATATTATTTTCAAAATGTGCTAAAAGCACAGCTTAGTTTATGTACAGTATAACTCGTGAATATTAGTGTGTGTGTGTGTGTGTGTGTGTGTTTGGATTATTAACGTATCTTTAACTATCCGAGTCATATCGCTACGATGTCTGCAGTGTGGCAGTTTATAGTAATGTCTAGCACTAGGACATCATGCAGCAGACATGTGGTATCATGTCTTACCCAGGCACATTATCCTGACACCAGGCCGACCATTCCTAACACAAACCTCCTAATGCTGAGTGCCAAGCGAGGCAGCTGTTAGTATAATTTTTATAAGTCTTTTGGCATGATTAGGCCGAAGTTCGAACCCGCGACCTCCCGTATCCGAGGCCACCGGAGCGGTAGGAATAATAGTAATACCTCCATTCTTACGAGAAACAAGGCAAAGAAAATAAGATAAATACAATTATTATTATCTCTGATTATGTCTTTGATTAAATCTAAAAACAAAAATCAATATCGCGAAAACACTGGAGTACAATGTGATAAATGATGAAATGGTGACTGGTGACTTAAAATTTCTCTTATTTAAAAAAAAAAAAACTTCCGCAATGGATGATAATTGGACGTGTTCTGATATGCAGATCAATAAAACATAAACTTGTGATCTACAAATTATCAACGGTGACAGGTTGTCTTATCTAGACTGGTCTCCTGTGTTCATATTATATACTGAATCTTATCCTAGACTGACACATTAATTATTATAGAAACTGAACTAGTTCCGTGAATCCGTGTGAGCAAATGTCGATCAAGGCCAAGACTCTCAATTTTAACGACAATCTGAAATTAACCATGCAAGTTCTAACAAAGTGAACAATCACCTATGCTACTTTTCCTTTCTAGCCTAAATGACCGGTCTAGAAACTTGGACAACAAGACAACTCAATCTCTTAGAGGTCAGAAGGTTTGCAAATTAAGAAAAACAATTGTTATTTTTAAATGGACAAGACTGCACTGAGATTCTGGATGTTCCTTCTTTGACAGGCCAAAACATTTACGTAAATCTGCATTTAACATCGCAAAACTTAAAGTAAATAGAGAACATTTGTTAAACTGTCAATTCCACCTTGACCAGATTATTCACACTGCAGACAAATATTTTATATTTGGATATGATCAATTTCTAAAGTGACCTGTTTAGGTCTGGGAAACGTTGCTGATTATAAAACAAATTTCGTAGAGCTTTATTAAAATCATTGTTCATAAAAAATATCTCATTTCTGATTCTCAAATCAATGTTAATTATCCATTACCCATTGTTTGATGTTTGATTCTAATTCATCACGTTTTATTTTTAAAAACATTTGCATGAATGATTCGACTGGATTTCAAAGTTGGGAATGTGTATGAGATGTGAATCAGCAAAAATGGAAAGATTAGCACAAACGAATTTCATCTCGGGTACTTGTTTTTAGATTTATTATCCCGTTTTTTTCCCAAAATGGATTTCATCATCACACACATTTGGTTATCATGATGTTGAAGGAGATACACATGGTAGATAATGCGCGTTTTTATATTAACATGCCTCCGTCTCTTTATGTTAAAGATATATCCAACATTTCAGCTCAAGAGATCGCTTGTTGCTACTGGTAACGATAGTACTGGGAATACAGAGATTCGAATAAGCGAAACGTAAGCACTCTTAATTGCTTAGAATGGTAGAACGGAATGGGTCTATTGAGCATTTTATAACTAATACGTTTTTGAAAATATAGGTCTTTCCGATTTGCGTTCAAAAGACAACACATTGAACGGTTTTAGAATTTTGTTCAAAATTCAACTTTTAGATTTTTTATTGAAAAGTTAAAATTTCCAAATTTTAAAAGTTTAGTTATTTGAACAAATGTCTAAAAATCCAAATGATTTAGACTAGTGGAAGCTTATTATTTTATAACTTTCACATTTTTAAGTGCTAAAAAATCGAGAATTTAAAACGTCTCAAGTATATTGTTTTGTGTTCATATAGATCGAATTTGTCATTTGCGTATGTTCTCACTTCGATATTGTATCCCCATTATAATACTTAAGCATTATGAAAATGATTTACTTTGGCCTTAGCTCTGATTACGTTGCATGCAACCGAAAACTAAAACAATAAATAATTAAATAAATGTAAGTCTAAAAATAGCTCATGCTATCTTAACATGCAAAACCATTATTTGTCATAAGAAGAACAAACATTTATCAATTAGTAGCAATGATTTGGATATGAACGATAGTGGCAATATTATGTTTGTAAACCCATCAGAGGAAGATCCAAGGGGTGTCTTACACATTTAGTCTTTAGCTTATTAACCTATGATGACAGTTAATATGAAGAACACATTTTTAAATGTAAGCGGATAACAAAGAACTATAGTGTTATCGTTCTTTGGGGGCCTGGCATGAAAAAGATTTAGTGGGGAAGATAGTAGTGTGAAATAAATTGATCTGAAGTCAACCTGAAATATTGCACTACCTGTCTGGCATTCAAGTCCTTGCTACTAATATATAATCAATTGTTATGGTTGTGAAGCATAAGGTTATGTGAGCCCTGCATCTTAAGATAGCTGTGAGTTCTGTGTATTACAATAGCTGTGAGTTCTGTATCTTAAGATAGCTGTGAGTTTTGTATCTTAAGATAGCTGTGAGTTCTGTGTATTAAAATGGCTGCGAATTTTGCATATTAAGATATCTGTGGGTTCCGTGTATTAAAATAGCTGTGCGTTCTGCATCTTAAGATAGATGTGAGTTCTGTGTATTACAATAGCGCTGAGTTCTGTATCGCAAGATAGCTGTGAGTTATATGTATTACAATAGCTGTGAGTTATGCATCTTAAGATAGATGTGAGTTCTGTATCTTAAGATAGCTCTGAGTTCTGTGTATTACAATAGCGCTGCGTTCTGTATCTTAAGATAGCTGCGAGTTCTGTATCTTAAGATAGCTGTGAGCTCTGTATCTTAAGATAGTTGTGAGTTCTGTATCTTAAGATAGCTGTGAGTTCTGCATCATAAGATAGCTGTGTGTTCTGTGTATTACAATAGTTGTGAGTTTTGTATCTTAAGAAAGCTGTGAGTTCGAAATCTTAAGAAAACTGTGAGTTCTTTGTATTAAAATAGCTGCGAGGTCTGCACCTTAAGATAGCTGTGAGTTCTGTGTATTAAAATGCTGTGAGTTCTGCATCTTAAGATAGCTGTGAGTTCTGTATATTAAAATAGCTATGAGTTTTGCATAATAAAATAGCCGTGAATTCTGCTTATTAAAGTAAATTTGAGTTCTGAATGTTAAAATAGCCGTGAGTTCTGCATATTAACATAGATGTGATTTATACATGTTAAGATAGCTGTGGGTTTTTAATGAGTTTCCATATTCGTTTTAATGAACGTTCCAATCCTTGTGATTAGTAATTTACACAAAAAGCATAAAGTCAACTTTTAAAGCGAAAAAGGCCGAATATTAATTTCGAACTTAATACTGGTCATAAATAGGATTTGTTGACCAAGTGTTTCGAAGTCTCCAACTTGCGCCCGAGTAGTAAAAATTGCTGTTACAGAAACATGACTACTCGTGAGGAGTAAGTGATGGGTGGACCCGATGAAAGCTCACCATCACAGAGATATAAGAATGAAAAGAGAACACGACTGATAATAAGTACAGAATAAGGCTGAATAATCAAATGAATCTGAAATGCAAGACTGAGGCCGTAAGCAACAACAGCATGATTAAATGCTTCTAAATATCACTGGGAGAATCAAAATGTTGAGGATATTGTGAATACACGTGGAATAGGATCAATGCTTATAAAAAATAAAAAATAAAAATATGTTGCCTCTTCTAAGGTTTATATCTTCCTGAATAGTTGTAACTATGAAACACTACAGACACACTCGTCTCCTAAGCGCCCATTACTTTTGATAAAAACATTGTGGTTTTGACAAATAATCTGACACGTTGAGCCTGGCGTGTACAAGGATTTAAAAATTGCTTACTTGATTTAATGTCTTCCTTAATGAATACATACTAACTTGAATGTAATGGCGTGATGTAATATTCTAAGGGAATGGCATAATTGATTTGATCTTACTCAACACATTCCTTGATTATAAGAGAATCTGGATACGACGTGGATTGAACAATATTCGCACTTCTCGAGTATTAGTATTGAAACATGCGCTATACCATTTATTTTCTTATAGTACTAAATTCTCATAAATGCTTTGAGAGGTGATTATTGTCGGCATGCTAATGCTGTAAATGTAATATAACTTTCTTGAGTCTATATATAAAATTATTCTGGATTTTGGAAAAATGAGAGAGAGTCTGAAATTCAATAGAACTAAGAAAGGATGTCTTTAGTGTTTCGTAGGCTACAACGTTTGTCGATAGGTAAAAGAGAAAAGCCACGCCTACTTACAATGAGCACAAATCAGATTGTATTCTACTCCAAATTCGAAATTATTCAGCGCGTAACTATTGGAATTTCCAAGCTAAGGCAATCGCCAGTGTATATATTATAAAACCTCGACCAACATGGCCTGTCGGTTTGACCATTTTTTGGGAATACTTACCGTGTTAGGCCTTGGTCCGTCAGATAATTAGGTATGGAGGTGTGCATACGCTGTAGCTTGCATTAGTGCGAGAGATACTTTAGCCTTACAATACAAGACTGATCAATACACTGCAATAGATTTCTATGGTGTGAGCAAAGCCTATTTTGCATTGGAAAGCCAGATCAATAGGTCCTTTTAGTCAAGGTCTAAATTCGTGTTTCTGTAGCATACGATTAAATGGCGAATGCCACTCAATAAGAAAGGGTTCAAATGTAAAATAATAAGGTATTGATTGTAGCATCATTTGTGTAAAACTGAAAAGAAAGGCTTTTTAAGCTTTTCACTAGTATGCTATTATATTTTATCAATTTATTCATTTATATCAAACACAACAATCGGACCTAAGGCTAAAATACAGCAAACTAAAATGCTTAAAATTAATCAGGACGTGTTAAAATCGAGAGAGGAATTACGAAACACTATACTGACATGTTTGAAATCTACATCAAAAGTCAAATTTCCAGATATCGTAAGATTTTAGATTTTCAATTTTGCTAAATAACTAAACTTTAAACATTTTGAATTTTTGACACAACATTCAGAAATTTCGATATGTGCACAACATTACAGAAAAATTTGAAAGTTGAATTATTAAGTGGTACACTGAACGGGTGGCTAAACAGTGGCAGTGTATGTAGTACGGAGTCAACATATTTGTAGCTTCAAGACAATATCAGCGTTATAAGATTTCAATGCATTACAAATAGTTTGGTGTTGCCTTTCTGAGTACTTGGTGGGCACGTATGGAATCAACAGTGATTAACATGTTAATTTCGTTAGGGAAAGAATTAGTGTTGCTGAATTGTAAGTGATTGGTACACAAATGTGTAGCTACTAGGAGGTATGCTGTTTTGGTTTCAATTACATTACATTATACGTCCATATAGGTAAAACAATGTAAGTAAACAAACCTGATACTATTATTTTGGAACGTAACTTGGTTGCATTTAATAAAACTAGTGTTTTGTGGCGTTACGATTACGCTAGGCTAACAATCATAATGTACAGGCTGCCGGCGAACGATGTTATGGGCCAAAAGCTAACAGTCTAAATGGATTACTAGCTGTGACTAACGCATTTCCGTTGTACCTAAACCATATATCCATTTTGGAGGGTGAAACAAATAAGTAGGCTCAGGATGAGATCTATTGGGCAATAACAATAGCTAAAGGAGACGTCAACAAACGATGTTAATTTGTTGTTGTTCGTGTAGCATATGGATCAGGCTGAAATCGATTTGGTGATAACTATTGCTAAAGAAGACGACAGCAAATCATGTTGATTCGTTTTTGTTGATGCGCGAAGTGCCTTGAAAAGTACTGATGCAGATAGCACAATATACTCCTTTGTCTTTATATACGTTATACTGCAAAAGCACTTGCAGATCTTGTAACCTTTCTTGTAGGAAAACTACCACTATCGCACAACGCGCATGTATCTAAGGAACTAGGTAAATTATTTATTATGTACAAAGAGACATGAATCATACGTGACCTCTTTGATGATTAAGTTTATTGTTTCTCCAAAGACAAAAGAAGGCAAACAGCAAATAGAAGACTAATTTTAAAAAATGAAGGACAAACCAAAGTAAAAAGCATCCGAGGGTTACAATGTATATAGAGAGTTTTGAAAGGTTTGTAACACAAGAAAAGTGGAGGCTGATCTACTTCCTGCACGATTGGAAATTACAACACAGGTTAACTACTGGAGGCAACAAAGCGTGTTGCAAAAGAAGCCAGACGGAACATCCTGCACAAAAATTTTAGTACTTGGAGTGCATAATAGGCTCGCCAAGTGGATCGTCTCAATGCAAAAGTATATAAGGCACGTTACAAAATAATTGCGGCTGTAAGTAACAGAGTGAAGATAAGAGGAGCAAAAGGAGACAAGAGATTGTTTCGGTGCAACCTTTTCATTTTCGTGAAAGGATCGTAAATACTTTAAAAGTGACCATTCAAAGGCATAATACTCAACTATGTATATCTTTAGTGTCGCTAAAGAGTGATGATTATTTTTTAAAAGATTTCGAGGACTGTAACGTATGTAACAGTGCAGGCTGATGATACTAGTACTCACACCTCCGTTGCAGTTGGAACTCTTAACATATTAAATATTAGGTGCCCCTGTTTTTGCATCGACAAGTGGGGATAGCAGCTAGAGGAGACATTTATATCGTGGTTTGGGATTGTAGCAAATGTTGCTTACCCAACCACGTATGCCCATTTTGAAGCATACTCACACACAACCCCCCCAGATATATATATATATATATATATATATATATATATATATATATATATATATATATATATATATATATATATATATATATATAAAGAAAAAAGATGTAGTCGATGCAAGACCTATGTCGTAACAACGAAACCACACAAACTGGTTGTACTTGTCGAAAGTGCTAATGATATAGTGGTAAGGGCTTCCGCACTGCAAGATAACGGAATAACTGCTTGATATCTGTTTGGACTACAAGAACTTCATAACCTAGGACGTGCAGGCAGCCAGATAGGATAAACGCACCCCTGCCCAATTAAAACGAAGTCAGTTAGCACATTGCAGGATGTACATACCCCACCCCCAACTTTGCCTTCCTCGTTGCAGACGGACAAAAGTTTAATCGTGTCATACTATCAGCGATGGTACTTGTTCGGTACTTCTTCAGCTAACAATCCCGAAGGAGAAGGCGGCTAGGGAAGATCTGGGCGAGAATCTAATCACAGTAATGGCCAACGTTAACATCTGTTTGAAATTATTGTATGCATGTTCTTGTGGTTCTGAACACAACCAGCTAGCCCCTCGAGTTGGTGTATGGTATATAAGTCGACATCGACAATGAGAATGGCGTCCTATCCTTTAACATCATAGGAAGTAAAGGTAGCTTCATCTTCGGCACGTCAGCAAGTCGTTTGGACGTAGGAAGCTCAGCTACCATTTTATGTGCACATCAGCTGCAATGTCGCACAACACACCAAGAAAAACTGATCAGGATGTGCATGACCAAGACCAGCTGGTAGCCTTCTGAAAGCTTTCCTTAAAACTGGTTAATATTTTTTGGTCGAGCTCTGTACGCAGGTGGATATTACTGTAGACCACGTCCTTCCTCTTGTCTTGCAGGGATGTCCCCAGGCGGCCTTGTTATATCGTCTGTCGGCAAATATATATGCAAGATTAGTTTACATACCTTTTTTCGTCCTCGTTGACCTTAGAATTAGTAGGTTTGTTCCACTGACACAAAACCTTAATTGTGTCGTGAAACAGGTTTTGTGCGGTACGAGTTCTCAGAGGATCGTAAAACCAATCACCCGCTCCTTGTCAAACACGAGGACCGTTCCAGAAATAAAGTCTTCATTCGTGGGGTAGAAGAAATGTATGACTCTAGTAAATCTATCCTCTCGTTGGGGTTTTGGACCCCTTTAATTGCTATAATACAAGTATAAACTGTCGTCTGGCTTTTAGTCTTTTTCCACTTGATTTTGCTGCACCATCAAACTCCTACACTGACAACTGAGTTGGGACTGAGATTTTTTCGCTTTCAACTTGATCGAGATGGTGCAGATGGAACACTAATTTTTAGCTGCATTTGGCTATGTATTCTACAAAATAACAACAGGATTCATAAGCTTATAGAGTTATAGCAATCATCAACCAATGGCGGTGACACTGAGGTTTCGTTTCACCATTGCTAACCTGAAACATAAATTAAATATAGAAACGAAATACACTTGCACATTCATTAGGTGTAGGTCACCAGGAAGCTGCAGACAGCTCTATGCCCTATAACCTATTCCACCTCTCTAAATTGGATATGTAGTCCTGGAACGACTTTGTTTCACTCCTAGAAAGCTTCCTAACGAATATATGTAAAATGTATAGACCAATTGTATTCCATGAACACATTTCCAGCTATATTGGTAACCAATAATCACAAAACTATATCCATCACGAAAACTTTTATTCATGCATCGGATGTTAAGGCAAACTGATTACTCCATGATATTATATTCGCACGTAATCTTTTCTTTCCTCACAAACCTTTTTTTTTCCGTCGAGTATTTATGATTGTACAGTAGGTAATATGTGCAATACTGTATAATCGTATGAATCTAATTGACTCTTAGTACAAAGACAACATACGGAACAGATTTTACTAGTATGTTATCAATTCAGATTGTGCTGTGTACACTATATATATATATATATATATATATATATATATATATATATATATATATATATATATATATATATATATATATATAACACTATATATATATATATATATATATATATATATATATATATATATATATATATATATATATATATATATATATATATATATATATATATATATATATAACACTATATATATATATATATATATATATATATATATATATATATATATATATATATATATATATATATATATATATATATATATATATATATATATATATATATATATATATATATATATTCTGCATTTTCACTTAATTGATTTTTATAATCATGAAACACAATCAGAGGCTGGCTCAAAGATTCGAGTCATCCTGTTGTTGACCGGCTTGGGAGGCGAGTCGAATTAATAACTGGACTCAGTACCAGACAGTATCCGTATGCAAGTCACGCTGAAGACATTCAGGTAAGACTATATGGGAACAGAGCAGGCAGGGAAAACTTGTAAGATACTTAAGGGCAACAGTTACAACCTGCACATATACACTTTCTTTCAAAATTGTCTTGTCTGACTTCACATGATTGTCTCAAAAGGACAGAGAGAGGAGACATGTATATAGTTATCTTACTATGTTGGGTCTTGGGATTGCAGTAAAACCAACAACGGGACTCATTACCATGACATAATGGGCCTTTTAAATCAAGCTGCAAGTTTGCACTAAATACATAAGGCACATTAATGGACGGATAATGAATTAGTTTTTGTTCAGAGGTATTTAGGATTCAGTCCCAGGCGAATTCCTAATTTTAGGTACTCGAAGATCTAGATATAAATGTCTATGGTTTAGTTACTCGAAGATCTAGATATAAATGTCTATGGTTTAGTTACTCGAAGATCTAGATATAAATGTCTATGGGAATTATATATATATATATATATATATATATATATATATATATATATATATATATATATATATATATATATATATATATATATATATATATATATATATATAAAGAAACAAAAGAGGTAGATAAGTAAACTAAAACATCGCTTGAGCCATCCTGCCACTGAGAATTTTGGGAAGGAAATCGAGTAAAAAATAGGACTTAACACCAGGTATTGTGCATGCGAGTCACACAGAAGGCTCACATGTAAGACTGACACAGCCGACAGACAGTCAGACAGTATGATAAATAATGGCCTGTAACAATTGTAGGAAGCGAGCCAGAAAATAAGTACAAATAAAATGGGAATAAGTAGAGGACAGTATGTTTATGAAAGCTACTCAGTAAATCAAGTGTATACATGTGAAATAAATATTCAGCATGGTGCAAATTTGAACATCAGGCCATAGACGGCTTAAATAGGAACGTCTGTCAGGAGTTATATCGTGAGAAAGAATGATATCTGTATTTGGTATCAACTCCTACAAATAAACGGTAATTTGACTCGAATATTTTCATAGTTCTACATCAAATATTCAGTTACTTTTAAAACACGAGAATATTTGTCTGCCGGTACGATCTAGTCTATTACGTACTTTAACATCTAGGAGAAACATTGGCTGTGAATACAAAACAAGTACAGCTCAATAGTTCTTTTAAACTTAAGTACAGTGAGGGCGAAAGTGGAAAAGTAGAAATCACGTTCACAGTTAAATATTCCAATGCACGGCATAGTATTGATATAATTTTTATGTAAATATGTTATCACAGTTTGAAATTGTCCTTTAAAAAATGTTGTCACAGACCCGAATATATTGAACAATATGATGAATGTCTGTTGTTTCATTTTTTTAAAAATGTACCTTATACATTGGCCTCGATATTAATTTATAATTTTAATTTAATTACGACCTCAAACCTTCCACCATACTTAATTACGTTTGAATTTGTTTTGTATATTATTAGCATTTATTTATACCATTTACCACCCAAACATTTTACTTGCCGCAGAAACTTGGGGAGGTTTACAATATCAATGGCTAAGATGGTGTTCAGCCTGTATGAAATACATGAAAATTTTAACATTACTTTCAGGTTCTGAATTATGGAATAGGAGGAATGTATGAACCACACCCAGATTCATTCGTAAGTCATATTCAATTTCCTATTCTTCCTAGTTCCTTCGCCTGTTTAACTACTATGTTTCCTGACCAAATGTCACCAGAATGTTTGGTCAACAACTGCTAGTCACCCATAAAATCCAAAGTTAGCGGGCCGTCTTACGTAGGTTATATATTTTCCCATTATGAACTCTCTCGCACATTTTATGCCACATCTCATGCAACTTTGGACTGAGGTGTCTGTTCAATTGTTATCTACAATACGTTGAAATCAGGTGTTGTATGTTAGTACTAGACATCATAGTGAGGCGCTGAGGGGAAGAATCTCATCAATAGAGTGCTCATCAAGGACATGTTCTTGTCAATGTCACATGTAGCGTTTAATAGGTACAGGTTATTTTAGGTTACTCTTGACTTCCGATATCATATAAAGCTCATGCAGCAGAATATTTTAAGCTTTAATACATAACTTTCCTTCAAGTTTTAGGTATACTGCTTGTACATGTCTGTGTGGTTATTGTCTCTTTCCTTGCTTATACAAAATATTCATGATTTTTTTTTTTGACCTTAGCTATGACTCAAACTAGAAAATAAAAGCAACCACTCTCGATAAAATGTCACATCTGTATACGATTGTATGTTTATTTATATACTTCAATCCGGACTCAAGGACTATGAACATACAGAATATTATGTATGGTTTCTCTGTATGTAACGAACAATAAAAGGAAAACATCGAGCCATTTAAAAAGGTGACTTATTCACAGTCAAATGGCTTATACTGTTGTATTGTACGTCAAATGGAATATTCATAAATAACTGCTTCCAGTGTGTTACGGCTTCTGTTGCTGCATGCAGGTGATAACGCAAAGAAAACTCAACTGGATTGGTTGCATGTTCGCATTAATCACTCTCTCGTTGCTTGAGTTACTACTACATTGTGTACCAGATAATTATTTTTCTAATATTCTCCATGCTTTCTGTATGTGTTTCATTGGAAATGTTGTGAGGGAAACCAATATTTAAATTGTAATAAAACAAGCATGCTGTTTAATGTTCAGACCGGTTTCCCTGGTCTTACACTTATTACTCCATCCACACACATATATCGGAATTCTACGTAGTCTTTGAATATAGGTTTTCCTTTTGAGTTCTAATCGCTCCTTTTGTAAGTATATAGTATTTATCAATATATACTTAGTAATTTATCACATATGACTTGCAAACGTACACGGCGTGCTGAGATAACTCTTCCCCGAACAACCAGAAAGACCCACCCGATATGTCCAAGCAATCCTTCGTACACTGTAAATCATGTATAGTCCATATAAACTGTTTGAAAGATAGCAAGTTTAATGTATCCCCAATAAAAATGGGACAAGTAATTTAGATACTGAGTTTGCCCTGACTCCAATCAATTCAAATAAGTTATCGTACCTTTTAATCTTATTGAAAGATTCATTAAGTGCAGACTAACCTTGGACTGTGACAATAAAAGATACGCACGCAATCACACACACACACACATTACATTTTACGTTATAAACTTGCATTTTAGGCATTTTGCGTGGAAAGTAATGTATTCCATTTACAACTCAGGACCGAACCTGTACAGGAACTAAAATGCTTCCGTTCGACGTATGTGTGACAGGATGGGCCAACTGCTGTCATATCTATCGGTATAAGATTTTCTAAAATTATTTTCAAAACTGGAGGAGCTGAAGTCCGCAAAGTGACATATCAAGTTGGATTTTAATGACAGGAATAACATAAACGCGGTAGACAGAATATATGACTTCTATGCACAGTAAATGTAGCAACATTTGAGTGATTAAGTGTGAAATGGGTTTTAATTTATTTCAAAATCTTAACTTCTCAGTTCGTTTTGTTGAATGTTAAAGTTTGATCTTTGCATAAGCTTAATGTGTGTTTTTATTGGATTTCTACTTACATACAAAGCTGAATTTATTAACCAGTGCACCGTTCCTTAATATATTTAGGGTGGCTTGCTGGCAGGTGGAGACCATCTGGATATACGCCCGCCATAAACTGATTTGATAAAGTACCCATACCCATCTTTATAAGGATTTCATTGTTTGAGAGGGACAACGTTTTTAAGTTCATTTTTATACTATGTTTTAAAATAGGTTTTTGACAGTGTATTTTAGATATTTTTTGTACTAAGAAATATATTCCATTTTTAATTCTGGTCCCATATATTTTAACAACTAAGTTTTTCACAATCAGACCATGTGGCATGCGATGCGACTACTTCTTCCTTACCATCCAGTACCTAGACATATTAAAAATGTTTCAAATCATGGAACAACACTTGTCCACACAGAGCCGTTCATAGTTACATTTTAATGGCAGTGATAATATAAGTGTGGTAGACACAGTTTATGAGGAGCTGGTCGAATACATATGACGATTATTGCATAGTTAATTTAGCAACTCATTAGTGATTAAGACTGAAATTGGTACAAAACTCAACCCCTGGTTTGCTACTTCTCTGAAAAACACTTAATGTTCAGGAAACTTTATGTTTAATCTTCTAATAATACAAAATGTGTATTTTGATTTTCGTATTTACAAATAAAGCATTGAATATTTAACCAGTGCTGTTTTCCATAATATATTTAGGGAGTCTTGCTGCCTGGTCTAGACCGCATGGGTATCAGCCCACGCAATCTACTGGGTTCTGGAGACAGAGTGGCTACATGGCTTTTTTACGTGAGTAATTTATCTTTTATGCAAAAAAAAACGTGGCTTTGAATTTCTGTATATTAGTGCTTGCGTTGGATATCATGCAGGAAGCATATGTCGATATTATGGAAGTTGATTTGATTTCTATATCATAATCAAACTTTCAGTGTCACATATCAAAGAATAAAGACAGTGATAACGATTAAAATTATAGCGACTGCAAGGTCAGTGAAACTTAACTACTTCATTCAATTGATAATCCCACAGAAGGTTAGATTCCATTCAACTGGACGTGGTAAAAAAAACAAAACGTTTTCTTTGTACAAGACCACTACTCGCCCTTTTAATAGGATACCAGTTTCGTTTTCTAAGGAATCCACTTTGTGCTCCAACAATATGATAGACTGTCATTGTAGAATATTTGATGGTTTTGTCTCAAGTTACAATTATATTATTAATTGTGGTTTTCAATTTTAGTAAAGTATACTTTTACACGCTGATTAGAGAGCCTGGTTAAGTTAGGGTGCACAACTGCTTCTTTTATACTGCTTCTTTTTAGGGATATAAGATTGATATAAAGTCTGCAAATTATATGATGTTACTGCCTAAGCGTATGGCACTAAATCCGATCAAGACATTCATGCACTAGAGCTCAAACAGTACATCTAATGCTAACGATACTCTCTAAATAAGTATGTTCTCAGAACTACTTTATTTTCTGCCGTACGTTAATTACTTGATTTTTTAAAAGAAAAACACCCTTCACCCCTGAATTATGTAGATGTATCTGACTCGCATAACTCTTGATAACTATTTCAGTTAGAAGACGTTAAAGCAGGGGGAGCGACTGCTTTTGTTGACATTAATGTCACAGTTCCTGTAGTAAAGGTACGTGTACGCGGTTAATGTTTATGTTTATATTTCAAACAACTCTCTTATTCTTATACAGCTTCATATTTTTCTGCATGCAAATATAAATGGATAAACTAAGAACTAAACCAAGGCTGAATAAATAAATAAACCAGGTACATAAAAACGTAAATGTTTCAAAGACTATGATTTGTTTTTCTGTGACCATTTATATGAATGGCTTCCTTTCTAAATGATCTCGCTTCGCCTTACAGGCAGGGAGTAGCAACATTTTTAATGAAAGTAAAAAGCCCGAACTTTCCTCAAAGTGAAGCTAAGTTGATTTTATCTTTGTATCTGGTACATACTATAAATTATCCACGGGACAAATTTAAGGTCTGTTTTTTACGCATAATTAGGTAACACTGGCATCTTTCATCTCATGGAAATATCCTAATTAATACTCACTGTATGCAACAGTATTCGTCGAAGATTAAATGTATTCATTTATATTCTTCAAAAGAACGGTGCTCGAGTGACTATCACTGCGGAATTCCAGCCAGGAATATAATGTGTCTGGGCCCCGAAATGGTCATTGCAATGTTCTATCAAACTTGATATATAACTTTGAAGCCAACAGCAATTATACCAACATTTGCTTGGTATTACCTGTGAAGGTTGGACATCCCATAATGGCTAGGGGCCAAAATTGGCAAAGTGGTCTAAAGCGCTCACCGTTATGGAACAATGCCATCTCATCTCTGTCTGCGTGAGTTCGAGTCTCAGGCTCGGCTAACGTTGGTACGTGAGAAAGATTGCCAGTAGCTTCTCGTGGGTCGGTGGTTCTTCCCGGGGTTTTCCAGACTTATTCCACCAATTATACTGGCCGCCATGTATGGACTATCTTGTGCTGAAAAATGGCGTTAAACCGTACAACAACAACAACAACAACAACAACATAATGGCTGAGTCGAATGGTCTTGAACGCTTCACATTTAAGAAAGTGGGCTCGGTTTCACCATTGTCAGTCATCAAAAGGCTGGTTAAGCCGCAATCTCGAATGATTTTTAAATGTTGTACACTATTTTCAGGGGGCTGCGGCGTTTTGGTACAACTTAAAAAAGAACGGGGAAGTGGATATAAACACATGGCATGCTGGATGTCCGGTGCTTTTGGGATCTAAATGGAGTTAGTTATGCTCTAATTGTGATATTTGATTGAGTGTTTTAAATTTGATTTTACTGCGTGAATTGTTTACTTTTTATATTCATTTTTCTTCTAATTTAATATACATTACTCACATTTTAATCATAATTTTCCCTTATAATGTATGGAACTCAGAAATAAAATTACCTACAGAATACAAAACTTTTAATTTTCTAAATTAGGCGTGTACTAGTCTATTGTATTTGTAAAATTTCATTTCATCAATGATTACTATTGATTCATTTTGAGCGTGAAATTTGCTGTTCTTGCCAAGCATAAAATATACAATTCTGACAACAGTCTATGCTGATTTGATCACTTCTGTGTTTCAAAGAAAACAACCATCAAATTTAGAAACTGATCCCATTGCTACCTGAATATACATAGATTAAATAATGTAAATTATAGATGGCTCAAGTAAGAAATGTATCTGATACAAAATTGCTTTTGAGTCTTATTTTTTTGTAATGAATCAATACTTTACATTCTGTCTTAAATTATGGAATAGAAACGAGCGAAACCAACAAGTTGAATAAAATGGAGAAATTATTTATTGTCTCAGCTACTAAGTGAAAACATAAGAGACACTTGCAGCATTGTGTATTAAATCTCTTTTATCATAATGAATTCCAATAGCATTGAAGTTCCTGATATACCACAATGATGCAATCCATACTATTTTTGAATGAGTACTTAATGATTCCGAAAAAATGTATTCATCAAAAGCATGTAAATACTTAATAATTCCAATGAAAAATATAAATAAACAATTATGTAAAATTATATCTGAACACACCTGTTAATTGTAAACAACTGTAATGATTGCGCATTATTTAATGTGAACTTATGCTCATAGTCTGATAGATTTTATCCGATAGTAACAGAGTTGTAGAATGAAAACTTTCGACATTACCATGGAAACCGTTTAAAAAGAAACACGATTTGGAGCATTTGAATTATATAAGGTACTGATATATATATGTTTTACAAAAATATTAATCAAAGAACAATTCATCTTGTCATCGCAATTTTGCATATCATAATTCACTCATCCAAGGTTCCATTTAAAAGGGTTTCCACTTATTTCAATTATTCTAACATTTATTCTAGACAAGATATTATTTGTCATATTCCCAGTATACATTACATTGTTTCTCTGTATTATTTCAGTTTCCAACAAATGGATTCGGGAAATTGGCCAATTGTTTCGTCGACCTTGTGGCAAAAGTCCGAATTCTCAGGATGTTCAGTTGTAACGACACATTTAGGAACTGTTAATGCAATAAAAGTTTGAAGTGGATGTACCTGCAAGTTATCAGTCATAGGGATACTTTTTTGACTGAATATAAATCAGCATATTGCAAGAATAGCCAGTATGATCCTGTCTGTTGTAAATATGGATACGAATAAGTTACACACACACACACACACACACACACACAAACACACTCATATATATATATATATATATATATATATATATATATATATATATATATATATATATATATATATATACTAAGCATATCATGTACATTTAAAACAAGCTACATTTAACTGCACCTTGTAACGTACTCGTGTACTTTTGCACCGTAGGTAAAATCTATTGTCCAGTTATGTGGAAATATTGAAAATAACTGTTGTTTCTAAATCGTGTTTTTCCTATTCATTCACTCTTTCTAATAATGCAATACAACTGGTAATGCAATCATAACCTTGATTAAGCTCTGGAATGTGTGATAAATATCTGTCTTCCCCAGAATAAAATAACGTTTACCTAATGTTCATGATAATGGTGTGACGGATCGAAAAACAATGATATATTTATATAATCAAGCTAACCCGCGCTTGCAGCAGAAACTATCAATACACTGTGTTATCTTACACGCATTTTGCAATAAATTAGTTTTCTCAAAAAAGGTTCGTTTGTTATAATTGCTCATTGGAGTCTAGCATAGGAATAACGCAGAAAATGTATGATGGATATGAAGCGTAAGACAATGAGAAAAGGCTAATTGGAAGCAGTTAGACAATAACCAAGTTTGCGCGCAACGTACACAATGCTCGTGCCACATGCTGAATCCGCGTTCCCAGAACTTATACAAACAGCTAATGCTTATTCGGAAGTTCCGTAACATGATTTCACAGGTTGTTCTTTTTGACAGAGATTTGTTATTTGTGGCCATTAATTCTTTTATATAGATAAAACTTTCGGATTCATTCACGAAGTCAGCAGTATCATGTTTATGGAACGAACACAGCGAAACAACTTTTTTAGTAACAATTGAAGTGATCATGCAGTTAGAATGAAAGGTTTATGCAACAGGATTTATTTTGACATTAGTAAGTATCTGTGTTTTATTTTATTTCCTTAATAGTACGATTCATGTAATAAAATAAAAAATACTGACATCCACCAGTTTTATTTTCCTGGAAGTGTCAATCCTGCAAATAATTCTCTGTTACAGAGTTTTGCTCTTGCCTGTTTCTGGGATACGTCTGACGAGTATGTTTCGCTTTATAAACTCGTGTCATAAAATTTTCATGGGTTATTATTGTATAAACACCTTTGACAACCCTGCATCGCCTGAGAAGATAGAAATGGCAATTGAAATTTGCAGCAGAAAAAGCGTCTTCTATGCGCTGAATAGCATCCGCTGATCCTGTTGGTCGATATTTTCTATTTTGATGTACATTGGTAAATAGTCATTGGAGCGGTACCCCATGCAGCTGAAGATTTGTGCTTTCTTTCGTCGGCTCTCAGGCTGTGCCTCATTCTCGCCCAGCGAATTTATAATGGAGGCCGATGAAAGTCTCAGCGCATGGCATGAAGTGTATAAATGAAATTCATGATTGGGTTTACCTGAGGAAAATGACGTTGAAATATGCCGATGCAGATTTTAAGGTTGAATTAAGTATAAAAATTGAACTATTATGTGTAAGTATTTACACCACAAAGGTACAATGTAAACTTCAACTTGTATTAGATACTTTACATCAATAGTCTCATTTCAATTTACGGAGAGATCGACCAAAAATTGGTTTCTGGAGAAACACTCACGCTGATATTTTTTTGGTATTGTTTAATGTTCTTCAAGCTGTTTTAGAGTACAATTAAAGGGCAGTTGATGTATGTTTTAGTTCAGTTCATTTCTAAATGTCGAAGCATAACATTTGTCCTAATGCTCACAAAATACACTGGTTAATAAATAAGAAACATGGGATTACATCTCATGTCCAAATCAGAAACTTCCTCCTCAAGAAAACTTAGATTGGAAGAGTAATAGAAAGCAATAAATAACCTGACGTACCCAGTCACAGGAAAACGGAAGTTTGAACTTTCTTGCAGGCTGACCGTGGATGTACGTCATTGACACATTCTAATCATGCAGCGAACAAATGCTCCAGTCTGTGTTAAAAAAAAGCGATTCAAGGTGAAATCGGGAACAGAAAACAATTAAGAGCCTGTTAACAACGAAACTTAATAATCACAATTAATTTCATAAGTAATCTTGTGAATGAATCTGAAATTGCTTGTGTCCTTTATATAAAATATCTTTGAGGTAAACTACGAGATTGACACCTCTTCCTTTTTCAATGAATTGTCGTAGACTGGTTCATGTTAATTTAAAACGTAACGTGAGCTGACATGCACTTGTTCTATCAATATAAAAGGAACCCTATTATTAACGCCCACTCTCCTGCCATTTTTGTCTGAAAGAAGCAAGTACACTGTAATGCAAAGAGAACACAGGACAGTTCAATGTTTTATAAAATTATATTAACTGAATGTTTCACAGGGTTAGGGTTATCATCATAGTCATCACTGAAAGTCAAGATTGCTCTAATCGTCAATAGAAATAACCTCTGTTACATCCACAAAGTCTTAAAGAAAAGTGAAGAATATTTTAAGCAATCCATAACATAATTAAGATTTGGCAATTTAAATAAAGAATTGTCCAGCGTGGTGCAATGATAAATGACCTTGCTCATTATTATCAATATGAACATTAACAATAATGACCATTATCATCGTAACCACAGGCATCCCATTTTCAAAGAATTAAACATATTTGAGAAAATTAAACCTATTTTATTTAAATATATTTAGATAAAGCATTGGCGTTGTTTTTTGGATATTTTTTTCTTTTTTTTCTTTTTAATTACTATTGGTGTTGTTGTGCTCTAATTTTCTGTTTGTTGTTTCCAATTTAACAATGATGACCGTGCAGAGAAGAATGCGAAATTTTTGTAGTGCTAGGTCGGACACCAACGTAGTTCTTATATAAAACATCATTACATTACGCGTTTGTGTCATAAACATTCCTTGCACATATAAGCAGTATGTATGATGTTTACAGTTGGTTGGTGAAAAATAAAACGCTAGTGTTTGAATTGCAATAAACACCTAGACAGGCGCTTCAAACACAGAGATAGCAATTTGGATTATATTTGGATTATCCCACAGTATGAAGCAGACGATGCGCATATAGAATAATGAAGTTGACACAAGTTATAAATGCGCATGACCTGAAACATTCGCCTCCCAACCAACATGTATGATGAACAGTTAAAAGTTTTTCAGGTTCACCCACTTGTCCAAATATCATGAAACCCGCGCTGAATGCAGACATAAAACATCTCCTGCTTGAAACCATCTCCGATGCACAGTTTCTGGATTTTTCAAGAACTTCTCAGAGACATATCAAATTCTTAGCACTACTGTATCGTTTAAAAGGAAATCTATAGTATTCGCATATCCTCCATTTGTTTGCATCCTCCCATGCCAATATGAAGAAGAAAAAAAAAACACAACAAGGATCAGGTATATACAAAAGCTCATAAAACATAATCATTTCATATATCAATTTATAACACTTAACACGACTGTCGCCAGGGGATTCCTATCACTATCAACATATTTGCGTTTCACACCAAACGGGAGCTGCTCTTGATGTAAATAGGCAGACGTATTGATGCTCACTGTCTTTTTCTGGTTGCTAGAACAGTCCATTTAAGTAAAAGTTGATTGCCAGCATCCAGTATTTGCAATATCTAGTTTTAATATTTCTAAAACAAATTAAACCAATAAAGAAGAGGAATATATATATATATATATATATATATATATATATATATATATATATATATATATATATATATATATATATATATATATATATATATATATGTATGTATGTTTAAAGAGATGTACCTAAAATTGTACTGAGTATCTCAAAGACCTCATTTATGCTGCTTGAAGATATACGCGACAGCATTACTAAAGAAACTCCGTTTTGATTCGAAAGGTCAACAGGTTGATACTGTTTAGGAGGGTGTGCGAAGACTATACATATTGGTATTTGCGTAGATCATAAATTTTGTCCGCCATCCATGAAATGATCCAAGTAGATGTAAGGAAAATCCCGTAAACAGGGATGACCTCTCAGCACATACATAGTAAGGTATTGGCATTTTGCCAACGCAATCCCCTCGGGTTATGTTGTTATCGCCAGAAATTGAATGTTCCATTTAGAGGCAATGCTCGGTCGTGATTGTGACCCCAAGATGTTTATTTGATCGAGGTTGTCTGAAGAAGTAACTACAAATATATATATATATATATATATATATATATATATATATATATATATATATATATATATATATATATATATATATATATATATATATGATTTATGGTATTTCTTTCTTGTTATGTGCATTATCATGAAGTTGCATTTTTTTTAGATTAGATTCACATGCACTAGATTTATTGCTCACAAGAGCTGACGCGTATGTGAAAATGTTTGCTGTATTCTACCTCAGTAAATGGACGACTAAATGAAATAAACCAAAATTACACTCCTCAAAAATCACATTAATAATATTTTTAATAGGAAATCTAAATTGAACGCACGAGTGTCTTCTTCATATTTCCATAGCAGGGCAGTATCATTATGTATCCAACATCACATGCGTTGATGAATTATCAATTTCGGCCACGCGTGAACAATAATGCGTGTCCACATGTGAGTTTTAAGTCCCAATGTCTTGCTGCGCGTTCAACATTTGGTCTTCACTTGGCAGGAGTTACACACACACACACACACACACACACACACACCCTGGACCACCCACGAACATACTACTACTACTACTAATAATAATAGCTTTATTTAAAAACGGTTAATAATATACCCAATTTACTGTGAGGCAGGTTGGTCACCTACATTGTGAAAATAATCCGTACTTGTTGCCTTCCTTTGCAGAAAACATTTCGGATTTTTGTAGATCCATAAGAGAATCGGAAGATATGCATAACGTTTTAGGTATATATAATTAACACGATGCTGTTTTGTAATTCGTACCTCTCCTTGCAGTATTTGTAATGTACCATATCAACATGAAATCAATGTTAATTCTTTGAAGCATTATTTTACAAAGAAAACAAAACTAGCTTTCCCACGTAATTTTCATCATTAACTCAAAACCCCTGACAGTATCTGTACATCCATATATCTGACGAAAAACAAAATCGCACAATGCAGGAAAACCCAAACATGTAACAAGGCTGATGACACCCACAAAACCTTTTAGCTGTATACAGAGTGCAATCAGTAAACTACCAGCAAAAACACATTTATGCACACAGTACTTCTAGTGCTTAAGTTTAAATTGCACGGATTCGTATCTAACTCGAAATGATCGGAACTCATGCAGATGTACACATATTGGTCATTTGTCATGTCCACATGTTCGATTCACTCCCAATAATAGCACGTAATGATTTATATATCAGTCAGTGACTACAATGAAGTCAATGTCGTATGGTCGACATCGCCTTGAGGTCAAACATATGGCACTCTCACTTTTGCATCTTTGCCTTTACCATGGCTTTAACCAATCAATATCCGTTTGGATCCGCCCCTGTACACGATGGAAGACTTTACGATTTGGATCCGCCCCTGTACACGATGGAAGATTTTTACGATTACGCGTCTACAACTTGCCATTCCTTTAATTTTCTGCATCTCTTTCTCTTCAAATCCACGTATACACAGCACATCATTTGTAAAGCGTGCAGTGTAAACAGCGTTATAACGACTAGTTTTGCATAGATCCTTATAACGTTACAGTTATTTCATTATGCACGTCGTGATGTTTATACAGCTGTGTGCAAAAGTGGAGATTTTAGCGAAATCAGAGGGGAAAATAGTAGAGATTTTGGCAAAAGATGTCCAAAGTGTTAAAGACGAAGGACAGGAAGTGCCATCTAATGTGCAAAGGTAATAAGGCAAAAAAAAAATTAAAAAAAAAATAATTTTTTAAAAATTAAAAACAAAAACAAAAAGAAACAACAACAAAACAACAAACAAATAAACTTTAAATCAGTTTCAGTTAATCTCAATGTTCCACATTCAGACATTTTGCTGGAATAACTGTGCAAATACGTTTCGTTTGATATTGTCAAATCCAGTTCGACTTTTATTTTCAAATTTTATTTTGTTTTCTTCTTCCTAAATTGTGTAAAGAAAGATTGTTAAAGGACTCAGTTGAGAGGACAGGGCATTGAATCAAGCGTACAATTAACCATATCAGTATAAAAAATTGCACTCTCACGTGACTTTGGTTGGTCGATACATTAACGAACGTGCAAACACACTTGAAATATTGTCGAAAATAGTTGTTAAAGGTGTCGCTCTTTTTCTTTCAAACAAGCATGTTAGGTTCGCATGCTACGTTTCCCTATGATTAATATTCTCTCTTTCTCATTGTTAGTTATGCAAATTAATTAAAAATTTTAATTACATTTTAAAACGAAATGAATACATAACATAAATTTGTAGTTTTATTTTGGTTAATAAAAGACACTGAATATGATTTTCCATCTTGAAATATATCATTATTATAATTCTGTTACAAGAATGATAAAAGAATATGAATAGAATGTCAGGAATTATGCGTTCATTACCCTAACTAACTTATTTAAGGCACTTAATTTATTCGAGGTGCAGATGTATTTTCTTCATTAATTTCAATTACTATAAAATCGGTACTAATTTCTAAAGAATTAAGGCCGATACTTCTGTAAATAGTTTTAATTATTTTACGCACACTCTCCATTCAGGTCCTATAAGTACATTCTCCGCCCACAAATTCCTGTTCATAAACACGGATGAATTGTTATTATTTTTATTTCCAATAAAAATGTACATAGTAAGAACTGTAAAATGTAAATTAACTATCATAGCATCAGTGGCATCGTCGGCGTCTTCAACATAGTTCACGATTCTAAAATATCTCACCTTTATACAGTGACGAGAAATGGTTTGCCGCCTAAATAAATAACACTGAACACGTGCTCAATTGTAAATAATAATAATAATAATAGATGACAAATGCTTCAGCGCCCTAATAAATAGCAGTAGACTTGCACACACGATGATTGAAACAGTTCATAAATTGAAATTTAATCAAAAACATTTGAACTACTTCCACTACTACCGTTATGTATACCATGACTGAAGGTTCTGGCGTAATGCCTCATATTACATTTATATGTTGAGAGCAAAGCAAAGCTGAAATGTTAGGAATAACGCGTAATGTTTGTCCACGTGTCTCGAAAATAATATCTTATGGTATTTAGTATACTTAGTACGTGTATTAATCATTCAAAATTGTATATATGTATTTGCGAAATATTTTATGTGATCGTTGGAGCATTTTATATGTTTTGCGAACTTCTAATAAGTTGCTTCTAATCCCATATTGTTTAACCAAACGTTCGTTAAAAATGTTCAAAACGAACAAATTACATTATGCAATGCTATAAAGAATGTGAGACAATAGCATGTGTTAAGTTGATTATGGAGGTATAAATCTTTTTGCTAATAACCTACAGATGCAAAGGCATATACTTCGAAGCGCATACTTTAAATACTGTTTGCAAGTAGCAGATATAAAACAGATAAAACTGACGAGTAATAAAACAATTCGTAGAAGTTTACAAATGACAACTAATCTGTGTAGTTCCCAATATATGCTATTCCGAATAAGTTTATCAGTAAAGATTACAAATTACGATATAAGATCAGAAAAAGTACCGACCATTATTTCATGGCTAATGGTCTAAAATATTTATGACAAAGTCTTATGTCGCAAAGACCATATAATTAAAACTAAATCATAAAATCTTATCTTAAACTGTTTTCAAACGCCTAATAATTACAAGTGATTAACAAAATTTGTGCTTATACTTTGAATGCACCCTGCAAAGGTGGGCTGACCCATATGATTGCGGAAAAATATATATATGGATGTTTTAACGAATCTAAAAGACAAGTATATTACTGAACAACATTTATTGTTAAAATGTGGTAAAGGAACAGTATGATTTGTGTATAGTTTAGCTCATAATCTTTGTTAATAGAGACAGTCCTGCAAGAAATAGGAACAAGTATAACATAGAGGTTTGTCTCTGATTCATTGCAGCAACAATAAATGCAGTGCAGTGATAAAACTGTCTTCGTAGTACATACTGAATCTTATCCTGAACTGAAAAAATGAATTAAGATTAAATCTTAAGTAACTACATGAATACGTGTTAGTATATGTCGTTAAAGGTCAAGACTCCTAATTTAAAGTATTAGCTTTTATCGAGCGACAGTACGAAATTAGACTCACCATAAAGAAACTTGCTAGTCATTGGGATCTAATTGACTAATCGGGCATGGAAACAAAGGAAGCAGTGACTGACATGTACAGCGTGACACTTGTTTCGTCATATTTTATTATAAATTAGGATTGGTACTGCGTAGTTGAACAGCATATAACTGATTGCATCACTAGATCAAAAAACGGCTTTGTGCATATTTTTCTACGTGTCGATAACTAAGTTCAACTAGCTTGAACAATCATATACATTTATGCTACTTTTAATTTTCCTAGCAAATCTGGCCGGGTAAGAAACTTGGACTACGCGACTTTATTTTTGTTGTTTTACTTTGATTCCATCGATCAACTTGCTTCTTGCGGACTTTGTTAGCTGATGTCATCCTTGACAGCGAGGGTCTAAATCCATATCAGAATCTGATCTGATATAAGCGCTCATACCAGCTGCAGGAAAAGTAGCCTTTATCATGAGTTGTATATTGAGAGGTATATAAACTGTTTGTTCCGTGCAACTCAAAGCTTTTAAAAAGCATATGCTCATTAAACGCTGGAATGTTGACGGTTATGTTTTCATACCAAATGACATTACGTTATACTTATAAGTCTATTAGGAGTTGCAATTACTGAGATTTCTTTAGCCCTTTCCTTCAGTTGAATTTGACAGAATCCATCTAAGAAGTAAAATTTTGCATTTACAATTTTATCGATGCAGTCATTTATTCCGGATATTTCAAAACAAACTGTTTTGGTGACACTGCAGACTTTTCCACGGTCAGTACGCATAGGGAATGGGGAATGCTTTAGGGAGAGGCAATATTTTCATGGGTAATATGGAATCATCTTGTGTATCATAACTCCGTCTACACTGATAAGAGATAATCGTATTTTGTAAGGTGTTCGACTTCAGCAATTAAATGGCAAAACAAGGTTTGGGTCAAGCAAGCCTTTCTGTAGGGAACTTTATCAATACCAATGTTCAGGAATTTTTTTATGGATTCCATAGTCAGTAAAACAAAATTTCACAGATTTTGTTTGAAAGCAGTTAGATACATGTTTTTTTTTTCTTTCCTTTTTTGTGTTGCCAACAATGAACCTGCGTGAAATGTAATAGGTTTTGTAGAATGAGTTTGATGACTGTACAATTACTGCTTCGACATTAGGCCTTCACATATTTTCCTCATGAAACAGTTTGGTATACCATTTCCTCAGAAAATCTATTAACATTGGAATGTCTCATAATGTACTCACAATCGTCACTGATTTACATGAATTTAGATAAAGCATTTTAATGCTATACAAAAATTTCTGCTCTTCCTCCTTATTTGTTCATAATTTTTGTGACAAAAACGCTGTCCCTACTTCCTGTTAATTTTTACTCACCTGTCCATAAAGCCACGTGAGCTCATGATATGGTTCTGAATCCATCGTGCGTCGTCCGTCATATGTATATACAGTGTATACCATTTTTTCCCCTACACATTTTTACAAATAAGACTCTTATCCTTTCTTTGTACATACTTTTCACATTATGATGGTGGACAGATTTGAGTTGATATTCGTAATCAAGAAAAGTACTGCTAGGAGTTAAATACCTCGTCAAACACATCATTGTTTCACATATAAACTGAGCAGCATTCAACCCGATCAAACTGTATAGACAATAATATTAAAACTAACCACTGACGTATTGTACCTGGTAGTTTATTCGTGTCTTTTGATTTAAAAGTGAACCAAGTTGCTACCAATTAAGTCGTACACGATGTGGATGAAATCCCTTTCAGCAGATTACTATATTATATCAGAGCGGTTGCGACATTTTCATGATAGTCACGTTTGTGATTATTTATTTCAATTACAACAATTATAATTATACAAAGTTTAATGAAGGGGTTACGGCTCTACGGCCTCAAACTATGTAACAGAAAAGAGCGAAAACCATTTTTGTGAAATTAAACAAATAGTTTTTTCCTAAGGATAAAGATCGAAAATTTAAAAACAACTTAAGTAATGTAAATTAAATCATAAATAGTCATAAATATTCTATCCCAAGTTCAAATGTATAGAGTTCCAAATGAGTTATAGTAATGTTGCAAATAAATTCCAACATTGAATGTGCTAATGTGCCATTGGACTGAAATGTAATCATGTCTCAACAAATTGCTACAACACATTAATATAATCCAAAAGGTCGTTGAATGACTTCGCAATAATTATAAAACAATGATTTAGTCCAAGAAGAATTAATGATCATTTTGTTAGTCCAGTGAATAATGTACATACATTAAAAAAATCTACCCAAATTAGAATCTGAACACAACAATAAGTTTGATTCCACGTCGGATGTTAAGGTAGGAATGCGTACTTTTGAAGTATACAACAGCAATATAAAAAGCTAAGACACAATAATAGAGCCAGGATGTAGGTCGGTCTCATGTTAAAAACATTCAAAGTTGTCAACAAGATTGGGAATTTGCCAATGAAAAATCAAATGCACTTGGCTCAGATTCAAAATAAGCATTTTTACCTTCAATAATAAAATCTGAATGTTTATAATCAGAGAGAAATATTAGTTATGTATTATGTTGTTTACAACATAAAAGTCACTAGTCAGATAGACCATTGACTTGATTTTGGACAAAAGTCTTACAAAATACAGAGACACGTAAGTAGTGAATGGGGGCACTTTAGCGACAATGGGAATTAGCATTAAAAACCACCCTGGGTCACTTTAGCGACAATGAGAAATTTAACATTACGAAAACCCCTGGGTCAGTTTAGCGACAATGGGAAATTAACATGGGAATATATTTTGGGTTTGTTGAGCGACAAGGGAAAGTTAACATGGGGAATAAATCGTGGGTCTGTTGAGCGACAAAGGAAATTTAACATGGGAGAAAAAAAGCAATTCTAGGGACAAGAGAAATTTAACATGGGATTTTCTTTTTTTTTTAAAAATAAAAAATAAAAAAGGGGTAGGCAATTGAAAGTCGATCTCTTTTCGAGAAATGTGGGTGGCCCTGAAAAGGGCCTTTGGGTTTCTTCTTCTTTTAATTTCTTCTATTTCTCCACCAGCTTCTTATTTTCTGTCCTACACTCTTTCTCTTCTTTTCTTTCTTTTCTTCCTTCTTTTTCTCTTCTTTCTTCTTCTCCTCCTCTTCTTTCTTCCTCTTCTCATTTTCTTCTTCCTTTTCAATTTTTTCGTTCCATACTCTCATCCTTACCCTTTCCTCTTCATCCTTCTTCTCCTCCTTTATTTCTTTCATCAGATCACTTATCATTTCCTTTACTTTTCTTAAATTGTTGATCTCCATCTTCACTCGATGGGGACTATAAGAATAGTGATCCTCGTTTAGCCTCACTAACATTTGCTCCATCATACCCAAATTGTCCAGGACGTCTTGCAATGTTTTCATTTTATCAAGTTGGTTTGAAGCCATCTTCTTTTTTATTCTTTGTAGAATGGTTTGAACGACGAATACTGTGGGTTCTTATAGTGAAAGCGCGGACGTCCCCCTAAAACATAAAATTGATATTACCTCGATTATCACTTAAAACGCGCGGACGTGAAGGAAAACATTCCCAACTTTTCTCATTTCATATGATCTACTATTCACATACGTGTAGCAGCAATAAACAAACTCCAAAATATACTATCCATACAAACGTACGTGAGCATTTACACAAACACACACACACACACACACACACACACACACACACACACACACACACACACACACACACAAGGAAAAAAGAGTCAGTGTTTATATTCACATTACTCTACCTACACACATTGGCAAATCGATTACTATTTCTTTTCTAAAGGTTTGGGTAGCCCTGAAAAGGGCTGTTTTTTTTTTTAACTCCATGGCACCTGGTTAATGATGGCACCTTCCAGGCCTGGCACCACACACACATCTTCTTCCCCAGTCTCTTTTCACTCTTTTTTGGGGGAGAGCAGAGGCGGCATAAGTGGCTTCAGAATCCCAATTTTCTGTCTCTGGGATTCTGAAATTTTCTTCTTGTGCTTGTCATACAGCCATTCCTCTCTCCTTTTCCTACTCTTCTTTTTTTCTTCTCTCCTCCTCTTCTTTGTTTCTTCTCTCCTCCTCTTTCATCCTTCCCTCTTCTACAATGGCTTCCGCGGCCAGTTCATTTAGTATGTGCCTGGCATATTCCAGGTGCACATGAAGTTCCAACAGTTTTTCTAGCCTTCTGCTCATTCTCAAGTGTTGATCAATCAACAAGGGTAGCTAGACTGCCGAACGATTTTTAATTTATACTGAAAGCGCGGACGTGATGGAAAACATCCCCCTAAAACAAAATTGATCTTACCTGGATCATAACCAAACAAACGCGCGGACCTAAAAGAAACACTCACTCACTTTTTATACTACCCATCACTATTCTAAAAAAAATTATTAAACAAATAATATACTATCCGCATACGCAAAGCAATCCAATCAAACCCCAAATCTACTCTCCCCACACGTCAAACAGCAAAAAAACATCATCATAATCTACTATCCACACAAACGTACGTGAGCACTTACAAACACACAATCATATACACAAACACATATACTCACACTATGAAAAAAGAGTCAGTGTTTATATTCACACTACTCTACCTACACATATTGGCAAATGGATTACTATATCTTTTCTAGAGTATTGGGTAGCCCTGAAAAGGGCTGTTTTTTTGTTTGCTATGGCAATCTTTTAGTTTCTAAGAATGCGATGTCCTCTGACGATAGACTTTCTGACGATAGGTCTGCTTCTTCGGAAAGAGAAGAAGAACTCTTTGGTGTCGATACGACAATCGACAAAGCCTCTGTCAGGTTCAGGTTGCTGCTGCTGCTGCTGCTGTTGCTGCTGTTGCTGCTCTCTCTGCTGTTTCTGAAGTCTGTACTTCACTGTCCATTCTTCTTTCTCCCTGTTCACTTCTTCTCTGAAGAGCTCTTCTATCAGGTCTTCAGTGACTTTTAGCATTCTCACATTCTCTATCTCTTCTGGCTTCGGTATCAGACTGTGTCTGACCCTGTGAAAATTCACGTAGGCTTCGTTTAGCTTATCTAGTTTGGAGAACATCTTCGTAGGAGGATGAGTCGACAATGGATGGTTAGACGAATGAATATTGAATTATAGACGCTTACATACTAGTACTTTTGCGTCTTGTTAATGCCTGATGACCAGGCTATTTATTTGATCGGGTTTGTAGGAATGGTGCCACTACATCCCCGTGTTTATATGCGATGACCGCATTACTTAATTACAATGTCTGTCCGTGGCAAAGGAGGGAAGGCATGAGTCCAGGAGGAGCCCGACGTCACAGGTCCATGTTGTTAGAAACGCCAAAGCCTATTGTTCAAATCGAGTCCAGTTGTACTAATGGACGTTAAATATATCAATGTCGTGTTAGCCACTGTAATTATCCTGATCTTGATAGTTGTTAGATTTGTTTATGTTAACCTATAGCAGTTTTCTTTTCTTTTGTTTATGTACAGAGTGTACTTTTGTGTATGCATATAAAAAAACATAAATTATGCCAATCAATTAGGTGTTTGTCACCCGTTACTTTCAGTTCTTGTATTGTAATTTTTAAGTTTTGAATTTTGATGGCGGTGTCCAAAAATGATCATATTGAATTAGGGCCAAAAAAATTTGGTATGTCTGAAGAGCCCTCTAATAGCCAATGTGAGAGCTTCTTTTGAGGCAATTGACCGATGTCTGTGTCTTCTTTCTGTCATCGTTGTTGTGAGTTGCTGGTCTTTTCTTGTTGGAGTCCCCTTCTTCTCAACTGCCACACACCATTATCTTAATTATCATTGTGCCTCAAACTCTAATATAATAATAATATTTTATTTTTTATTTTTTTTTAATAGTTAAAATTGTCAGCACGTGGTCTGAAAAAGTCCTGTGTAGTGTGTTATTAATGATAAGTTTTGTTGTGACTTTAGTTTAGTTCCGCCTTGTGCGGAGGGTCCTGATGACTGGGCTTATGTCACCTTATATATCTAAATTTAGGGAGTTAATGTATTCTGTTCTTGTTGTCAGACCTTAGATGTTATAGTCAGAATATAGACATGCAAAGTTGGAAGGTAGAGAAGGGAAGATTGGTACATGCATGTATTTTAATAATTTTATGGGTGCAGGCACCTTTGCTGAATACTCAGGTCCGGGTGGACTTATCAAAGGTGCCTGTCTCCCCATTTTCTTAAAGATAGTTTTTTTTGTTGTTTTTTTTTCCCTTTCCCTTTTCGTTAGTTTATTTTATTATATTTTTAGTTTTTATTTTTAAAATTGCTGTTTTATTTTATTTAATAATTTTTTATTTTTTTTTTGTAAAGATTTGTATTGTTTGTAAAGTTAGTTATTCTTCTTTTTTATATATCGAGTATGGAGGCACCTTTGCTGAGTAATCAGGTCCTGGGGACTTCTCAAAGGTACCTGTTCTCGTTATTGATGTGTGTTTGGTAGCCTGTATTTTGTGTTATCCTGTTTGTATTTTTTACCTTGAGTGTGCTTTTCAGCTAGCAATTAATGCTCTCAACTCATTGGGTTATATCTTGTCATACTTGTTTATTTGTTTTAAGTATGTTATTATGTTTTTGTATGTTAGGTCTTTGTTGCTGTTTGTTTTGGGATTTATGAAGTCTGGATATTTGTAGGGCGATCCGATTTTCTTTTGTTGTTTTTGAAATTCCATTCTGTGCGAGTGGTAATAGGTGCACTGATTAAAAACGTGTTCCAGGGTCTCTGTGCTGGTGCAATGGGGACAATGGGTGTGGTTGTCCATTCCTTTGTTGAGATGTCTTCCAAAGCTTCCCTTGAGTAAGGTTTTAGCGGTCCTTATTCGATTTATGATTCTGATATCTGGGCTTTGCAGTGTTCTAGGTATTGTAATATGTCTCTCCACCTTTTTTTGCCATTGGTATAGGTGTCTGCCCTTGATGCTGTTGTCCCATGTTTGTTGCCATTTATGGTTGATTTTCTGAGTTATTTGACTATATATTTCTGTAACGCTATATTGCATGGTCAGATAGGTATTTTTTGTGAGGCTGGATTTTGCACTTAGGTCTGCTTTATCATTTCCTGGTAGGTTAATGTGTGAGGGTACCCACAGGAATGTTAGTTTCTGTTGTTTGGTATCTATTTCCCTTATTGTTTGTAGCGCTTTTTCCATGAGATTTGCTCTACTTTTGGAAATACCAGATTCTAGTGATTTAAGTACACTGAGGGAGTCGGTGATGATTACGTGTTGTTTTGTGGTTGAAAGTGTAATCCAGTTTAGTGCCTCATTTATGGCCCAAAATTCAGCTGTGTAGATTGAGCAGTCGTCTGGGAGTCTTTCAGTTATTTCGATGTTATATTCTGGGATAACCACAGCTGCTCCCGTTCTTTTTAACTCTTGCGATTTGGAGCCATCTGTGTAGATTTTAACATGAGTCGGGTACTCTTCCGTTATGATCTTTTGTATTTCTGCTAAGAGTCCTATTGGGTTTTCGTTTTTGGATCCAATTTTTTGTGCTGTCAGGTTGATGTCTAGAGTCCTATTTTTCCATGGTGTTATGTCTATTAATTGGTGTTGTTCAGCTTGTAGTCCCCATTGTCCTATTTCGGTACAGAGCGTATGTACCTTATTGGCTGCCGGTGGATTTGGGACAAGTTTTGGCCTAAATGTTATTCGGCATTTGGTGATTGTACTTTTGGTGGGGTTATTATCCGAGTGTATGGAGTTCCTGGTGGCATACCTAAGGGTTTGTTCCTCCCTTCTTAGGTATAGGGGTAAATCCCCTGTAAGGATTTGTAGTTCTTCTAGGGCAACGTTTGGAAGTGTTCCTGTGCAGAGCCTTAGTGCTTTATACTGTATGTTGTTTAGTTTGTGAAGTAGTTTTGTGCTTGCCGATGCATATACCTGGCAGCCATAGTCTAATTTGGATCTAATTAGTGACCTATATATCATTAACATACTTTGTTGATCTGCTCCCCATGTTGTTCCCTTTATGTTTTTAAGTAGATTTAGATCTTTATTGCATCTCTGTATGATGTTGGTAATATGAGATTGCCAGTTTAATTGTTCATCCAGCAACATTCCTAGAAAGTATGTATTTTTGACAAAGTTTATTGGTGTTTTTTGTAGATATAATTTAGGGTATGTTATTTTACACTTATTCGTTGGGGAAAAAAGCATTCCTACAGTTTTGGTTTTGGATATTTTGAAGCCCCAATTGTCAGCCCAGGTTCCTATCTTATCTAGGTTGAGTTGAATTTGTTTGATAATTTCTTGGCTGTTTGGGTTGCCTGCTTTCCAGATACCACTATCATCAGCAAATTGTGAAAGTTCCACTTGGTTGGTGTTGACGTATTTGTTGAGTTCATTTATCATGATGTTGAATAGAGTGGGGCTAATCACACTCCCTTGTGGTGTTCCATTTTCCAATGTGTGTTTTTCTGAGTGTGCATCCCCTACTCTTGTTTTAATCTGTCTTCCAGTTAGAAAGTTAGAGATCCAGCAGTGCATGCGTCCTGTAATACCATACTGGTTGAGTTTGGATACGAGTCCTTTGGTCCACACCATGTCAAAGGCTTTTTCTAGATCTAAGAAGATCGCAATAAGATGTCGGTCTTTCCTCCTTTTTGCATTGAAAGCAAGTTTGATGTTGGCTTCTAGCCGGATGAGTTGATCTATGGTAGATCGTCTAGGTCTAAATCCGCTTTGATTCTCTGATAATAATTTGTTTTGTTCTAGGTGGTGTTTTAATCGGTTATTTATCATAGTCTCCATAAGTTTACACAGGGTGTTGGTCAGGGAGACTGGGCGGTAGGAATTAATATTTGTAGGGTCTTTCCCGGGTTTGGGTATGGCAATGACTATTGCTTGTTTCCATGTCGTTGGTATGCTCCCTGTTTGCCATATTTGGTTAATTAGTTGGAGAATTATATTTTCCATGTTTGGAGGTATTTTTTTGTAAAATTCGTAGCCTAACAGGTCTTCACCTGGAGATGTTGATTTTTTGTTACGTAACGCCTTTCTCCATTCATTTATATTAAATAAATCATTTAGTGGTGTATTTTCGTTGTTTGTTTGATCGTTAAATAGGTGCGGAAATTCCGTTTCGAGAATGGTGGTTTGTTTCATGAAGTCCTTAGTGTGATTGCTGTTGCTGCTAGAGTTTGCAAAATGTTGGGCCAGTTGTTTGGCTTTTTCTTCGTTAGTGTCCGCACCAGGAATTTTTGGTGTTGATTTTGGTGTGTTTCCTTTCATGATTCTAATCTTTCCCCACACTTGTTTTGAGTTGCTATGATGGTTAAGTGTGGAGCAGTATTTTCGCCATGAGTTGATTTTGGAGTCCTTAATTGTAGTCCGAGTTATGGCTTCTTTACGTTTGTATTCGAGGAAGTCTGCTGTTACTTTAGTATGTTTGAACCGATTTAGTGCTTTCTTTTTGGCCTGAATTGCTATTCGGCATTCCTCTGTCCACCATGGTATAGGTGTTTGTTTTATTTTATTCTGTGTTTTCGGTATACTGATTGTAGCTGCTTTGTTGATAGCTTGAGTTATGGCTTCATAAAATTGGCTGTTGTCGTGGTTATGTAGTTCCCCTAGTGTAATTTTTTCTAATGATTTGTAGAATGTATTCCAATCAGCTTTTTCAGTTTTCCATTTTGGTATGATTTTAGTTTGTTGCTTTGTTTTTTGTGTGTATATTGTTGTGCATATGGGGAAGTGGTCGCTGCCCAGGGTGCTTTGATGTAGTACTTCCCATTCGCTGATTAGTGCTATGCTGGGTGTGGCAATAGTTATGTCTATAGGGGTTAGCTTTCCTGTTCCTGGGTCTAATCTGGTGGGTGTTCCTGTGTTTAGTATTACTAATTGATGTTCCATTGTGTACTTTTCGAGGTTTTTCCCCCTGGTATCAGTATGGTCGCCTCCCCACTCTGGATTGTGTGCATTAAAGTCTCCGCAGATAATTGTGTGTTGACCCCTTTCTTTAAATATATCTATATAGTTTTGTATGGGATTTAGGCTAGAGCTACCTGGATCATATATGTTATATATGTTTATTGTTTTATTTTTAAGTTTAATATTTATGGCTAGATACTCTATGGGACTCCCATTTAGGTCTATGGTAGGAGTAGCTTCATAAGTTTCGGTAACCGAGTTGTGTATATAAATGGCTAATCCTCCCCCTCTTGTGTTATTGGTTCTATTTTTTGTGTATGTTGTATGGTACTCACTAATTTTGGGTATTTTATTGTTTGCATTGGTTAGATAGGTTTCTTGCAAGCAAATAATGCTTGGTTTAGGATTGGTATTGGCAATGGCTGCAGAAAGTTCCCCATGGTTCTTTTTTAGTCCTCTGCAGTTCCATTGCCAAATGAGTATCCTATTTTCACTGTCTGTGCTGTCTTCTGTATCCATTTTAGATTTTAGTGCGTTTATGTAGTTCCTTAGTTTTCAGTTTCAAATAGTGTTGGGGTAGAATGTTCCAATGAGTTTTATTAAAAGTTGTAAGAAGTCCTGTTTTTGTACTTCATTGTTTTTTGTTATTTGTTTGACCCCTTTCTGTAATGCCCCAATGTACTTTTGTATTAGATTAGAATCTATCAAACCTTCATTATTACTTGTGTTTTGTTGTTGTAGTTCCACATTTGTGGTTATTGGTTTATGTGGTTGTTTAGTTGGATATTTCTCTAGTTGTGAGTTATCTTTCCTTTGAGTGTTATTTCCTATCGGCTTGTTAGGTATTTGTATTGGCGGATTGATTTCAATATCTGATGTTATGTTTTTTTCCTTTGATCTTGTCGTAGCTGCAGTTTCTGTGACTGTTTGTTGTGGTTTCTTGGCTTTTGTCCTTGCTTCTTCCATTATTTCTATTGTTCGGTGTTCTATTTTTGTATATGGACATTCGTAAGAGTTGGGGTGGTGGTTTCCTAGACAGTTGGCACATTTTTGTATTTTTGACGTGCACTGTTGTTTGTGTGGACCTCCACATTTATAGCACCTGGTTTGGTAGTGGCATTTGGTGGTGAAATGCCCCCATCTTTTACAATTCGTGCAGAACCGAGGTTTATTTATATATTTGTTGAGCTGTTTCAATTTAGCTTGGGGTCCTATTTTGATGTTTTTTGGTGGTGGGTTGTAAAACTCCAGTAGTACTGTGGTAGTTTCTTGTCCCTTCTTGTTTTTAAGTTTTATAGCTCTCTTGTATGGTATGCTATAATAGTGTAGATCATATTCGATGTCTGCTGTTGTGTAGTGCTTGTAGATTCCCGTTAGTTTCAATATGGCTTTGAAGCTTGCTTTTGGGGTGTCTGTGTGTCTGGTTCCGCTGTTTGTGGTTTGCCAGCTGTTATCTGTGGGATTCTTGAATGTTCCTTGGATTGATTTTCTGCTGTTGTTCAGCTCGTCCTGTGTGATATTTGAGGTAGTGTTTTTGTTGGTACTGATGTTTGTTGTGGCTGTTTTTTTTCTGTTCACGGCATGGTGTCTTTGGATCTTGATTTTCATTCCTGCCATTTGGTCTAGCTCCAAATATTCAGCCACCTGCCTGTTGGTGGTACACCATATCACTATATATTCAGTGTTAGGCCTTATAATTCTGTATGTCCCTCGGTGTTTGTTGTTTAGAGATGCGGCTATTGTTGTACTACTTAGCCTGATGAATTTGGGGTTTGGGCTTGTGATATATAGTGTAAGTTCAGTTGGATGGTACGGGTATTTCTGTTGTTGCTGATTGTTGTTGTTCTGATTTCTTTGCCCTGTTTTAGTTCTTTGTGATCCGCTGTCTTGGTTTATTTGATTGTCTGAAAGAGAATTTATTTTCTTACCTGATATTTCCTGTTGCTTCTGGTGGTTTGGGGTCTGAGTTGTTTGTTTCCTTTTAGTTTCCGTTTGGATATTGCTTAGTATGTTTGGGTTGTCCTTTTGTGGCTGAAGTGGTTCAGATTTTTTGATTATTTGTTTTTTGTTCATTGGTCTTTTTCCTTTGTTGGAGCATGTTTCTTCGTGATTCTCATTGTGGAGATTGTTGTGATAGGCTGGCATCTGTTCGAGTTGATCTGCTTCTCTGATGGCTTTTTCGATTTCTTCCAGTTCTTGTGGTGTTATGTGCATCGAGGGGCCAGCTTGTTGACTGTTGTGAATAGTGTAATTAGGTGTTCTTGTTCCTCTGTCTTGTTTAAGTTTGTCCCCTTCCGTGGATGCCTCTTCAATTACTGTCATCTCATTGGTTGTTATATTTGTGGAAGGGCCTGCCTGTTGACTGTTGTGTATTGTGTTGTTTTTTGGTTTGTTTACTTTGGTAGTATTAGTATTAGGTTTAATAGTAGTGGTGGATATGTTTATCTCTTGGGGAGTCTTTGTTGTAGATGGTGTTCTTGGTGTTGTTCTCTTTGTTGTTGCTTGTTTGGGTGTTGTTGCTGGGTTGAGTTGTTTAGTCTTTGATGTGACTGCTGTCCCTGGTGTTGTTGTTGCCATGATTCTTTGTTGTTCAATCATTGGGATGGCTGTTGTCGTTATTGTTGTCATTCCTGTAGTTGTTCTCTTTTTAGTATTTATTGGTGTAGGTATTTTAGATTTCTTTTGTGTTGATATCGGATGTGCTGTTGTGGGTGATGTTGTTAGATATGGTGTTGGTGTGTTCTGGCCTTCTGTTGTTTGTTTTTGAGGTGTTGCTGCTGTTGTTTGTTTATTTGTTGGTGTTGTTGCTGATGTTGTTTTAGGGCTATTTTGTTTCCTAATTGGTGGTGTTACTTCCTTGCTTTGTGTAAGTGTTGTTTTGGGAGTTGTTGATTCTGAGATTGCAGTCCGTTTTGTGTTTAGTTCAGATTGTTTATTTTTTTTCCTGGTTGGTTGTGTTTCCGTCGTTGTAGGTGTGGGACTAACGCTTGTTGTTTGTCCCTGTTCGTTATGATGTATGTTTAATTCTGTTTGTATTTTAATTGGTTTTTTGTTCTTTGTGACTTTGCTTTTTATAGCATCCTCTATTGTCTGGATTTGTGTTTCATTTTTTTTAATAGTTGATCTAGTGATTCTGCTTGTTTGGTTTTTTTCCCTCTGTGTGTCTGTATGTACTTGTAGTTCCTGGATGTTTATTTCTCTGGATTCTAAGCTGTTGTGGTAAATTCCCATTTGTACCTCCGTTTGACTGATGTCTGCGCTTTTATTTATTTGATCTATAGCTTTATCCATTTTTCGTTTTCTCCTAATTTGTTTTGTTCTTTCCTGTCTTTTTTGGTCATCAAGTCTTATTTTATTTATTTTAGTGGCCATTTTATGTTGTTTTGTGTTTCCCCCTTTTTTCCGTTTATTTTTATTTTATGTGAGAATTTATTTTTATTTATTGCTTGTTTGTTGTTCTCTTGTTATTATATCATTCTGTTTATAATTACACTGGACAACAAATTTTTACAAAAGTCATGTTACTAAAATAAAATTAGTCAATTCTTATCAATTTTTATGTGCTGAACACGAATATGACAGTCAAATTGCAAAATTGGCTCTAGTTTTTTTGTAATCTGCAAGAAATTAATGTTTACATAACGAAATGCATTCCAATAGTAAAAGGTCAACTGTAATAGCCTACCTATAAAAAATCAAGTCATTGACTACATCTTAGATTTCTTCGCCTGTCTCTTGTACAGCTGTTCGGGAGCATCTCTGAGGAGTGTCCAGCAGTAGTCAGCCAGCATTGTAGTGGACCATTTTCCCTGGTATCTTTGTTCCATTGTTGCGATATCTTGATGAAAACGTTCGCCGTGTTCATCACTAACAATACCACAGTTGCTAGGAAAGAAATCCAAATGGGAATGAAGGAAGTGAATCTTTAGAGACATATTGCAGCCAAGTTTCTTATACTTCATCAACATGTCTTCTACTAGTTCCTTATAGTTTTCTGCCCTAACATTTCCGAGGAAGTTTGTAGAAACTAGGCGAAAAGCATTCCATGCTTGTTTCGCGTCACCTTCCAGCAAGTTGTTGAACCGGTCATCTTTGAAAAGCTCTCGAATCTGAGGACCCACAAAAACTCCCTCTTTAATCTTTGCTTCGCTGAGTCGAGGGAATTTTTCATGCAGGTATCGGAATGCTGGCAAAGTCCGGTCAATGGCTTTCACGAAGTTCTTCATCAAACCTAGTTTGATGTGAAGGGGTGGTAGCAAGATTTTCTGAGCCTCAACCAGAGCTGGGTGTTGGATATTCTTCTCTCCAATGGCTACATTCTGCCTGTGAGTCCATTCCTTCCTCATGTAGTGCATTTCCCTTGCTCGGCTATCCCACTCGCATAAGAAACACATGTATTTTGTATATCCTTGCTGCAGTCCCATTAAAAGGGCAACTACCTTCAAATCACCACAGAGGTGCCAGCTGTACTTGTTATACTCAATGGAATTCAGTAGCTGCCTTAAGTTATCGTATGTCTCTTTCATGTGGACAGCATACGCTACTGGAATAGATGGAATAATGTTTCCATTGTGCAAAAGCACAGCCTTGAGACTCAGTTTCGAAGAGTCCACAAATAGTCTCCATTCTTGTGGGTCATGAGTGATTTTTAAAGCATTCATGAGGCCCTCAATATCGGAACAGAATATCAGATTACTTTCCTTTCTGAAGAAAGGCTCCAATTGCTGGTGGCGCTTTCGATATGCAGTAATTGTGACATCTTCTTCTAGAAGATTCCATTGTTGGAGTCTTGATCCTAGCAATTCTGCCTTGTTCTTTGATAAGTCCAAATCACGAATCAGGTCATTTAGTTCTTCCTGTGTTATTCTGTGTGGGGTTGATGATGCACCACAGTGAAAATCTGGATCACTGCATGCTGATGGACCAGGAGAAGAACAGGTCGACTCACCTTTGTCTTCGTCAGATGAATCAAGAGAATATTCTGCTGGAGGTTCTGGAATAGGAAGTCCCTCACCATGTGGAACTGGTCTCAATGCAGACGGAATGTTTGGGTAGACTATTCTCGACTTCTTTCGCTTCGTTATTCCGCCGGAAAGAGGAGGAACCAAGCAGAAGTAACAGTCATTTAGGTGGTTGCTTGGCTCTCTCCACACCATTGGGACTGCAAACGGCATTGATGACCTTTTGCAATTCAACCACTGTGAAAGCTGTGTTGTACATGTAGCACAGCATATATGCGGAGCCCAAGGCTTGTCTTGGTCACCAACCTTGCATCCGAAGTAAAGATGATATGCCTTCTTCACTTGAGAATTGATACTTTTCTTCTGGTTGGCAAATGTCACTTCCCCACAAATATAGCAAAAATTGTCCGCGGTATTAACACACTTTCGAGGCATTACTGTTCTTTATTGTACGTAAATGGATAAAATAATAAGTTTTATGTAACAGTAGCTTGAACTGTCTCGCACAACGTCTAAAATATTTTAAATGCTGAACCTATCTGATTGGGCTTTATATAGTACACTGCTTACGTCAGCTTCAGCAGCCGCCTGGCATTAGTATAATAGGCCTACACATGTATAGTACACTGCTGACGTCAACTTACTTCAGCAGCCGCATGGCATTAGTATTGCATTGCATCAGAAAATGATGCAATCAACTGTGGATGATGTGAGCATGATGGTATTATGCAATGTTACATCATTATTCCGGATGTTGCTGCAGTCCTACTGGAGAAATTTACACAGTGAAACATAGAAAATGAGGTATATGAATATCTTCAAAACGAGAGCCAATACAAATTTTTCACGGTTATATTCGTGTTCGGCACACCAAAATACTACAGATTAGGGCCTTTTCAAGTCAGTAATGATTTCACTGTTGACCAGTGTTATTTATTGTATTTTAATGTTTCTGGTTTTTAGTTATATATTTATTTATTATTATTATTAATTTATTTATTTTATTTATTTATTTATTTATTTTTCTATGTGCGTGGGGTTATTTCTTGTTTTGTGGTTAATGTAGTGATTCCGATATATCTTACTGGCGGAATTAACTAATCACCCGAAGTGGGCGATGCTAGGTTGTGTTTGATTGGAGACTAGGTCGCGGATTTGTTTGAGCGGGGTAAGCTGCACTTGCTTTTGATTAATGTAGTGCTTGCGCTTTTTAATTTAGCGGAGAAGTGGTCTTCTATATCGGTTTGAGACGATGATTTCTATTGGTCGTCGAGTGTTTAGTTTAGTTAGATTCTGGCGGTCTGCGAGTGGAGTGGAATGCGTTGTTTCAGTAATTTGATACTCGCGTTGTACCGCCCGTGGTTGTTTATATGTGTAAAACCATGAAATTAATATTCAAACTTGAATTTGGTGTATGAATTAGATAGTTTAGTTTAATTAGGTAATTGCTGATTAGTTTGATGTATTATTAAATAGTAAATCAGTTGTAGTTTGGTTATTATTAAAGAGGAAACTGTCTAGTATTATTAAAAGGTATAAAGGAAACAAGAAAGAAAGAAGAAAGAAAAAAAAGGGAATTACTTTGTCGTTTGCTGCCCTTGATGAGAAATCTTTTGACAACAAGTTGTCTCAAGGATCTCAACCAGGAATTGCTAGTGTGGTTCCTAGCTCCTGTTTTGGGCCTGCATTAGTCCGTTTGTGGTCGGGAGTTATTAAAATTAGTCAGGGAAAAAGTTGGGTTAGGTAAAATTAGGGGTGGGGGTTATGATTATTTATTCGAGTATTAGTCGGTTATTAGTTACTATGTTCAGAAAAATGTATTCAGAATTCGATTATTTAATGGTTTTATAAGGCACAATGTTACCCGTAGGTTTAGTTTGGCTTAAATAAACCCCCTACCTTATTGTTGGTGGTGTGGCAGTTTAGCGTGCTTACCGCGCACGCCGCTATGGAATCCCTTTGTTCCTATGCTGCTGCTCTGTTTTCCTGCTATGGTTTCTGTTTTATGGGTCAGCTTCGGTTCCGTTTGATGTTTTTGGTCTTCCAGTTGATGTAAATATTGTTTTTCTTTCTTTTCTTCTGTTTATTCTTGTTATAGATAGTCTTCTTTCCTCTTGATCTTGTATTTTTGTTGTTTCTTTTTTTCGCTAGTAAAGGAGCGTGCGCTGCAGCTGCCTCACTCCAATCTATGAATGGGATGGTTAGACTGGAGGCTACCCCGGCTTTAAAGTCAAAGCGCGGACGTGAAGGAAAACATCCCTCCACGGTTTTCGAGCCGGAACGTTCAATGAGTGCCATGAGAGGGATAGTAAGAAGTCAAAGAGCATGAATCAAGATTTCTATAGTCAAACAAACCACAAAGGCATTTTTTTTTCAAAACACATTTTTTATTCAAAATCACTTAACACTAACAAACAACTCTAACATTTTTAACAATAATCCAACAATATAACATCAAACATTTTTTTTCAAATGACAAACATTTTTTTCCAACTAACACATTATTTTGGACAGGGCTGACAACGTTGTGAATGAAATTGTGATTTCCACTGTTGGAAGTCATTAGGCCATTGATGGACACTACGTTTCCTAGCTTGAGACAAAAGATAAGCATAATGGTCACAAAACCATCGATCTACTTTCACATCGTTTCTAGAAGAAGAACGAGGATCAAAATGAGTCACTAAATGTTCTAAGGAATAACCCAGACTGCGATGATGCAGAAAATACACACAGTACTGTCCACACACCAAGGAATCTGTGCCTTGTAATTTCACATTATTGAATCGGGTGGTCTGAGCATTTCTTCTCATAAAGTCAATGATATCGTCTTCCAAAGGGGGCAATCCATACGAATCAAAATATTCCACACATCCTTCTTGAGGAAGGTAGACGGCTACGGTTCCTGGGAGATGACTGTCGTCCGTGTTGATGACACAAGCTAGTTGGTCTTGAGGTTTGCGATGAGGGAGTTCATTTTTAGCACATACGACAGGATTCCAAGAAGCAGTGTACGAACTGTGGTTCAAAAGGTAATAAAGTTCCCAGGTATCCATGTTTTGTGTGGGTTTTTTTTCTTCTTCACAGGTAATAATAAGTCATCAATTGGATCCTGACTTTTTGCATGAAAATGTCTGACAAATAACCGTTTCTTCGTTTCGTCTCCCCACTCTGATTCAGAAGAGCTTCGATACGATGGATCTCTTGAGTGGTTAATGGTGGACAAGAATGTTCACGCAAGTCTTTATACCACTGATGCAACACGACTTCGTCCGAGATGAGACTCCAAGCTTCGTCCAGATACTCGTTCAATTTTTCTTCTTGACTCAGCATTATGCATTTATCGTGTTGAATTTGACTGGGATGATCGTTTTGACATCCATAGCAATCTTTCTTGATCAATTCCGTCATTTTTTCGACCAAGTGTTTGGCAAAACAGGAGACTAAATGGGCTTCTTGTTCTGGCCATCTTGACTTCATCATGATAACTTCTTCGACTTGGTCTTGAGATTCTTCTTCCCCGGTCTCCTCACATTCCATCTTCAAAGTTTCTCCACTAGGTAAAGAGGGATAACAGTCTTCCATGGCTTCTAATAGTCTAGAATGTCTTCTCTCAAACTGTTGATTTCTATGGTATTGTCAAATTCTGCATACAGGAGGACGTTCACTGTGTGATCTGGACGTGGATTTGCAAACTGAAGTTCCATACGAATCTTACCCGATTTTATAGGGTGGAAATGTCCCTCGTCGCTGCCTTGGTCTGGAGTGAAATCAAAACCCCACAAAGCGTAGCCTCCTGCATAATCATCGTACGAAATACCGTGACTGGTGTTGGTTCCTAACTCTCCGGTGGCTTCGTACCGGGACAAGTACGATCTCAAATAATTCTTTGCGACACCAAAGTTGGGCTCAAAGGGTCGGGTACACAAGGTCTTGCCGTCGCGACTGACTTCGATCTTGGACACATTGTAATGTTGAAACTCAAAAGGATTTTGATCGTTGAAGGCTGAATTCCTGACGATACCAACAATCAAACGTTTGGGTAACTGTCCTTGGAACAGATGATCTTCGATCATAGATCGCTGTCCAGCGGGAATGGTGAACGTTTTCACTTCTACGCGTCGTATCGGATACTTGGCGTTCGTTCTGCTCAACGTCTAACTGACGTCGTTTCCTACTTTAGGTAACACTTCCACACGACGCACGTAAAGTCGGGCTTCTTGAATGATAGTTTTGTATTCATTGGCATGGGCCATCAAATGGAAAGCGGCACTGCTACGATTCAGTCTCAGACGGATATCCACCCCGTTGAGCAAATACTTTTCTTGTAACCACATGTCCAAATGCAAACGATCCATCAGTTCTAAACTTCGCCCTTGCATAATTTTCTTACGACGGTCGTTAAACCCCACATTGTGAGGATTGTCATATTCTGTCAGGACTGTGTCGCTAAACGTGCCTACACCTGCCGTGTCAGGTTTCCATACCACGCAAGCATCCAGATGAGTATTCTTGGCTTCTTTTACGTACGTCAAGAGATTTTCCAGGTAGGCACGATATGGGTAAGTATCCATGCTGCTGCTGACCAGTTTGTTATTCAAGTACAAGTCCACTTCGCTGAACAAGGAATGCATGAAATTGTTGACAGGAGCTACTCTAGCATCGCCTCCTGGATTGGTGTTGTCCGTTTTGATCACTTTCACTTTCAAATACAGGTAACTGCTATTCAGATCGATGTAATCTTCGGGTTGTCCTTTGATTTCAAACTCGATGGGAGCGGAATCCGTCAAAGAGGAGACGGGATGAAATTCCACCCACTGGGATTCTTGCATGGTCATCATGGTGGGGGGCATGGCAAACAGATCCAGTTCCGACTTGGAACAAGCGCAAGACTCTCGGTGCATCATTTATTTCTCTTTCTGAATAATCGAAAACGTCTAAGTCTCGAACGGTTCTTCTTTTCTTTGCCTTTCTAGCTTTAGAAGTGTGGTGAAAGGGTATTTTCTTCGTCGTCTCTTTCTGCCTTGTCCTTGCTGAATGCCTGACTCGGTAGCGTGAAGGTCATTTACAGGTGTGTCTCGTCGGCCCAAAAGGTCTTTGCCCGTTTGCAGCAAGACATTTTTGCCTGTCCTCATGAAGGCTTCTTTAGGATTTTGTTTGTCGATGATGACATTTTGGAGAAATTCTTTGCCTTGCGTCAGTGTCGCATCTTTCAAGGCGTGCAATCCGCGTGTTACCATCGGTTTCAACACCGGGGCCACCGAACGAAAGGCCGATTTCAGCATATCTCCTAAACCGTGTCCTCGCTGTCGAGCAACCCCTCGGTACACTGGATATATGACTTACGAGTCGTGAGAGAACCGGTTTCGAAAATGGAGTTTCACCGTGACTTTTCCTTTGGTGAATGGAATATTTTGTCCCAGATCTCCTTTTATAGCAATGTTGACCGTGTCCAAATAAGACTTACTGACAGGCAAATAGTGAGGATGTACAAATTCGCGGTGAACGTGGTAAGTGTTTCCACCTTCCTCGTCAGCGTTCGTGGCAGAATCCATTTTGAAAGGAATGACACGCAGTAACGGCACAGAGGTGTGTCCCACCACGTTGTACTCCACCACATCGTAGTACACAAACATCAAATTCAGTCTTTGGTTCAGTTCTATCGGGGCACGAAATAACTTGCTAAAAGACTCGTTGTCGTAAATGATTGGTAATTCCTTTTTCTTGAGCATGGCCTTTCTCATGTCCATGTCTCCGCCCAACATGTCAAACAATTCAGGACAAAATAAAATGGACACGATTTTACTCCCGTCAAATTTCATCAAGAAGCGACGAGCTGCTTTGTGGTATTCCATGGTGACACTTTTTTTGACACTTTCCAAAGCTTTCAGAAACACGACATTAAACCTGGAGGTTATGGTGCTCACCAAATGTTGACCACTAAAATAATAGCCTGGGGGAACGAACAAGTGATAGGTGGTGTACTTTTGATTTTTTGTGACAGGGGTTTTCTTGTCATATTTGCCATAGGTATCCAAGTACTGTTGCAATTGTTCGTAATGAACTTCCACATCAAAAAATTTTTGATTGGGAAGAACACTGAGGACTTGAGTCGGGTGAATGATTTCTACTAAAGCCACTTCCCAATGGACTTCGTGATCTAATGGGATGGTCTGAGGTAATTTGGCCGTGTAACAGCACAACGTGTTCTTGGGAAACACCTCCAAGGAACTGTCACTGGGTAAGGTTAAGTAAAATTGGTTTTGGTGACTCATAATTCCAGAGTTCTGTGGCTGTCCGTGGGGTTACTGGACGTCAGAGGAGTGTCTCCGCCCAAAATAGGGTTGTTGTTGTTATTGGAGTGGTGACTGACACTGGCACTGGACACAAGGTTCCCCTGGTTCCCGTTCGAGGAGAATTTCAGGGAGGGATTGGGAAGCAGGTAACCGATGCAACTGCTCAATAAAATGGTTCACAGTTGTTTGTCTCCTTGTTGCAAACTCAAATTGGCAATGGCTGCCCCGATGACACAATACACCACGAAGATTTGGCAGAAAAAGACTATTTGCGTTTTAGGCACACGTTCTCCACACCACACCCACAAGGGTTGTTTTTTTAAATCTTGCAGAGAAGAACTGGATGAAGGAGTGGTCGACGTAGCTGCGTCTGTGTGAAAGGGCATGATGGTCACTTCTTTTTATAGTTGATGACTTGCGAAGCGTCGATCCAAGAATCAAAACTGGGTGGATATCCTTTCCAACGTACTTTGACTTCTTTGACACGTCGTTTACCTACTTTACGGGTTCTGCGTTCGAGAATGCTTTCGATGTCGTACACGTCGCCTTCATTTTTGGTGACACGTTGTAACTCGGGCAAACAAAACGTTCCTTTGAGCACTTCTCCGTTCATGTCTTCCAATTTATAGACGGCAGGATCACGGCCATGCACTCGTCCAGTGACGCGAAACAATTCGGTCGTCCAGTTAGGTAAGTAACCTTTGTCGAAAGTGCGTTTGGTTTTGCCAATGCGCACCCAATCTCCTACGGTCAACACTCCACTTTTCTTGGGGGCAGCCCTCGTCGGGGACGTACCAAACAGGCGCTCAAACAAAAGCACTTCGTTCTCGGGAGTCACTTCTTGCGGGGCACGTCCGATGCTTCGATGGTAAGATTGGTTGTACGCTTGCACCAGGTGCGGTAAGATGTCGACGTACTTCAGAGTGTGGTGATGCGTAAAATATTTCCACATGCGTTCTTTCAAAGTGCGTTGAAAACGTTCCTCGATGCTGGCTTTGGTTTCGGGATTCTCGGTGGTAAAAAAAATGAATGTCACGTTTCTTTAATTCTTTTTGGAAAGCTTGGTTCAGAAATTCGGTGCCTTTGTCCGTTTGCCATCGAAGAGGGTGACGACCGCTTTGTTTCAACACCCGTTGCAGGGCTCGCACTAACTCGGTGCTCGATTTGGAAGTCAATGCTACGACCCAGGAAAATTTGGAAAAGGCGTCGATGACACAAAACAAATATCTGTAGCCACGATTGTAGCTGGCCAAATGAGAGACATCGGCTAAATCGGCTTGCCATTGATGATCGATGCCTTCCACTCGGGTGCGACTTCTGGAAAACTTGCGTCGAATGGGTTTGTGTAAAGTGTAGGTAGCTTGTTCTTGTAACCATCGTTGCACTTGAGGTAAACGGAGACTTTTCAGTCGAGTTTTGGCAGCACGATACAATTTTTGAACTCCTGCGTAACCTGCAGGATGGGAGGGATCGTAGTAAATGCTGGCTAACACTTTTTCCATTTTGTGTTTGTGTGTTAATACGGCACCCACTCTTGGAAGATGCTACTCTTTTTCTCTTGGGGTACTTTCTTGGATTGCAATGCTTTGCGTGTGCGACCAGCAATAGGTGTCGCAGAGGAGGATGTCGGAACAGGGGATATCGGTTCTTGTTTCACTTCTGTCTTCACTTCTGTCTTCACTTTCTTTTTCTCTTGTGATGAAGAAGGGGTGGTCATCATCTTTTTAATCCATCCAATTCTGGAGGTAGGTGGTGTTGTTAACTTGCGTACTTTTTCTGGTGGAGTTTGAAACCCTTCCTCTTCTTTTTCTGTCTTGGTCACTGGTAGTGGTGGTACTAGTGATGGTGCTGGACTTTTCATCAAGGTCTTAAAATCTTTCAGAGTGGGTAGAGCTGTTTCGTCTAAAGCTTTCTGGTGAAAGAGTTGTAATCGTTGCAAGAGTTGACCGTACTTTTGCGATTTTTCTGTTTCGGACAAATCTTGGCGATCCATCAAGGACTGCAATTCGTATTGTAACTGGGACATTTCGTTCAAATGGGGATTAGGAGGTAAATGCGGGGTGCGTTGTTCTTGCCAAGGATGGTATTCCATCCATCGTTTGTAAGGCACTAAAGCTAGTTTTCGTCCTTCCATGGGGTTGTCAAGGGTCGATTCTGAGATCTTGGGACTTCAGAGGGCCTTTTTATCTTGCTCCCATCAGTCCTCCCAACATGGTTCCCAAGACTCCTTTCAGTAAGGGACCTAACAAGAGGGGTAAAATGCCTCCACGATGGACCAACATCTTCTTCTTTTGACGAAGGGGTTTTTTCTTTTGAACCATTTGGCGAAGAACGTGACGATGTTTGCCTAAGCATTGTTTCTGGTGTTTGGACAAAAGGATCGTACCTTTCAAGACGTTCAAACAACATTCGCACACGGTATCGGTGACCTCTTTGGAAGCTGATTGGATGAGTTTTTTTCGTAGGGGTGGAGAAGCTTTGGACAGGACAGATAACATGTCCCCATGTTTGACTAAACGTGGAGGCAGTCCTTTCCTTTGCTTTCCTTGGGGTTGTTTAGAAGAGGGATGTTTTCTGGAGGGTGACATCTTCAGGAGCACCAAAACACTGATACCCTACTTGGTCACACACCTTTTTTATACTGGAACGCGTCGCCACTGATTGTCTTTACGTCGCATCAACTTCAGGACAGGCATGACACGTCGTGCAGGGGTACGTAACGGACTAAATCGAGCCAGTTCTTGCTTGGACAAATCCAGTAAACTTTGTAACATGCCCGATCTTTCTTGGACTTTGATTTTGGGAGAAGGTACTTTGTGAGCAGCAGCCACTACCACTAAATTTGAGGGTCCTGCCACTGGGGAAGTTCTTGGGGTCATCAACGGAGAAGTTCTTGGTGTGATCAACGTCTCCAAGTACTCTTCAGTTCTTGGTGTCATCAACGGAGCAGTGGATGAACTTGAGGCTGCCGGAGACGCAGTCACCGCTGTGGCAGGTCGTGGTTTGCGAGTGTAAGGTTGCGTCCTGGCCGAAGTGCCTCTGTTGCGACTAGTTTTCTTCTGTGGACTTTTCTTTTTCTGGGGGCTTTTTCTCTGTTTCTTTTTCTGGGGGCTTCTTTTCTTTTTCCGGGGTGGTGTCTGGTAAGAGGAGGGTCCCGCCACTGGAGAAGTTCTTGGAGACACGGGTCTCCTTGGAGACCTGGTCTTTTTCTTCTTCTTGGAGCTTCGTTTGACTTTTTTCTTGGGGAGAACTTTAGGGGCATTAGGATCCCATCTTAAGAGAGAGCGAATGATGACCCCTCCTAGAGTACCGCTCCCTCCAGGTTTCAAAATGATTTGTTTTTTGGTTTGAGTGTCGATGCGGGGATCGGCCAGTTAGGTCAAAGCGACATTGTTTCGATCAAAAAAGCGTTTGGTTTGATGAGGAATCTGAATGATCCCTTGTAGTAATTGACGTGCCGTCACCGTGAACCATCGTAAGACTTCTTTGAGACTAGCTTCTAAGACACGAGCTCGTGTTTGTGGATTTTTTTCTCGACTGATGCCATACAAGGCACGAATCAATTTGACGGGAAGATGCGACTGAAGGGACGTCATGTTCAAAATGTGTGTGAGACAGACGAAAAGTGTCTGAGGTTTTTATAGATTTTTTGTGGAATGAAGTTAAGTCGAGGACGGAGACATTTACAGGACAGGCCCTCCGTCTTGGCACCAGTGGTGAAACAAGTGGGTACGAAATCGCAAATCATCGGGGTCGTAGGTTTCAAATCGACAAGTAAATAGGCGTGTGGAGTTTGAGTGGCATCGTCGTACGCCTGGTCAGCCAAGGTGTCCCTAACTGTTTGGCTAAGACTTGCACTTGCGATTTATCTCGAGGGCTTTTAAACAAGACCACGTAATGCGCATTGAGACTGATGGTGCGATGGGCTTTACTTTGTTGAAAGAAATTTTGAGTGATGTAAACGACACTGGCATTACGATGATGCCCTTTGCCCGTGAACCACAGTTTAATTTCTTCTTCGTCTTCTCCTAACATGTCGTCAAAAATGACCAAATGGGTTTGACGGGAGTCAGAGACGATTCCGTCGTCTTCTTTAGGAATGCCTTTCACAAACACGATGGAATCGCCTTGACTTTCTCGCAAGAGGCTGTACGCCGATTGCCACTCTTTGTAACACCACACGATGCGCTGAGGTGGACGATCGATCAAATGATGTTTATGTTCGATCAAGCGTTTGACGAATTCGGTTTTGCCTGAACCGCTAGGTCCAGCAATGAGCATGTTAAAGGGATGGCGAAGATGCAAAGCCTCCCAACTGGCACGATCTAAGTGTTCGTCGATGACTTTGACAGTGGAGGAAGAGGGAGTAGAGACAGCAGAGGTAGCCATAGTGTGAGGAATGTCACTTATGACACGAAAACAAACAAGACGAGAGTTTATATACTTTTTTCAGGACACGTTTATTGAATGTTTTAAACATGAATATGAAAGACAAAAATACATAAAAGCCAAAGACTTAAGTATAACGATAAAAGGCACATGATAACCATCAACGTGGAATAAAAACAAGTGTCTGTACAACATGTTTTGGGTAATGTTCTGACCAGTTCTATAGGGGGTAAGGTCACACAAGTGTCCTCCCGAAAGGGTCTTTCGGGGATGTCCACGACAGTCCCGTCCTGGGTGATGGGTTCTTCTGGTATTGTCACTAACACAGGTTGAAAAGTCGCAAGGCTCACAATCGCATTCCACTTCAGAAGCCCCACACTTGAATTGTGCCTTTCTAAACTTGTTTTGTGTTTCTCTGAAAGTATTCATCTTGTTCGCTTGGTCTTGGTAGTCACAATGAACTATCGATCTTGCCTAGGGTTCCTTTTGATATACAGACCAATACCGGCGTGTCCATACGGCAAGGTGAAATGATTGGGAAGTCGCACTCGCTTCTGGTACACGATTTGATAGACTTTTTCCAAGGGTCGACTGACGATATGGTGAGTGGGTAAACGTACAATCTTGTTGGGTTGATAGGTGGTCACTTTAAAGTGTTCATCCTCTCCAGATTGCAAGGCTTCTTTCAATACCCCAAAGTTGACCACACGACTGGTACGATAATTCAGAGTCAATCCTTTCACTTTACACTTCGTGTGCACTTCTCCTTGTGGGTCCCGGTATTCGTAGCCGTAATTTTTTGGACCGCCACTGACGAAACTTAGAATCTTGTCGTCGGGATGCTCGTCTGTCCAGGCTCCTAAACGGTCTCCTTCGATGTCAGGGTGCTGTTGACTCGGGTGATGGATTTAAATGCAACTGTCCGTGTCAAAGTACAGGACGCGTTCCGCTAACAGTTCTAAAGCTTCGTACAATTTTAAGCGAGCATGAGCTGTCACGTAAGCCGCAATGATGACATTTCCAAAAGGGTCGTCTTGTACAAAGTCCAGATCTTCTTCGTAATTGACCAAGATCCAATCCTCGCGAACGACGTCCACGTGTTTCATGAATTTGGTTTTGTCGTGAATCATCTGAAAGTAGCGGTAAGGTTCTGTCAAATACTCCGTCTAGGGTAAACACGGACGTTGTGCCATTTTACCCCACAAGCAATTTAACATCACTTTGGCAAACGATCGCCTGCCTTCGTTTTTCTCGATGTGATCTAAAGTAATGCCTTCTTGTGCCCAGTATTTCTCTTTGAATGTCTTTTGGTCTTCGGGAGTGTGACACCAGGAAGGATAGCCACTGGCTTCTTGTTTCAGTTTAAAAAAGGCATCCACGTAGTCGGCGAAGATGCCTTTCTGACTGGGGTCACCCTTGTGGTATTGTTGTGTCTTGGGAAAGTGACAAATTTCGTATACTTCTAACAGTTGATATCCCATGTCCAGAGCTTTGAACAATTCTACGCTGACCCAGGTTCCCATCAAAGCCCGTTCTTCCTGGGTGTGCTGACAAGGCTGATCTTGGTTGCACGTTTCGGCACAAGTACGGCACAAAGGAAACATCAGTTTGCCTTGGCAATGCTGAGGTAAGACGGGATGGTACAAGTCCTTGGGAGGCAAAACTTTGCACTTGATCAAGCCTTCGTATTGTCGAATGTTTTTCAGGTCGATGTGTTCCGTGAACAATTGTGGGTGCCCTGCAGGAAAGCGACAATATTTGCACACGTAGGGATACAGCGAACACACGTCCAAGTATTTGATTTCTTCTCCTTTCTCTTCGTCGGCTTGGTACAGCAAACAGGTGGCATTGGTCCTTCCTCCGTACAAACTATCCCTCGGGTTCAGCGGGTCCATGAACTGGTAACTTTCCACGAGGCGTTTAAACTCGGGATCGGTTTTAAAACGGTGATAGTATTCGTGTTCCCACATTTCCACCACTTGGTATCCTTGCTGGTGTAACTTTAGGCGTCGCTGACAAGTGGCCTGGTACAAGTCTTCCATGGTTCGTTGTAAAAACTGATTTTTAGTGCCACGGTCAGGGTAACAGACGGGACATCCGTGAAATAAGCAACCGTTAAACTCGTACACGATCTTGGGATTTTCTAAGTCCCAGCCATCGACTGAATGCGTTCCGATGGTCTTTTCGCCCCCTCCGTTGCGGGCATGCTGAATCCATTTGTCTTCCTTGTCGCACAAGTAATGTAACCAGCGTAGGGCTTTGACCGAGTATTGACGTTTGACAGAGTTGGTCGTTTGAGGACTGATGACAGCCACGGTGTTTTCAGGCATGAATCTTTGCCAGTACACTAAGGAACACGCTTTGGCAATGGTGCCAGCTTCTTTCAAAGGATCGACCCCTCCGTGTTCCATGAACAGTTCTCGAAATTTTCCACAGCAACGTCGTAAAATGTCCACGTCGGAACGACAATACTTTAACATTTCTTCCTGAAAGTCGAAAGGGTCCGAGGCGTGAGCCTGGTACCAAGCGTAGAAAGCTTCTCGTTGTTCGGTACGCATGTTGTCGGGGTCGTAATAGTGAGCCTCAGGCAAATGGGGTAGAACGGCATGTTGATTGGCTTCCGTATTGAAAAAGTGTGGAAAGTACCCTTTAGCCATTTCTGTCATTCCAAACGTTTTAGGCATTCGGCTCAAAGGCATGGCCAAGTAATTCATCGAATCTTTAAACTGTACTTGTCCCACTTGCATGAAAATGATTTTGGCTCCGTTCAAAGTCACTTTAGGACGCTCGGTGCCTTGTTCCGTATAGTATCTCAAAAGAAACTATCCATCGTATCCGGAGAAATTGTGAGCCATCACCGTGGCATGACGATGACAATCTCCGTAACGTTCGATGTCCTCTTGGCTCCACGTCTTGTCGATGGGGTCTAAGACCCATTGGGCAAAATCGGCTAGCGTGTTCGGTCCCCGAAAGATTTTTTCACGTCCTCCAGGAATCTTGCTGCAGTGAGGGCAATGACTGAAGATAGGTTCTTGAATGCACTTCTCGCACGCTCGATGAGCCACGCAGAAATTAGGAACGTGAATGCCAGTCTCTTGCATGCATTCGAAATCGAAAAAGATGAAATTGCCTTTCTTCTTGCGACCGTCCTCTTTCTCTGGTGGGGGCTGTTATTTTTGCATGTAGCATTGGTGTTCCAAGTCCACGATGTGGTGACAAATGTGACATTTTTTCTTTCCTGAACATACATGTGCCTTGGCACTGTTGGTACGTATGCCTTGTCCACACGTAGGGCACATTCTCAGCAGTTGACAAGCACTTTTCTGCTGTGAACCTTGCGTCTTCAGATGTTGTTGGTAATAGGTAGGGCTGACAAACGTGCGCAGACAAGCTGGACAATGCACTCGTCCTTCGTTCAGACAGGGTGGAGAGGAAAAACATCCTGAGCATTTCGATCCGCAATGTTTGTGTTGTTCTCGATTTTTATAGCCATGGTCACATTTCTCACAGTAATAAGCATATCCCAGGAATTCGGTGATACTGGTAATGGTATCGAAATGGTCATCGTGATAATAGACATGAATGTATTTTCCATCTTTAAAGTCTTTCCCTCGAAACAACAGCGGCCCACGCATTTCTTGAGGGTGCACTTTCAAGCTGTAGCGTGGAGCTAGGACATCTTGCAATGTTTGCATTTCATGAATGCCACAGGGTGTGTCTTTGGACAGGCCGGCTTGTTGCAACAGGAGTTCTGCTTCACTTCGTTGTTTGGCTCGGTCGGATCGTTGAATAGTTTTCCAGGCTCTTTTCCATTCTACCGTGTCGTTTTTGTTAGCATAGGTTCGTCCCACCACGATAGCCCTGGCTAAACACATCTGGCCTTGAGGGTTGTGAATTCGGACGAGACTCTTTTTGGTGCTGCGAACGTCGTTCACCAATAAGACTTTTTTTGCGGCCAGTCCCTTGAGGAGGAGAGACGTGGGTCATGTCCAGCGTGGCTTTTCCATCGGTGATGTCAAACTGGTCATTGGATTGTTGCACGTGTTGAATCTTGTCCATGACTTTGGAAGGGGTCAATTCTGCAGGGCTGCTAAACTCGATCCAAACAGGGGATTTCAAACCGTTGTGTTGTATGGAAAGTCTCAAGCGATCGTCTTCTTTGGGTTGACATTGTTGCTTGAGTGAGGTGAGCAAAGAATCCCACACGCCGGTGATGAACCCTTCTGCTTTCTGTAACGGTACTTCAACCTTGAAATCTTTAAACTTCACCGTGTATTTGTAAGCCGTGGTTCTAAATTTTCTAGAGGAGCGCCTTTCCGTCTCTCGAATGGAATAGTACTTTTCAGGGTTGACTGAGGGTGGTGAACTTTGTTTAGAGGGTTCGGATTCTGGTTCACTCATGTCCTCTTCAAAATCACTGGCATGAATTTGTGCCAAGACTTCAGCCCTAGTACGAGGCGATAGATCACGTTTCTGCCTCTTACTTTCTTCGTCTTTCTTCTCTAATGAATTGGATCCTTTCATCTTGAGTGCAGAACGTCAAATGACTAAAGTTTAAACAGCATGGACTAATTTATAGTCATGGCAGACCAGCGTATATAAAAGGGTGTGTGTCTTGTCCTTTCACTATTCATTTCACTCTCAAGCCGAGCACAACGATGGAAGAGACTAGCCAAATCGAACGTTTCATCAGAGCTTTGCGAGGGGTCATTTGAAAAGTTTCTTCAGACCAGCCTCAGCCTTCGGACTACTCTCCTTCCTTTCGAGATAAAAGTGAAGATACTTGCTATATCTGTCAGAAGAAAGGGCATTGGTCTTCAGAGTGTCCAGACCGTCAAAAAAGAAAAACAGGGGTTAAAAGAGACAAAAGTCAAGATACCTGTTATTATTGTCAAGAAAAAGGACATTGGTCTCCAGATTGCCCAAAAAAGAAACAAGAGGAGTCAGAAGAAGAGAGGGATTTTTCAGAGGAAGAAGAGGAGGAAGATAGCAGACAGGTGAAGAAAAAGAAACAGGAGAAGAAAAGAAGAAGGGAAGAAAGTGAGGAGGAAGAGGAGGAAAAGACTGTGACGGTGAAGAAATTTAAAAAACAGAGAGACTAAACAGTGAGACAGAATAAGTGAATGTACTTTTTAAAGTGCTCTGTTGTGAATTGTGAATTGGATTGTAACTATTTATAAAAGAATAAATTAGGTATAAAAAGGTAAGTGTCTGAGTTTTGATTTTAAATAAGAAGCTACACTCATGCACTCATATACACGTACTATATGGGTAAAATGGTTTATTTTGTTTTGTTTTTTTAGTTATTGGCAATTGAAAGTCGATCTCTTTTCGAGAGAAGTGGGTGGCCCTGAAAAGGGCCTTTGGTTTTTGGTGTAGGGGTGAGTTTAAGCAATCAACTTTAACTGCCTTAAGCCTTTGCCACGGCCGAGGCCTACTTCTGATGATGATGATTTGGTTGAAATCACTAAGGGTGGTACGGTAGGCTTAGTCACAGGGTTGGCGTGTTTAGCTCGGGAAGGTCGTATTCTCTTCGGTCGTGATAAAGAAGTCTGATACATTTGTTTCAGACTTCTTAACTCCGCTAAAATGTCTAACAGTACCGTGACCGTTTGATTTTTCACCCTCTTGTTTCTTTGCTGCTGCTTCTTCTTGTTGTTTTGTTTTTTTCTTACCTCTTCTTGCTGTTGTTGCTGTAAAAGAAAAGCTTGTTCCGCTTCCTTTTGTCGTTGTATAAATTTCTCCAATTCTTCTTTCTGTCTTTGTCTAAAATTCTCCACGTGTGGTAATGAAGGTGACGAAGGTTCCGGAACAAATTCTTGCGAGGTAAGAAAATCCACAAAATCCCAATTCACCTCTTCTGAAAGTAAGTCCGGGTTCCCTTGTGTAGTCTCCACTGCTGGTGCACCCCAATGGATCGTTTTCTGAGTTTCCGTCATGTTGAATCACTGTCTCGCATCGATTGACTGCACACAGGCGGTAGCGAATCTATATAGACCACGTGACGTCACAGACTGTTCTCTTCGGATTGGATGCGAGCTGATTGAATTTTGTAACGCGTGTTTGGATTGGTCAATGAACTCAATCCGTTTCAATCCTTCCTCTACCTATAAATAAGCGCAGTTCACTGCATTGATTTACCTGTTCTCGTCGCCTCAGCATATGGACTGACGTTGAATCTTCCACCCTTGTGTCAACAATGATGTTCAGGACGGACATACCGATGTATGTCCGATCCGAATGGACAGTTGTCCATAGGACCGCCAGCAACCTATGGATACGTAGGATTTACGTGGAGAGGCAAGGATACCTCAAAAGAGTCCTGATTTACGGTCCTACAGTGAGACGAAGCCTAAGGACAAGAAGTCACAGATGCCCTTCATGTTGAGGGCATATATAAACCCAAAGGCCCTTTTCAGGGCCACCCACATCTCTCGAAAAGAGATCGACTTTCAATTGCCTACCCCATTTTATATTTTTTTATTTTTAAAAAAAACAAAAAAAAAATCCTATGTTAAATTCCCCTTGTCCCTAGAATTGCTTTTTTTCTCCCATGTTAAATTTCCCTTGTCGCTCAACAGATCCACGATTTATTCCCCATGTTAATTTCCCTTGTCGCTCAACAGACCCAAAATATATTCCCATGTTAATTTCCCATTGTCGCTAAAGTGACCCAGGGGTTTTCGTAATGTTAAATTTCCCATTGTCGCTAAAGTGACCCAGGGTGGTTTTTAATCCTAATTCCCATTGTCGCTAAAGTGCCCCCATTCACTACTCACGTAACATATAATTATGGAGAAAGGCCAAGAAAGAATACAAATTAAATGTACATAACAAAGTGAAGAATTCCCGAAGCTGCTAATGCACACTATGCTGTTACTGAGGCTATACAGTTTGCGCTATCTGGAAATAAGCTTAGAATGCACGTGCCTTTCAGATGCTAACAGATCGGTGTCCACTGTATCCTTGTGTTCTTCCTTAGGATTTCAGTTTCAATGTTTACTTTGAAAAGCATATAAGGTAATAGAAGACAGATACCAAGACTACGAGGTGACAAGTATTTGCTTGTAGTACGATAAAATTACATTTGAATCACTTTTTGCAAGCGGTTAATACTAATACGAGAGATCAAAGTGCTGTCTTCTACGAGAACTTCTCTATGGAGAGAACACTCAACATAGCGGCCAATACAGCATTAGCTTACCTCACACTTAAGTATCCAATGATGAGCTTAAAGGGTTGATCTTGAAACTTTGTTGCTTATTTTAAACTGAGCAATAGAACAGGTTTCAGTGATTTAAAAAGGTCAGCCAAGCGAGTTCATTTCCAGAGTTTCCAACGCAGGTAACTGTATAAAGTAGACACGAAATACTTACTGGATGAACAACATTAACGCATAGAAATGTGTAACGTTGGTTATAGCAAGTTTTACACCAACAATACTTTAATCTGGCTTGATTTACGAAGTAGGCACAATACCAGATTGCGTCAATTAGCTAAAGTTCAGCAATGTATTACTAAAAACGAATCAATATAAATGAAATATAAATTTATTTGACGTAACTTCATAACATAATATTCTATGGAGTGACTAATTTTGGAAATACAGAGTTTGAACTAAACTCTCAGATTCGAAATACATAAATTGGCTCGAATACGTGTCACACTTTTCTGTATTGAAAGACTTACGATGAAATGTGGTTAATAATAAATTGAACATATGATAGATACAGAGTCTAAATTAGATACGTAGACAGACTTACTACTTGATGTGTATCGAGGTACAAATAATTTATTCCTTATTGATGATCGTGGGAATTTAGATAATGTATAAAGAATGTAACAAACCTAGTTATAGTCGTATACTGATAGTCATTTGGAATTATAAATATGGGTTATCTTAGAAAAGTACACATCTGTAATAAAAATTTGAAAGAAAAATATACGTTGTTTTTTCCTCGTCTACAACACAGACAAAAACAATATAATGTTCAACGAAAACAGTCTGATTGCAGATAACATACAACAACCGATTGTAGATACTTTGAAACCTTTTAAACCGACAAACATTTAAAAATACTCGAATTTACTTTTAATTATACAAAGCACTCATATCACACGTATGCACTATTTTTATCACCATAGACGAGATACATCGTCGGTGCAACAACATTCTGATGTGGTCAAAATGACCAAATAAACGTCATTATCAGTCTCATTCTATCACTGAATTAGGATTTCAAGTTGCCTTAAAATTCACAAATGAACCTATGGATCGTTGTAGCATAGAACATCTAATATATGTATGCTTGGTAAGACACAGAACATCTACCATACATATGATTGATAAAACAAAGAACATCTACCATACATATGCTTGGTAAGACACAGAACATTTACCATACATATGCTTGGTAAGACACAGAACATTTACCTTACATATGACTGGCAAGACACAGAACATCTACCATACATATGACTGATAAAACAAAAAACATCTACCATACATATACTTGGTAAGACACAGAACATCTACCATATATATACTTGGTAAGACATCGAACATCTACCAGATATATATATATATATATATATATATATATATATATATATATATATATATATATATATATATATATATATATATATATATATATATATATATATATATATATATATACTTGATAAGACACAGAACATCTGCAATATATATACTTGGTGAAACATAGAACATCTACCATACATACGCTTGGTTAAACAAAGAGCATCTAACATATATATATATCAATGAAACTATTGTCATATTATTTTGTATTTTACACGTAAATCCTTAAACGTTTATAGTGTATTACCTAATATTCCTTGGTTTCCAATGTACACAATAGTTCGCTACAGTTTGTCTTTCAAACTTATAATCATCATCAATTCGTTTCTAAGGGAGAAAGATATTAGTCTGGAGTTAATTTTTCTGGAGCAAACCGTAGTCCTTGAAATGGTCATATTGATGTGTTGGATGATCCAACTCACTCCTGATATACAATCGGCATCACCATTTACATGTTTTACGGGCAGATTTTCTATTATCCTCTAATTTTCTCATCATTTTCCAAAATAAAATCATTTGCTGGTCTTGTATAGGATTAAAGCCATGCCATATGAAGTATTGTGATCAAGGTACATAATAAATGACCTTGAATGACGTTTGCCGATTAAAACTTATTTTAAAGAATAGATTGGATCCTACCTCTATGCAGTATTATGGCATGGGCATATAATGAATGATATTAGCTTTCACCTTTAGTTCTTGCTATACTTTTTTTTATCTTTCCTTCTATTATGGAGCAGTATTCTTTAGCTTGAGGTAGATACAGAGCCCGGATGGAATATGTTTCGATGTTTATATTGTACGTGTTAGATCTAACTGTGGTATAGCACATTTCCATTCTTTTAAAACAAACTACATGAGGAGCTTTTAACTGATGCTGATACATTTTTTAACAACCGACGCTTTTTACGACAATCCTTGCAAGAGAATACGAAAAAACCCATCAACTTTTCTGGTTTTCAGACTTGCACATATCTCTACCCTTCCAATGTTTCATACATATTTAAAGACATATAAACGTAATTAACAATTATTTCTAATCATCTCTAATTTTAGTGGTGCGTGTATTTATATATAATACAGTAAGAATACAAAGAACGTTATCATGTTGGTCATCAGCTAAAAATAAGAAATGTGAATTGAATGGATAAAGTTATAGTTTTATATATATATATATATATATATATATATATATATATATATATATATATATATATATATATATATATATATATATATATATATATATATAACTTATTTTCAGTTCATATTATTAATTAAACTGTCGTCGGATATGATCTTATTTACAGTGTAAACAGGTGTGTGAATGTGTGTTCACTCTACACACGTGTCTGTTCTTGTTGGTATGGCTCAGGAACATCCTGATTCATGAACACTAAAATTAGTTTGGTTTATTGTGTGGTACGGTATTTTGAAAACATAAGCCTTAACTCTTAGTTGCCAAGCGAGAAACGACAACGAGTTTTCGTTTTTGTTCCTGCGCCCGCCATTTTTATACAGTTTTGGTGTGTATTTTATATTTACATGACAACTGCTATGTAAGTATCATAAGGTGTATTGCTAAAAGTTACGTTTTGTAGAGACGTTCTCACTGGGGAGAAAGTACATGAGTTGTTGCGATGCGATATCCGCGTATCTTTTCACTGGTTGAATGCTATTTATAAATTTACTAGTGTTCTAGAGATGTTTTCGTATAGGAGTTGGATGATGTTTAAACCAGATTTTAACAGGTTGATTGTTTTCGGACTATCACCGACCCGACTATACTTCAACATATTAAAGATTCGGAGTGAGCATACTTATCAAGTCGTTGGTTGACCATAGGGCTCAAGTCAATCCTGCGCTGCTCTTCGCTGATGGATCCTCACGTGGCTGATGAGTCCGATACGAGATGCGTATGTCCTGGAGCAGTGTGTACATTTGAGGCATGGGCTGTTTCTTGACGCTAAGGCCTTCCAGGACACACGGTACTAATTATACGGAAGAACTGTGAACCAGTCTAGAAATGGGTGAAGAAATAATAGAGCATTTACAGGTTTGGTGGTCCATAATTGGTTAATAATGAAAATTAAAATTTTAGGAAAAATATCTTTTGAGAGCTTATCCTATATGTAATGTAAAAAAAATATTGACAAATTTCTACTGATGCAACTTTAGCATTTTTACAGGCTTGACTCAGGAGTACTCAATACTGAAAGTAGCACCTGATTCATTTGGTGCAGAATCAATAACACGTGTTTCATGCACATGTATGTAAACAAATTGCCGCGGGTCATATGGTGTTCTCCACACATAAGCTTGCACCAAGGTTAGATGTGCACAAAAAATTATAGGTGTCACTATCAGCACCCATAAATTTTAAGTTATTGAATTTTGAATATGATAGTGTTTCCATATGTTTACCATTGGAGTGGAATTAGTACCGTGAGTCCTCCAGCGTTTCCCTGGTGTCGGCGACATTCATTCTGCGGGCATCCTCGAAGGTTATGCACCCATTACTAACAGCTGCGCGCCAGCCAGGTCTATCCTTGGCGCAGGACTCTAGGTTTGTCACAGTTATCGAGCAGCGTCTCAGGCTGTCCTGATCGAGTATATGTTCAATAACATACATAATCCAACTCTTTCAAATATTGATACTATTTATAGCCATGGTATAGAGAAATTACTTGCCTAACATTTATCCTTTACAATTCAAAGAGCAGGGTACTTGAAGAGAAAATAATGATTTTTCATTGAAGAGTAGATTGTTTATATTGGAAACGTCGTCCGTCTAATCAAAGTGACTCCACACAAGTCCCCTGATGCAATTAGCAAGTATATTGTCAATGAGGAACGTCATTATGGATATTAAAACTTAATGTAAAATGGCTTGAATATATCAGACCTAAGGCCTGCCCTTTAGTGTTCTTTTTCCCATGCTGTTTTCAAAGATATATTCATCAATACAGGACCTTTTATTGTGATGTGCATGACAATAAACCTATTTCAGTCTGTATACATCGAGTTGTTTTTTCTCATACACTTTCATAATAATATGTCTCCTTAAAAGTAATGTGAAACATTTCAGTTGAGCAAAGTGCAAAGTGAAATTCAACATTAGAACTATGATATATATTGTCGAGTAAAATATGTTCAAGCTCACAGAGATAGATGATAAATAAATAAATAAATGTCAATATATATATATATATATATATATATATATATATATATATATATATATATATATATATATATATATATATATATATATATATATATATATATATATTGTCATAGAAGCCATGTAAGTACTTTATCACGAGGTTTAGCGACATCGAAGCAAAAAAAGTCCCTTTTTCGTTTCTTCGCATTTGGAAATATTAAAACATTATAGTAAATTATCGTGGTATATTAGACAAAGCAACAAACACGAAGGATTTTCTACTATTTGAAATTGCTGCATTAAAACGGATTGTCTATGGCATCGATTGTCTTCCCGCACGGCCGTCTAAACATCTGTCCAGTTTCACGTATCCATTTATTGGCAACTAAAAATATAAATATTAATCTGTTAGCAACATTAAGAATTAAACCAACAGCTACCGATAAAATATATAAATTTTACCCCATTACATGAACCTAAATATTAAAAGATAACATTTGATGCACTTTGAAATGCAGACAAGTTTTATATTTAAGAATCAGACGATATAAAACTCTAAATCGAATTGAAAAGCATGCTCAGATCTTTTATTCTGTCCGATTTGAGTTATTAGACAGGAAACAAACAAAACGCTAATCATTTAATAATCATAATGAATATTTTTATCCATATATACAGATGTTACTCTGGCTGTAAGTGATACAGACAGTACAAATAAAATTTAAATAAAGATAGGAGTTTAATGCTGTCGATAAACTGCAGCTGAGCTCGACCTTTCCAATCCAATGATAAATTGGGATGATTTCAATCATGAGGATAAAACACTTACCCCATTTGGATCCGAGCAGAACAGGACAACCAGCGTGTTCTGTACGCTCATCAATTGCGCCAAGTCGATTTATATTATACCAAAATGCGGCAGCTCCCTGAAAAGGTACTACCATTACTACTACTACTGCTGATGCTGCAATAATCACCATCATCACAATAATTATTGTTATTATTATTATTATTATTATTATTATTATTATTACGTTGATGATGTTTATCATGATTATTGTTTTGAAGATAACGTCCACGAAGAAAGATTTTTTTTTCTATATTAATAAGAGGTGTACAATTTTTAAAATGATTCAGCTCATATCAGTATTTCTACTACCATCTGATTAGTCGTTGTACACCAGGTACGTTTATCTAAGTTTCTAGGACCAAATCGAGCGGTTTAGCAAAAATGCATACATTTATTAAAAAAACCCATTCGAAACAACTTCACTAGTATGTCAGTTTTCACTCGCAGTTCATGTGTCAAATGCAAAACATAAAATAATAATATGTGAAACATAATAATTCAAACTAATATTGAAAACAGTGGTTGGGCTTAGTGGTTTACACTAATAAAGAAAAGTGAGCATTGTTTAAACCAGATATACAAAATATGGATGTATAATATGTCTAGATAGATCTATCTGAATGTATGTATGACTACTTTAATGTTTAGTGTATCCAGCCATCTATCCATCCACCAATTCATCTATCTAGCTAGTCAACCAATTATATAGGTAGATAGCTAACTGCATGTTTATCTGTCTATATATCTATCCAAACGACACGAAAACAGCTTGTACATAAAACTGTCATGATCAACAATGTGAGGTAAAATGAGAAACAATCAGACGATATAAGTTGAGGATATGCGTTGAGAAAGAAACTGAAACGTATGTAGAAACTGAGGATATGAGTTGAGAATGCAACTGAAATGTATGTACAAACTGAAGATATGAGTTGAGAATGCAACTGAAATGTATGTACAAACTGATGATATGCAGTGAGAATGCAACTGAAATGTATGTGCAAACTGAGGATATGAGTTGATAATGCAACTGAAATGTATGTACAAACTGAGGATATGCCTGAGAATGCAACTGAAATGTATGTACAAACTGATTATATGCAGTGAGAACACAACTGAAATGTATGTACAAACTGAGGATATGAGTTGAGAATGCAACTGAAATGTATGTACAAACCGAGAATATGAGTTGAGAATGCAACTGAAATGTATGTACAAACTGAGGATATGCCTGAGAATGCAACTGAAATGTATGCATAAACTGAGGATATGCGTTGATAATGCAACTGAAATGTATGAACAAACTGAGAATAAGAACTGAGAATTCAAATGAAATATATGTACAAACTGAGGATATGCGTTGATAATGCAACAAAATATTAAAATATAAATATATTTGTTAAGGGTCTTGCAGGACGTAAAACGTGCAAAAAACAACTCATGTCAGTTTTGCCAAATAAAATTTGTATGGAATCGCTTCTGTAACAAAACAGCTATGTGAAAAGGGGTATATTTGTCAATAGTTACGAATTAAATTCATGTATTGATAATTATTTCTAATTAGCAAACAAAACTGGTACTTCAATTGAGGTCCACACAATATTCCAAGCAAACAAGCAGAAAAGTATTTATACCATAACTATATTGAGACTCTATGTTAGTGATTTCCTATCTAGACTTAAAATTATCATCTATCTATCTATCTATCTCTTTATATATATATATATATATATATATATATATATATATATATATATATATATATATATATATATATATATATATATATATATATATATATATATATATATATATATATATATATAAGTCAAAGCACTAAGCAAGTCTAGTTATCTGATTAATAGTGTGGGGACATAATGATTTTCAACAGTAATATTAATCTCGTATTAATTGTTTTTACCTTTGTCACTGGAACTGTCACATTTAATTTTGTAAACACGGTTGCACCACCTGCCTTTACATCACTGAGCTGAAACAATACAAGTATGCGCCAACGATATAAGTATGACCCTACGATACAAATAGGATCACATGATAAAAGTATGACCTCACGATATAAGTATTACCCCACGACAAAAATATTGATCCATTATATAAGTAAGAGCCCATGGTAAAAATATGACACCACGATATAAATATGAGCCCACAGTAAAAATATGACACCACGATATAAATATGAGCCCACAGTAAAAATATGACCCCACGATATAAATATGACCCCACGATATAAGTATGAGCCCACAGTAAAAATATGACACCACGATATAAATATGAGCCCACAGTAAAAATATGACCCCATGATATAAGTATGACCCCACGATATAAGTATGAGCCCACGGTAAAAATATGACCCCATGATATAAGTATGACCCCACGATATAAGTATGAGCCCACGGTAAAAATATGACCCCACGATATAAATATGACCCCACGATATAAGTATGAGCCCACAGTAAAAATATGACACCAAGATATAAATATGAGCCCACAGTAAAAATATGACCCCACGATATAAATATGACCCCACGATATAAGTATGAGCCCACGGTAAAAATATGACACCACGATATAAATATGAGCCCACGATAAAAGTATGAAACCACGATATAAGTATGACATCACGATATAAGTATGTGCTCATGATAAATATATGACCCCACGATTTGAGCCTGTAATAAAAATAGGACACCACGATATAAGTATGAGCCCGCGATAACAGTATTACCGCAATAGAAAAGTGATGACACTCTTCTGATAATTGTTCCACTTGCTGATCATTATTTTACAGATGCATGTGCGTCAGGCGCCACGCTACAGAACAATTATCTAGAATGTAATTACAACTACAGTGATTGGAAATCGTATCGGTAGAGATAACTGTAGAACGGGTGGTGAATAAGACTTGAAATATTATAGCTAAACACGCCCAGTTATGATGGTATACTGGCACATGACTTTTTGTTTCCAGTAAACTATGCAAGTACTGAATTACTTGGCATCAGTCAATACGCAGTGGCAAAGTTAGATGATTTATTTTTATTTATTTTGTTTTCGAGGCACTACTGAAGATTACTCCCATATCACCCGAGAGAAATCTCGGAGCGAATATTACTATTTTTACTCGATGTTTGCACTGGTTCTAATGTTTTAGCATTAGAAGAAAGGATGAAAACCTTTGGTTATCTTTTTCTTGAAAGAATAAATGTTGGTGCTTTGATTTTCACAATGTTTGTTAGTTTGCACACATGTAAATTAGGATCAACCTATGGGAATTGTTTCTGGCTATCAACGTGATATCTTGTCCTGAATACGTATCTCCTGAAGATAGGAAGCATAGACCTGACTGTAACGAGTAACCTGAAATATGATTAGGATTTCATGTAGTTTATTATTACATGTAGCAAAAGCTGTACTTGTCAAACGTGCATGAAATATATATATATATATATATATATATATATATATATATATATATATATATATATATATATATATATATATATATATATATATATATATATATATATATATATATATATATATATATATATATATATATATAATGTGCAATGTGACTGAAACAGCGGGCAGGTTCCTGTTATCTCGCAGAGAAATACGAATATAAATTATTCGGGGGGGGGGGGCGGCTAGTTTCTATAACAGACTATATGTTACAAGCGCACCGTTTGATTATGAAAAGGACGTGCTCTGCGACAATCTTCCGAAAGGATAGTACATAGAGAAATTGACATCAAAATTACATCACATTATACCTGCTTAATTTCGGATTGATTGAATGAGGACAGTATACATTTTCCCTTGACAACTAGTTGCTATATTTAACTATTTAAATTATACCTGACCCAGAAGGTACTATTGACAAGCGCCCACGCCGGACGTTATATGAGGTCAAATGACGTGCTGAGGTACTGAATACAGTACGGCCTCCTTCCGTGAGAACTGTATACTGTTATCGGCTTTGGCTCTATAAATATTCCTTACCAAGCAACATTATAGGAGAACAATCCTCTCAGAAGAAAGCAAAGTATAATGATAATATCTTATCTCAAATGTTCGCTACCTCCATCTAAACTGTCATCGTTCCTAAAAGCAAGTTATTGTATATATTCTGTTTTCACCAGGTTTGTATTGCCCCATAAAGTTGTAATAGCGACCAGACTGTGAGGCACCCATACAAGGTGGAGCCTCAATCAACCGAATCTTATTATTCGAAATGTGCGGTTTGGGAAACCGAACCATGCGCCTCTCTTCAAGAACACTTCTGATACATAAAAGTATTGGCTACATTATCCGATATCTAACTCCTCCATACCGTATTAATATTCACACCTCCCCACTCCTACCCCATAAGTCCAAGATATGTTCGGCAACTGAGGTTTTACTATACTAATTGGCACACATTTGACAAATAGGTTGTTCTAATGAACGATACTTTCCTTTTCTAAAAGAAAAATTATTTATTATAGACGACTTGAGTAGACCTGGTGGATAGAAGTATTTAACTTTTAGGGTCATAGGATCTTCAAACATTTATGCAATGTATAGACATGTAGACACGTCAGAAAGTATTAAATTTTTATGAACAGACAAACTAGTTATTAAATTCTTTCATTCAAAATCTGGACGAACGATGGACGGAGCTGTTTAAGTTTTGGAGAAATTTTTATTAAACATGCATGCAATGTATTGAAGTGTAGACAATACAAATAATCACAATTTAAATTAATTTCCTTCCTGATGGTACATGTACTTACATAAAACAACCAGGTAGCCAGCCGATCTCCAGAACCTCGCAATTCCACGACATCTAAATCTCTAACTTTCAGCTCCGATAAGGGATATTCCTTTTATTAGAGAAAGAGGGTAACTGACATAATGTTGAAAGATAAAGTTATATATATATATATATATATATATATATATATATATATATATATATATATATATATATATATATATATATATATATATATATATATATATATAGAATAAAACATGAATGCATGCCGGTGTATTGGCTTTTGTTGACAATTATGTTGTGGCGCAAAACAAACAAAATACAGTTAAACATAGAAAACATTACTGTACGACAATTGGATTAAGGCAAAAAAAAAATAGTTATCAGGGATATCAGGGACATCAATATATTTGCTCAGGAAACTCAATTAATTAAAACAGAAATTTAAAAGCGTTTAAGTGTGATTATTGATTGGTATTTATCATGGGAAAATGAAATAAAACACTTTTATTCTGCAGTATCCTTCAAAATAACATAATATATGATGCTAATGTGCCAAAATCTATGCTACAGTGACTAATAACACACACACACACACACACACACACACACACACACATATATATATATATATATATATATATATATATATATATATATATATATATATATATATATATATATATATATATATATATATATATATATATATATATAGAGAGAGAGAGAGAGAGAGAGAGAGAGAGAGAGAGAGACCGATAATGGTTGTATAGGGAAATTTCAATGTACTGCTATCTTAATCATTTCATTCAGCTCTAAAAAGCGATACCCTAGACTTAATGGAAGAAAAGAAGACTTATATCGTTAATTTACAATGGTTACATTTTACTTAAAGTGTGAAGTCATTTAAAACTAGTTTGATATATAACTGTTTTCATAACATGAATCCACTTATGTTATTCATTTCCTCTTTCGAGCTTCAGATAGCCTTTAATACAATGCACGGTCTACGGTTTATTTCGAACTTCATTTGCCTACATTCACAACGAATGTGTAAGGAATATCTTTGACATATTCAGGAACAATACGTTGGAATATCATGACCAATGATGATAGACAAACACCAACACTCTCCTCATTCAGACACGCTCTTTGCTCAAACAAATTGGGATATCAAACTCACGGGGCTAATTTCTAAAACAGACTATCGGTTATAAGCGCACTGTCAAGTGGCAAGAAAGAGGTGTTCAGACTGGCAGTAATTAAGGTGATGTAAAACATCTTCGCTGGCATAGATACAATGCTGGCTGATTTTGGGGGTCTTCTGTGAGCAGCTGTCGCCCCCAGTTCTTGATCAAACCGGTGTTGAAGCCCGCTGACTTGCTTTAATCTGAAGATCCCATCAGTCGTCGCGCTTCGCACTTCAACTTCCACATGGCTACATGCCGCCCTTTTGAGATTTAGAGTCAGAATCTAATTCCTTAATTTGTAAAACTTAGGAAAGAATCGAATTCGATTAACATATGTGGTAATTCCAAACCAGGAAATCTTACTTCCTAAATTAACAGTGACATCTTAATAGCAATGGCTATTTTCTCTTTTATTGTCTGTGAAATAGAATGTTCTCTACTAGACAGTAGAATTGTGTGGAATTTATCTGGTATGATTAAATAGCTTGCATTATTGATGACTTGACGGCTGTCCCCTTCCATCTCACTGATACATGTTGTTAAAAAACGTTCAAGTTTAAAGAAACTCCGCAGACTCCTTGTACAGGCAACGCGTACTAATATGCAACCGAAGTCGCCGTCTTTGCCCCGCTTTCGCAGAAGCTGAGATTCCTGGATATGAAGTTGCAGTTCATTTGGGCTTGGTTGAGTAAATGTATTGTCCCAGACGTATAAATCTACTCGCTCCCCGTTCTATCGTCAACCTCATCATCTAGTCCAAGGAGGGATTGCAAACTAGCGTTAAGCTGCACCTCACAACTCGCTGGGAGCACAACTGTTATCCGGCAGCAAGGGGGGGGGGGCAAATCGAGAGAAAAAATGGCGACCAATTTATAGGGGCCTACTCATGAAGGCCCCGTTTCGCAAAATGGTGGCTAAAAATGTTGGTTTAGTCAAGTAGTTTTGACTCATTAAAATATCCAAAGGCCGATCCGAGGCTTATATGCATGAGTATGCTACCGATGTTTTGGGACAGTGGGGGGGGGGGGGGTAGACAAAAAATGGCGATCGACAAATTTATCTGATCTAAAATAAAACAGCAAATGGAAGTGCCCGGGACAACGTTGATTGATGTTGAATATCTGTTAAATCTTGAGTAATTGCTATATTTTCATTTTTCCACTGCAAACGTTGGATCGCTAAGCTCGAACTTTTAGATATTCAGAGGATTTTTCTATTTCCAGTTTTCTTTTTCGATTGCAATTGTTGGATCGCTAAGTGCAAAAGAGGGTTTGGGTTTGTTAATTTGTAATCAAGCACACACACACACACACACATAAGTGAGCTCCGGGTGCTTTAGAAATAACACCCGTTTTGAGGCTCGGCGAGGGACCAGGCCCGTTGCACCTGGGATATTTTTTTATTTATAAGTTTACAATTACCCATGTAACGATATTTGGTCTTTTTTCATTGCATCTCGGGTAACCCTCCACTATAAAGCATCTATCACAGACGCTGACAATATGTGTATCGAATTTGTCGTTTTTTGTATCCGTACCCATGAAATAGTTTCCACTGGTCGATCGAAAGTTTGTTCGATTTAACCACATCAACCACTACCTCAGTTAAGAATATACGATAACCTACTTTATATGAGCATACGCGCTTACTGGACATACAGACAGACATTAAACATACACAAGCATTTAGATCGTATAATTTATTTATCGGTGTGTCCACTTTTTATTTTACGTTATGTTGTTGCTCCGTGTATTTTCCCGAGAGCCTTAGCAATATCGCCGTCTGCTGTTGCAACAGGAATACTCACAAACGTATATTTTTTGTGCGCGGCATTTTACACATTTACCTGTAAGTGCTGGCGTGCTATTTCTCAACGTGGTTGCTCTCATAAATTTTGTACCAGTGACTGTCTACATCGAACACAATACAAAATCTTGATTATAAATAATATTATATGTGTACAATATGAACGTGAATGACTTTCAGCGACACGTGAGAAAGCACCGATCAATCATCATCCAATGTTACCAAATTCCATTCGAGCTATTATAGTTGGTCCATCTGGGTCGGGTAAACTCAGTTGTTGCTCAACCTGATAATGAGGTGGCTCAAATGAGACAAGCCTTTTTTAGTAGTACCATCAGTGGATTACCAACGATGCTATAATGTTCTTAAGGAATTTAGTTAATCTGCAACGGCTGAAGACGATATTATTGAATCTATCACAGACATAGACGAGGATCTTAACGGGGATATCGACAATCTAATGGTTTACGACGGTGTAATGTTTGACAAACAAACATATCCAGCCAGAATATTTTTACGGGGCAGACATAAAAACACAGATGTAATTTACGTTCCTCAGCGGTATACACATATTCCCAAAGTGGTTAGAAATAATTGCAATTTTTTGGTTATTTTCAACGGGGCTGATACACATACGCTGCGAAATAATCATCAGACATGGTGTCAAGCTTTTGTGCATATGCTTAGGAAACCCCGCATGGATTCATCACGATGAGCTTACACGATCCAGCTAAATGTTATCGAATTGGTCTGGATAAAATCTTTTATTAAAGAAACGAATTTATTGTTATAATGAACCAGTAAAACATTAACAAGATTATCTCAAGATTATCTCAATTACAGCAGGATGGTCTCACTGTTCAATTCGATGCTGAAAAATCAACGATGATGTTGAGATGAGACAGCAGCGACGTGAAGAAGACGGATATACAGCCGCTGCTGAGTATAGATTTATCAAATTACTCCGATGTGAAATGGAATTGTCATTGGTGGATTTACACGAACAACATCATATAGCTAAATTTGTTCCACTGGCAAGCGCTATTGGGAAAATACGATCAGATTCTTCTCGACAAAATTAAACTCGAGCGGTTGTAAGTGCTAAAAAAAGGTGTATTAGAATCTATTAAGATTCAAGCAGAATAAGAAGCGTTCCCCAAGGAGGAATAACTGAAAGAAAAAAAAAAAAAAACAATAAAATCATTAAAGACAAAAAATGTTGCTTTTTTATCATTGGCCGAAAGAGACCGTTCAGGGTCATCTGGAGAAAAGCTGTAAAGAATATACCCTTGCTGGGCGTGCCCTTGTAATGCTTGCCCAGATAAATAATGGTTAAAATAATTTCCGGTCTCTTTTATTATTATTTTCTTCGGAATAAAATCATATTTATGTGGTTCTGGTTTTAATTGAACAACAACTGGTACTACCAAATTGGTACTACCAGCGGCCATCCCAACGCTGTTCTGATCGATGACTTATATATGTCAACGGCGTAATTTGATTCCTTAGAATGCTCCGCTGATATTTCGATTGGGGTGCTGCGAGTTGTCTTGTGCACTTTGATTCTGTTCCTGGTATTGATTTAATTTTCGATTTGATATTATCCTGCTGGTACGCTGACAAACTTCTACTCTGGGACAGGCTGCCCATTATCATCAGGCTTGGTTTTATGCAAGAATACAAGTGTGTTGTTGGCGTCTAATCCAATAAATGATTCTTCTCTGATATTTGGCCAACTGTAATAAAATCTTAATTGTACCAGTGCAATTTCAAGTGGCCGACCATTAGGAGCTTTTATCGGAGTTGGAAAACAAATATAGAATTCTGGCCGTGTTGACGTCGCTGATATCATTGTGGTCATCTGCGGCGTTGTGTTAGCGATAATCTGCTCTAGTCTTGTGGTTATTTATGCGGTCATTGTTATATATACGGCCGATTCTAAATGTGGCGCTTTCAACGTCAGCAACGGTGTGTTTGAGTTCTTGTGATACCGATAATAAATATCACTTACTGCATCGAATTCGTTGTCAGATTTTGCACCGTCGTTTAACCCCGCTGACAGTATCGATGCTATATTTATGCACGCATTAGTCGCAGCATAAGTTAATTTTGTGTGCTGGTGCATTTGTTTACTGGGACATGTATATATTAATTTGCGATAATGTTGAGTATACCAGCAACACCGACAACAACAGAGACACCGATTCCATACACTTGCGATATCACGTGCGTCGCTTATATCGTACCGATTAGCGTCGTTGTTTCAGCGACCAGCGAGGAAACTGCGTATACAATAGTGTTGATGACGATGATTCGTATGAGATAACTGTTTGGTTTTGTTATTTGCTCGTCGATGATTTCTTCCAGCGATGGCTTCCACGCACATGCTTGATCAAACCGAAATGATTGTGTGGGATTCATTATGTGTTATGCTAAGTAATCAATTAAGATTTCTTCGCGACGAATTCCAGAAAGTAGTAGTATATCTCTGACGTTAAGGCATTTTCCCCTGATTCCAATATGAATATTTCCCCAGTAGTCTGTTCTAACATGACTGTGATAGTTTATGAAGAAGAAGGCTTGAAGACATAACTCAAAGAAAAGAATAAAACTATCTTAAATTGCACAAAGCTAAGCAGGGATAACCTGTACTTCCCAATAACCTCAGTTGTATGTGTGATGGATTTGTTGCGCTTTGTCCATGTTCCCGATCTAGACGCTACAGTGTCTAAAATGTTAGTGAGCTGTGTTGTGTGAATTACACCAACGGCAATCTTTTTTATTTTATCGAATTGATTCTTGAGTTGATGTTGGTGAGCTTATTATTAATAATTTCAGTTGTTGTTTAACGTTGACTAGATCAACAAGTTGTCTGTGAATTTCAGAGAGATTGGTGTTGATAACCGTTGGATTTCCAAAGAAATTATCTAGTGTTCTATTTGTATTTCAACGCAAATTTGTAAACGCGGTTACAAAATTAGTATATTCAGATCTCAACGTGGTCATTCCATCATTGATTGTCATTAACGAGGTCATCATCGGAATGTTGCTGTTATCCGCGTATTTGTTGCGTCATCGTTTGCTTCTGGTTCTCTCGAATTAGCAATGCTATTTCCACTCATGTCGAGATCGCCAGTCATTGCATCACTTGTTTTAGCAACGTATTTACTGATCTCACTTCTGAAAGTATTACTTTACCTTCAGCTGAAGCATTATATCGCCAAATTCCATTGGTGTCAGTGGACTTTCGGACTAACTCAACTGTATGTTTGGCTCTGAAGATAACTTTTCTAACATGTCTACAGAATCCAAAGATATGCGACAATGGTATCACACAGCTTGATATACCATGAGCATCAGTTTGAGATCGTCGTGCCGCAAATTCCAAATTAAATTCTGGTTACGTCAGCGTCATCGTTGTCGGCATGGTTTCTTGGTCGTCAAGTGTTATACTGTGTATCGTTAGCGTAGTCAGTAATATCCTTTGAAAACATGATTGATGGACCAGCAGACCTTGTATAATCATCGGAATATCTTGCAAGACCCAGTAACATCGTAGCAACATCAACATCATTGTGACATACTATCAATAATACAGGGCACTTTTAAATAACGCTTTAATGTAATTATTAACAAATCCACATTTGTCACCGGCATCATATGAATTATTGTTTTCTCTCAAACGTCTACCCTGAGCTTTAATAAATGCCTCGGCGAGCAAGAAATACCTGGATGTATCTTGGACTTGTAGTTCGAGTCGCCCACGTTGGTTTGGTTCTCATGCTTCATAAGAATAATATTAATAATTACGCACAGACTCATCTTTGAGTAATTGTGCGTCCATGTCAAATACGTTTTAATATTTTTATTATATTCGCTGCTGTCTTAAACGACGTTCCAACATTGATCAATAAGTGGCTGATCAGCGACGACGACGGGCCAGACCAGTAATCGCTATTACGTTTGCGGTTATGGTTTTTTTTTTTTTATCTCGTCGGAGCTTTGTTTTGTCAGAGATGGCACTGCAGCTAATTCATTCAACCACTTATTTGCAGCTTGATTTATAATTTTGCGGACACTTGGTGGCATAACTTCGGTGCTGGGCAGTTTTACTGGAATGCTGGCACTGGAATGCTTCACATTCTGCTGTGGCTTTCGTTGTACTAATCGTGCGAGTGTCTTTGATCGCCAATTACCAGCAACATCACCAATAGTGTCAATAACCTTATTATGAACAACGTCGATGGCTTCCATGGGTAATTGTTTTGCAATCGGGATAGCTGGTGGGGTTATCCTTCTAAATAAACCTTGTATAACATCACCGAGTCCATCTCCGTAGATCATTTTATATACCGATAATCCACGTTGGGCATTGTGTATAATCATGTTATTTTGTTTTCGCCGATCTAATTGATCACTCACTGTAGTAATCGTCGGTAATTTGATTGATCAGGGCCCGATAGACTCTACTGTCCATGACGCAACTGGTAAATAAACGCTGAAAAATATCAGCTGCTTCATTCACAATTACAACAAGAAATTCAGCAAGCAATATATATATTGTTGTTGTAGAGTTTAACCCCATTTGTCAGCACACGATAGGCTATACATGGCGGCCAGTATTAATGGTGGAGGAAGAACCCGGGAAATCCCCGGAATGAATCACCGACCCTCGAGAAGCCGCTGACAAGCTTTCTCACATGCCCACACTGGCCGAATCCGAGACTCGAACCCACGCAGACAGAGCTGAGATGGCAGTGATCCGTAACGGAGAGAGCCCATATATATATATATATATATATATATATATATATATATATATATATATATATATATATATATATATATATGCACAAGTTCATTCTTAAAATGGCCATACATGAAATATTAGAAAGTATTTTTAAGGTTGTTATATATACAAGTCCATATATAGCCTGTTCTTAAATGAAAATTAAACGATTTATATCCGTGCATACGCGGGCCTTAACTGAAATTTCGGAGAGGTTTATTAAGGCTACTATGTGTTCACGTCCGTGCTAAGCAGGCCTTAAATCAAAGTTTGGAAAGATTTATTAAGGCCTAAGCAGGCCTTAAATGAAAGTTTGCGAAACGTCCATGAAGATTAAGATGAAAATGTGATACATACTAGATAGTCCTTATGGGCTTCATACATTCCTCCTGTACCATAGTTTACTACCTGAAATTAAATAATGTAAAACACTGCATAATTCAAAGATTTTTAGAGCTGAAAAGAAATGAATTATCAGAAGTAGTTTTCGATCCTTATCTAAAAAAAAACAACATTTTATTCTTCCTCGTGACATGCCTTTTCTTTCGAGGTTTTGTTATGTAAATATAACGTGCTTATTGTCAATGGTCTGGAGAGGTTCTTTCGTTTAAAACAAATCTCTGTTGGATACTTTAGTATCATTAAGCAACCGTTTTTATTCTTTTGGAGACTCTCTAACATGGATTATTATGCTACCTTGAATAGTGTTTTCTAGACAGGTGCCTACGAACATTAAAACTACAAACAAATTTATTTACTTAAATTCGATTCCATTTACTGCGATTTGCTACTCACAATGAGCAATTCATTGACTCAGACTTGTCTTGGATGTGGAAAACAAAGCAACAGCAAGAAACACGATGAGGGGTACAATGAATCTTGGGAAAATGGTAGTGATTAATTAAAAAGATGTCACTGAAAACATAAAAGTGTGGACAGCCCTTGTTCATTACCAATGACCACATTAAGAGTACTCGGCTTTTCCTACGAAGTGTCTATGTCTGAGCTGTAAGACTGGTCTAGACGATATTTCTAAATGAGGAAATGGTGACCTCGAGCCCATGAGATTTGTTTCAGCTAATTAAAACAATTTGAGTTATTTGATTACAGCTATAACGCCAACTCTCATTTTTCATAACCTTGCATGTCCTCAGTTAAAAAGTTCCTACGTGTAAATAAGTTCCTAATTTTATCAATCAATCCCGATTTTGTTTCGCCAGTTGACCAACCTGCATAGGTTCAGCATGATAAACCGTTTCAAGCTGGCTCGTGCTCAGGCCCGTTATTATTTCAACACGCTTTGAAAGCTTTCGGATCAACGGATATTCTTGGTCAGACATCCATGCGCTGAAATTATAATGTATACTAACGTAAAGTTGACAATAATTTAAAAGAGTAGCATAACGAAGTAAATCAGACAATTCATCGAAATTATAAATCTTTATTAGAAAATGCGAACGATATATTTGGTTTTTGAAAACTTTTGAGATTAGTCGGTTTACTGTATATTTTTCTTTTTTAGTTTATATGAAATAAAAAATGGGACGAAAACGAATAAACAATGCCAAAAAGAACATAAAAGTAATCGTCATTAGGTTTCTTTTTCTCATTTTATATTTCGTATATATTTGGCATGCACTCATAAAAAATAAATTTTATGAGCTTCACTTGCGGATAATTAAAAAAAAATGCAGCAAATACTCTTTTAAGTGTTGTTGCACATTTATCATTAACCGCTGTACAGATTTATCATTAACCGCTGTACAGATTTTGGTATGATTTGCTATTGTACATCGACGTATGACCTGATCCATATAAAAGCCTATTTCCTCAAGTGATGTTAACTAACAAATAATTAGTCTTACTATTTTGAATATACATCATATGTGCAGAAGAATTTATGAAAACGTTGAAGTCAATATTATCCCATCAGGGTTGTAACTGTTTCCAACAGGATTAATAGTCTGTTTGCCATATATTTTTAATATGGAGGCACCAGTAAACTCAGCGACACGCAGCGACAAGTGTTAAGCAATGTTTTACTATCGATTCAGACTGAGCGTAGTCTGAGTTGCGCATGTTACTAGTCTCGAAGTTCGTCGCTGCCAACTTGTTGTCGATAGTTCGTACAGGAAAAGCACACTTTGTAAAGATCACGACTGCTTAAATCTCCATTCGAATAATATAGTAAATGAATTTGTGGAAAATAAAATAAACAAGTTACGCCAAACTTGGTTCAACGGGTAACTCAATCTTACAAGAACCAAAATTTTGCTGTTTTCCAAAATTGTTTGGAGCTGGTCTTTGAAATCGTACATTTCTTTATTATGTTGACTGTTAGGGGCAGGTCAATACATCAATATGTATTTAAAGTACCTTACCAAGGGACCCATCACGATGTTGGAACAGAATTCAAACCCCTACCCTTCGGGTCGCGAGTTCGGCTCGCTAGCTGAACCACCGAAGGTCTATTTCTCCGTCAAATATATTATATTCCCCGATCACATAAATGTTAGGAATAAGCTTCGCTACTTTCAAGTAGAGCAGTCATAAAGTGTAAAATTTCTTATTTCCTTTTGCATATCATATATACAAGAAGACACTTTAGCCCATTGCCGTCCCATACCATCGCTTGGTGGCTACCCGTCAACCGGTTTCAACTAGCACTCAACCCGCGACCGTGAGGAGGTTATGCCGGCCTCAGATATTGCTGGTGGTCACCATCAATCGTAGCCACTTGGCCCATAAGATTAAATTCTGATATAAAAGCTAAATAAGGTTGACTGTGCCTGCCAGCCAACGGCTCCTTTTATGTCTCTGATCGAAAAACTCCTTGCTAACGCGAGACTCGCAAGGACAGATCTTATCTCATCAGCGGGAATCGCCAACAGTGGATGTCTCTGATTCTGTAATAAATCAAAACACCTAGCGTATTACCCGCTTCACCCATGACGATGGGGCAAGAGAGATTATGCCATCTTTTCCTGTCATAACTGGAAGAAAAAGATGCTCTCGCGACCAAGGCTCTTCTCTGGCGTTTTTCGTCTTTCCGGGATCGCTGGATTCGAGAGGTAGCGGAGTTTATTTTCCAACGTTAATGTGATCGAGTAAGTATTCACAGAGAAGCAAAATTTACACAATATTTGTTCTCTGAAACAGACTGTACTGTAAGAATACACATACTAAGCTATTATAAGAAAATGTTATGCCTTTGTACTATGAAAAGTAATGTACAGTTATTTCAAAACGAAACAGAATCTGAATCTCCACAACGCTAGTTTTAGTGTCTTTGGACAAATATCGTTCGGTAAAGAATTTTGTTTAAGCACCAAAGTAGGCATCTTTTATCTAGCTATGCATCAGACAAAATTCTTTATTTGCATGGAAATCGAATAAAAGTAATTATTCTGATGCTTCCATTATTATTCTTTTTTCCAATACCAAATTCATATATTTTTGTTTTAAAATGTCTTTGCTGCCGTAACTAAAAATTTCTTAAATCACCGTTAATTAAAAATTACTAGATACGTAGGTAAAAATGTAGCATATATCGTTTTGTTGTCTTCATTGGTGATATATACCATCTTGACTTTAAACAAAATCGAAGACACTTCATTACGAGTGTTTATCTTCCTAAGTTTGGCGTTTATGCTGTGCAGATTATACTGTTCCAGTGTCTTCAGATTTAGGAGTTTATCCGATTATATTTCAATCAGAATTTCACATCTGTCATCAAGAGTCTACAACTGTAGCATCTATGTGTCGTGTTATGTTTACTTACTTTTGGCTCTGTCGTATTTTAATAATTGTATATTTTGGATCGCCTGCTTCTTCGCCGACTGTACGAGACCTATGGAGCTACAATAAATGAATGAAAACAATTATGGACAGGAAAAGATTATATCGAATGGCTTACACTTTTTCATTATTCTGGATGAAAAACGTTTTGGAAATTCATGTCAACAGTTTTATTTTTGGCAAAAGTTTCATGAGACGATGCAGTTCTCACAAAAAAGATAAGAGGAAATCTGACAAACACTGGTCAATGTGATCGAAACATGTTCAAGAGACAAAACAACCTTGGTGACCCTATTTATAATTTAGCCAAAAATAGCACATGCTCCAATAGAATTGGTTTAAACAAATGTATTTCTTAATGAGTATGAATAATATTTTTAAAACAATTGACAATTGGAATCTAAGAATTGGAACATAAGCAAATTGTCTATACAGTTATGTTCCGATAAATATAGAAGCAGTTGTAAACATAGTGGCGAAACAAATTACATCAATGTCCAATAAAAAGTACATTAAGGCATTCTCTCTGCCAAATAACAATTATTTGGTCATCATTTCGTACATTTACACGGTAAATTATTGTATGCAAACTTGCCCATGTGAATGATTTCCAGAGAGAGATAAAATATTATAAATGCTTAGAACATACACTTACTTAATATAACGGGTACTGACGAAATATTGAATCATATTTTCTTATAATATGGTATATTCCAATATATATTACACACAGTATCACAGTTCTACATATGACTATAATGAACATTTCTCACACGTTTGTTCATTGTAAGAAACATACTTACAAATTTCACTGCACTCGTTTGTGTTTGGCGACACTCAGACTCGTGAATTACATCATAAAAGATTGACACTCTGGGGTCAAAGTTCATAACTTCTTCCTTGCCCTTGTAAAAAGGTATGATGGTGTCACGAAGAGAACATTTCAGCCTCGAAGTCACACTTATATGCTATTATAAAATAAGAGTAAAATATGTAAACTTTGAGATTATTCATACCATGTTATTCACAGAAAGTATGTATGTATGTATGTATGTGTGTGTGTGTGTGTGTGTGTGTATGTGTGTGTGTACGTATGTATGTATGCATGAGTTTTACGACACATCAGCACAATAGTGGCTTTAAGATGCAAATTAAAGGTAAAAATAGAACTGTAATAATGAACCCAACAAAATTTTGGAAGATAAACCCTTCGGAATATATGTAATTATGAAGTACAGCAAGATAAAACATATAATGTAATATGTTACAGTTCTATAAAATGTATGTTTTGTCATTGCTTTAATAATGTCAAGAAATTGTTTATACTAATTTAATTCTTTAATGCCATATAAGGGTTACTGTATACTCTTCACAGTCTCACGGACGTCATGACCGACTGACCTCAACTGGAAGGCAATCACACTCTGACCTCATGTCATAAAAGTCTTACTGAGTATAATAAATTAGTTTACTGTGTACATTTTGTGTTGTAATTTATGTCAGTGAGTAAACGTTGTGTCATAAATTAGTTTACTGTGTACATTTTGTGTTGTAATTTATGTCAGTGAGTAAACGTTGTGTCATAAATTAGTTTACTGAGTACATTTTGTGTTGTAATTTATGTCAGTGAGTAAACGTTGTGTCATAAATTAGTTTACTGTGTACATTCTGTGTTGTAATTTATGTCAGTGAGTAAACGTTGTGTCATAAATTAGTTTACTGTGTACATTTTGTGTTGTAATTTATGTCAGTGAGTAAACGTTGTGTCATAAATTAGTTTACTGTGTACATTTTGTGTTGTAATTTATGTCAGTGAGTAAACGTTGTGTCATAAATTAGTTTACTGTGTACATTCTGTGTTGTAATTTATGTCAGTGAGTAAACGTTGTGTCATAAATTAGTTTACTGTGTACATTTTGTGTTGTAATTTATGTCAGTGAGTAAACGTTGTGTCATAAATTAGTTTACTGTGTACATTTTGTGTTGTAATTTATGTCAGTGAGTAAACGTTGTGTCATAAATTAGTTTACTGTGTACATTCTGTGTTGTAATTTATGTCAGTGAGTAAACGTTGTGTCATAAATTAGTTTACTGTGTACATTTTGTGTTGTAATTTATGTCAGTGAGTAAACGTTGTGTCATAAATTAGTTTACTGTGTACATTTTGTGTTGTAATTTATGTCAGTGAGTAAACGTTGTGTCATAAATTAGTTTACTGTGTACATTTTGTGTTGTAATTTATCTTAGTGAGTATACCTTGTGTCATAAATTAGTTTATTGTGTACATTTTGTGCCGTAATTCATGATGGGTACGTAGTTGGACACTAATTAACCAAAGGAAACATTTCATGCAACGTACTGAAAATTCTTCAAAGATATACATGGTCACCAGCGGTATTAGAATGTTTTGACTATTCGTGCACTGTACGACAAAAATCTTTAATAGTGACATGTACGCCAGTGTATCCCCTCAAAATACTCCCCATCCCCGCAACTACACACTTTCTCAGTGTGATTATCTAATTACAAAAGACAAGTTTGCGTTCACGTTCTGCTGTGTTGTTCATAAATTGGAAAACTTTACTTCCAACAGCATGGCGGTTTTCAGATTGTCTGTCCTTCAGCATATATTTGATAAAGGGATTCATCCAAAAGTCACTTTGGTCTAAATCGGGCCTCTATGGAGGATGAGACAAAGTTTAGTTGTTGTTCTTCTTCAGGAAGTCCGCCAGGATGGCAGATTGATGCGTCGGTGCTTTGCCATGTTGTAAGACCATACTGTGCACCGGTTCTATGACGGGTAGTTCGACAGTGCTCCACAGCTTTTGGTAACAATTGTGTTGTAATTCATGATATGCACGTATTTGGAAACTAATGAACATAAGGAAAACTTTCTTGCAACGAAATGAAAATTCTTCAAAGATATACATGATTAACAGGGGTATGTAGAAAGTCTTAAATATTAGTGCACTGTACAACAAACATCTTTAAAAGTGAATTTAATGCCAGTGCATCCCTTCAAAATACTCACCACCCCCACCACCCGGAACCACACACTTTCTCAGTGCGATTATCTAATTATTAAAGACCAGTTTGAGTTCACTTTCAGCTATGTTGTTCGTACATTGGAAACCTTTACTTCCAACAGCATGGCGGCTTGCAAATTGTCTGTCACTCAGCGAGTATTTGATAAAGAGGTTCAGCCAAAAGTCACTTTGCGCTAAATCGGTTCTTTGGAGGATGAGCAAAGTTTGGTTGTTGTACCCCTTCAGAAAGTCCGACAGGACGGCAGATTGATGCGCTCGTGTACCGGTGAGCGGACGGATGGTTCGACAGTGCTCCACAGCTTTTAGTAACAAGTTGGAAAGTCTCGTGACACTGGCCGAGCCAGGCACATGTACCTGGACGACATGACCTTTTTCATCGTTTATAATCCGATTTACCTCCTCTCCGATCCAAACTTTATTATTTTCTCTTTGGTCAGGCTCAGAAAGCAAATCCCTATTTCATTACATATCTTGTCACTCTTTATATATTAGCTAATAACTGTTTGCGATTTCAACCCGGGTCTATTATTCATTAGGATATGGCAGAGAACTGCATCCGTACACGTTATCGAAGTGGGTCTTTATATCAGCTGGAAAGTACCCTAAAAAGATTTTATAGGATTGCTCTGCTCAGTAGCAAAATTACTATCTTTCCCCGACAGCTTTACGTCACTGTAATTTTACCAATGTTAAATCACGCGCATATATATATATATATATATATATATATATATATATATATATATATATATATATATATATATATATATATATATATATATATATATATATATATATATAGTGTGTGTGTGTGTGTGTGTGTGTGCGTGTGTGTGTGTATGTGTGTGTGTGTGTGTGTTGGTGTTTGGCGTGCTGCACATGCAGCTGCAGATAATTTTATTTCATTGTTTAATTTTTGGACAGTTTCAAAGAAACGTAAAAATTATGACAAATATTCAGAACTTTTCAAACACCACTCCTATGTCAAAGAGGAAAATTGAGAAGGCTCATAATCGTCACGAGTTTTAAAGCTTGAAGAAAGTAAATTTTCATTTCTTTTTTTGTTGGGGGTGGGGTGTGATGACAAATGACAGCCAAATAACTTTACTTCATATAATGTCTTCACAAAAGTGCGTGATAATCTGAGATAAAATTAAAAACTCTCGACAAAATCTCACCCGAATGACGTCACCACGGCACAGGGCCTCGTAGTGATGTCTATGAGGGACATCCGCTTCTGAAACTGTTGATCTCTGTGTCAACGTGTGCTGTATTTCGCTCGCATTTTCTTTGAATTTTTCAAGGGCTTCAGTAAGGTCTTCGTCCTCTTCTGCAATAATATGTGCGACACAATGATCATTGTCAAAACACACACATACATACATTCATACATACATACATACATACATACATACATACATACACACATAAATTTGGAGCATGGGCATTTGGTTATAGTGCCCCGTTTTAAGGAATTATAAGATTGCGATTACTTGTCTGATTATTGGAATTCGGCGCAGTAGAGATATTCCTTTGCCCGAAATAATTAGCGAATTACTAGGAGCAAACGTAATGGAGCAAAGTTAAGTGAGTTTCCATGATGCTATGGTTCACTAGTAGTGAATTCAGGTCCATGCTATAATAAAGTCCCTACTAAAATATAGTGCTGTACATTGGTGGTGTGTCTGCAATGGCAGTATTTACGGTAGAAACCGGTAAATTACACAATAAAATCAATAAGAAGGGACTCGGCAGATACTGTTTTTATCGCCATGGATGGCAGATGTAGTGCAGTTATACTGTCGAAAAGTATTTGGAAACCATAGCTTGACTGGCCATAGGTTCCGTAGTTAAAATAGTTCCTTGTGTTAATGGACAGTTGCATAGTTTCTACGGCGAGAACTATGGCGGCACGGAAACCTAACGAAGAGAGGCCCTGCGGGTGTCCGGTTGGTGGATGTTTGACAGGTTGTGATCTTGTGGTCTTGCATTGATTAGAGTAAAATTTAGGTATGGAATGGATACGTCTGGCTTTCTAATTTACAACTGAAATTGTATGAAAGTTTTGGGAAATTTCGGGTAAACGTATGACTTCTAGCTGGAATCGCGCCAGGGTTTGACACCGCTCAGTCAAGTAAAGATCCCTGGCTTGTAACAATACACACACACACACACACACAGAGACACACACACACACACACACACAGAGACACACACACACACACACACACACACACACACACACACACACACACACACACACATATATATATATATATATATATATATATATATATATATATATATATATATATATATATATATATATATATATATATATATATATATATATATATATATATATATATATATATATATATATAACATAATGCAATAGAGCAGGTACAGAAATAGATTAGTAGATCACCTTTGTAGCTTCTTTATTAATAGTTCCACCACTCTCCATGGCATTGATTTCTGAAATGTAGATAAGAACTTAAATTACAATGGTCAACCATCCACTCTCTAAATCAGGGGTGTCAATCTCAAACCACCCTGAGGGCCGCATGAGGGCATTTTATATGGTCCATAATTAACAAACAATATAATTAGTAAAATATGAAACATTTAATCAATTGCGATATTTTTGTTATTGTTTTTAATGCTCTATTGTTATCTCTCATGACACCGCATGACAACAATCATTTTGCGGACCACAGGACACGGGCCGCGTATTTGAAACCCCTACCCTACTCTAAATGAAAAGAGAGAGAGAGAGAGAGAGAGAGAGAGAGAGAGAGAGAGAGAGAGAGATTCCTACCTTGAAATATGCCTGTGCTAATATTCTGTAAATGTCTAAAAACTTGATAGTTACATTTCCCACGGGATCGAAGTTCATTACTTGCCGGAGAAAAGCTTCAGTCCATAAAATCTGGCTTTCGTAAAGGCCTTCAGCGCCTGCTACCTTCAGTATGTCAAACACGTCATCAGGTGTTAAAGGACTGGTGACCTCATTCAAAATTTTTCCTAGATTAACTCATCTATATTCAAATTGTACGTTCTCCGTAGGCGTACTAGAGCTGAGGCTGTGGAGCTTACATCTTCCTCCGTGACCTCATCCCAGTAGTAACGAAACTGGTTAGTGGAATTCGTTTCTGTACATGTGAAAGGGATAGAAATAGCTTCATCACAAAAGGTATTAAAAATAAATCTATCTTTCCTTCATCAGTGTAATTGTCCACATATTGCACGTGTATTTACAAGAAAAACTACAAATAATAAAATCTAAATTACAAACAATTGTTTAGAATATAAAAGACAAAAATGGGAGGGGCTCCGAGTGGCCGAGTGGTCTAAAGCGCTCTCTGTTACGGATCACTGCCATCTCACCATTGTCTGCGTGGGTTCGAGTCTTGGATTCGGCCAATGTGGGTATGTGAGAAAGCTTGCCAGTAGCTTCTCGTGGGTCGATGGTTCTTTCCGGGGTTTTATCGGGTTCTTCCTCCACCATTAATACTGACCGTCATGTATAGCATATCGTGTACTGATAAATGGCGCTAAACCCCACAACAACAGCAACAACAACTAAAATGGGAAACATGGACCATTATTAGCTGTACATTACCCTTGTGTAATGAAACGTTACAAAGTATGTATACGTGATTTGGGTTTTTAACGCAGCTTGAACAATGTTTCAGTAATATCGCTACGATGTCTTCAGTGTGACAGTTTATAGCAGGGGTACACAACCCGTGGCCCGCGGACGGATCTGGCCTGCGAACGTGTTCTGTCCGGCTCTCGGGGCAAATTAAAGCAACACAGAAATATGGCCCGTGAACAGTAATTGCATTAAAGAAATTAGTGTTTGCTGCCCTCGAGTAGTCTTAGTAAATGCAATCTGGCCCTTGTCCGAAAAAATGTGTGCACCCCTAGTTTATAGTGATGTCTAGCACTGGAGCATCATGCCCCAGACATGCAGCATCATGCCTCACTCAATCACATTATCCAGACACCAGGCCGACCAGTCCTAACACTAACCACTTAATGCAGAGCGTCTAGCGAGGCAGCTGCTATTACCATTTTTATAAGTCACTGGTATGACTCGGCCGGGGTTCGAACCAGCGACCTTCCCCATCCGAGGCGGACACTTTAAATACTTAGCGGTCTTTAGAAATTAGTTTTTCTTCTCAAAGACATACATGTACATTAAGACAGGTTTGCAGATTAATATTATCGATGATATCCCTCGAACGACCGCCCTCAATATTATGAGACAGTAACTACATAACCAAAATCTACTGCCGAATCAGCCTGTATAAAACTCACCCAAGATAAAATAATATAGACCCGTACCTGCCTCACACATTGTTGTTTGTGCACATACTACTTGTGAACTCCATGAACAGTATAGGTTCTGATCTGCCGACAAAATATGCTCTATAATGTTATCAAGTCTGGTGCGCGTTGTACACGAGCGAAAACAGACACTTGATGTCCATTCAGAAAATAAAACTTCCTCTGCGTTTATTGAACAGCCATTTCCGATTGTTGTCACACTCTCAACTTGCTGTCCAATTTGTCTGTGTCGGGTGGGTGTACTATCGTGATCAATAATTTACATGTATATTGCTAATAATGACACAATAGTCGGATTAGTGACTGACAAGTAGTAAGTCGATACGTCTTCTGGTCTTTACGGCGAATGACGCAAAGAACATAAAGCAGAACCCAGTGTTTAAATTTGATGGTCTTAAGACTTTAATAAAACATATTTCCAGTAAACGTCATCAGTCAAAACAGAACTACTGAAAACTATCAAACGTATATAAACATTTTACTTAGTACGCACTCTTACCTTTTAAGCAAGAGTTGCAACTTCTTTTGCATTTTGCAAACATAAAATCTGGATTCTTTGAACATTCTCCATCTTCAGCCCATCTTATGCACCTCTCAGCGTCATCCTTACAACCTTGTACAACGATGAATACAGTAATAAGAAAAATGAGTTTCACATAATTAGGCAACAAAAGTGATATTGCTAACGTTTATTATTTTCAGTGTTTATCAATCCATTGTATTAATCCAATATTATTTGAGGTCCGCAGTAACGTTTGAGAGATAGTTTGATGGTATTTAATTGATAAGCTGTATGTATGTCATTTCCCAAATAGAAAACAAAACTTAAATTTTACTCACAGACATGTAAATTTGGCTCTCATGGTGAAACATTTTTTACATTAGCTTTTTTGTGTAATCTCTCTCTCTCTCTCTCTCTCTCTCTCTCTCTCTCTCTCTCTCAAATGCTAATATACTTTACATCCTGTACCAGGAAAGAATTTAAGTCTCCAATAGGCTTTGACATAAGTTACTCTCATCCTCCATGTATGTCGTAATGATTGTAAAATTGTGCTGATGAAACGCTTAATAAGAAAACAACATGCAGTAATTTCGAACAAAACTCCGAAAAAATGTTTTTAAAAATATTTTGTTTACTGATAAAGGACATATTGATAACTTTTAGATACAAAGTAACACTTTTCTACTATTAAAAACTAATTTGACAGAAGATAACTTTAACAATCATAAACAAAATGCTTTTGCGGTTGAATTAATAATGCATACCTCATTCTTGTACATTTCTTACTAATTGAAAAAGTCACTACTGGTAAATTTGATCCTACGATGCTTACAGAATTTGATTTCAGTGTCTTCGCATATTTTCCTGATAATTTCTCGGTTTTTGTATATATTTCGCACCAAATGAAATGCGTTGATTGGGTTTTCTGCGTATTGCCTATCTATGGAGTTTGCCTCTCTCGTCGTTCGAGTTGACAAAAAGCTGCAAAAATGAGACACGTTTGACTAAATATATTTTTAAAAAATTCCAATGGAATTCATATATTTAATATGTAATGGAACAACATGTTAAAATATTAGCTAGCCTCTGAAACCGACGTTCTTTGACAGCTGAAGAAAGATGGTAGTTCTTTAGTAAGTCTTTCAGTTAGCGTGAAATTATAGTATATTGATATGTTGTTATGTATGTCTATATGTTTGCTTAATTTGTGACTATGACTGTAGATAGTACTTCTGGTTAATGTTCTTTTGTGAATAACATGTTGACATGGATAACTTCTGATTGTAAATAAGATGTTGATACAGCTTTTATAGTTCAGAATATTCTATAAACAATTTCATGGAATTGTCCTATTAGAAATGGCTCGCGTCTAGGAAATTCAAGAATAGTCTCGTGTGTCTGCATAAATAGATGGTTTGTAGACAAATGTTCATTCCTGTTTCATTACTATTGTGAGATTTGTCTGCGGAATAATTTTCAGTTGTATCCAATTATAATTTGAGCTTTGCCATTTATTTAAATTATTCCTTGGAATTACACAGTGCTTATTGACTTCTGGACTAACGCATTACTTTGGAACTATTGTGAATTCGCTCGAAGGCATTCGGGATTGCATAATTGGTAATCATGACATTCAGGACTGTTGGAATTAATTCGAAGTATTCTATACTTTTGACTTTTGACAGAACTGCTAGGACTTTTAAAATTTTAACTAACAATACTATAAGTGATCCTAAATTGACACCACGTTACTTAGAACAATAAATGACTTGTGGATTTTAGTTAAATTGTTGGCTTTATTTTCTTTCTGTTACTTGTTTTAAGACATAGAGTCGTAACAATAGACAAAGAGTAAAAATAATGTCCCCAAGACTTCTATCTGAAAGATAATCTCAGGAACTACGAATGGCCGGGTCCGAGTATAAATTACAAACGAAAATTCGACATTTGGAATTTTCAATAATAACGTCACTATTGAAACATGAAACGTAGCTTGACGTGACACAATTTTGGAACGTTGGCGTGACCTGCATATACCTAACTATAACTGTCATATAATTAGACCTTGTTGTTGTTGTTGTTGTTGTTGTGGGGTTTAACGCCATTTTTCAGCACACGATAGACTATACATGGCGGCCAGTATTAATGGTGGAGGAAGAACCCGGAAAACCCCGGAAAGAACCACAGACCCACGAGAAGCTACTGGCAAGCTTTCTCACATGCCCACATTGGCTGAATCTTAGACTCGAACCGCCGCAGACAGAGGTGAGATGGCAGTGATCCGTAACGAAGAGCGCTTTAGACCACTCGGCCACTCGGGGCCCCTATAATTAGACCCATAAGGTCATTCGGGTAAAGAAGGTGCACTCTAGTCCCTTCATTTTCTCTATCAGAATTATCAGAAATGATGAAAAGCGCCTATCACTATATCCATTGTCGCTTGTCGTCCTTCCAGCTTCTACCTTAGGTTCCATTTTATATGTAATTTTATTTGCCTTTTCTACAGCTCTATGCAGAAACATACATCAGATATAGTATATATTTCAGATGGTGTTGTTTACAATCCCAGGTGATTCAATAGGAAATACTAAAGAAGGTGACATTTCATTAATTCTTTGTTCTCTAGTTTGTCACCGGCTTACTACAAATTAAAAGTAGCACATTTAACGAGTTCCGGGAGCTACCACACGCAAGTGGAAATGACTTTTTCCCTCGTGATGGAGTGAATATTGAAAGGTGACATATTTTCTAAATGCTTAATTTTCAAACTGCATGCATGATAGCTGGAGTACTTTTTTTTCTTCTCAAAATTATTAAACAGTTCGAAGGAAAAATAGTGCTAACATTGTCTTACTATCTCTTAAAAGTCTCGTTAATCCCAGTTTTTTTATAGAGTGATTATATATGTTTTTATAATTTCTTACAAATATTTGGCAAGTTGATTTTTAAACTAATTTAGTTCCGTTCGTCCTGCAGATAGGATTGATTATCTTGCAAGTACATGTTAAAGTTTTGTCATACCTCTAGAAAGAGTGCAACGGTGGCATGCAACTATACGTGCATAAATCCTGTTATTGAACAGAAGTTTCATTAACAAGCAAGTCAGAAAAAATGAACAAATTCTTCTCCGAATCTTAATCGCATGAACTACTCCTGCATCTAGTATAATTCATCTTCATATTTCAATTATGACAGATATCCCTGTAATTTACCCGTATTTTCTCAGAAATCAGGCCAGTCATGTGTTCTTGGAACATACGATTTGCCGCATACGTAACCCACTTATTATCATTGTTCTGTACATTTCTGTTTACAAAATCTCTGTCACGAAGATTCGTTTGATCAGACTAACAAAGCACAATCTTATTTTTCAGGAAAGTTTGAGCCCATCGCAGGGTTCTATTTAGGACACGTTGTAAAATGCATGTTGACCATTACAACCCTCTGCATGTCACTAATTGCATTACAATGGACATATACAATGTATAACCAGAAATGAGTTCCAACTTTTAAATATCGCATAGACCTTGCTTCGTAAAGTATTAAGTACTATTTTCTTTTGAGGTATTTTTGATATAACCGACGTTAAAGTGATTTGTTTTCAAGTGTCACTGATAATATTACCGACGTAATCATCAAAAGAAGGTATTCTTACCTGTGTGCGGAAATGAAAATATGTTAATGGCAATTAAAAATACAATTAATGACAATTACTATTTTATTTGTAACCCACTACCAATTTCAACAACGAAAATCATTATTGTGATTTTAAAAAAATGCACAGAACTTAGTCATTTCATAGACTGATTTAAAATTTCTAACCTGACTGTGACCAAGGTGGCCCTAACACTGTCATCATCATCGCGTTTTAATACTTAACGGAGTTGGGGCCCCGAGTGGCCGAGTGGTCAAAGCGCTCACCGTTACAGAATCACTGCCGTCTCACCTCTGTCTGCGTGTGTTAGAGTCTCTGGCTCGGCCACTGTGAATACGTGAGAAAGCTTACCAGTAGCTTCTCGTGGGTCGGTGGTTCTTTCCAGGGATTTTCTGGGTTCTTTCTCCACCACTGATACTGTCCGCCATGTATAGCCTATATTGTGCTGAATAATGGCGTTAAACCCTACAATAACAACAACAACAACAACTTAACGGAGTTTCCGTACTAACACGGGACCATATTACATGCACAGTGGACGAGCCAATGTCCCTTAAACAAGAGAGTCACGTAGTTCATCACATTTGGTTACTGCCGGAAAATTCCGGAAATTACCGTAAGATTGAGAGTTGAGAGTCATAACCCTTTGCACACATGTACATAGAAATTACACCGTTTTTGAATCCACATGAATGTCAAATTTTTATGTCATTCTTTATCTTTGCTTGATTCGATTTTAATCTTCTAGGCGCATACAGATGTTGTAGTGCATCAATCCGTTCGCTAAAAATGAACATGTCTCATAACTGAAAAACGACCGGCCAACAGGGTCATCTTTTACACAAAACATCCGTTTGGTATGAAACGTGCAGACGATAACCCGCCCCCCCCCCCCCCCCCGTCACAATAATGTTTAAACTTATTAATCAATGAATGACCTGGCTAAAATTCTATGTATTTGTTTAGTTCACTTCTTCTTTTCGTGTTTTAAATCGATGATGGGGTACAAACAAACCGGGAGGTATATTAAGACTATACAGTGTGTAAACTCTGGAATATTGAAACTTTCAGCAATAATGGACCCATGTTTATATAAAGAGCACACCGACATTTATGATTCTTATTTGTCATATGTGCATTTTCTTCCATTAATCATTTCTTCTTGAAATCATTTTGGCAGTGTTCGAAAATTAGGATACAGTATCCAGTATATAGTATCTCCTCGGGCTGTAGTGTAATTTAAAACATACTGCTGTGTGTACGCGCGCGCGCGCGTGTGTGTGTGTGTGAGAGAGAGAGAGAGAGAGAGAGAGAGAGAGAGAGAAAGAGAGAATGAGCGAGTGTGTAACCGTTCTATGTCCTGAAGAATCGGTAAATGATCTATCCATGTTTTCTCCTTCCTGACATAGTCTTGTAATCCGCTGACCAAGTCAGCTTCAAACTGGGCCAGTTGATTCAGTTTAGTGACGGCAGAAAGTACATCAGCATTTCCAGATACAAAACAAGTAGCAACTAGAATGAAACATTGACATACACAAAAAGCAATCATTACAATTCGGTGATGTGCCCAATTTTTAAACGATACAAAATTTTTCTTTGCTCCGCACCAGTCTACAACTTCACATATGTCAAATTTGACTCTGTACCGTCGATTACATATGTTGTATATGTCAAATACACAGGTTTAATGTCTGTTTGACATATTTCATGTAAAAAGTGGAGCAGATGAAAAATACTGACAGTTCCGCATATAAACCTATAGCCGACGGCATCTCGCTTCTTATAAACCCATGACTACCGCACACACATATAAACATGTATCTAACACAAATCTCTCGTTATGAATTTCCTTATATGCATGGTTGCTCAGTTGGTCGACTGGTCACGTAGAAGCATGGATAGATGTACATTGCATATATATATATATATATATATATATATATATATATATATATATATATATATATATATATATATATATATATATATATATATATATTATACTTCTCCCGCTGCTGCTCTTGCTGAGTTTCACTCCGATCATTGCTGAAACTTTTAACTATGTTTTTGCTGGAGCTGATATTGTGTTTACTATTACTTCTGTAGCTGCAGCCTCTTGTTCTCTTTCAATGCCTTTTCTTCTTTTAAAGTCTTATTTTCTCTTTCCATTTCGTTTTTCTCTTCCAGGCATAGACTATAACAGGTCAGTGATTAACGTGATGAAGTTCTCTTTAGTTACTTTAGTTATGAAACTGATGCAGCTGATAGTGTGATTACGTGTTAGCTGCTGTTCGAAATTTGTGAAACAAAGAGACAAATTAGGGAAAAAGATATATTAACAGAAGAACCGATTTCCTCTAAGGAATGCAGAGCAAGACACTGACAAGACCAAATGGACTTTCTTGAAATTATATCCTCTCGGTTTATTTAACATTAAGAATAAATCATCATTCACGTCGCCCTCTCGAACATATGAAGGCACATATTCGCCCGTCATGTAATCATTCATCGTTCCACTAGACCAAAAACAAAGAAGAACTGACACAGAGCACGAGTGTTAGGTTGAGAGATGCCTTGGTGCGTTTAAAGAGAGTAAAACACCTCTTAGAGGAGCTGGGCCATATTCCAGGACGATGCAGCTTCGTCAAAAGAAGTGGCATGTGCATCAGGATGGCCAAACAACTAGACACCGAACTCCTGGATGCAAAGGTAAAAGTAGCTGCAGCTGCAACAAGAGCTCCAACAAAAGAAACCCAGTGACATCCAAATTAAAAATTATCGTATGAAATCCAACATTAATCCCATCGACCTTTTCACACTAAATTTCCCTTGATCTCAGAATGCCATATTTACAAAATGGCCTTAGAGTGGATTTCGCCATGGAACCCAGAGTGCTACAATATACTAGTTTCATAGAAGCATTATCTATTGTAGTCCCAGCGTTCGTTTGTACGGTTAAACAACCATCTTAGTATGCTCACTGAGTACGACAATGCCTACTTTATTAAAGTGTCCTCCTCCCCACACGGTCAAGTGGATATATCATTTTAATATGAGCTACCATAACAAAATTAAACGATATCTAAAAACTTTGACAACATGAAAGCTGATTAGTTTTGAGCAGTTAAATGAATATCAATTTCAGTTAGATGTGTAACCATTAGCACAGAATGACCAACGTCACGGAAACTCCTATATTAATCGGTGCAACACTTTTCGAGACACCTGGTAAGTGTCTGCAGGGCATTATGGGTATGGTTGGTATTAGGTTGTCTCTTGCACATTTTCAGTGATGAAAGGGATGTTGTTGTTGTTGTTGTTGTTGTAGGGTTTAACGCCATTTTCACCACACGACAGGCTATACATGGTGGCCAGTATAAATGGTGAAGGAAGAACCCGGGTAAACCCCGGAATGAACCACCGACCCACGAGAAGCTACTGGCATGTTTTCTCACATACCCACATTGTCCGAAGCGAACCCACGCAGACAGCGATGAGATGGCAATGATCCGTAACGGTTAGTGCTTTAGACAACTCGGCCACTCTGGACCCCCTGAAAGGGATGTACGAACGAGCTTATAACATGGTTACCACAATGTTTTACCCACAACGACTTGCAAAAATAGTCGCTTTGTTTACGAATGTCTGCGTTTTTTGTCGTCTGGTAATGTCATGGTTTGTAGTTGTCATTTTTAATTTAGTACTTTTTGTTTTGTTTTATTAACAACACTGGAAGGTTCAGATCTGAGGCAATATTTTTATTCTCAAACATGCACACGTATTTCAAACATGAAATAATGTACTCAAGAGATCCGGAAATGACACACCAACTGTATGACGATGAGTCCACATGCTTAAAATCTTCAACCATAAAATTGTCTTTGACAAAGGAATATATTGTAAATGAATAAACAAATTGATTCCTGAAGATTTAACAATGTTTATCAGACACATATCTCTAAACACGACTGACTTGTCCTACCAACCCACTAAATCAATGCCTCTAGGGCTAAACCCTTGGGACAAAGGACGGACCCAGTAGTCAATCGTGGTTAAATACCTGAATGTATATATTCATGCCCAGCAAATGTATCTCTAGTTATAGAGCAGGGGTCACAATAATTTCCTAAGTTATTGCGAAGGAGGTCACGTCCATGAGGTGGAGGTGAGTGATTGTTAAAATTCAACACAGAAGTCAATTTAAGTTGCATGCCTTAATGATTTGTTCATGGCATGGAAATCATATAAACTGCATATACAAAAAATGGTTATAAACTGCATATACAAAAATTTATTAAGAAAACATCGAAGCAATCATTTCACATTTTATGTACTAAACCTTTTTCGCCGTCGTTATTGCCAGGAGACGCAGAGCTAAAAACAAGATGCACGTCGTACAAAGCTATATCAGTAGGAAGTATTCCAGCAGGTTTTCTTCTAAAACACGAGAAGTTGCCACGACGGGAGAATGGCCGGATAGACAGACGCAATTACAGTAGCTCTGGCTGTTAAACTGTTTAAAAAGCCCGGGGATTGAAGAAGAAAAAAATGGCAAAACATGCAAGTAAAGAAAGAAAGGAATTAAGTTTATTTGATTAGTTCATTACATTATACACAAGGATTCGAGTAATTCCATTTTCTTATTTTGCTACTTTTCATTTCCAGGAATAATGTCAATGTAATGTCCATTTTAATAATGTTTGTCAATCAAATACAGAAAAACCACTTAAATATATACCACATGTGCAAAAAATCATCCCACACAAATTTCTAAATTCGGCTAGTTTGAGAAAAAAAATGTAACGTTAAAGCGTATATACTGATAATTTTGTTAGAAAACAAGCCAACCTTAAATATAAATCTTCCACGAAAATGACAAATATTACTTGTGAATAATATAAGACACGCTTAGTTAGTTTCGCTTTTCCAGTGTATAGATCAAATCTCGTGTGTAAAGAATAATCTCCTTAAAAAGTAACATCTAAAATCTGCTAAAATATTTCAAGACCTGCATTAAAAAAAGTTGTACACCTCCTCTATAAATATCCATATTACAATTGCTGTCTAAACTGCTTAATAAAGCTTGATGTAGTTTAATCTGATTTAATTTAGCGTAAAATGTAATCCTCTTTCAAACTGCATCTCTCACAGCAACATTATCTGTAACATTTCTTATTAAATATATGCATATTTTGAGAACGACACCACCCGAAATACACCCACAAATAATAATAATAATAATAATAATAATAATAACAATATTATTATTATTATTATTATTTTCATTATTATTATTTAATTATTTTATTATTATTATTATTATTATTATTATTATTATTATTATTGTCATTATTAAGAAAAACAAATTACTGTGTATGTGGAAGAAAGATTTGGTTTTTTTAATGTTAAATTAAAGTTGCGGCGATATCCATATCACACATCATCTCTTGCTTTTGGAGTTCTCCCGCAAAGACGACGGAAAATCTGGCCTGTCTCCCTAATCCATTTGTTGGAAACTGAAAGAGTACATTATTAAGTCAGATAAAAAAAAAGATTTGAATACAATTTGATATGCTGATCTTTTTTTGCATAAATATCGTCTTAAAATTCAAACACAAACCAAATAAAATGAAAGAAATCACATGGGTCAAAATTAGGAAGCCATATATATGTTATATGCTATGTAAATCGAACAATTTCAGTTCATTTTAAGGATATATCTGTGACAAACGTTTATCACTCTAATGAAAGTGCAAATCGAATACATTGTGGAGAAAGTAACATGAACATTAAAGCTTGATGTCGGTTCCAGTCTGGACGCTAGTACCACTATTGCTAGTACTATTACTACTACCACTACTAATTTTTCCTATTATATCTACTTTATATATTAAACCATTTGTCCTGGTTTTCGTAATCTTTGAAATGTAATTTTCGACAACGATAATGATGGTTAAGAATGACTCACTCCATTTTGAACCTAAGAGAACTGGGCATCCAGCGTGCATAGTTTCTTGCTCCAAATCCCCGTCTCTATCAATACTGTACCAGAAAGCGGCGGCACCCTAAATTACAGTTACATTAAGAATAGGATTATAAAACGAAGGTCTATTAAAAATGGTTTGAAAAACTTCACATAGATTCCCCATCTCCCGATTTGTTGTTGGTGTCGTAATGGTGACTTCATAGATAAGGAGCCAAAGAATTAAACCATTTCTCTACATGAGAGTACTGATTGCCTCACATTCCACAAAAGCCTGATATGACTCCATTTTCTCGTACATGGACCACAAGACATTCACTCGTACATGGACCATAAGGCTTTCACTCGAACATGGATCACAATGGTTTCACGCGTACTTGGACCACAAGGCTTTCACTCATGCAAGGACCACACAAGATTAAAAAATAAACATAATCCAAATTTTACCTTTTTTAATTGTGAGTGATTCATTTAAAGAATTTTTTTCCTAAATTAGTAAATATACATTACGATTGCAATATTGCCGTTGGAAAACTTATGAACAGAGAAATGAAGGCAAAATATCGGTTTACGATTTCTTGAGATTTTATTATTATTATTATTATTATTATTATTATTATTATTATTATTATTATCTGAAGATTAGTCCTATAAATAGTTGCTGCCAAAATTTTGAATTGTCTACCTTACAAAGGAAAGTATCGACAAGGCGCTGCGAAAAGACCGATACGTTCTGCTAAGATTCCGTATCTTGTGACTGATATTAACCCTCCGGCCGATGATGTTCATTAGTCTTCTATTTCGGTTAAGGTCGTGATTAAAAATGGTTACATATCATCTACACGAATCTCTAAAAAATTTAATGTTTGTACACCAAAGACATGAAATAATACACGATGATATTTACATCATGCAACTAATGGTTTAGATTTAATGTAACGACATATTGTGTGGACGAGAGATCAAATTTTAGTCTTTTACATTATCAACAAGCATTCGTTTCTTTTCCATACATATATTCTAAGATTTAATGAAAGTTAGATAAGATTTAGAAACAAAATGAGATTCTTCGTATAATTTCTAAATTAAAGAATATGTCAGAAGAAAAACAAGAATAGTGCACGAACAAAGGTCAGTGTATGAGGAAAGAATGAACGTGCAGGTAAGGACATGAAACTTCATTTTCAGAAAAAGAATATTTTTATTATAAAATCTCGTTGTGGTTTTTATTTCAAAAGGCAAACAAACAGCAGTAATGATAGGTTCGATCAATTACAAAATCATATAAATATCCCATATTGATCAATTACAAAATCATATAAATATCCCATATCGATCAATTACAAAATCATATAAATATCCCATATCGATCAATTACAAAATCATATAAATATCCCATATCGATCAATTACAAAATCATATAAATATCCCATATCGATCAATTACAAAATCATATAAATATCCCATATGCTAAACTAGCAGTCATCATATCAAAGTTCGAGTCTCTAGACTTTCCTTAAAGTCAAAATCTAAAGCTTCGACTGTACAAAATTCTAAACATTTCTAAAATTGAGAATGTACATTAGTATGTTTATAATACTTCAGATGGCACCAATATTTTTGTCAGATATAGTAATAGTAACTAGGGTACAAAATTACTCTTTAGTTTCAAATTTGATACATGAAGAAAAAACATTTGAATCTTGCAAAAAGAGTTTAGTAATTCTTCCACTGAAACAAGACTTCTAGATTTTATGACTATCCAAATTTCTGGTGCTTGCTGAATGTTTTGTGCAAATATATAATATTAACAAACAATAAGAATGATACTCAAAACTCTCAATTTGAGGAAGAACTTTGGAGACGGTAAGTGAAACTGTGGCCTGTCCTGCAAATTTATATTGGTCAATACGTTTTACACAAGCCGTTTCTGGCATTTCAATTTAGGCTCACGTACATATAATTAAAATCGACGTTCCAAAAGTTATAAAATAAATTTATACCCACCTTTACCACAGGAACAGTCACGTTCAAGTTGGTGAAGACTGTTGCACCACCGGCCTTAACATCACTTAACTGGAACAAAAGGAATGTATTATCTACTGAAGATGAACCATTTTCAATTCAATGAGTTATGACAACTAAAATTTCATCCAAGTCAAGAGAAAGATTAATATTGTTTTGTTTTTTTTATAGAATGAATTACATCATTTGGGATACTATAGGGAAACTTCACAAGGAATTCAGGTTTTAACTTGCGCTGATGTTAATCTATCTATCTATCTATCTATCTATCTATCTATCTATCTATCTATCTATCTATCTATCTATCTATCTATTATTATTATTATTATTATTATTATTATTATAAAGGTTTGTCGGATTTCATGTTAATATACGGGTATGTTCCTCTTTCCCTCTCTAAGATCTCGTTTCGGGGGTGTTACAAATAGTGCTTAAAACTCTGACTGAGCAGAGTTTCAGGCGGTCGAAAATATTCACAGAGGCAATTAGCTTTTAAAGAAAATGATTCTGTTTCGGTCATCCAGAATTTCAATGTGGCACTCATGCATGATCAAACTGGTACAGCTAGTTTGACTTGTATGATGCTGTGAAGTAAGCTGTATTGAAAAGATCACGATTTCACGTTCGTTCTGCTGAAGTATAGGGGTTTCTCTTATGTAAAAAAAAAAACCCACGAAAGACCTTAAGTTTTAAGTCTCAGCAACTCAAACATTTAGACAAATGTAAAGATTTAATTAAGGGCACGAAAGAATAGTCTATTGCATTGTAAAGCATAACACTAGATTTTGCATTAGTAAAGCACGTATGTCCCCAACGCAGACCAAACAATGTGATTTCCAAAATTTTGAAATATTTTTTTTAGAAATGTGAAGATATTCCATAATAGCATGAAAATCAATTCAGGTCATCCACATATGGATAGCAACAATAACAGTAAATTTCATTTGCCTACCTCATGAAGTTGTGGCCAAATTGTATTAACAAAATGTGTGTCGAGAAAAGCTCAGAATGGTGAAAAACAAAAATGGATAGCATCTTGAGTAGTTTCTGTACTGGGATGGATATTGAACGATATCATCTGTATACTACAGACAAATATGTATACCAGATTAAATTTTTGTACTTTACGTGTTTTCACCTCAATTTGTAAGCATGTTTTGTGTCTTAAAAGTCAATTAAGTTAACAAAATTTGCAAGCAAAATGAGAAACTAATGAGATTATATAATAAAATAAAATAGAGACAAACAGTCATGCATATAATTATATTGTTATACAGGATATACAATATATCAATTTAAATTATACCATTTTATATAGTGCATTGGCATTAAGTCCATTAGGATACAAAGTATCTAACTTATGAATCCAATAAATTTCTTTTATGAGTCTATTCCTGTCACCATGCACAATATCTATTGGCATGAAACAAAAATCGAGTAGAGAGTGATTATTGGTGTGAAAGTGTGTTGAAATATTAGAGGAAAACTGAGGATCTCTATAATTTGTATATGAAAGCGATGATTATTCATTCTCTTAGAAACTTGTTGAAATGTTTGTCCAACATATTGCATACTACATTTTCTACAGGTTATCAGAAAATCACATCAGTTGATATGCAGTTAGTGTTATCACGAAGAGAAAATACCTCTTTTGTAAAACCAGCGTAAAATCACTTTACAAAAATAAACCAATCATCGCTTATAGAAGACCCAAGAATTTGCAAGAATTAATAATTAGAGCTATACAGACCGAAAATAAAAAAGACAATTTTCGTCATCTAAATGTAACAGACACCGGTGCTCTCAATGTGCAAACCTAAGAGAAAGTACTTCTTTCAGTAGCGTTTGTGTTGTTTTTTTAAATCCCAATTACGAGTTTATATACATGTCCAATAGAGTATGATAGCCAAGCTTAATTTTTCTATACTATAAGGTTGTTGCACTCTCTTGCTAACAAGCTTCTAGGGATGGACGGACAGAACTAACAATGCCACAGCTGCAACATGTGAAAAAAAAATGAATGGTATGGTCTATAATTTAAGTACAGAGTAACTGATCATGAAGGAATCATGATCCTTTATGTTTATTGTGTGCAAATGTTCAACAGAGCACACTGGAAGGGTTTGGGACCCACTTGCTCAAACCTTTTCTCGTTCTGCTGAAAACATTTTCATATAGTAAACTCGGCATTGAAAAGAGGTACGGGAGTAATGAAAAACAAAAGTTAAAATGGAATTCAAGCTTCTGCTTATTTTTACATAATATAACCAGGTGGCAATCCTGTCTCCACTTCCTTGTAAATCTGGTGGATCCGCTGGTCTGAAAGCATGTCCATATGACATCAAATATCCCTGAAATCAAAAGACTACTCTTTCAATATACGTATGTACTTAAATACACGTATCTACATGTATCTGCATATGCGAAAAGAATTAACAGAGCTTTCTGTAAACGGAGCAATAGTAAGAGTTCTAGAATCAATGCATTCTAATATATCATTATAACCTGGTATATACACAGTAGGATATTATATGCTAAAGAAAGGAACTATACAGTGATATTGAACACATATCATAGTTAATATATTGTGATTATGATCAGCGTGATATTAGTGTTTGGTAATTATGTAACTTTGATGTGTGGAAAGTGTTGTCTGAACCATTATTAGTGAATAATATATATGGATTGATTCTGTTGAGAAAACAACGATAACTATAATAGCTTATAATGTGAATTTGAGATTTTTGCCTCATTATCGATTAATGAACGGATTTGTGTTTTGCCTATAGAAAACTTGTATGTATGTATGTATGTATGTATGTATGTATGTATGTATGTATGTATGTATCTAATGTATGTATGCAATGTATCTATGTATCTATGTAGTTTTCTGCTGATAACAACCCTCATAGGGTGGACTGCAAGTATAGTTGCAGTACCAGTAAATTGAATGTTCTTGTAATATTGAGTGTTATCCCAGTATTAGCATCATCAATAAATTGTGCATTGAAATTGTATGATTAAATATCAAAATTTAAATTAATCTCCGATTATGTTATGGGCTTACTGATGTATGTAAATATCAATTCGACGGTGACAATAATTGAACTATAAAATATGTTTGCAGAAATAAAAAATCCCAACAAGAAAAAATTATGTAAAACCCATAGAAAAATATTTAACATTGTACAAACTCAATGGTTATGTAGAAACCATCCGTTAATGTAACGACGTATTATGATTTTGACACTCATAATAAAGACGCAACAAAATGCAAAGCTTCACCTCTTATTACCAGATTTCTATTATGTGATTGCTGAAATCACAAGCCATGGAAAGACAAACATTTTCCTTATTTTGTTTGTGAAATACTGTAATTATGATGAACATATTACATATGACATTAATGATGACAAACTAAAATATGCCATGCTGGAATAATTATACAACTTCACAGAAGCTAAGATAGAAGAACAAATGCTAGACAACTAACAGCAGAAAAAAGTTTAGATGGTTATACAAAAATCAATAATCGCGTTGGATGATTTTGTTATTAACCACTGTTTTATGAACAATATTAAAAATACATGTCATTATCAAAGAATAAACATTAATTGCATATATCAAATTCAGTTGTATTACGATATGCCAGTGTGTTTTAGGCGAAATACTTAATATTCTGTAATGTTTAAAGGGTTAGATAACAAAGATACACGTTAAATGTCTGATGAGCATCGTTCTGTAGACATAAATAAAGAACTAGTGTTACGTGTTTAGGCTCCTACAAAAGTAACAAGAAAAGGGCGAAAACAACAAGCTTTGTAAAATTTAACAAATAATTTATTTCCCAGAAAAAAAGAAAGAAAAAAACAAGGTAAAAATGAGAAAAATAACTTACGATTTTACGAATCAAATCCAAAAATAATCAAAGAATAATTCAAGAATTTAAAAAATAAGTCCTAGTAAAAAAAGGTCCTAATGAAACTGAGTTCGAATCCAGATGAAATCCAAAATGGAAAGTGATGACGTATGATGTGGTCAGCGTCGTACTGATGTGTCAACAGTTCTTTGTTGAAACACAGAATATAATATTCCAGTGTTTGAATTATGTGTAAATTTCGATAACTGTCCTTGTCCAAGAATTAATTTAGAACACAAGTATTTCCAGGGAAAAATAATCTCTTGGAATCCAAATAATTTGAAGAAAATAAAATAATTAGCCCGAAAACTGGCCACAACATAACACACTTTAACTTCTCAAGTGCTAAGGCAAGTAATGACTAGTCTTTCTCAAAGCATCTATAATAAATATAGCTACGACGCAAAACAGATGCCCAGATGTGGTTCGATCCAATGGAAAAAGCTAATTGGTAAATACAATTTATCACGTACTCCACGTATGGCATCGATTCCACTTTATGAATCATACTCTGAGAAAGAATAATTTTTTAAAAAAAGTTGTTTACTACAACTCTCGCCGATTTCAGAATCAATGTTAGAAACTAGGCCAGCATTAGATACAAAGTCTCTATTATTAGTTGTTTACAAAAAAAAATAGTCAGGTCAAACAGAACTGAAATGAATTTCTGGACCAAGTCGAATCCATTAAATAAAGTTACATTACAATAGCATGTAATGGAATTTAAAAAAAACTAACAAACAAACAATTAAATTAAATCAAATAGAAATTAAATCAAATATACATAACACTAGCTATATGCAACTATGTACAAATATTTATAATAAATGTTCAACCGAGCCATGCTATTTATGGGTTGCATGAAGCAACTTTAGATACAAAATGGTGATATAAAAATGTATTTTATCAGTTTTTGTTAATGAGTTCTCTTAATGCATAACAGAGTTTGTCTAACAAAACAACAGTAATAATAACACTACATGGGTATTTCCCTTTAAGAATGACAGAAAATTTTTAGATTTACCTCATCAAATATTATATACTTTTTATCATCTAAATGCCCTTAAAGTAATTTTTTTCTTCTATTTTGAACATATTCAACTTACGTGTTGGGATCTTACTGTAAGTATTTTACTTAATTCATTTCCATTTGATAAAATATTTTAATAAACCAATTTTATGCAGGTGTGAAAGGCTGGTAAGTATGGTGGAAAGAATAACAAATATGGACCATATGAAAATATAGTGGAACGTAATATCATGTTGCACATAAACTTACAAAGGGATCCAGATGCTCCTCGTACATTCCACCTGATCCGTAATTCACGATCTGAAATAATAAATATCACATTACAGTATATGTTAATAAATATATCCAAAAGGCAAGAAATTGATTTGTATTCTTTTTAATACTTGATAAACTGGACGCATATATCTCTATCAAATTGAAATTTAAACCTAATGCTATGCATATCTATAATTTGTTTAAAAATCTCTTTATTCATGGATGTAAATTTAATAGTAATCTAAGCTGGATTTTGGTCTGTTTTAAGATGTTAAAGAACTTAAAACTGCATATGATCTATAAACATGATTGCGTGCGTGTTAACAGTTGCTAATAACAGAATTATTAGTAAATATGCTGACAATTTTTGGGCTTTATCCCACTAGACATGTCAGTCAGGTGGAATCTTAAAGAATTAAGTTAATTCATATTGAATGGATTAAATCATGTGAATTCTTTTACGATGCTAGAAATTGCGATTTGTCACCCAGCAGCAGTGGAAATGTACCTGTCGTAGTTTTCACCCTTATGTAAGTAGATCGGAATGGTCAGTCTTCTTATTCTTATTTCTTATGTTCTCGTTGAGACATCAAGTCTGCATACGCATTTATTTGGATTATTCAGTGAAAATAGAAAGTGCTCATTGCACTATAATTTGATTTGAGAATAATTGTGATTTATTTTAATTAATTTCTGGACCACGCCATTTTGACACGTCACGACTGATGGCGGACCAGTATATTCTTGGACCTGATATTTCTTCGGCACATTCCATTCCTTTGGCCTTTCCAGGATTATTTCGGAAATAATTCATAATGCTGTAAGATCCTCTTACATTTTCATTTTATCAACTGATAATTAAATTGTTTGTTTAGTTTTACAAAATCTGTTAGCTTTGTTTCTGTACTTAGTTTATGATCATTTAGTATATTTGTTTGTTTTATGTGCATGTGTGTTTCCTTGTTGTCGTTTGTTTTTCTTTCGAGTGTTTAGCAAATCTGACAACATGCATAAAGTATACAATTCTCGACAGTGCACGTAGTGGCGAGATGGAATGTAGGAAAGAAAACACATAAAGAAGAAAATCGAAGAACTTCCACCACTGGCAAAGGCTCAAAGCATGTATGGACTACCATCAAACCAAGCACCTGCTGGATATGAGAGCTGATTATAGAGGTCACAGAGTTGCAACACAAGGATGTTAACAACAGGGTCACACCTTTAATATATATGAATTGTTAATTAGCTATGCGCCGATCTTTTCCTCATAAAAAACAGTCATTACAAACGGAAATTCAATCAGTCGAAATGCAAATTAACCTGCTTATGGTAGAGAGTTGGAGTATAAGTGAATGTCTCAACCTAACAAAATATATTGGTCCTAAATCATCTTTTACGCAAACTTAGCCTAGTTTTCAATTAGCTCCAGTCTTCATATCAACTTTTCAATTTAAAAAATAATTTCTGAATGACAACTGAAACTGAAATAGATATGTTGAAGCTGCCTACTCATGTTCAAGAAGATCCTCAGTAGTTCTGTAAAGAAGCATGTTGGAAAGTCATCAATCGTCTATTCAACAGTTAAAAATACGGCAAACTAGTGAATCTATTAACTCATATAAAAGGGGGTGCGTATGTGTGAGTGCATGTATGTGTTCATGTGTTTGTGTGTACCTGGAAGAATTCTGCATGGCTTACGATAGGGTACTGTTGTGTGCTGAGGCCGGTAATAAATTCCACCCTCTTGGACAGTTTCTTCGCCATCGGGATGGTAGCATCCGATATCCAGGCTCTGTATCATAGTCAAAATTTAATAGAAAACAATATCCAGAATTTAAGAAAACAGTTTACAACTGTAAACTTAGGATAAAATAGAAAGAATACTTCACCTATGAACGCTAAACTAATGTCCAGCCTTTTAAATAGTCTGTTTGATTCCTATTACAACTCATCTTTTTCACTTCTGTCCCAAATCACCTAACTTCATATAGTTCGAATGTGGGTGCGACATAAAGAAACACGTATTTAGCAGCTGCATGGGACGCTAGATCTAGCACGTATCAATAAATGGGGTCTGTTATAAAATAGGTGTACATAACTACGCAACAGATTTGTAAATTGTTCATGCAGAATATAATGATCTAGGTCAAAATCTGCTACAACCCATAACTCATCTCTCACATCACACACGAGATGCAGGCCGGTCTCGAGTTTGTTTTCGGACAACCCAATTGTTGGTTTTTATTCTGCTATTAACATGATTATATTTCAGTGTATACAAGGGTTTATTAACATCACTTCAAAACAAACATTCGTCAACAGTCTGGATTAAATACCGTGATGGGTCATGAACCTGAAATTATATTGACCTTTTTGCATCTGGCGCCATACCGTTACATACATAATATTGGTAATTTGCTGTCTTCGATCTCTCAACACATATCGAACGCGGGATCAGATATATATCTTTGATTTGCGCCATTGTTTATACTTAACATTTTGACTAATACTTTTGCGAGGCAACCGTAATCCGCTTTCGTTTCACAGATTTGCATTCATTCATTGAGACAAATCTTCTTGAGCAGTTTTATTGATAAGTATACTAATCGGTTCTGGCATTTTTGCTGTCATAGGATGTGTAACTGCTTTTCATGGTGCTCGAGACACTAATCATCGAAGTTGATCTCCAATCGATGAACTTCCTACGATCCCAGATATTTCAACTACTATGTGGCTGTTCTTTTGATGCTAGCAGTTCCATTATAGTTAGTGAATGCAACCATTGGAGTATTGTGTATTTTAAAAATGAAGAACAAAATAGAAGCAATTGAGATTAAAATTAAAATATTATATTTTCTTTCAGTAGCATTTGGTAAATAAAATTTCGTACTTTTGGAGACTTAGACGTTATTGTCTTGACCCTTAAGTCATTAGCATAGAAGAAGAGCTATCAGGGAACCAATCATGATCAATCCTCATACATTATGTGGCCAACTAGTATACAACGTTTAGCAGGGAGTCATCAAGAGGTCTGATTTGTAACCGCGAGAGATAGTTATCTTGTGTTAAGTGGGAGTAGAGGAGGGTGTTGTGAATTTCCGCCATTTTACTGATAGACTCTAATGTCTGTGCTTGGGGGTAACTCAGTCCACAAATGACTTCTCTTTTCTTACTTTGTTGCGCTAGTGCCTCTTACTTCGTCTTGTTCTTTTAGAAATCTCACAAATACTTCTATCGATCTAAGCTGGAGTGAAAGTTGGTGTGTAGATGTACGATTCTGTTGCTGTAGCTGTTGAAAATTTCTTTGCTTCTTTGCTCTTAGACTTTGAAAAATGTTGCATGTGGAGGTGTAGCTAAATGTTCGAGTGGGAGTTGGGTTCTGGAAAATAGCATCAGTGGAGATTCAGAGCCTCACCTTCGAGATCTGGTGGACTTGATTGCCGCCTGGGATATCTTTTTATTAATTTTCTCTCCTCTATTCGTATAAACAATCTATAACATTGCGCTGCCATGATCAAAGTCTATGGCTTGAAATGTACCTAGTATTTGATTATAATATTGCCACTAATCGTCAGAGGTTTTTCTTTACACCCAGTAATCTCCGTGCACACCCATTTGGTCCACACATTATTTACATGTGACGTTTTTTCAACATGAGTTGGCAACCTCGTTCATCAAAATGTTGGGTAGTCGATGTTGAATATTCTGAATTGCCGCTGTGACGTTTTCGTAAAGTACATAAGTGCCTTTGAGATCACGCCAACATTCTCTCTAATTTCTCCGATGTCTTAGTTGATTCCTGCAATCGCCTCCGGCAAGCGTCTGGTGAATTGAGCTGTCCTAACAGTTCGACCCGGTTTATCTTTCATTGCCGCTATAGTTGTGTTTGTTGCCGCAAGTGTCTTCATCTTCTACGGGGTGTGGTTTAGGTTAGAGTTGCAATATTCAGATCCGTGTAGTCCGTCGCAAAGTGATTGCGTTCACGGACATTTACGTATCCGCGAAGAAATTTCAGTCGATCTTTGATAGATTTTTAGCGTCTTCTCTCATAATCAGCCACGACATTGCTTTCGGTTATTTCTGTTTCGGACATTAAATACATCACTTGGTTGTTATATTTCTTCACAAGTAAGTGTTCACACCAGATCTATACTTGTTCGGTCCACTACTCAGGTCAATCTTAATGAAACTACTCATACGTGACATCCGCGAACATATTCAGAAATTTATCCCATAATAGGGCGGCGGCACATCAAGTCATATGAATGTTTGCGAGACCATGCTCGTCTACGCCACGAAATATCATCATCACGTTACAGTATCGGGTCACACAACACCGCTGATCTTTAGCGGATAATGCAACAAATTCAGCGGAAAAAATGTGAACCGTGGAGCAAATTCTCTGGCGAAAAGCATATCATTGGATCCAATTATTGTGGGACTGGAATCGTTAGATATACGAACTGATTCCGCCGGGGCCCCGAGTGGCCGAGTGGTCTAAAGCGCTCTCCGTTACGGATCACTGCCATCTCACCTCTGTCTGCGTGGGTTCGAGTCTTGGATTCGGCCAATGTGGGTATGTGGGAAAGCTTGCCAGTAGCTTCTCGTGGGTCGGTGGTTCTTTCCGGGGTTTTGCCGGGTTCTTCCTCCACCCATTAATACTGGCCGCCATGCATAGCCTATCGTGTGCTGAAAAATGGCGTTAAACCTCACAACAACAACAACAGCAACAACGAACTGATTCCAACAATCGATCGAGACCCGTAGAAGAACATATTAACGCATGTTACTGACAGGATCTCGAGTACGAATCATAAAGTGATATCCGTGCACGTCAACATACCAATGTGGCTCTTCTCCATGACTTCAACACACTCGTGGGATAAGATGTCAGAAAAAGAAACATAGGAAAGATCATCCAGGGTAGTTGTCAGGCTAAAATTCTCAATGGAGGAGGACACATTCCACTCATTGGAGTTAAACTAATATAGCAAACATACATTGATAATAACCTGGCCGCGATATACAACAGTCCGCGTAGATATTGAAGGGTGAAGCAGCTGTTAAAAGGTTAGCGAAGACATGAAAGGTAACCGAAGGATTACTTAAGCATGGTTGACGAAACAAGCATTGTAGCAAATTTATCTGCAAACATCAATAAAGTTTCCCGTTAATGGTTTAATGTGAGTACACCCAACGAATTTCGCCTGGCGGATCATTAGCTTCTCTCAAAGCGTACGTGGATGCACCTGAAAGTAGGTGATAATCATTGTAGATGTTGCTAGCAGATTCTAAGAAGCCAATCCGTTTAAGTCTAAAGATTCAACAAGTGTCGCAGACGCTTTTAAACGTATGTATGTATCTTCGTTGCTAACATGGCCACAACTTCTACAGATGGATCCAAAGAAGCAATTTTTTCAGAGCTGTTGCTGTTTAGTTAGCAATACATAAGGTTCTGTTTCGCCTTGGACGTGCTAATTTACATAGCAACACGCTGTTGTGGAACGATTCAATCACACATTTGATGAAAGATTAGTCTGACATAAGTACGCGCAACAATTTTTTAAGAATCATGCAGAGCAATATCGTGAGTTGGTGACAGGGCTTCGGCCATTCATAGCAGCGCTGACCAATGAAACCATACGCACGATTGGGTTAAAACCTGCTAAGGCAAATCGACAAAAGTCTTTCACCCTTCCTCATAAAAGAATTTTACACCCACCCGCGTTAACCACACTCGGAAACTATTTGATTCGATATCGATGTATTTATGTTCTCGGGCATTCAAGGACACCCAACATGTTACCTTTGGTGCAACGGTACACTCCCAACTATGTTTCCTTTGTATCAGATGAGATTGGCTGTGCGTAAATTGACGCATCTAGCGTAAGCATTGCACGTACATGTTGTGCCGAAGACCCATTTGCACAATCATGAGTGGAATTCCTTTAGCTTTCCTGATGTTTTCGGAGCCACAGTTGAGTGCATTCATCAATTTCAGAGTTTCGTTGATGGCCCAGAATTCAGCTGAGTATTCGGAGCATTAGTCAAGGAGTCTGGCTCTCAGTGTGTTCTTTTGATGTTTCACAAAACACAATCCAAAATGCTCATGCCTGAGTACACTATGATTCCAAATTAATGTTCCAGTCCAAGAATAATATAGATTAGCACTTTGTATTTCCAGTAAAATAGTAAATGAATAATAAATGAATCCAAAATTAAATGAACACAATAATAATAATAATAATAATAATAATGACCTTATTTAAAGAGGGTAACACAGTTAGCTAAAAACTAATCTACCTTGAGGCCCTCATACAAAGGAATTCATTTATTTAAGCTGCATCTCTGAAGCCACTGGATATATTGGGTTTGGAAGAAGGAAATAGAGTTGACATTTCTAATCTCAACTGGAATACTATTCCAGAGCAGAGTTCCAGAGTATTGGAAACTTTTTTAAAATAACTCCTTATTTGGTTTGGGAATTTTATACTGTTTGGTAGACATGGATCGCATGTGGGGAGTATTACCAGGTAGCCTATACTGGAATAGTGATTGTAAATATTCAGGAGCACTATTATGAGATATCCTGTACATTAATTTGACTTTTCTCAAACAGATTCGGTCTTTAATAGGTAATATTTTTAACCTACCAGCTAAACGTTCCTTGCTTTCTTTCTGGATTGATATTAGCCCAAATGCTCTTTTTTGAAGATGTGCCAGCTTTGCTATGTTTTTTTCATTTAAATTACCCCGTACTGTACTACAGTAGTCCAAATAGGGTTGTATGTAACTGTTATAAAATAGTTTTCTGTGCCTTTCAGGGAGAAAATATCTTATCCTACTGAGAAGCCATAAACTTGAATTGACTCTTTTACTGATATGTTTGATATGTTCAGTCCATGATAGGTTATTATCTACCAGAACACCATGTAGTCTATCAAGACAGACCACTTGCAGATTTGTATCCTTCCATGTCAGACATAGTTCATCACTATCAAGATTTGTCCTTCTTTGCCTTGTTGAGATAAGTAATATTTTAGTTTTGCCAGTATTTACCACCATGCCATTACATGTGCACCAGTTTTCCAGTTTGTTTAGTGCATTCTGTAAAGAAATTTCGAGCTCATGCTTTGTGTTTTGGATGTCTGACAATGTTGTGCCATCTGCATAGAGATATGTAGATGATATTGAGTCTCTCAGTAAAAGTGGTAGGTCATTAATAAATAAAATGAATAGTAATGGACCTAGAATTGAGCCTTGTGGTACTCCATATCTAATTGTTTCAGGTTCAGACAGAACATTATTTATGTAAACATGTTGTGTTCCCTCATTTAAGTACGAAGTAAACCATCTAATTGTTCTTTCATCACACTGGTAGATTTTCAGTTTGTTCAAAAGGATTTCATGGTCCACCATGTCAAAAGCTTTCCTGAAATCTACAAATACAGTTCCTATTATTCTACCTTGGTCAAGTGCTTGAAGCCATTTATCAGTTAGGGAGATCAAGGCAGTCTCACAGGAATGGTTCTGTCTAAAGCCTGATTGATTAGGGTGTAACAGCAAGTGTTTGGTTAAATATGACATGAATGAGTCATGGACATGTTTTTCAATCAATTTTGACAAGTTTGGTAGTATTGAGATTGTCGGTAGTTATCAGCATCATCCTTAGAACCAGATTTGTGAATAGGAGTTACTTTTGCAGTTTTCCATATTTTGGGGACAGGTGAGGTTGCAATACTTAAATTAATTATGAATGTTATGCCATCTACAATAGCAAAGGCAGAAGATTTAGTGAGTCGTGGACCAATCTGATCAAGTCCTGTAGCTTTCTTGGTATCAAGTTCACTGAGACATTTTAAATGTCTCTTCAGCTGTCAGGACTGAAATATTAATTTTAGATAAACAACATGATACAGCTTTGTTTACAATTACCATTTTCTGAAAATACCCTTAATTAATAAAGTTCTCAATTGTAGAAGATTCTGAAGTCAGCATCAAGACTTGGGGGCCCCGAGTGCCCGAGTGGTCTAAAGCGCTCACCGTTACGAATCACTGCCATCTCACCTCTGTCTGCGTGAGTTCGAGTCTCAGGCTCGGCTAACGTTGGTACGTGAGAAAGCCTGCCAGTAGCTTCTCGTGGGTCGGTGGTTCTTCCAGGGGTTTTCCAGGGTTCTTCCTCCACCAATTATACTGGCCGCCATGTATGGCCTATCTTGTGCTGAAAAATGGTGTTAAACCCTACAACAACAACAACAACAACAACAACATCAAGACTACAGCTTTTAACTCACAATAGTGTACGTGTTTACATTAATAATTATATGAATAATTAATCGACACACAAGAGAAATATTATCTATGTATTTTACTATTTGCAAAATAAATATACCTGATCAGGTACACATTAAACTTGAATTTGGACAAGGTCAAGTACTAAATATAAATGTATATAACATAATTATAATAATAATAGTTAAGAAAAGCCAACAAATAATACAACTTAAATATATATAACATTCACTCCAACGTATATGGGATCAGAGATTTTAACATATTAATTTACCATACTTCATTTAAGCTTATTTTTTCTCTCGCGAAAAGATCTGAGATACTGCGATTGCGAAAGATAGTTCGTATCCCAAACCTAAAGGGCTAGAATATCTGCTATGTTCAGAGGCGTAGCTATGATATTTTGCGCTCGGGGACGAACTATAAAATTGGCGCCCCAGCCCCCTCCCCGTTTAATCACATTTTTGAATATTACCCTTGTTTACTTATTATAATGTAACGTTGTAAGCCTCATTTTGGCGCCCCTGTACCTTGGCGCCCGGGGACATATGTACCCCCTGCCCCCCCCCCCCCCCCCCGCTACGCCTCTGGCTATGTTTATAGCACGTATCATCTACATTTAATTTTCATCCAATCATCAAACAATACCAGATTTTAAACATAGTTCTGAAAAATGTTTGGAATTATTTGCGAAAGAAAAATGTTTCATGTTTCGTAAAAATCGCGTCCTTGCTTTATGTGCAGGGCAATCTATTGTGACAACAACTCAGTTCACCAGCTACATGTGTAAGGCTTTGAACTCGACACTTGTATCTGTAACATAATGACCTTTCAATTCTGCCATGAGACTTAGGCGGCGATACAATACACATAAAAATTATTTGTTATGCGAATGTATCTTTAAGGATGATTAAAAACTTTGTATATTCAATTTTTGGATTTTATTAAAGTGTTAATAAATGAATAATTAATTCTTCATTATTATTATTTTTATTAGTTGTTGTTGTTGTTGTAGGATTTAACGCCATTTTTCAGCACACGGCTATACATGGCGGCCAGTATTAATGGTGGAGGAAGAACCCGGGAAAACCCCAGAAAGAACCACCGACCCACGAGAAGCTTCTGTCAAGCTTTCTCACATACCCACATTGGCCGAATCGAGACTCGAACCCACGCAGACAGAGGTGAGATGGCAGTGATCCGTAACGGAGAGCGTTTTAGACCACTCGGCCACTCGGGGCCCCAGTTGTTGTTGTTGTTGTAGTAGTAGTAGTAATATTAGTAGTAGTAGTAGTAGTATTAGTATTGTTTTATTGTTGTTGTTGTTGTCATTGTTGTTGTCGCTGCTGATGATGATTTTTTTCTCCATTTGTGGGTATATTATAATCTGTCATGTCCGTACGTGCGCGAGTAGAAGTGGGTAACCACATCAGGTATGACATTCCTTGACAATTAATGTCATGACGATTGAAAGGTTTTGACAAACGTTTCGGATTATTGATGCGGATTAAAATGTAGAGGGTTCCAAAGTTAAAGAAAATAAATGTGTGGTTTTCTTTCCATGTATTGATCAAGTTTGTGATTTGGATTTTTAACGTAGCTTTATCACTTTTTCAGTCATATCGCTACAATGTCTGCAGTGTGGCAATTTATAGTGATGTCTAGCACTGGGACATCATGCCGCAGACAGGTAGCATGATGTCCCACACAGTCACATTGTCATGACACCAGCCGACCAGCCCTAACACTAATATCTTAATGCTGAGTGCCAAGCGAGGCAGCTGTTAGTACCATTTTTGTAAGTCTTTGTTATGACTCGGCCTGGGATCGAACCCACGATCTCTCGCATCCGAGGCGGACGCTCTAACCAGTAGGCCACCGGACCGGTCGTATTGATCAAGATGACACTGAATAATAATAATAATAATAATAATAATAATAATAATAATAATATCTAATTGTAGATATTGATAATTTTCAGATTAAAAATTAATGTCGAGGGCTATGTTAAGCAGTTGCTTTTCATTCCTGTTTTAAATTCACAAAAGATGTTATGTGGATATAGGATCGAGTGGACATAACATAAATTGAACAATGCCCCTTACATATCTCCTTACATGGTTTATACGTCCACTTGTTCTTGAATGTACGAGCTAGAAATGTTATGTTAACGTGAAATATTATATAAACATTGTACAGGATTTATACTTACGTTTCGCTGATGCGAATCTCACTGAATCCTACTGTGTCCTCTGTTAGTATCACACCGGATCGTTGGAGCTAAAATATGCCAGAAAAATAATAATATGGACTTCAATTAAGCTAAAATTTAGTTTTCATCCATTTTTCAAGAGCTTCAAGGAAGCTAGATAGATGTTAAACCACACAAGATCAATTGTATGTATGTATGTATGTATGTATGTATGTATGTATGTATGTATGTATGTATGTACGTATGTATGTATGTATGTATGTATGTATGTATGTGTGTGTGTTTGTGTGTGTGTGTGTACGTACGTACGAGAGAGAGAGAGAGAGAGAGAGAGAGAGAGAGAGAGAGAGAGAGATTCTAGTTGACCTGATTGGCCATAAGTAATTATAAATATTTTTAACAAAGAGATACGTACATTAGGCATCGCAAATTCTTTTAATACATTGGCCTCATCATCAAATATCACATTGTATAATATGGAAAGTCTGGGTTTCCAATTCATGATTTCTTCCTTGACACGATAGTATGGCAGTATAGACTTCTTGTACACACATTTCAACTCAGACAGTGTTTGTATGGGCTGAAATAGATGTAGAAACAGTGCTTATAGGGATAGGACTTCTAAAGGGATATACACAGAGGACCTTAATTAAATTAAAAACAATTTTGAATAATGAATATACTCGCCTAAAAGACAGCTAAAACTGCAAACAATAAAAATACTGATCTGCCGTAGCATAATGCGCCGGAAGATTAGAATCTACGCTGTTTGTGCTACTGATTATTCCTTACAAACCGCACAGACCCAGATCAGTGCAGTTTGCAGGTGGACTCTTCTTATAAGCGAGTACGATATATATTGTGCCAGGAGCGACCGATAGGTACTACTAACTGAGCCACCAGTTAATGTTGTATATTGTTTTAGTCCATGAGAAAATCATTAAAACTGTTTCCTTTTTCCTTCCTGGAGATTTTCCAGCCACTTGCATTCATTATAAAGCAGCATTAAAGACTAAACAGAGACTAAAATATTTACCGAGTTCAGAGTCTTGACTTTAATATTGTATGGCATAGCATATACGGGTATGATTCGGTTCCAAAACGATCACTTGTACTAATTCAAATGCAACTATTTCCATAAAATGCAGCATAACCAGTTCCGTTTTCTTGATATGTTGCGTCCATGTCAATGCGTAACATAAGAAGTCTTGATGCGTATCTGATTTTTTAACAAATCCACTAGATTTCTTCAGGTATAGAGAAAGAATATAAGAGGAATTTAATCAGTGTACTGATGCCTTGAACTGCGTAACATATAAAATCCATGGTCAACACATTTTGTTTATAATTAAGCATCTTAGATACAATCTTGTCTAGTATATGTATGCATATAAATGAAACCAGTAAATCAGTCCGTTATCGGGTGTGTGTGTTTTGGATTTTTAACGTAGCTTTAACAAGTTTCAGAAATATCGCGACGATGTCTGCAATGTGACAGTTTATAGAGACGTCTTGCACTGGGTCCTCATGCCGCAGACCCAGTCACATTTTCCTGACACCAGGCCGACGAGTCCTAACACTAACCTCTTAATGCTGAGCGCCAAGCGAGGCAGCTGCAAGTAAGCGCCCGTCATCTGGCGATCTTTGAAAAGTGTGAACCGTCAGGTTTATAAAAGATTTTATTCTACAAAAGCTGTTTCTATCAACATTAATTTGCCACCTGGTCACATATCTTTGTATTTATTTAAAATCTCGTACGGATGCAAACACAATTTAGATTGCATAGATGTTAGTATTTGTGTTTTCTCCACCCTTGGGGAAGTGCTACAGTGCAAGAAGACGCATACAGGTTATTCGGTTCTTCCAATTTGATGAGAATCGGTTCTTCCAATTTGATGAGAAATGGTAATTGAATCAGGCACTGGCATCATAAATGAAGTAATGCTTAATCGACCTAGGGAATAAGGAATTCTTTTCTTGTGCATTAATTACTTCAGTTTTGACCACTGTATGTATATAAGAGTATGAGATGTCCATTCAGTATGACAGTGAGCTGCAAAAAGCATACGTTAGGGTTCCTGGTCTGGTCTGGTCATCAATCAGAATATGACTGAAAATGCGATAGTTTAGCATGTTAGATGCCTTTGTCGTAAAATGGAATTTGCCTGCCCACTAACTGAAATAAATATAAATTTATCATACTGAGGATTCTCTGGCATATAACAAGAAATATAATTAAATATAGAGAATTTCTCCGTAGAGTAGGAATTAAAAATCCTCTAACCTGTATTATAGTATTATTTGTATTAAAATATTAATTCTGCCTACTATTATCAAGCATTCTTCTATAGGAATTCAGGGGTAGCACTTTCCATTCTGTCTGGTGTATATTTATAATTCTCTATAATTAATTATATATACCTTGATTTCTTTCATAGGAATCCGGAATGCTGTGTAGATGCATGAAAATTCATTACTAGGTCGTCATGCGAGTGTGTCTGCTACACACGAGTCATTACAACACCTATTGAGTTACATCATTTATTTGGTGAGGGAATATGGGCTCGTGTGTGCAGGCAAGTCGATGGGTGCCGTTTACCCGCGGACCTGGGTTCGAATCTCCGTAGAGTACGAATTAGAAATTATCTAACCTGCATGATATTATTATTATTATTATTATTATTATTATTATGGTTCTTTCCGGGGATTTCCTGGGTTCTTCCTCCACGATTAATACTGGCCGCCATGTATAGCCTATCTTGTGCTGAAAAATGGCGTTAAACCCTACAACAGCAACAGCTATTACTATTATCATATATACAGCATTTCCTGAAATGGCTAAAGGATCTCCGAATTTCTCATATTTTCTCGAGATCCATTTATTGACATATTAGAAGATGCACTTTTTTTTCAAACGGGGTTTGGGGGTTTTGCTTTCAAACCAACAACCTAGGCTGACATGTTTGCGCCAAAATTGTTGCACATTTTATCTTTTTATTTGATAAATTTGAGTATTTATATATTTAAACAATATTTCATAGTTTAAACAATTTGATATATACAGATGGACATGTGAGGAATGCTTCCTAACGACACAAACATACCAAGGATGCTTCATTGTGTTTGAACTTTACATATGTAACCCACAGCAGTGCCATGCAACTCTTCACTTGGACAGCCTTGTTGAAAGATAAATTGTAGTAATCACCCTTTAGCACATGCAACCAAACTTTATAAGTTTGCTTCAGTGTTGCTACAGATGCAAAACAACAAATATAATCAGTGCAAGTTTTGTTAGTCCATCACAGTACGACTAAACCAACTGCATCAGTGAGCTGACATTGTATCCTATTGTAGACACTAACACTAACAAAAAGATTATTTTCTCTTCGATAGTCGCTAAGCATTGAAGAAAGCATCCTTAAGGCCTAAACAAAAAATGCACATTGAGTTCAGCCTTTTGACATTTAAGTAGTATTCTAAAGCAATATGTGTAATTCTGCCCGCTGCTAAAATTCCAGTCTTCGCATTCACATGTAAATAATTTTAGAAAATGCAACTTTTGCTTTATTTTTTAAAAATATTGTGTCCAAATTATTGCCTAATATAAGTAATATGGTTTTAGCACATTTACAACTAGTGTACCAAATTTCAACATAAACGTAGAAAAATGAAGGAAATAAACGCGGTATACAGAATTTAATTTGTGCATTGATGACTTGTATACGTACAAGTTTCTTCATTCCCCTCCCAAACAAGTGTAAAGAGTAATATATATATATATATATATATATATATATATATATATATATATATATATATATATATATATATATATATATATATATATATATATATATATATATTTGTGTGTGTGTGTGTGTGTGTGTGTCTCTATACTTCTCTACTTACTATTTCCTTTGCTCTGAATGACATCTCGAGCCATCATTTTTCCAAGTCAATATCGAGCATTCGTGTTAAAATGTGTCACGCTCTAGACTGGAATCTAGAACCAATAGCCTCTGTATTTTTTTATATGAAAAGAACAACGGTAAGATTTGGTTTGTACATACCCTTGGTACTTGTCCTCTGCAGAGTCTGTAGTAATGTTCTCTCGTTTCCGATTCATCGCAGGTCAGGTTCTTTCTTCGGTCTGGCAATGGCATCTTCTCCAACTTGCCCCGAAAATACACAATGTTTCGCTTGACCTTTTCGTCAGAAGAATCTTTCGTAAACGCAATGAAAAATAGAAGAAGAGAAGAGGCACTTATGTCTCCATCGAGTAAGATCTATAGTGAAGAATTTGGTTTATATAACTGACTGCATTATGTTTATTATGTACTGTAATGCAAATAATCCAGTAATCAAAATCATTTAGATTACATAGCTTTAAACCAAAGCATGTATTACATTTTACCTCAAACCAATGATATCCAAGCGTTTAATCTATGACTATTAATGGGGTCCCGAGTGGCAGAGTGGTCTAAAGCGCTCACCGTTACCGATCATTGCCATCTCACCTCTGTCTGCGTGGAGTCAAGTCTCGGGTTCGGCCAATGTGGGTATGTGAGAAAACTTGCCAGTAGCTTGTCGTGGGTCAGTGGTTCTTTCCGAGGTTTTCCTGGGTTCTTCCTCCACCATTTATACTGGCCGCCATGTATAGACTAACTTGTGCTGAAAAATGGCGTTAAACCCTACAACAACAATGACTGTTGATTAGTGTGCTAGAAACCGTCGCGAATACGGGGTCTGGAATAGATGTGGCTCAAAGATTAGCCTCACCCGCGACCAGAAGGTTGCGGATTCAAACAGTTGTGTGTCACTGTACAATGTCTGGAGTGTTCACCTATGCTACGTATTTCAGGCAACAGGTTAGAGTTGAGCATTTAATCAAAGTAGCTAAATTTAAATAGGAGAAAATATAATTTAACGTGTATAATAATAGATCGAACAATGCTATGTTAAAATTTAACATTTCTTTGCTTTGTCTTTTACACAAAGGTCTACTCCTTGCGTCATTTGCCCCTTGCTCAATCTGAAGTTGGAGTTTTCTCCCATTCGAGCATATACATTCTTGCTCTATAAACATATATTTCCGTTACAAAAAATGCATTTAGTGAGGAAAGAGACGTTCTTTTCATTTGAAATTTAACTAGCGCGTGGTTTAGAAATGGTAATATTGAAATTGTGTTTTATTTTGCAACTTTGTTCTTTCACTAAGTTCATGCCAGTGCTGGTCTCGCTATTCTGAGAGACAAAAGAGTACGAAACACGACAAAGTTACCTCCCTTGCATCATAAGCTGTAACACAATTGCTCTGCAATTTTGTATGTTTTGTGGAATATCTAAGGAGCCAGCAAGTGTAAGTTCTTTGTTAACATTGTAAGAATGATTATTAAAAACAAACCATACAGCTCACGACTAGCTTTCTTCTGGGCAGGGTAGTCTGTACATTATTACAACATCGCATTCGAGGGATGAGCAGATGGACGTCAGTGGATAAAAGAGTGTGAAAAATTGCTACTGCATCCTTTCAAAGGATCGGGTTACGGTAAAAGCCACGGGAATGGCGTTTTATTAGAATTTAACAGAATTTGTCCACTGTTTTAGGAGGGTATTTTTATCTACAATTGACCCCGGTTCCCCAGGAAAAATATATTTTGGTTGATTGCAGTTTATAAGGTACGCCATACCATGATAGTAAATCTCGGACTATAATAACGGTGTAAAATATTTAAATTTCGTGCAAGCTACCGAATATTCAAAGCAATAGATAGGATTAAGGCTATTGTGATATTTTGTCCTCAATAAATATAAATCGCGTAGAGAATATATCTACAAAATTCATCCTTAAATGTCATGAAATATATATGAAAATTCTGTTCAATTCTATTCCTTCTTGATTACCAAAATTATCAACTATAAACTATTTACGAAGGAGTGTAAAGAAAAACAGGATAACGTTTGGTCTGATACCGTTGTTATTTCTTTATATATCAAGGGAATACATTTGTTGAAATGAAACAGAAATTAAAAGTAATATTTATTTTATCTCCTAGTTGCATTTAAAGTCTCTCTCTCTCTCTCTCTCTCTCTCTCTCTCTCTCTCTCTCTCATTAGCAATTCCTTTTGCGATTATCCCACAGGAGTAAATCTACAGTGTTAACAGAACTAAGTGAATAAAAAGTAAATGTCGCTGATAAGGACACAATATAAAAATGCTGCAAATGAAATTGCGTCTGGCTTTTATTACGTGATAAAATAAGCAAGCAGGAATTGTTCGGGTAGACAAGGATTGATAATAACGAGGATAATACAGAAATGATAACAAAATAAAAGTGTAACAAAAGCTAAATGAGGCCGTATACCTAAGACCAAATCCCACTGTGGATATGTGGAAAGGGTGTTGTATATACGAACAATGTCATTTTGTAAATTGGTATGTACCTTGCATCAATTGTTTTTGGGATTTATACTCACCAAATTCATTGTAAAGTTCAAGAATCTCCAATGATTTCCATGGCATTCCATACTGTTGCGAATAATTAAGTACACAACAATTATGTACATAGTTTATCAAACGTTTGTTTAGAGTGTTATATGTATTATATATATATATATATATATATATATATATATATATATATATATATATATATATATATATATATATATATATATACAAATATTTAACTGGAAAGATGATTGCGCTCTATTTAGTTTCTATCCATTAATCATATGATAAAATCTTCAAATATTATTGCAATTGCCCAGCTTCATCAACTCTTTCACGAACGAGAATTCCATGTTATGATTATCAGCAAATGTTTATGTTAAAAGCTGAGGTGGAAGTACCTTTGGAATATGGCTGGATTTTGTATATTCCACAGGCATTTTAGCTGCGACACCTTCGTTATACAACTGTCGCCGATACTGTATTTTAAAGAACTTATTCAAATTCTCTAAATAGAATTTTACCCGTAACTCAAGTTTAATTTGCAAATGATTCTCTTGGGAAGAAGCCGTTTAAGCCGTTTAATACATATATGTGTGTGTGTGTGTGTGTGTGTGTGTGTGTGTGTGTGTGTGTGTGTGTGTACCACGAATTCTGACACAGTTTCTGAGCAATGGATCTTAAATAAATCTGGGACTTTATCTACATTAGTTGTCTACATTAGACTCACCTTGTCGTACGCACTTGCAAGTCTTCGAACCACTTGCACCTCTTTTATGTTATCTTCATTGCCTTCTGTTGACTGTATTGTCTTTAATAGGGCCTCTAGCCATTTTATCGCAGCGTAATGTTGGTTTTGTTCATCGGCAATATCGGTTATAAAAAGCACATCAGCTGACGTCAGTGGGTCGGTAATCGTATCCATTATCTGACCACGTATCAGTAGTTCTGTGTCGAGGTTGTATACGTACCACAATCGAATCAATGCCATTGCAGTCCCGATAACGTCGTTTTCAGTGACGTTCAGGTGGGTATCCAATCCGATGCGAGACATGGTATCCGCATATTCTGTAAAGAGGAGACTTGTTAAGATAAAATGTATGGATCGCTTTCTTGTACAAAACAATTTTAAAACACGAAAATGTAAACGAAGGAGACAGAAGTATAGTTTTGTTTTGCGCTAGCAGAATAATAAACAAATAGTTCAGTTGAAGCCGTGGAAGTCTCGTACTCTAAAGGTTTCTTTCTATATCAGCATAAAATTGTTTGTCTCTGCTCACCCACCTTTCTTTCCAATCATTATCTCCATATTTATGTCTCAGCTTGTGTATTTCCGACTTGATAAATCACAGTCAATCTGTTTGTCTACCTATTCGTCAGACTTGCCTGTCTGTCTTCCTGGCTCGGTGCATGTTTATCATATTGTTTGTTTGTCTGTGTATCTTTGGTACGTATTGGACTGACCATTTATTTTACGTTCATTGAAAGTCTACTCTCTTAAAAAAAATTGTTTACCGTGCCTGAATACATGTAAAATAACAGTCAGAATCAGTCATTTGCAGACAGCCAATCAGAAGACGGCAACCAGTTCACTGACATGTGACACAAACTAATCCTTCGTCACGAATTGCACACATTGACCCTTAGTCAGGAAATCATACAAACTGACCAATGGTCACGAAGTCACATAAACTGATCATGGTCATGAAATCACACAAACTGACCCTTAGTCATGAAATCGTTATATTAGTAATCTCCATTGAACTATACTGCCCAAGTTACCTTAATGAAGTCCAATGTGGAGGAACATGCGTTTGATTAAACTACAACATTAATTCCGATTTTTTTAACTTCTTTCACTCTTGTTTCCCGATGTCGAAATTTGGGAGCTACGGCGACTGTTAAAGGAAGATGTATTATTCATTTGCTTTCGCAGTAATATCTATCGTTTACTAGAAATGACAAATATATCAATTTAACATGATCTTATTCACCGAGAGGGAGAGGGTCGCTGTTCCTTATGGACCTCATCAATGCACGAAGTGATCAAAACGCTCAAAATTAAGTCGGCTGGATAAAAGCTGATATCAATGTATGTCTGTCTGTCTCTGTATATGTCTCTGTCTATGTCTATGTCTATGTATATGTCTGTCTGTCTCTGTCACTGTATGTCTGTCTGTCCGTCTGTCTATCTCTCTGGATACCTGTATTTTGATTGATCCAATTTTCAATATTGTATTAGCTGATTCATATACAATCCAATGGGGGGGGGGGATTTAAAAAAAATTCAACAGTATTTATTGTACACCGTGAACATTCTACAATCACATCTTTCTCTAGATCGATCTATAATGCTAAAACAATGTTACATCATATTTTCTTCTTTACATAATATGTTCGTGATAACTTCAACGAACGAATGTGCCACTACGACAAAAAAAGATACTCACGTTGACAAGAAGAAAGACGACAAGTCAACGACACAGATGACTTTACCGGCTCATGTCACAGTGCTAGTTAGTGTCCCCTACCCCCACTGCCCCAAAACAATGACCTAAAACCAAAGTCTTTTGAATAATGTCAAAATTTAACTACAGCTTTCATTGTTATACAAATTGATAAACTTTTGTGAAAAAACCCAGATTTTCCTATTTAAAAAGAAATTGTCTTTCCGCGAATTGTGCCGCCCAGCTGCCTTGTCTAAAAGTTCAACTCTAAAACAACGCCACCACCATCAGTAATAATAATAATAATAATGTGTGTGTGTGTGTGTGTGTGTGTGTGTTTTGGATTTATAACGTAGCTTTAACAATTTTTCAGTCATATCGCTACATCGCTGCATTGTAGAATTTGATAGTGATGTCTAGCACTAGGGCATCATGCCTCAGACATGTATCATGATGTCCCACCCAGTCACATTATCCTGACACCAGGCCGACCAGTCTTAACTCTAACCTCTTAATGCTGAGCACCAAGCGAGGCAGCTGTTAGTACCATATTTGTAAGTCAAAGGTATGATTCGGCCGGGGATCGAACCCACGACCTTCCGCATCTGAAAAGGACGCTCTAACCACTAGGCCACTGGAAATAATAATAATAATAATAATAATAATAATAATAATAATGATAATAATGATAATAATAATAATGATAATAATGATAATAATAATAATAATAATAGTTGTGAATGAAGCAATCAAACAATCAAGCAAGGAAGCAACTAAATTATTAGAAGGGCTTACTCTTTGCAGCCTGATTCTGTAAGCAGTCATCACACAATATCAGGTTTGAAATTTGGTTCCATCTATTGTACATGCGATACATTAAGTGGAATGCGTTTATCGGGTTCTCTACGAAATGTTCCTTATTTGATTTCTTTGCTTGGAACTTCACCTCTGTCAAAAATCTACAAAATAATAAAACATACTTTATGTGCAGAAAAATCCAATTGTACAATGTGTTGCGTATCAAAATTTTACACACACACACACACACACACACACACACACACACACACATATATATATATATATATATATATATATATATATATATATATATATATATATATATATATATATATATATATATATATATATATATATATATATATATATATATATATATATATATATATATTTGCACTAAAAAAACCATTGTAATAACTGATAATTATCACAGATTGCTGCAAATTGTACATAAAGTCCTTGTTGTGATTAAAGAGATTGTTTTAAAAGTATCAAATTTAGCATGTACTCTTGACGTTTTCTGCCAGGTTCTTAGCGAGATGTTAAGTGCAGCAGAACCATTTAATTCTTCTTCCTCAAGGGTGAAAATGTAAAATAAAATAAAATGAAATAAAACGTCACTAAAAACGCAGCAGCTGACGAAATATTTCCACAACACTGTGTGGACAATTGAATTCTAAGCAAGTCCCATGAAGAAACACATCGGAGAGTATTCGGCAATTTTAAATGAGACTGTTTCGCTGTATTTCAGATAACATGAGTCAAGAATAATTGCTTTAATTGATCCATATTGCACATTCATATGCTTGTCACCTCACTCCTATGATCCAAAGGTAGTATCCCTAAACCAAGCCGACATGTGTTCTTGCTAAGACTGCATATACAACTTGTCCTGTATCTTAGCAACATCTACACAAAACGTTAATGTAATCGAAATTTATGAAATGCCCCATCACTCCAACAACTCATTGTTGTAGCTGGCAAAACATAATACTCGTCTTGCTCTTAATTACGATATGGACAAGTACACTGCCACATTTAGCAGAGTTCCAAAATCTGCATGATGGGAGAGATACGGACTGAAGGACGTACGAACAGAAGGGGTAGAAATAAGTGTAGGACTCCCATGATTTACTGGTGGACAAGGTCTCTGTTCAAGAACAGTTATCGACCATAAGCATATTTTATAATCTTTAAATAAGATATTTACACGAAAAGTATATGGATAAGAGCTCTGCGTGCATTTTTCTTTATAGCCTTTCCATTTGACATAGGTAATTATATAAACATGTCTTAAGCAGTGTTGACTGACATGCCAAAAGAGCCTTCAATGGCATATCTTAACAAATTGGGGCTTTTTGTAACTAATATATATCTCAGTAAATATATTGTATATCATAACGCCGATTGGTTTTCTGCTTTTTCAATTCGACTTTGATGTGATTTCTAGGTATCGACTCCTCTACTCAATTTTCTTCATATAAAACGTTGAGTGTAAAAGCATAGAACATGAACGTTTCGCAATACCCTAATGCAATCTGCAGTGGATATTGTCTCCGAGACATCAAAACATTTTTCAATGAATTTCTTCTACATGTACGGGCCTTGGCGCTCGATTTGAGATTTTCACGGTGACTGTTGCCTTTTAGGGCATTGTTTCTAAATAATATTTCAAAATATTTTGTTTGCCAGTATTGTTAGACTTTAAATGCAAATAAAGACATTATATTTCCAGCTTCATTTGAGACAAGTGTTCTGGCCGCTTCTTACATAATATTTTTTTTCTTTCAATTCGTGACCTGTGGTGACTCTAAATTTAGTTATCATTATTTTACCAGTACAGTTTTGCAACAATGTTGTATTCTAAAAACATGTGAAGAGAAAACATCCACTCATAGGACGTAAATGACTGAGAGTTTCGACAACTGGCTAAAACGAGTACATCTTAAAAGTTCCAAGAGCCGATTTGTACATTAATACTGTGAAAGCATGATTCATAATTTAAACGTGTGCATTGCATTATTTCATTAAATGTAATAATATTGTTACATGCCAGGGATCTTTACTTGACCGAGCAGTGTTAAACCCTGGCGCGATTCCCGCTAGAAGTCTTAAGTTTACACCAAATTTCCAATGACTTCCATACAACTTAAGCTGTAAATTAGAAAGCCCGACATGTCCGTTCTATACATAAATTTTACTTTAATCAATGCAAGACCACAGATCTCATAACCTGCCAAATATCTATCAACCGCACAACTGCATGGTTTCTCTTCGTTAGGTTTCCGTGCCGCTAGCAGTTCACGCCGTAGAGACTATACAACTATCCCTTAACACAGGGAACTATTTTAACTACGCTACGTTAGGCCAGTAAAACTATGGTTTCCAGGCACATTTCGCCAGTACAACTGCATCACCATGGTGACATAAACGATATCTGCTAAGTCCCTTCTAATTGATTCCATTGTGTAATTTACCGGTTTCCTACCGTAAATACTGCCATTTGCAGTCACACTACCAATGTACAACACTAGATTTTAGTAGGGACTTTGTTATTCAGGGTCACTCATTCGGTTTGGACCTGAATTCGCTACTAGTGAACCATGGCAGCATGGAAACTCACTGACACTTCACTCCGTTACGTTTGCTCCGAGTAATTGGCTAATTATTTCGGGCTAAGGAATATTTACTACATAGTACCGAATTCCAATAATCAGACAAGCAATCACACAAATCTAAGAATTCCTTAAAACGCGGCGATATGACCAAATGCGCATATTCCAAATTTATTACATTATCAAAAAATCCCAGCTCATAAAATAAGCTAAATTTTCAAATCACAAAAGTAGTAAACTCCTGTAAATGTAAGAACATCGTCTCCTTTAATATGTGATCACCTGTATCAAACGTAATTGTAAGGACACGTAAAAAGAATAATTGAAATGAACACTGTCAGCAGTAGTACATGCAATAACGTCATCTCACTTGTGATAACTGTATCAATTGTAATTGTAAGAAGACCTTATAAGAACACTGTCAGCAGTAGTACATGCAATAACGTCATCTCACTTGTGATAACTGTATCAATTGTAATTGTAAGAAGACCTTATAAGAACACTGTCAGCAGTAGTACATGCAATAACGTCATCTCACTTGTGATAACTGTATCAATTGTAATTGTAAGAAGACCTTATAAGAACACTATCAGTAGTAAATTAAATAGAATCATCTCACCTATTTATAATAAACTAAATTAAAGATATTTATAACTAACAATAATTGAAGTTAGCGTCACTAGTAAATGAAATAAAATAATATCAGACCTCCGCCCCACACCTATCCCTCCCAACGCTGATTTTATATCAATGTTTTCATCACAGTACTAATGATACTTTGAATAACGGTCTATATGATCTTCGTAATGAAATAAGTTTGACCAAAAACACCCCAAGAAATCCACACAGCTTATGCAGACAAAGTGTACCGTTACAAGTGTACATCGTTATTAAATATCAAAACTGATCGCAGGGTTGCCGTCTTTACTCGCTTATAAGAAGAGTTCACTTGCAAAATGCAGACCCAGATGCGCCGGCAGATCTGGATCTATGTAGTTTGTTAGGAGTAATCAGGAGAACGAACTGCATGGACCCTGATCTACTGGCGCATTATGCTACGACAGATCAGGTTCTTTGTTCGCAGATTGAGTCGACTTTTAAGCGAGTATTAACAGTATACAATATACTTTAATAAACGATGTTACATATTTGTTCTTTCGCGTGAAGAATGACATTGAAAGAAAAATTTATCGTACATGAAATAATTGATTTACTTTCTTCCAATGTTTAATATTTCATATAGCGGGCAAAGAAATGTATAAACTCTTCTACCCTCACCTGCCACATATGTTATTGAATGCATCGTCCTCTCCAATGTCGTTGATTTATGGATATTCCGATTGATATAAGTGTAAAAGTTATAACATTTCCCATATTCAAACTGCACAGGCCCAGATCTACCGTCCTATAATGCGCTGTCAGATCTTTGTCTCTGCAGTTTGTTAGGACTAATCAGTAGAACAAACAGCATAGGCCCTGATCTGCAGGCGCATTATGCTCCGGCAGATTAGGATTTTTGATTTTTGAAGTTCGACATGACTTATAAGCTAGAGTATATGGTATATACAATCAATGATACAATTTTACTCAACCTGGTCTTTTTATTTGTGCCTTCAATACATGCTAGTAGTTTGCTGACTGTAATGAGTCTTTTAGAAGTGCCATTTACGTTACTCCATGTAAGCCTCGTGGTACTTAAAAGACCGGATCACATCGTCCTAAAACTCGCCTAAATCTAAATATCTATAAATCTATACATACATAAATACATACATACATACATACATACATACATACATACATACATACATACATACATACATACATACATACATACATGCATACATACAAAATACAAAATTGACCTCCCACAATATACAAAAATTACAACCTCTCCGTAAGGAGGTGAATTCAATTAAAAGAAAAAAAGTATATGCTTTGTCAAAAGCCTACTGAGTCATATCATATGATTTCAGGTCTATTGTAGAAATGCTGTGGAAGGACTCGGTCATATTTCATACGTATGCGCGTCATCCCGCACGCACATATACCATGCATGGCTGGGTCGCGATACAAGTGCAAGATGGTTTAGTGTAACAGTATACATCGATAGCATGCATCTTCTAACATTAACTTTCCTAAAACTTTAAAATGTTCAAAATATACCTTTCTCAAAATAGAACGATCTTTTATTGTATTTATTGAGCAATTAATACATTCCGTATATATTTATGCAACTTTAAGGTCTATTTTAACACGTAAACACCATTTCTACTACCCATATATATATATATATATATATATATATATATATATATATATATATATATATATATATATATACACATAGATAGAGAAAACGAGAGAGAGAGAGAGAGAGAGAGAGATTGATATAGGAAATGAATCAGTCAGAACTTGATATGAATGTCAGACTCAGGTATTGATAAAAATATTATAATTAGTAGCAACAACGATCTTTTTTTGTTTATCTGTTGTTTTGATTTCAGAGGAACATGTGCCATTATTGAGTGATATGTAGAAAAGTATGCCATAATTTCTGCAAACTAATTTCTGTTTGAAGAGAGAGTAATTTAATGGCATCCTTCAAACGAAGTTACATTTGGAAATGGCGACAAGCAACGACTGATCCTAAATTCATTAACATAGGTCAATCGATAAGTACCTTTATAAAGTTAAAATTTACTTAATTTTGTTAGTCTTAATATATAAATATCAATATGAAATAAAGATGTCACTGGGAAGATGTTTTGCGAAATAAATTGAAAGCAGAAACAAATGTTTACGTTTATGAAACTTTGATACAAAAACGTACCTTTCAAGCTCGGGTGGAACGAATTCCATTTGATTCCTAAGGTCAAGAACATATTCCTCTAAAGCAACCTTCATTATCATCTCCAACTTGGCAAGACGCTCCATTTTACATAAAGCGGTGAAAACATCGCTGGTTACATGGGAAATATATGCAAGTAAAATAGCAAAACGCATAAAAATGTTATAAGTAGACATTTTCATTACTGCAGTAGAGAAGGGGAATAGCAGTAGATGACTTGTTCTGTATATATACTACAAATTAATCCAGCGTTTGGCTGATTTCAGGCATTGGTCTGGCGAGCTACTTAGAGAGTAAAGTCAAGAAATAATGTATTTGGTTCTTATATAGCCATCTATTGTCAATGATTAACTTGAATCATAACTTGGTGCCCGAACATAACAACAGACGTGCCATCGCATTGAGTGGAGTGTGGAGACATGTGGCACTTGACATCGATTATTAGGTCTCACAAGTTTAACTGAAATGTGTTGGATAATTATTAAGTAGACTTTGTGTTTCGCCAGCAAATACACGCCTAGATGAAATGAAGAGCGTCTAGTCGGCTTCGATATCTCACTGGGTTAAAATGTTTGCTCGGCCAGTATATTATGACAGTATTTTTGTTGTTGTTCTGTTGTTGCCTATAGCGTTACTGTTTCAGGTAGTTTACAGTCTTGTTAGTAAACCTGCAGAAGGTAATGCTTACAAAATGTAAGACACAATAATAATAACAAATCTAGCAATGATACCATTATGAAGTTAAATAAATATTGTGTTTACCTACCGTGCCAAATGCAAGATGAAAAAAGTGTTTTAATGTCTCTCAGACCTCTCTATGACCAGGTGAGTCGGTCATAAGTCAGACGAATTTGAACCAGTGCTTAATTCCTCAAAAATAAAATAGAATATGCATGTGAAATGTTTTGCTTCTAGAATCTAATGAGTGATATATCCACATTCGTTTTTGACGGATTTGTTTCAGGTGGACAATAATTATAAGCGAGACTATTGATTTAAGTGTAGTTTAATTGTACTTCCTATGTATGGACACACACACACACACACACACACACACACACACTATAAAATTTCAATGTTTACAGAAGCATTGAATAGTCCATGTACAAAAAGATATGGATTGTTAGTTTTCTGGAGATCCATAGGAAAACAAATAAGGCTAATATACGCCCGTGAGTATGCATGCAGAATACACAACCTTCAAGCTTAGTGTGTGTGTGTGTGTGTGTGTGTGTGTGTGTGTGTGTGTGGTTTGCATTATGTAACGTAGTTTTAACAATTTTCCAGTCATATCGATACGATGTCTGCAGTGTGGCTGTTTATACAGATGTCTAGTACTGGGGCATCAGACATGTAGCATGATGTCCCATTCATTCACATTATCCTGACACCATGCCTACCATTCCTAACAATAACCATTTAAGACCGCTCCGGTGGCCTAGTGGTTAGAGCGTCCGCCTCGGATGCGAGAGGTCATGGGTTCGAACCCTGGTCGAGTCATACCAAAGACTTTTAAAATGGTACTAACAGCTGCCTCGCTTGGCACTCAGCATTAAGACTGGTCGGCCTGGTGTCATGATAATGTGACTGGATGGGACATCATGCTACATGTCTGTGGCATGCCCCAGTTCTGGACATTACTATAAACTGCCACACTGCAGATATCGTAGCGATATGACTGAAAAATTGTCAAACATACGTTAACAATCCAAATCACACACACACACACACACTGAACAGTGGTGTATTTTCGCGGAGGTGGTATTTTCAAGGAGTTTGATACCATCTTCTCAGAAAATAGAACATCCACGAAATTTTAAATACTTTGAATTCAAAATTCCAGGAGAACATGTCCAATCGCCAACAACACGAAATTAAAACGTGAGAAGGAAACGCTGAAAAACTGGAATCGCGTTTGGCATTACAAATATAACACGTTATTGCATAATAATTCACAGAGACGGGATATTTTAAAAAATAAACCTTGTTTAAAAGAGATTATGTGTCAAGGTATTGATTTTGATTCTTGAATCATGACGTGGAGAAGCGTGTCTTATTACAGACTTCAATATGTATTCTATTCAGGACAATAAGTTTCTCTTTGAATGACAGAGTTACTATGTGACCACATTTGTAACAGCTGGCTATCAGTGAGAAATAGGTGCTTTTTCAAAATGTTATTGATTCTAGAAAATCTATTTCTTTACAAGAAAATAAACTGTATTTAACCAGAAATATATATGATGTAAAAAGTGCTTGATCAGCGCAGGTGTTGCCTTAGGCCTGACTTCCTCGTACGTTTCAAATCCGTTTTATCTAGTCTAGTAACTATATCGTTACTACCAGGAACTACCATTCTGAAGTTTATTATTGAACTGGCCTATATGCAACGACCTCAAGCCAAATGAAACTGGACACCTGTGTGCAAAGACCTCATGTATAAATGCAACAGGACAACAGTATGCAAGTCAAATGTAACCGGACACATGTATGAAACGACCTTAAGATAAATGCAACCGGACACCTGTATGCAATGAGCTCAAGTGAAATGCAACAGGACAACATGACACCAGTATTCAACGACCTCAAGTCATATGTAACCGGACAACTGTATGCAAAGACCTTAAGACAAATGCAACCGGACACCTGTATGCAATGACCTTAACACAATTGCAACCGGACACCTTTGTGCAACGGCCTCAAGTCAAATGCAACCGGACACCGGATTCGATCCCGCTCTGAAGTTCAAAGTTTCCCCTTGGTTATCTCCCTTTCTCCATCCTAAACAAAAGATCACATCACTCCAGCTTTGCAGCATCCGAGAAAGCGTTGGTATAATTCAAATGTAAAATAAAAAAAGATTTAAAACGGACATAGGACAAACAGATTATGTGAATGAGAATTATGAAATTATTCGTTAGAGCCACTCGATTGGCTTAGGCTTTTTGCTGCCACCTGCTGCTGACGATTTCCGTTTGATACTAATTTCTAACACAAACGAGAGTCCGAGGATGCTGCCATATTTCAACGTCATTCTGTTACATAGGTAA